>BSBN01001578.1:0-1200000 GCA_027924645.1 Cunninghamia lanceolata | reverse complement strand
TTTGCCTACAAACCCTAGATTTTGGAATTACTAGGTTATATAAAATTGTCAAAATTTCCACAAAACCCTAGCAATTAAATGATGAAAATGCAAAGAAAGATTTTGAATTTTTGAATTTTTCTATATTTTATATCAGATATGATGCAAAAATAATGAATTAGGAAAATTTAGGAAGAATTGACACAATTTAGTAAGCCCAACAATGCAATTTTTTTTGTATTTTTCCAATTTTTCATTTTTTTTTAAATTTTCTCAATGCAATAAAGTAAATGCCTATATGAATGAATGAAATCACACAAAATCTATAGACAAACACTCAGCAAGTTGCAATTTAAGTTCAAAGACACGGGTTCACCAAAATGTTTAGGGTGAAATTGGATTTTGCTAATCTTTGTTGTTTAGATGTTAAAATCTGCCTCTCCACTAAACATTGAAGGATCTAGGGTCGAATGGATAGCATTATCATACCCTAGGCCTCTTTCAAATGTTGGTAAATTTGAATTAGGGAATTAATTATCAAATTTTCCTTTTCCTATGTCCAATTGACCATTAAAACCCTAATAATGCAAATACGACAGTAAATTAATGAATTACGGAAAAAGCTCTTGCAGATGGGAGTAGAATACCAAATTATAGAATACCTATTTTCGGGGTTCCAAAGTGGAATAGTCGGGGACACTAGAGTGGGTACCCAAGTCCAAGGTACCTACTTTTTCAAGGAATCTAGACCTCCTTCCAACACTGATCAGCCCTGTAACTTCTATTTTCCAGGATCTGTCTATAGAGGACACTGGAGTGAGCACCCTAGTCCTGGAAGTGTTCTTTTGTCCGTCTTTTCTCCAGATCTTAAATCCCTAATATTTGCCCAGCCTTCCTGCAACTCCACTTTCTCTGGATGCGACATCTATAACCTACAATCACAAGACTTGGTTTGGGGGTTGTGGTATTTAGAGGGTTGCCTTAGTCAAACCCTTAAGGACACTTAAGTCTTTGAACACCGTTGTCAGATAAAGAGGGCGTGCCCTTGTTAGGAAGAGGCCAAAACCAAAAGAATCAATGATAAAAACACAATGATATGTCATCTTGTAGTGAATCTCTCATGAAGGAAGATACTCTTCATGTCATGAGGAGATTAACGCTCAAATCTACAAATATCAACACACAAAACACACAAGCCTGCTCTTGCAACACAATAGAAAACCTTAAATCACCTTAGGATGCCAAAATCACATGAACATCATCTAATTTGAATCTAGTTTACAAATGAATGCCTACACATGCTTATATATGCATCTACAAGCACTCCCGCCAAGATATTTGAAATTCAAACTTACCGTGTCGACAAAGGGACCTAATAATGGTCACTAACTAACAACTAGAAATTGGGGCTACCCCGAAAATAGGGCAGGACTAGGGTGCAGGCGCCCAAGTCGTCCCCCCTATTTTGGGCAGGGTACAACTCAAGGGGTCCACCTAGGCCCTATTTGCTAAGGAACCTAGGTCTCATTCCATCGAGGTGTTAAAATATGAACTAAAATGTCCTAAATGCATGCTAAAGACCCAGGAGCTAAACCTTATGAGGGAAACTCCCCCAAGGGGACATTTTCTGACGTTATAGTTAGAATATCTAAAGAAGCAAGAAAAATGGGTGTGATTGCAAGTGAAGCTGCATTGGTTAGTTGCCTAGGATGGTATATTTTAACATCAACGAGTTAGAAGATGCAAATATTAGGTGTGTGTAAGACCTAGATGAAATATGTTTTGTGTTGTGTGTAGAGAATGTGGTAAAGGAAAAACCCTGAGAGGAATTACTACAATATGGTGGGTGAAAGTGTATGAGGACAAGTAGGTAATAGACACATTGGACTAATTTGGGATAAAGACAAACAAGAAATTTAGAAATGGGTGTTAATAAAAGAATGTAGACCTAAAATAAAGTTTCCTTGTGCCTCCTAAAACATATGTGACTCATAAACTCCCTGAATATTAGCTATGAGAGCAAAGTTAACAGTGTTTTTCTTGCTCTTATCTCTTGACGATCTACCCTCGATCATTTTACTCACTCAAACATTGCCAGTGGTGCTTTCCCACCACTTTGGTCTCTTTTTAGGAACCTCTCCATCCAAATCAGTGTTGTCACCATGACTTGGGTTGTCTATTTCTATGTAATTTGGATGTTGATCCATGTTGTCATCAATGAATTCTAGTACTGATACTTGCCTAGGAGACTCATGCTCAGAATCCTCCCACCTCTAGGTGGAGCTTCGTGAAGATGAAAAATTGAATCCTTATAATTAACATGCTAGTCTTTAGTAAACTTGATCTCTTAAGAAAGCTGGAAAGGCTCCGTTTTCTCATCAACCACAACATCTTTGTTAAAAGTCAAGTAGTTAGTGTCAACATCAATTAGCCATAGGCTTTATGATTGTCACTATACCTTGTAAGAATTAATTTCTTACTCTTAGGATCTAACTTGTTTCAATGTGCATCTAGAATCTAGACATATGTAGTAGAACCAAAGACCTTAACGTGACTAACTTTTGGTTTCCTCCCAGACCAAGCTTCCTCTGGAGTCTTCTCCTTCACTGCCTGTGTTGGAGACCTACTGAGTAAGTAAATTGTAGTATATACTGCCTTACCCAAAGATTCTTGGGAACACTCATGCTCTCCATCATACACTGGTCCATCTACATAATGGTACAATTCCTTCACTCAACTACTTCATTTTTCTATGGAGTATAGGGTGTTGTATATTACCATTTTATACCATGTTTAACACAAAAGTCATTGAATTAGTTTGAACATAATTCACCTCCATTATCAGATCTAATAGTGATTAATGCACAATCAGACTCTTCAACTATTAATTCTTTAAACTTTTGAAATTCCTTAAGCACATTTCATTTTAACTTCAAAAAATGGGTGTGATTGAAAGTGAAGTTGCATTGGTTAGCTACCTAGGATGGTATATTTTAACATCAACGAGTTAGAAGATGCAAATATTGGGTGTGTGTAAGACCTAGATAAAATATGTGTTGTGTTGTGTTTAGAGAATGTGGTAAAGGAAAAACCCTAGGAGGAATTACTACAATATGGTGCGTGAAAGTGTATGAGGACAAGTAGGTAATAGACACATTGGACTAATTTGGGAGAAAGGCAAATAGGAAATTTGGAAAGGGGTGTTAGAAGAAGCATGTAGACCTAAAATCAAGTTTCCTTGTGCCTCTTGAAACATCTATGGCTCATAAACTCCCTAAATATTAGCCATGAGAGCAAAGTTAACAGTGTTTAGCACAAAGTCATTGAATTCATTTGAACATAATTCACTTCCATTATCAGATCTAATAGTGATTAATGCACAATCAGACTCTTCATCTACTAATGCTTTGAACTTTTGAAATTCCTTAAACACATTTCATTTTAACTCCAAAAAATACACCCACATTTTCTAACTAAAATCATCTAAAAAAAAAAGAAAATACTTGGCACCAGTGATCAATACCGTATTCATTGGTCCACAAATGTCTGCATGAACTAGTTGTAGGATGTTATTGCTCTCTAAGAATGTCTGTATGCAAATGGAGTTTTGTGTTGATTTCCTACTTGGAAAGAGTTGTAAATGCCTTGTATGTGTTGTATTTTTCCCTTCCCTTATTGACAAGGGAAATGGAAACAAGAAAAATAAGAATCCCTCTCTATCTCTCTCCCTATCTCCCTATCTCTCCCCTCCATATCCCCCCTCTCTCCCTCTTCCTCCCTCTCCCTCTCCCTTATCGACAAAGGAAACAAAAACAAGAAAATTAGGACATGCAATGAGGGATGAGGATAAAAAATTGGGCAGATGAAATGGAAATAGGATAAAATGAAAGTTAATTGGATGGGAAGAATGATGAGAGGAGAGGTGGAAAATAGTAAAATAGGGAAAAATTGGTGGAATCTAAAGGAAAATTGGAAAGGAAAAGGAAAACTTGGAAATCTAGGGTTAGGAGGTGAAAAAGAGAGGGGAGGAGGTGGAAAAAGAAGTCAAATAGACACAAAGAGATGAAGATGAATGATATGAGAGAGAGTAAGAGAGAGATAGCTATATAGAGGAATGAGAGAGAGAGGTGTGGGTGTGTGCATGTGTATGTGGGTGTGGGTGAGGGTGGGTGGTGTGGGTTTGTGGGTTTGTGTGGGTGGTGTGGGCATGTGTGTGTGCATGTGTATGTGTGGATGAATGTGGGTGTGCATGTGTGTGTGGGTGGGGGTGGGTGTCACTCCCCCCCACACACACCCACACACACCCACACACACATACACACTCACACTCATGCATGCATACACCCCCCACACCCACTCACACACCTACCCACCCATGCACACCACCCACTTACCCATGCACACACACCCATACATGTACACACACCCACACATGAACACACGCCCACATGCACATGCTCGTACACATCTAAAAATACACACGCATAGACAAGTACACACACACAGAGACACATACTTTAGAGAAACTAATGGAGATAAATAAGCCATGATTGTCCCTCCCTATGTCTCTCTCTCTAACTCTATCTTTATATTTCTCTCTCTAAACCCTAAATCCTAAGCCCTAAGCCCTAAACCTTAAACCCCTAAACCTTAACCCCTAACACCTAGACCCTAAACCCATAAACCCTTAATAATGTCCCTAAACCCTAACTCATAACCCATAAACCCCAAGCCCTAAACATGAGCAACCATAAACCTCTATCTCCCTATCTCTCCCCTATCCCCATATCTCTATCATCCCTCTACCTCTCAATCTCTCTCCCTATGTCTCTGGACATCTCCCCCACTCTCTATCTCCATATCTCTCCCCTCTATCTCCTCTCTCTAAACCCTAAACCCTAACCCTAACCCCTAAATTCTAAACCCTAAACCTGGGCAACCCTAAACCCCTAAACCCTAAACTGTAAACCCCTAAACTGTAAACCCTAAATAATGCCCCTAAACCCTAACCCCTAACCTCTCAACTCTAAACACTAAACACGAGCAACCCTAAAGCCATATCTCCATATCTCTCCACTATCTCCCTATCTCTATCATCTCTCTACCTCTCAATCTCTCTCCCTATGTTTCTAAACATCTCCCTCACTCTCTATCTCCCTACCTTTCCCCTTTGTCTCCTCTATCTCTCCCTATCAGTCTGCTCTCTCTCTAAACCCTAAACCCTAACCCCTTATCCCTAACACCTAAACCAGAACAATCCTAAACCCTAAACCTTAAATCCTAAATAATTGCCCTAACCCCTAAACCCAAGAAACCCTAAAACTCTATCTCCCTATCTCACCCTTGTTGGGACCTGTAAAAGTTTGTTCCCAGACATGCACCATTTTTCCCCCAGGTTCTATCTGAATCCCATTTTATGCCTTCAATATTGAACCTATTGATGAAAACCGATCAAAGATGTCTTTCATAAGTTTTCATTTGTTTGCCTTTTAAAATGTAAGGGAAAAAGCCCCAAAAAGTTGACTAAGTCCCATTTTCTAAGTGTTTCCTTGTGTTTTGACCTTGGTTAGAGTTTCATAGTTTCAGCCTCCTTCCTTCCGTTGTGTTGTCCCTGTCAGATACGAGGTCCAAGGCTAAAATTTGCACTATGTTTCAGAGGCCAAACCTTAAGCCTTTGGCCTTTGGTCTTCTTCATGGAAAGTGCCAAGAAGAAGCCCCGAGATCCGAAGTCTAAAGGGTCCTTGTGTTCAAATCCTTCTAAGTATTTAGTGTGCAACGGAGTTCAGAGGTTTTCTCTTATTTCCTTCTTCATGGAAGGTGAAATGGGGAAGGCCCAACGACCGATTCCTAATAGGTTTTCTTTTCTTTGAGCTGAGGACGGATGGCAAGGCTCCTCTCTTTCCTCTTCCAAATGGCGAATGCATAAGGTGGAAAGCTCGGGGGCCAACCCATGGCATTTTCATAATTTTCCATAAGTGTGTTGAAGGTCAGAGTTCGGGCTTCCTTCCATCTTCTTCATGGAAGGCAGAAGGCAGAAGGCTTGGCGACCAAACCTCGATGAGTGTTAATTCTTTCTAAGGCATTCCGTTATTCCGCTGAGCCTTTTGGGTGGACCCACAACAGGCTTGTGGAACCACGGGAAGAAGACATATGGCAAGGTTTGACAATTGATCATCCAAGCGACCTGATGGGTGCCACGTGGTATAATTTGTGACTCTTTCACCATTCTATGGAGCATTTCAGTGAAGCTTTGTCTATAGTCATAGAACAACGAGAAGCTGCCAAGTGGTCGTGACATCATCCAGATTAACTCTTACCAAGGAAGGCGGCGGTCAGGGTTTCCTTGCTCTCCCTTCTAGAAGGCATAAGGTGAAATGGTGAAGGCTCGAGGCCTAACCCCTGATGCCTTCATATCTATACATAGGAAACAATAAAGGTAAAAGAACTCGAAAATGATGAAGGCTTGGAGTCTTTTATCGGTAAAAATTTTAGTTCAGGAACTTCGTAGTTTGTCAACTAAGAAGTTTGCCAATGAATGAAAAAATAACTAAGGCAAAAGATTGAATGAAGGAGACTATCAACAAATCGAAAGAAGGAAGAACTAGTCAAATAGTTTGAAAATTTCATGATTCGCCGATAAGGCGATAAAGATGTGCTTTTCACTTGGTTTCAAAAGTGAGGGATTTATTGAATGCATAAGACAACTAAGAGGGGGGTGAATCAGTTGTATCAAAAATTTCAAACCCTCATACATATGATCACATGCAAAATTCTTAATCTGTTATGAAGATAAAGACATGAAAATAAAATAACAAAAACTTAAACACATCAACACCATACACAAGAGAACACCATATTTTTACGTGGAAAACCCTAAAAGGGAAAAACCATGGTGAGAATTAGCTCACAATATAAAGCAGTAGCAATACTGAATTACAAGAGGCTCATTGCCCATAAAGAGAAAGGCTCACTAACAAGGACTCACTGTTTAGAAGAAGAAGAAAGAAGAAATGGCTCACTACCAAGGATGAACTGATATAATTGTATTTGACACATGCATGGGTTCAGTTCCTATTATGTCAGAAAATGTTCCCTTGGGGGCTTTTCCATCTTAAGGTTTAGCTCCCAAGTCCTTAGAATGCATTTAGAGCATCTTGCATGTTAATTGTGAATCTCGATGAGAAAACCCTAAAGTCTTATGGAAAATAGGACCTAGGGGGTGCTATTTTGATGACCCCTAAACAAAAATGGGAGGGTGGACTTGGGCGCTAGCACCCTAGTCCTGCCCTATTTTGGGTTAGCCCTAAATTTAAATGTCAGTTTTATGACTGTTATTTAGGTCCTATGCCGACATCTCAAGTTTGAATTACAAAATTCTTAGTGGGAATGTTTGTAGTTTCATATATAAGCATGTTTAGTGTTTCATTTGTAAACTAGAAGATGATTGCAAACTTTAGGCATACTTGTGATTTCATGATATTCATTATTGCAGAGCAAAGCATTGTTATTATGTTTGTGATTGTAGATATGACTTCATCTTCTCATGTGATTGAAGAGCCTTCATTTATGTGAGATCTACACTTCAAGGTGATATCTATTTGTGTTTGAATCATTTATCATTTAGATTTTACCTCTATCCCACATGGATACACACTCTTTACCTAACAATGGTGTTCAAAAGACTTGAATGTCTCTCTGGGGCTTGACTAAGGCAAGCCTCTAAACACCACAACCCCTAACCACACTCCTTTGTGATTGCAGGTTATAGGTACCAAGTTTCACGAAGTGGAGTTGCAGAAGGAGGTTGCAGATAACAAGGATTTAGGATCTGAAAGAAAGAAGACAGAGTTGAACATTTCAGGACAAGGGCATTAGTGGCATTGTCCCCCAGATCCTGAAACATAGAAACAAACTAGACAATGATAATCAACATTCGAAGAGCTTTCGACACCCTGAAGAACATCTAGCATTGGACTAGGGTGAGGTGTCCTCCGCATCTTTCGGGGTAGAAATAGAAGATACAATAAATATCAGTGTCAGGAGTGTTGGTGTTTTTTCTTGCAACCCTCAATCCTAAGGAAAACTAACATCAGGCTGAGGACAAGAAAGACCAATGAATAAGGCTAAACATAGCCTTCTACTCTTTGAGCATTGCCAAGCTCAAGAGGGTGTTCCCATATAAGATCTCTGAACAATTTTGGAAAATAGATAAGCAATGGAGATCTCTACTTAAGGCAATTAGGTTAAAGTGGTGCCAACTTATGATAACTGATTTATAATCCCTATAAATGCACTTATTTGTAGTCTCTTACAACACCACTAACCTAGGGAATACAATATACATAAGTCCTCTAAATATTTGCATCAACTGTTCTTTTCATATGAGATTTTAACAAGATTCAGACCAATGGGCTTTATGCATAAGGATAGGGCAGAGATAACTTTGAAATAAAATTATGGACATAACCAAAATGATTTTCAATATAGAAGGGTAGGATAGTCTTTAACCATAAGACAGGTGCCTAATCCAGGGCTACAGAGTCAATATTTGAACAAGACCAATAATGGAAAAGAAGCCATAACATTCAATTAGGCATGATTTTCTAGGTTTCTACCTTGCAGAAACATTAGACCTTCGACTACCCTCCAGTTATCAAAGTTACAGTCCATACTTAGTTATCCAACAAAATTTGAAATGATCCATATATCAGTGATGGAAGTGTGCATACTTAATTATCTTAAGCATAACACTGTTATTGTATCCCTTGAATACATACTAACAAACACATGAAAATAATGGAGACAAAATGCAAAATGATAACAAAAGAAATATTCTTATATTGATTTATTTAACCAGCTTTAACTGAACCATTACAAAATACTTCTCAACAAGTAAATCTCTGCATTACATGAACTAGTCAATCAATTCATTACAACTTCAAGATAAACCTAGATTGACTCCCATATTTCAGACCTGTGTCTGAAAATATGTTCTAGAACCAACCCTTCAAAATGATACAAAAGTTACAATATAAAGAGAAAGAGAGAAGAAGATGAAAACCCTACAATTAATCCATTGATGACACATGACACACATCAACTCCCTTGATTCTGCAACTAATTTACTTCTAGAAGATGTTCCTCATTCCTCATTTTCCCTCTTCAATCTGCCCACTTCCCTTTTGCAACTGAAATTGATTTGGCTCAAATCTATTTTGCATTCCCGTGCACAATTTTACCCTGTTGGTAAAATTAACCTTTCAACTGCAATTTTACTTGGCAGGTAGAATTTTTACCCCCAAGCAGTTTCCCAATTTCACTGACAAGTGAAAACACATTTACCATACAATTTTAACTCCTAGAATCAAATAAAATATGCAAGGCATTTTTGCATATACAGGGGTATTTTCCCTTTTGCTAGATCATTTTATTATATGCCAATGCATTTACAAATTTGCTAAAGGCAATTAAATCAATGGAGCCACGTTTTTGCAGTTGCTCTCACATTTTTTCCACTGCTGGGCAGTTTGAAATGCTCATAATATCTCATAAATGGCCCTCTAGTCATGAAGAATGCCCCATACATTGTTTTGGGAGTGAAAACACTCATTTTCAACTTGTAAGAAGCCCCAAATCCATGTTCAAAATGAAAAAATGTGACAACAAACCTTTAGCCTCGCTCTCCAACTATTTCTATAATTTTGCACCTCTATTTGTGCGTTCACTCTCTGTTCTCCACGAAATGGCGGAATGCAATTAAAAATGCATTTTCTGCAAACTTTAACCTTTGGCAAATATAGAATATTAAAATGTTTTCTCAAACTTTCTGTTGTTCCGCATAACAATTTTATGTTTATTTCATTCTCCCTGTAGAATTGCGGAGTTGGAATAAAAAGCATATTAAAGCTTATAAAAGATTTTTCCAATATAGTTTTACCCCTTAATTTTTAGCTTGCAAAACAATAGAAACATTTAAAATGTTTTTTTTCTGAAATGCTTTCTGCACTTCTGCACTTCTCTCATGTCTGATTATTTTATTCAATTATCGAAGGGTGGGAAGAGCAAATATCAAAAACTTTAAACTTTATAAAGTTTATGAAATATTAAACTTGCTCTAAATGTTGTGCACTTTCCTTTTAAAATTATTTAAAATATATAAAATATTTTAAAATTATTAAAAATATATAAAATATTTTAAATGTTTGCAATTCAAACTTTAGGAAATAGTGAAAAATTAATTTTGCCTGCTGTCGAAACAGGGAAAATTCACTGCGCACAAACGGGAACACCTGGAGCCAAGATTTTTTGCAAGCAGTCATAATCAATTATTTAAAACATGGGTTTTAAATCAGATTTTTCCTAGCAATTAGAATTTAGGTACCTCCTTTGTAAATTGGCGTGTCAGACATGTTTGCCACAACTGAGACACATTAAAATAATGCATCATATGGACTCAGTTTCTGATGAAAATGGAACTGGAGATGTTTGATACCAAAATGAGAAATGGGTTGCCTTCAGAATTGTGAAATTTGTAACTTTTTGGAACACCAAATTTACCCTAGTCTCAGTCAAAAAAATTAAATAGCCCATCAAAACTCATCCTGGAAGCGCGAAACTGAACAAGCGTACTACCATATGTACCAAAAAATATTTTACCATACAGATTTGTAAAATGATTCCTGAGTTGCAAAATTTTAATCAATGAAGATGGCCTCTGTGGTAGATTGAGCAGTATGCCGACGTAACCTCTGTTGACACATTGAAAAGAGATAGGCACTTCAAATGTGAAAAATTTGAGGGTGCCACCAGGGAGGAGATCCAGATTCTATGTAAAAAATAGTACCTTGGACAGGGGCGCTAGTGGAGGTGTCCCCGACAATTTTGCATTCTGAACTTCAAAAAATGGTCAGTTATTAATCTCTGTCCTTCACAATCTGAAAGGATTTGTTGTATTTCATCAATTTGCTTACTGTTTCACTTACTTAGGGTTTTAAGAGAATTTGAGCATTAGATTGAGATATTGGTTGATAACATCTGAGTTTCCGCATCATTCCAAGTGGCAGCCCAACCTATTAGGTGAATGCTCTCACTTTGTAGAGATTCAACTCAGTTGATATGCCCTTGAATGTTTGTAGTGAAAGAAGGATTTACCCTTGAAACCATCATCCCCTTTTTCCTACAAAACATTATGATGAACCCATGTTTTAGAATTTTTTGCACCTTGTTAAGTGTTGTGTGACATATTTGCATTCATTCATTTTATTGCATTTGAAAAATTACAAAAAAAATTAAAAATTTTAAAAAAATTGGCATCTTAGACTTGCATTTTAGCATAATTTAAATTAATTGGTATTTAATTTCATTTAATTTCTATTATTTTCATTAGATCTAATTTAAATTATAGAAATTCATCATTTAGTATTCACTTGCATTACATTTTCATGCTTAAATTGTTAAAAATTGCTTGAAATTGTGCATTTTCATAAAAACCTAGTTTTGCATTAACTAAGATTTGTAGTTAAAATCTTGTTTCATATTTTACTACCCTATTCAAACACTCATTAGGACTGATTTCTAATTGTAGTGTTGCATCATAGCATCATTCATGTAAAACATGTCTAGGGTCTGAAAACCTTGCACTTTCACTAGATTTGGCCTTATCGTCTCTCTAGAATTGCAATATAGGCATGTTGTAAAGGATTTTACTGCATTATTTGACTAATATCAGGGTTATAATCTTCTTCCCCTCCTCAAATTCCTTACAAAACCCTTTCTATTAGGGTTCTACATTCAAAATTGGTGAAAAATGGCATATTTTAGGTGCATTTTCACTAGGTTTTGACTTGTCATCACTCTAGATCTGCACTGTAGGTGTGTTGTGAAGGATATTGCTGCATCATTGGATTGTTCTTAGGCTTATTATTCACTGTCCCTCTTGAAAATTCTTTACAACACCTCTTCTTTCACTTATTTGCATTGAAAAAAGTGAAAATCAAGCATTTTTAGGTCATATTCATACATACTTTTGCACTTGTTCTTTGCATAAGCATTGAAACTCTTTTAAAATCTGATTTTACGAAATAGTCTCACTTATTTTGCCTTGTTGATTGTCATTAAATTCGTGTGTATTTGAGCTCTTTCAAATTAGCATCATGGACACTTCTTGTTATTCATCTTTGGAAGATTTGTTTACATACATCAAGGACATCGACAATTTTTCTAAATTTATTCATGAATATCCTCAAGTCTTGAAATAAATCTCATGCATATTAGATGTCGATATTTCTACGTGTTCCACATATGAACTTTTTTGCTATATATCTGACTTTGATACCTTCACAAGCCTCATGGGAGCATATCCTCTAATACTAGATGATCTCACTAGATTCATAGCCAATAATACATTTAGTAGTGATGATTTCAATATGTTAGACAAACCCTTAGATGACTTTATCTCTATTGAACATTCCACTACGACTCCTATTGCTAAAACATGTGTAAACTTAGTTCTACCTTATGATCCTCCTCCCAAAGTTGTTCCCACTAATGAGGACACTTTGGTGAAAGTGGATAAATTCATGGACACATCCCTTGACATCATACCACCACCATTTCTCCATTCCAATGCTCTCCTTGTCCA
Source organism: Cunninghamia lanceolata (assembly GCA_027924645.1). Taxonomy (NCBI): domain Eukaryota; kingdom Viridiplantae; phylum Streptophyta; class Pinopsida; order Cupressales; family Cupressaceae; genus Cunninghamia; species Cunninghamia lanceolata. The sequence continues at coordinate 1,187,381 of BSBN01001578.1, read as the reverse complement.
TGATGAAGCATTAGTGAATGAAGAACCCCCTTTAACAAAGAACATTACTTGGATAGATAATTAGAATTCATTTAACAATATTAAAAATCCCAATCCTACCATAGTGCATGAAACCTCTATGGATCACCCCACCGACCTTCCTCCTTTAATTAATTGTTCACACACCTTGGATATCACTAAGGAAGAGAAGAACTTTAATCTCACTCCTTTGATTGAATATTCAGGTCATTTGGATATCACTAAAGATTTAAAAACATCGACTACCCCTCCTTTGGTTACATGTTCTTTGAGCATCACTATGGATACAAACTTTAACAATTACCCTCACAACACCTTACCTTACCCTCATTCCTATGCTCTTTCTTCAAAAGATGTGGCACTAGTGAATGAGGAAAGATCTCCTACATTAAAACCCTCATTGATGGATACTGAGATCACTCAAAACAAATCACTTCTTCCATCTCTTAAGAGCATAATGCATGAGTATACTAATGCACCTCAACAAGAAAACATTCAACTGAACATTGAACCAAACCTAGATGAACTCAACACTGAACAATTTGAAGAAAAGAACAAAAGTTGAGCTATGATACCTTACACACCTCTCTCCTCTAGCATTTGAGATTGGGAGGAGGATGATTTGATCATTGATAACCTCTAGCATGAGCATGTCTATAGGTAAGTATTTCTAACCCTTTACCTCCATGTTGTGTTTCCCCCATGATGTGTTATGTGTTGTTTAGGCCTCCTAGGATGACCCTTGATTCTTTTGTAAGGTCAAGGATATTGGGAGACCACCTCTGTTGTGACCCTTCTTCTATTTGTATCAACATTCTTCTATATTGCCTCACCTCTATTTTCACTGTTGTGTGTTGTGTCTTAAGGACATAGCATTGCAGTTGGTGACTTGGGGGCACCCTCCTACGTGATTGTCCCTAAGGCACTTGTTTCTCCTCTCTTGATTTATTGTTTACCTTCTTCCAGTGGTTCTATCTAGTTGGTAGATGATGAAAATAAAATAATACTGATACGGACCTAGTGTCCCTTCAGCGAGAAATAAAAAATGGACCTAGTCCATACATGACGAGTGGGTTGATATATATTCTCTGATGCTTGGCCAGTAGAATCACTATGTGTGACATTTTTGATGTTGTCTTATCACACTTACAAAACATAACAATACTGCTACTCCATGCACCTTGTTTATCTTGGATCTCACCTTGCTTGGCTCTTTATGTGAATGATTACATATGTTATTTATCATTATTATATGGCTGCTAACACCTTTTCTTGCAGGAAATTGTGTGTTTGTGGGAACATTTGGCGATCATAAAGTACATGTCACCTCTAGGGGGCATGGGCTTTGTGAGAGTTCGTGTTCCCTTGTGTGTTTTCTCTCTACCTTAATGTGCTTGATATCAGTACATGATATCAACCACCTTAAGGTGGGGGCATATATAAGGTAAGTTGTCTAATGATTTTAGTACTAACGAAGCATGTTTGAAGCCCTTTATGGAGGTGGGATGTTGTATCTTCGAACGAGTGCACATCCTTCTTTTCTATGTTGCAATCTTTAATCACTTTGCGGAGGCAGGATATCGTGCATATCCTTTTATTTTAAGCTCTTTGCGGAGGCGGGGATGGTGTATTTCTCAAGGAGATTGCACATCCTGTCATTTTCTAAAAGTCCTCCAAGTAGGCAGGGCAGATCTGAGACTATCCTAACCCTTAAGCGTGTCTTCGGCGATTGTTGTGGTGAAGCCAAATCATTGGTGTGTGCCTATAATGTGCCTGAGATGGCTGTGAACCTAGCAATAGGTTTCTTCCATTGCTTGTTTGCCATGTTTTCTGTGTCTTCCATGTGTGTGTATGGTGTATTTGTTCCCAAGAATAGTTTCAAGACCAGTGGTGATGACCTCCTCCTATGCTTTGGGATTTGTATGGTGTGTTTGTCACTCAAGTGTAGTTTCAAGACTAGTGGCGATGAGCTCCTCCTACACTCTGAGATTTGTTTTGTGTGTTTGTTGCCCCTTATGCAGTTTCAAGACTAGTGGTGATGAGCTCCTCCTACATTTGGGTTGTGTGTTTATTTTCCATGTACTTGCATTTGCATTTCATAAATGAGAAAATGAAAAAGAAATAATCACTGCATTCACTGTATTCACTGTGTTTTGCATGTCTCCAATGTTGTCTTCTCTGTATTTTGCATGACTGTAACTGTCTTCTCCATGTTTTGTGTGTCTGTTACTATTTTTAATGTGTTTAGTGTGTCTGCACTATGCTTGGTGTGTTTGCTATGTTTTGACCGTACTTTAATGCATGTTTTGACCTTGCATTTATACATACATTAAAGTGGGGGCTAAATGTTATGTCAGAAAATGTCCCCTTGGGGGCTTTTCCATCTTAAGGTTTAGATCCTGAGTCCTGAGAATGCATTTAGAGTATCCTGCATGTTAATTGTGAATCCCAATGAGAAAACTTTGAGTTCTTATGGAAAATAGGACCTAGGGGGTGCTATTTTGATGATCCCTGAACAAAAATGGGAGGGAGGACTTGGGCACTAGCGCTCTAGTCTTACCCTATTTTGGGTCAGCCCTAAATTTAAGTGTCAGTTTTATGACCATTATTTAGGTCCTATGCTGACATCTCAAGTTTGAATTACGAAATTCTTAGCAGGAATGTTTGTAGTTGCATATATAAGCATGTTTAGTGTTTCATTTTTAAACTAGATGATTGCAAACTTCAGGCATACTTGTGATTCCATGATATTCATTGTTGCAGAGCAAAGCATCGTTATTGTGTATGTGATTGTAGATATGACTTCATCTTCTCATGTGATTGAAGAGCCTTCATTTATGTGAGATCTACACTTCAAGGTGATATCTATTTGTGTTTGAATCATTTATCATTTGAATTTTGCCTCTATCCCATAGGGACACACACTCTTTATCTAACAACGGTGTTCAAAAGACTTGAATATCTCTCCAGGACTTGACTAAGGCAAGCCTCTAAACACCACAACCCCCAACCACACTCCTTTATGATTGTAGGTTACAGGTACCGAGTTTCACGGAGTGGAGTTACAGAAGGAGGTTGCAGATCACAAGGATTCAGGATCTGAAAGAAAGAAGACAAAGTTGAACATTTTAGGATAAGGGTGTTAGTGGCATTGTCCCCTCCCATAACATAGAAACAAACTAGACAGTGTTAATTAGCATCCGAAGAGCTTCTGACACCCTGAAGAACATCCAACATTGGACTAGGGTGCTAGTGGAGGTGTCCTCCACATCTTCCAGGCAGAAACAAAAGATACCGTGAATATCAGTGTCGGGAGGAGATCCAGATTATGTGTAAAAAATAGTACCTTGGACAGGGGCACTAGTGGAGGTGTCCCCAACTGTACTGCATTTCAAACTTCAAAAAATGGCCAGTTATTAATCTCTATCCTTCACATTAATCTGAAAGGATTTGTTGTAATTCATCGATTTGCTTACTATTTTGCTTACTTAGGGTTTTAAGAGCATTTGAGCATTAGATGGAGATATTGATTGATAAAATCTGAGTTTCCACATCGTTCCAAGTGGCAGTCCAACCTATTAGGTGAATTCTCTCACTTAGTAGAGATTCAACTCGGTTGATACGCCCTTGAATGTTCTTACTACCTTGATCAATTTCACATCACCTGCCTCATCTCCTGCACACACACACACACATGAACCCTTGACACTTATTTATACCACCATCAACCTTGAAATCAATCTCCAAGGTTGGCAACACAATCTTCAATCCTTGAAACATTCTCCAAGGTCAGAAAGCATACAATATTTGAATTAGGTCTGGAACTAAACATTCCATGGCACAAGGGAATGAAGGAAAACCACTTTAAGCCTTATCTTGGACCTAAATCTATCCAAGCACGCTACACAATGCTTACATAATCATCAAATCAACTCCATAATCAATGCAAACATCCAAGGTCAGCCAAACCATGTAAACAAGGAGAATTCTTTATCACACACTTCCATGATCATAACCATAACTTGCAAACCACACACAAGTCTTTAGAATCATCTAGAAACATCCACAACCAACTTGAAGTCACCTGAGAACCAACAAATTCATCTACATTAACTTTCATCTGAAGAAGATTCACTTGTCTGCTCACAAACAACACTGTCAAACTTTGCTACACAAGAACTTGCTTTCCGGAGCATCAAACCACAAATCCTTTGGAATGGAGATATCTAAGGACTTTATAAACACATGTCTAGAACCCTAGCACCTAAAACCATTCTACGAAGAAATGCTGAGCAAAATACTTTCTCATAGACACCTTTGCACAACTCAGAAACACTGTCAACTACTGTCTTCAAACTGGTGAACATAACTTTCACTACACAGTAATCCAAAGCACCAAATTTTGGATTTAGCATCTTCAAATACTCCTCAACAACATATCCAAATTGCACACTTAGGTCTCCAACAGAGAAGAAATGTGGAGTAAAACTTGAACAACACTCTCTAAGCCAGAAGACTCCTTCAACACACTGTTTCTAGTATTTATCAAATTTTCTCAAAAGCACCTGGAAACTCAGCTACAGGATCAATTTACTAACATCATCAATAGCTCTACAAGACAGTCAAATCATTTTGACACAACAACTCAATCAAACAACAACAACAACATCAGAAGATACAATTGACACCAATGATAACACAAATATGTTGACATCAATGACAACACCAATTAGCACATACTTGCAATAATCTCCCCCTTTGTCATTGATAGCAACATATGATGTGAAAAACCATCATGACATAATTATGCACCAACTTCACTCTCCCCCTTTCTTTTATACATCTTACTTTCTTTCTTTCCCTTTGTTTTGCACATGAACTCTCTTCCCCTTTGACATCAATGACAAAGGGTGACACATCTCTCTCAAGCTTCCTCCCCTTGATTATGATACTACACATACTTGCACTATTCTCATATGCTTTGAGTACTCCCCCTTAGGAGTACATATCAACCTATATCAACTCTGATTGTAACAATTATCAATGCCACTACCTACTCCCCCTAAGAGGGAGCCTCCAACATCAGTCCAAAAAAATAAATCTCGAGTCACATTGGCTGATACATCTCCTTATGCATATAGTTCAAAGAAGGAGGGAAAATAACCCCTAACTTCTCTTGGAGATACTCAAATGTATCCTTAGGAAGAGCCTTGGTGAATATGTCAGCAATCTAATCCTTTGTAGGCACATACTCAAGCTTCACTTCATTCTCTGCAACCTTTTCTCTCAGAAAGTGATACCTAATAGAAATATGCTTTGTCCTTGAATGCATCACTAGATTTTTTGAAATGTTAATAGCACTGGTATTATCACAAAATATAGGAATTGGATCATCATACTCAACTTTGATATCTTTAAGGGTTTATCTCATCCATAGCACTTGTGTACAACAGGATGTTGTAATGTACTATGCTTCTACAGTAGATAAAGATACTCAATCCTACTTCTTGCTTAACCACAACACAATTATGTATCCAAGAAAGAATGCACCACCATTTGTACTTTTCCTATCATCTACACATCTGGCCCAATCTACATCTATGCAGGCACTTAGGGTAAAGTCATTGTTCTTAGGATACCATAACCCATGATTCGGAGTGCCCTTCAAGTACCTGAATATTTTTTTACTGCCATGACATGCGACTCTCTAGGATCTTCTTGAAATCTTGCCACAAGACAGACTACATGCATGATATCTAGTCTGGTATCAGTTAGGTATAGCAGTCCTCCAATCATTGATCTATATTTGCTCTGATCAACCTTAGGGGATTCATCATTCTTTCTCAACTTGCAACCAGTTGTCATGGGAGTACAAATTGGTTTAGAATCTTGCATTCCAAATTTCTTCAACAATTCCTTGACATACTTTGATTGTGAAATGAAAATGCCCTTATTTGTCTGGTTAATTTATAGTCCAAGGAAGAATTTAATCTCTCCACACATTGACATCTCAAATTCTTTTTGCATCTCATCTACAAAATTCTTACACATACTTTCATTTCCACTGAAGATTATGTCATCCACATAGATCTCAACAATCAGGATTTGATCTTTTCCAACCTTGATATACAAATTATTGTTTGCAGACCCTTTATTGAATCCTTTATGCAACAAATACCTATCTAACCTTGCATACCAGGCCCTAGGAGCTTGTTTTAGTCCATACAATGCCTTCTTCAATATGCATGCCATGTCTAGTTTGTCTGACAACTGAAATCCATTCGGTTGCTCTATGTATACTTCCTCTTCCAACTCACCATTCAGAGAAGCATACTTCACATCCATTTGCTATACCTATTACTAATTTTTTGTTCACACTAAAAATTAGTTGGACCTAAGTGTAATTGTTCAGAAGGAATAATAGAAAACTTCAAAGTTATGCATTCTTGAATGGTTGATACCTTGACAAAGTTGAAAAGAAGATCTAGTTGTCAGGATAACCCATCAGTCCAATCAGGACTGATAAGTAATCATGACAAAAGAATTAATCATCAAAGGATCAAACATTTAAGGAGATAGCGTTGTTCTACAAAGTTTGATCTTTTAGGAGTTATAAGTTAAATTAATTATTCAGATTAATTTGTTCTGAATAAAAGAGAGAAAGATGTTGTATTACACTGTTATTTCATGTCATGTTTTGAACATACATCCAGGTATCTGTTACTTTATCTCATGCATTGATTAAAATGGAAATACATATACATCATATGCATTAGAGAAAACTAACTGATCATGTTTAAAAGAGGTGTTCAAATGTGTCCCACACAAGCTATGGGAGTAACTAGACTGAGCAATTGCAGACATGCAAGCTATGTATCTGTTTGATAAAAGAAAAGAGAAAAGAACATATGATAAATCTAAACATCCATCATTGCCTGATGATGGAGGTTGCTATTGAAGCTGGCCTTCAAGTCTTCAGTATTCATTCTTCACTCCAAGCCACCATCTAGTTGAAACCTACAAAATTTTGGGGATAACCCTGTTAGTGCTCCGGATGTTTACAGTTATCACATTCTTTTATCAAATAGAGACATCTACTTATCATATCATGCATTTAGATAAGAGATTAGATCAGTTAATGATACCAATCAAGAAGAAATCATGAAGGAGATCAATCAATGCTATCAGGTACTTTTTTATGCTAACTTGTTTGTTCACTGTGCAGGTATAGGACAAATTTTGTTGCTGATTTGAAGACAAATAAACATGTGGATTAAATGTAGCTCCCACAGGGGTTTGAGCCCATCATATTTCTTTTCATTTTTGAAAAGAGTATCAGAAAAAGATAGGATGCATCATTATAAGCTATATCATGCATCATCTAATCAACTTACATAAAGAAGATGTCATCATGACATCATTACAGTTGATTGAAGCAAATCAAAGTTATATGACTGAGTCAAGATTGACAAAAGGACAAATTTAGAAATCAAATTATAGTCATCTAAGGAGTGATACAAGTTTTTAGATTATTGTGTCTGATAAAGAGAAGAGAGACAGAGTAAAGGAGGATACAAGAACTTATGTATCATTTGAACAAGTTGCAAAATAAATCTTGTGAAGGGTCATCTCATTATGACAAAGGAGTATGATGAAGCAACATTTTATACCAGGTATTTCTCACGTTGTTTTCATACTGTTTAAGATGATCAAAGTTTAAACAGTTATATCACATTCAAAGTTACAAGTGTCTCATAGAAATAGTCAAGCAAATGCCACATGGAACAACAAATGGAACAGTGGAAGGCAAGACAATTATAAAACAATATGCCAACTTGACTGCCATAAAATAGAACTTCACAAGATGTATGAGATAAGTGTGCAGTCATCCAGAAAGAAATAAACTTTGCAAAAGGCTGTCACCAATGCCTCAAAACTTCAAACCATCAAAAGATACATGAAGATGAATGCTACAGTCTAAATGGAGTTGGATGTTCAAACAGTCAAGCATCCAGGGATGAAGCACAAAATACATAAGCAAATACCCCAACACAATGAATGGCCATCACAGACATGACAACCAATTTTCAAGATCAAATGAGAGACAGTCATGACTAAAGTGGAAAGATGCAAATAACAGATACATACAGCATGCTCACAATCCATCAAATGATAAAGGCTGTCACTAACCATCAGTGATGTTAAAGGAAGAACAAGCTATGGAGTAGCTACGTATGTCATCATAGACATGAAAGTCAATTACAATCCAAAAACAAGAGACTGTCATGTATAGAGTTGCAAATATAGTATATATAGAACACAGTAGAGCATAAAGAATGCAACAGTTCAAGGATGAATAGAGTGGATTCCAGGAATTTCAACATTATTACACTTTGACAAACTTTATTTCTCATGCCCAAAGCTATAGTGATGCCATGGTGCAGTCAAGAAGATGCCATGCAAGATCCAAGAGAGATACAGTGTAGTAAAGAGAGATACAATCCAAGTGAAGTGAGATACCATGAAGATCAAGATACAGATACAGTCACCATCACCATGGACAGTCAGGGACAGTGACCAATGAAATGGCTGATATAAGCAAGAGACATTCATGATATATCATAATGGTTAGATCCATAATACAGAGGTGCATAAGTGATGAAAGAGGAATGGCTAGAAGAGATATGAAAATGCACAAGGAAGCTACAGGTATACCTTATGCACAAAGATGACTACAGGTGCAAGGATGCACAAAGGCATGTTACATGTGTATTGAAAGAATGCATAACAGCTAAAAAGAAATAAGAACATGTGTCTATGCTATAGATATGCCTTGAAATGCACAAAAGGCAAACTACAGGTATAGGAGAAATATGCATGATATATACAACGCTATAACATTCAAATGATGAAATGAGCAAAAGAGAAGGTAGCAGTGATATGCCATAATGATGCAGTTGTAGTAAACAGACAACAAGAGACAAATATGCATGATATCTATGCATAGAAGAATCCCAATACATATGACAGTCAATAGATAGCATGACACCTATGCCACAATATATATCCAGTTGCAACAAAAGTAGTAACCAGTCAAGGATGTTCCCACATGACATATAGTCCATCACATTACAGTCAGCAACCTGAAGAGATATGCAATGTATGATAGTCACAAAAAGACAGGAGGAGAAGATGTTATGTGAAGAAAAGAAAGAAACCCCACTTGCTAATACTTGAAACTCCCTATACGTTTTGCCAATAGATGGAGGTAAAACCATAGTCAAGGTGGTGTTGCACAGAAAGAGAAACCGTTTTATGAAAAATTGTATACCCATGTTGAGATATCAAACCCTAATGATATTTTTGCAGACACAGTTAAGAAACTTCAAACAGATGCCATGATACATTCATAACCATGCCATAGGAGCCAGAAACAAGAAGGAAGGTGTACCCATCTGCAAAATAAACAAGATCTCTTCAAGGATATATCAAGCCTTTCTTTCTTTATAGATAAAGAGAAAGAGATTAAGAGTATGGCCATGGCATTATAAAGGTTTTTTGTGCAGGATGAAGTTGAAACCCTAACTTCAAGGCTCACAAACCCTCGAGTGTCTACAGTTTTTTATGCCTATTTTCAAGAGGAGCATAGCCATGGTAGGTAGTGGTTTTGAAAATGGAGGAGATGTCAAAACCCTCATCTTAAAAAAAATTTTAAACCCTCATGTTTTTGCATGATGAAGACATATCAAGGCAAAAGAAGAAATATACAACCATGGCCGACAGTGACATAGCATTTTTTGCTATAAAATACAATACCCATGTCTACCTACAGACTTGTCATGCTATAAAGAGTGAAACCAAAGATAAATGAAACTATAGAGATAAAATGGTGAGTGCTTACCCTTGTTGCTTACAGGAGGAAAGATCATTCCACGGCCTCACAGTGGCCTCAAACTTTCAAGATCAAATGAAGACCGTCAAGGGAGAAGCACACATAAACAAATATGAAGGTATTAAAAGATTGCATAGCAACAGAGAGCAAATAATGAAGAAGAAGGCCATGAACATTTGAAAGAAATAAAGCTACAACTCCATAAAATGTTTCATATCAAACAGAAAGCAGAGTTACCTTCTTCCTAATCATGCAGAGTTCCATGGCAAACAACAAGGAGTCGTTGAAAGGAGAAGACCAAAGCCATGATGGAGATAGTTGAAACCCTTGACTGGCATAGAAATTGCAGAGCTCAAAGAAGGAAGTCAAATGAAGAGTGAATGAGTAAGTTAGGGTTGTTTTCCTTCTTTTGTTTGAAGGTTCTTTGCTCGAGTGTATTTTTGACTTACAAAAAGCCAATAATTATATTATCCACAAAACAAATGTCGTGGTCAAGACTTGATCCTAGCCATCATAATATGGAGTGGCTGACATCAATACTTTAGAGTTGATTTTTATTAATTCAAGAGGCCGATGTGATGTGTGGGAAAGGCTCCAAGCCTTATAAAACCTTTTGAAGATTCCTTAGTGGTCGGATGGTGAATGAACAACAATACACATGTTCAAGTTCCTTATCCATTTTCAAAGCATCCAAAGATAGGTATCTCCTCATTATGCATGGTGGCTAACAACCAAGAGGGTGTATGTTTTGACATAGTATATGCATATGCTATACATGGAGTTTTCAAAGGTAAGCTTTCATGCATGGTGGAGATATGATTTCATGGAGTGATAAGGTATTGTCTTGTAGTGTTTATTGCATAAAGGCAATTGTAGTAGGAGATTGCATGGTGGCAGTATATAATAGTGGTAGCATATGATGGGCATTTTTTATGCATGGGGTCAAATTGCATAATGGAGTTGTTCTTCCTTCCTTAACCTCAAATTGCATATGGGGATATAAGGAGATCTAGAAATGTGATGTATGTGCACAAAGGCAACAAGGGGGAGTCATAAGAAGATTTATGCATATTTGTTTTGTGCATGGAATGTTACAGGAGTGACTCAGTTTCTTTTTATTTTCCTTGCAGAGGGAGATATTTTTTATAATTCATGTATTGGAGTGATAAGGAATTTTGTAATTATTCCTAAGTCCTATTTTGCAAAATAGCCAAATGTATTGGAGTGATATTTTCTTCTAATCATGCACAATTTTACACATGAATTAATTGTAAATAAATAATAAAGTAATACTCTATAAATTACTTTATTATTTTTCACAAGTTGTAAAATAAAAAATAGAACAAATTGTAACCAATAATAGAGTAATATTCTATTACTTTATTATTTACTCACAATCAATTTTGCTCATGCAAAATCATGCAAATTGATTAGTTGAGTTAACTAGGCCACCTAGGAGGTTTTGCATGACTTTTAGGAGTATTTTTAGGGTCCTTGGTCAAAATTTTGGTCAAACATATGGAGAGGCCCAAATTGAAGCTATTTTTTCTCAATTTGTGATAGTTTTAGACCCTAATTTTGAGGATTTTTAAGGTTGCTCGGGAATGAGTAGTTTTAGAGGCAGTTATCTGCAAGTCCATATTTTTTGCATGCCTCTTGGTGAGAGTAGACCTATATATTGTAAAGCAAAAGTTTGTTTTTGCTAGTTCTTGATTCTCATTTTGATTTAGATAGATTGGAGAATTCTTGTAGCTCACTTTTATAGTTTTATTGAGAGATTGGCAAGTTACAGGTTATCTTTTGTCTTTTTGCAAAGCTTTCCTTTGTTTATTTCAGATCAGTTGAATTAACTTTCCTTTTAGTGCTGAATGTTGAAGTGATTTTGGTGAAATTTTATTGTGTTTTATTATTAAACCTTCAAAATTATTGTCTCACCTCCTTGTTTACAGCATTAAAGCATATATTCATCACAGGTCTTAGGTTGTGTTAACCAGAAATAGTCTTTTTTATGCTGTGAAAAAACCATTTCCTTCATAAAAACCTATTTTCAAACCTTCCTTAGAATCATTTTTGTGGTATTTATGCCATGTCTGGATTGTATAGAAGTTATATTTCTGAGTAACATTGTGAATCAGATTGCATTCTTTTTATCCATATCAGGTGCATCACCATTTTACCTTTAGTATTCATTTAGTTTCTTTCTTCCCTTTTCCCAAAAAAGTAAAAAACATACATCTCAATAGAACATTTGAAGGGAACCAGCCCACAATCTGGAGGTCTAATCTAGTCATAGGGCACCCACAACCTAAGATTAGTCCCATGTTACTCAGAATTGCAGTGTTTTAACCAGCCTTGCATACAGGTGTAACTCCCAGTGATAACAATACCTTGAAATCCTTATGTGCCTCATAAGCCAGAAACAACCTAATGGCCTCCAGTCTTGCCACCGAAGCAAAAGTTTCCTCATAGTCCATTCCTTCCACTTGTGAGTACCCCTTACACACAAGTCTTTCCTTATTCCTCACCACTTCTCCATTCACATTCAACTTGTTCATGTGTACCCACTTAGTTCCAATCACATTCTTATTCCCTGGTCTTGGGACAAGTTCCCAAGTCTGATTCTTCTCAATCTGCATTAGTTACTCTTCCATAGATTTAATCCAATACTCATCCTTGCATGCCTCAACCACTATTTTAGGTTAAATTTTTGAAAGTAAGAATAAACTTACTTGTTCTTCTGTGGCTCTGCTTTTTGTCAATACACCTTTTCTCTTGTCACCAATGATCTGATCTTTAGTGTGATGCCTCTGCACATATTTTGGAGTCTTAGGAACTCTTTTTAGAGCTTCTTGTTCTTCAACTTGTGCATCTCTTTCTGGAGTTTCGTGAACTTCAACCTGTACTTCCTTCTCTTTGGTATTTTCTTCTTCTTCACAAGAAGACTCATCTGATTCATATCCATTAATCTCTGAAAACTTCTGTATGTCTGCATCAACTTTAACATTAGCACTTTCCACAATCTTTCTTAGCCTCTTATTGTAGCATCGGTAAGCTTTTCTTTTGTTAGAGTATCCAAGTAAAATACCTTCATCACATCTTGCATCAAACTTTCCTAGTTCTTCATCTCTTCTGATATAGCATTTGCTTCCAAAAACTTTAAAATATCTAGCAGTGGGAGTCTTTCCATACCATAGCTCATAGGGTGTCTTTGTGCCATTTTCTTTCACTTGTACTCTATTCTAGATGTAGACAACAATATGAATTGCTTTTCTCCAGTAGACTTCTAGAAGATCTACTTCTTTTATCATTGTTCTTGCAACTTCTTGTATAGTCATGTTCTTCCTTTCAACCACTCTATTTTGCTGAGAAGTTCTAGGAGCAGATAGATGCCTCTTTATCCCATGATTCTCACAAAACATGTTAAACTCATTAGAAGTAAACTCTCTGCCTCTATCAGACCTTAAACATTTGATTTTCATATCCAATTTATTCTCAACCATTGCTTTAAAAGCTTTAAATTTATCTAGGGCTTCTAATTTTTCTTTACAAAAAGTGACCCAAGTCATTCTAGAGTAATCATCAATAAATAGCATGAAATACCTGTCACCTTGAAAAATCCTTACTCTGGTAGGACCACATAGGTCTGCATGCACCAACTCCAATAGTCTGGTAGATGACCGATCCTTGCTTTTAAAACTTCTTCTTGTAAACTTTCCAAACTGACATTCCTTACATACACCAGTAATAGGCTTTGTTAACTTTGGCAAATCTCTCACATCTTGAACTGAACTTATCCTTACCAGACTATCAAAATTGATGTGACCCAATCTCCTATGCCATAGCTAACTCTCACTGATCTGATTCATAAGACAGTAACTAATACCACCCTTGAGATGATGAACATTTCCACCTATCTTTTTTCCAGCAACAATTACTGTTCCAGAGCTTTTTCTGATCTCACACCCATCATTCTAAAACATAAGATTGTAACCCTTGCTACACATTTGTCCAACACTTAAGAGATTATGCTTTAAACCTTTGACATATAGAACATCATCAGTGTTATGCTTTCCATCAAAACTGATTGAACCTTTTCCACAAATCTTAGTAGCTTCATCACCACCAAACCTAACCACTCCACCATCAAATTTTTCAATTTTAATAAACTTACTTTGATCACTTGTCATATGATTTGAGCATCCATTGTCAATGACCTAGTCATCCTCTTCATTCCTAGCATGACAAGTAGATATTATAGTGCCTTTAGGGTTAGCACATGCTTCCGGATACTTTTCCTTCACACAACCTCTGGAGTTAGCAAAACCAATTTCATCTTTTATGGAAATAAATAGGCATTCATCATCAAAAATTCTTGCATAGTAATTTTTCTTAATCAACCTTCCTCTATTTTCCTTAATCTTAATTCTTAGAGCTCTATCTAGACATCTTGAAGCATAATGACCTATTTTTCCACACCTAAAACATTTAAAAGGTAACTTATCACTGAACTTGTACCGGTACCCTTTTTCATCCTTCTTACAAAGTTAGCTTCCACTTCATCAAAGTCTTCTAGATCTAATTCAATGTTCAATCTTCTTTGTTTTACTAGCTTTAAAAGCAGTCTCATCTTTCACATTTCCATATGCAAGTAACTTCTATAAAGAGTGGTTGCAAATTGGCTAGAGGAAACTTGGTGCTAGCTAGGGGTACTCTACGGGGAACCATTTTTAAGATAGATACATCAAATTATTGTAATTCTACATCTTTAGTTGAAAACTTAGGTTCATGTAAATTGTGGCACCATAGACTAGCCCACATTGGTGAAAAGGATCTTAAAACCCTCATTAATAAAAATATGGTTGAGGGTTTGTCTAGTTATACTGTTAACTTTAATTTCTATGAACATTGTGTGTTTGCGAAACAACAGAGTATCTTTTAAATCTATTAGTTCTAGAGAAAAGCAAGTTTTAGAAGTGATTCATAGTGATGTTTTTGGTTATGTGGATGTTCCTTCCATTGTTAAACTCACTACTATGTTACTTTCATTGATGACTTCTTAAGGTTAACTTGGATTTACTTTTTAAAGCACAAACCTTTTGAGTTTTCTAATTTTAAAGACTTTAAATCACTTGTAGAGAAACAAATAGATAGGAAAGTAAAAAATTTGAGGTCAAATAATGGTGGTGAGTACTACTCTAGAGAATTTGATGATTATTGTAGACATCAAAAAATTGCCAGGCAGAAGATAACTCCATATACACCTCAACAAAATGGAGTGGCATAATGGATGAATAGAATCTTTATGGATAGAGCACAAAGCATGCTAATTTGTACTAAGGTATATCATTCATTTTGGGTTGAGGCAATCAATATGCTTGTTATCTAGTAAACAAATCCCCCACTTCTATTTTAGTTGACAAGACACCCTATATGGTGTGGATAGGTAAAACACATTTGTTTCTTATTTTAGAGTGTTTGGTAGTGAGGTTTATGTTCATGTTCCTAAAGAAAAAAGGTCTAAGCTATATTTCAAGGCTAAAAAGTGTGTTTTCATGGGTTATGGAGAGATTATAAAAGGTTATAAGCTTTGGGATCCTATAACACTAAAAATATTTTATTTTAAGAATATGATTTTCAAGGAGCTTAGAGTATTCTCAAATGTTGAATAGCCTTAGGAAAAACTAAAGAATATTGTGCATTTTGAAACTAAGAAGGAAGATGCATGTGTAGAATAACAACAAGAACATGTAGAGGGAAAAGGTTCGAAAGAGATTTTAGATGAGGATCAACAAGAGTTACACCTCTGAGAAGGTCCACTAGACAATAGAGACCTATTGAAAGGTATATCCCACTTGATTTCCATTGTGTATTTGCATTATCATGTTCTAACAATAAACCTTGGTTACCAAAGGAAGCTCTATCTTGAAAGGAGCATGAGTCTTGGATGGAGGCCATGAAAGAAGAAATTAAGGCCTTAGACATATGCAAGACTTGGGAGCTAGTTGAGCTACCCAAGGGAAATAAACCCATTGGTTGCAAGTGGGTATTCAAAAATAAATTTGGAGTAGATGGTAATTCAGAGAGGTACAAAGCTCAATTGGTGGCTAAAGGTTATTCCCAAGTTGAGGGAGTGGATTTCAGTAGCATATTTTCTTTTGTGGCTAAGTTAACCTCCATTAGATTCCTTTTAACTATTTTTGTTTCTTATGACTTAGAGATACACCAAATGGATGTGAAAAATACATTTTTACATGGGTATTTTGAATATGAGATTTATATGAAATAGCTCAAGACAATTTTCTAGTAAAGGGGAAGGAGCATTTGGTTTGTAGGTCAAAGTGGTCCTTGTATGGTTTGAAGTATTCTCCACATATGTAGTATTAGAAATTTGATGCTTTTACATTAGAGCTTGGTTTTGTTAGAAATGAGGTATATCATTGTGTATCTTTTAAATTAATTGATGATTGATTACTAACTATTGTCATGTATGTTGATAACATGTTATTTATTGGGAATGATAGGGGTGATTAGGGAGCTTAAAAATTAGTTCTCTGATACTTTTGATATGAGATTTAGGGGCTGAAAAATATATTCTTGGTATGAAAATCTATACAGCTTGGGTTAATATAAGGCTTTGGTTAAATTAGACAAAGTATGTTGATACAATTTTTTAGCACTTTGCAATGCACGATTACAAGCCAATAAATATTCTCTTACCTGTAGGCACTAGGCTTTCTTTGGAACAATGTCCCAAATCATATGATGATCATGAAGAGATGTATAATGTTCCTTATTCTATTGATATTGGAATTATTATGTATTCAGTGGTACATACAAGACTAGATATTGGTCAAGTAGTGGGAGTTCTAAGTAGGTCCATGTCTAACCCTAGTAAGGAACATTAAACTTATGTTAAGAGGGTGTCCAAATATTTATGAGAACTTCAAATTATTGCATTTTTTATCATGGTACTAATGATGTGGGCAAGGTACTTTATTTACAAGGCTTCATTGATTTTGATTGGGTTGGAGATCTAGGTAGTAGGAGGTCTACAATTTTCTATATGTTCACTCTGTTTGGAGGTGTAGTTAGTTGTATGAGTAAGAGACAACCTATAGTTTCTCTTTTAACTATAGAGGCAGGGTATATGGATGAAACATATTCTTGCAAAGAGGCAATATGGCTATAGAGACTATGTGTAGGTATTGGTTTTATTAATAAAAAGGTGAGTGTTGGATGTAATAGTCAAGTGCAATTTTTTTGACTAAGAACAGGCTATGTAGCATTATCATACTAAACACAATGATGTGTAGTATCATTTTTTTCATGAGATGGTAGAGGGTGGATAGGTCATGGTTCAAAAGGCAGACACTTTGGATATTGTTTCAAGTTCACTCATTAAGCCAGTGAGTACAAAGAAATTATGTTGGTGTAGGGAGCTATGGACCTTGCCTCTCCTAGCACTCAATTCATTTTATTGTGTTCCCTATTGTGCCATTATAACGTAAATATCAAGTGGGTGAATGTTAGGACTAGGGGTGATATTCACCTTGTAATCCTTTTAGACTATTGTAATTTATTTAGTTAATAGTCAATTAATTATGTGCACATCTTGAAGGATCATGGAGAGGGCCAACTTGGATGTCCACATGAGGTGGGGGTTATTATAATTAATTATTATTCCCTGGGTGACTTAAAACATGTTTGTAAGTGGAATAATGTGGGAGGAAGCATTGTAAGGCATCATTGGACACTTTAAGTGGAAGGGAATATATGACTATTTATAGTGTTGTAAAAGGTGTAAGAAAGCATCTATGATGATGTGTAAGAAGTTAGTTGTCTTTTTTGGACTTGGAAAGTTGTTATTTTGTCTTCTAGTGGGCTATTTTTGTCCTCTAATGAAGTTGGATGACCAAGTTCACAAGAAGAGTCTTGAAGCTTCTATAAATATGCTTGTAACTACCAAACACATTTCATGAGGTATCTTTTACATGTAGACTACTTGGCTCATGGTTTGAGTCCAATGTACTGAAAACTATTTATGATTTGTTGGATTACATTTGCCTATATATTGGAGGTATGGGATAATCGTTTATGTGGTTGTTTTATAAGTCTGTTGTTATTGGAATGTTGGATTAAAGGGCAAAGTTACGTTGATGTAATCTAAATTTGTGGTTGATACAAGTTTGTACTCTCTTTGGTGGTGGATTTTTTTACTCGAAAGAGTTTTGGTCACGTATATCAATGTTCTCATGGTATCACATGTTTTTATTGAACTTCTATGTTATTTCTATTTTCATACATGCTATATCATGTTGATTAAGTTTCAAGCACTAAGGATCAATAGTTTTTATTGTATTTGTACCCAGATTATCAACAATTTGAAGGTAGTGAATGACATCAAAAAAGACAAAGAAGCAAAAACCTGAGTAACTCCTTCAAGATGCACATTTAACTATAACTTACCTAGTAGAAACACCAATCATGTGTGCTCGGCATGGCAAATCCATCATGAAATTCTACCCTCAAGTCTTAAAAGTAGCAATGACACTAATAGTTTGCCTCAATCACCCTTTTCACCTTGGGAAAGTCCCTTATGGTGTGCACCTAGAAACATAAATATGATGAAGACCATAATAGTTCATGTTTAACATTTTAAACCCATGAAAAGTTCATCATAAAATCCTACCACTCAAACACTTAAAATTGGTAGACACCCTTATGACACATGTTAGGCCTTGCTCTACTAGTATAGAATTTTTCTTGTATCTTAAAACATGACCAAGTCATTGAAAATGTGTGGCTCTCTTATAATTACCTATAGAGACATTAATGACATGCTTCTAATGCATTTCAACCTATTAGGATTGGTAAAATTCCATCTAGATTTTAGAAAATTTTGTCAAACCCTAATCCCAAAATCCACCAAAACAGTTCTAACTCATGTGCCTTTCATTCCCATAAGTCCCAAAAATCAAGTATTTCCCCTTTGTCTAAGTCATTTTCATTATACATGTATGTGTTTCACCATAAATTATGCTTTGGTCTAGGTACCACACTCCCACAGGGCTAGGAAATATGCCCTAGGAGCTCCTTGCAGAGATGCAGGAGCTTGTGACAAGGACACCGCACCACCATGACACATGAAAATAACACCTACGGGCTGGTGGTATGCAGAGTTTGGAATCTAATTGCTACCACAGTCCCACGACATGGAATTCATAGTGATTAAAAGGTTTGCGGGCTTGCGGTAAGTAACAAACTTGACATTAAGTGTTTACCACAGCCCCGCGATAAGAACAACATAACTTTTCTCAAGACTGGCAGTGTTGCGATAGGGGGTCAATGAAGCGACGAACAATCACCATGGTCCGCAATAATAAAGTTTCTGTTAGGGTTAGCTGACAGAAGATATCAATTAAATTCAAATAAAGATTAAACAGAGGAATGGAAATACATAGAAATAATAATAGTGAGAGACAATTTTAACATGGTTCACCCAAAGTCGAGCTACATCCACCAAAAGAGAGTCCAATATTATTATCCAGTAAATCAAAACTGATTACAACCAGCAATCCCTGCAACTCAATACCGTTGCAAATGCTACAATACAATATCAACGGAAACCCTAACACTTAGCCATTTTTATCATGACTTTTGTCAATTACAAAATAGGGTTATTTTTTTTTATGTTGGCCAATGAAAAATAATTCCCGCGTTGCCCCCAAACCCCCGCAAGGGGCGCTGCCCCTTGACCCTGTAGGAATTTGGGGGGAAACTGCGCTGATAAAAGTGGGGTAAATTTAACCTCCAAGTCTAATTAGGCTCCATATAACAACAATTTCAACATCATGGAGGTCTGCAGGCTAGCAGTAAGCATTAAACTTGACCGTAATGAGTCACCGTAGCCCCATAGTAGTCAAGACCAAACATTTTGGAGGCTCGCGGGTGGACGGTAATGAAATAAAGAGGTATCATTATCCTACAATAGGGATAATATAACATTTGTTATTTCAGCGGGATTGCGGTAGAGGGTAGACGTGAGTAACCATGTTCCCCACGAGCTCGCAAAGAGTAAAGTAAAGGATAAAGATAGCCGGTGGGAGTGCGGTAGAAATTAAAAGTTGGAATCAATGCCCCGCTGCCCCACAGAGGCTAGTGTTTAAAGTGGCGAGAATGCGGTAATCGATGAAATGACTTCTTTCTTAGTCCTTGGATCTATCCAGATCAACGACATAGATTCAAAATGATATGAATATTGAGATTTTTCAATCTCTCAGCACGAAACAAAGTAATGGCAAGGTGATCGGTGCCTATAATGATAAAACTTGGGATTCCGTTCCATTCTCTTCATTCAAATGAGTTCAGGATCGCTCAGAAGTAAGGAATTCAAACTCTGGTGTGTGCTCTGTAAGTCTTCTTGACCGGGTAAGTGCATTCTTTGCTTTCCTCTATCAGAGTTGATACAGTATGCATGCAATTTGGTTTTCAAATAGCTCAGTAGATCAAACAATCATTCAAAACCCTAGTTCAATAAAGTTCCATACAACGACACCTAAGAAAACTAAGTCTATAAGCAAAAAAGGAGAATCTTCTGCTCCCAAAGAGAAGAAACAACCTCTCTAACAATCTCTATTGGATGTTCTACCGAATTTAGTTGACAAGGGCTATAAGAAGATGTTCAAAGATGAGGCACAAGGTTGTTGTGATGCCCTAGTCCCCATTTTAGGTTGGAATCTATTTTGGTACTTCTATGACAAGAAAGATGTACAGGGGCCTATTACCAATTCGTGGATACTTGATTTGGCTAAGCTGGTGGTGCCGAATGTTTTTGTTGATGTTGAACTAGTTAGAGTCCTATCACAACACTACCATGCAACAACAAGGACAATGAGATTGCTAGATGGTCACCCTTGGTGGTTGTAAATAGAGCTAAAATCATTGATTGTTTCATGCTAAATAAGTAGGCTCTCACAAAAATTGATACTCAAAAGAGTGAAGAAGATTACACCAAGTTGAGGAAGACTCATAGGATTGATGAGCTTCCATTGTACATGGGGAAAGGGGCAAACAATAAGAGAATTCATGTCCCAACTACTTCTGTGGAGCCATTCTTAGTGGATGACTTTATAGTATACTTCAAGAGGACCTATTTTGCTCTTTGCCAAGTGTTAAGAGTAGATGCCTAGGATAGAATTCCAATTGGCATGATGATGATGGCTATGAGAATCCAGAACCTAGAAGTGAACATTGAATATGACTTTGCCTCTTTCATTGAGAAAGGGTTGCATGATGGATTGCTCCAAGTAAGGGAGAACAGAACACCTATAACTTTCAAACATTATTCTTTGATGTGTCAAATGATTTTGTATCAGAATAGGAGAAGGTGGACCCCAAGAATTGAATTGAGTATGGTTGATCAAAGGAGAAAGAGACTACCTATGCAGTGTTGGTGTTATACCTGGGACAACAATTGCAAGAACTGTAATTACATAGTGTTTCATGATGACTTTGTAGTTAGGATAATGGCCTCATTGGGATACCTTTCACCTAGATTGTCTAGAAATATTAGAGAACTATTGAGGCCTCTTGCTTTGAAGCCCGAACAAGGCCACATGCATAATTTTACTGATTGGTTTTTTCTTCCTGATCATATACTGTAATAAGAGTTTATGGGTGTACCCAACCACCTCATGCTCTACCCAAATATGTGCATTAGAGATTAGCATTCTTGAAATTCAAGTGGAAGATGCTCTAGATGAAAAAGGATGTCATGAAAAAGTAGAAGAAGGGCACATTCATGCCAAATTTGACTATGTTTGGTGAATTATCTTTTGGTTCAAATACCTTGGAGGAGTTGCAAGCATATTTGAAAGCAAAGTATTCTTTGAAGTAAAAAATAGAGAGGGTCTGTGACCCAGAAGGACACATGAATTTTGTTAGACAAGTCATTCTCACTAGGGCTAGGATATCCCATCAAATCAATTTTGACGAGGATGTGATCAGAAATTGCCTCACTCCTAAGGAGGTGTATGATAGAAAAAGAAAGTGGGAAATTTTGATGGAGATAGAGAATGATAAAAAGAAGAAAAACCCCATCTTTTTGGGATTTTTTGTTGAAGAAAATGACCCATTGAAAAGAATAAATTTGATCATTGTCAATTTTGAAAGAATATATGGCAAAGCAGAGGGCCAACCTACAAAGGTTGCCAACCTCCCAGTGAAGAGGCCAACTGGAGTTGTGATTACAAAACCTGCTCCTGATGCCATGTCAGTACAAGAGCCTCCATTCCCTGATCAACCAATGTCCAAGAAACAAAAGGTGGATGATGTGTCTCCTCTTGTGCCATATGAAATGATAGAAGGAGTGGGTGACACTGAGGAAGTGGCTAGTATTTTGAGGCACATGGGTGAGGATGAAGAGGTTGATCAGCCCATTGTTGGCCAAGAGACTGAAGCACATAAACATGAGGCAAGAATGGATACACAAGCACAAGGTGGGTCTGAAATGCATGAGGATGAGAGAGTTGTGGCTTCTTTGAGATTCATGGATGATTATGATTTCATCAATACTCTAGAGTTCAAATATTTTTGGCTGAAGATGAAAATGAAAGAATTTGAGGAGAAAGTTGAAATAAAAAAATGGGTGCAAATGAGTCTCAACATGACCAGATTGTGGCCCAAGCATTCAAAGACATTAAGATTGATCAAATAAATGTCATCCCTCAAGAGGTTTGACAAGTGGTCCTTAAAAGCAACATGTTGATCATCCTTGGCATGAAGCTGAAGAAAATGTTTTTGTTGGATCAAGTAAGAAGTCAGGATGATCCAATGATGGTTTATGAATTTGATTTTGAGGATGGTGTGAGTGCTTGTGCGTATAATCCAATGTTTTATATGAAAGGGGGGGTGATGAATGTGTTTGGTTTAGTTTAGATCCTCCCTTCTCACCAAACATTCAAGGACGTATCAACTGAGTTGAATCTCTACTAAGAGAGAGAATTCACCTAATAGGTTGTGTTGTCACTTGGAACGATGCAAAAGCTCAAATGTTATCAATCAATATGCCAATTTAATGCTTAAGTACCCTAAAAACCCTAAATATGTAAAAGGTAAGGAAATTGATGAATTACAACAAATCATTTCAGATTAAGATAGTAGGAAGAGGATTATAACTAAACATTTTTTGAAGTTCGGGAAGCAGAACAGTCAGGGACACCTCCACTAGCGCCCTAGTCCAAGGTACTATTTTCTATACAGAATCTGGATCTTCTCCCAACATTGATATTCACTGCATCTTTCGTTTCTACCTTGGAAAAGGTGGAGGACACCTCCACTAGAGCCCTAGTCTAGTGTTGGATGATCTTCAGGGTGTCAAAAGCTCTTCGGATGCTGATTGCTACTGTCCAACTTATTTTTGTGTCTGCAACTTCAGAGGACACTGCCACTAGTGCCCGTGTCCTGAAATGTTCACCTCTTTCCTCTGTCTTTTAGATCCTGAATCCTTGTCTTTTGCAACCTCTCCTACAACACTCTGTAAAACTTAGTACCTGTAACCTGCAATCACAAAGGAGTGTGGTTGGGCGTTGTGGTGTTTAGAGGCTTGCCTCGGTCAAGCCCTGAAGAGACATTCGAGTCTTTCGAACACCATTGTTAGATGAGAGTGCGTATCCCTGCAGGATAGAGGCAAAATCCAAATGATAAATGATAAAAAAACACAATAGATGTCACCTTGAAATGTATATCTCACATAGATTAAGGCTCTTCAATCACATGAGAAGATGAAGTCAAATATGTAATCAAAAACACAATAACAATGCTCTGCTCTACAACAATGAATATCTTGAAATCACAAATATGCCTAAAGTTCACAATCATCTTCTAGTTTACAAATGAAAACCTAAACATGCTTATATATGCAACTACAAACATTCCCTCTAAGAATTTTGTAATTCAAACTTGATATGTCAGCACAGGACCTAAATAACAGTCATAAAACTGACATTTAAATTTAGGGTTGACCCAAAATAAGGCAGGACTACAGCGCTAGTGCCCAAGTCCACCCTCTCATTTTTGTTCAAGGATCATCAAAATAGCACCCCCTAGGTCTTATTTTCTATAATACTTCATGGTTTTCTCATTGGGATTCACAATTATCATGTAAGATGCTCTAAATGCATTCTAAGAACCCGGGAGCTAAACCTTAAGAGGGAAAATCCCCCAAGGGGACATTTTCTGACATAACACCCAGAAAATGAGACATTGGCATTATGGGCCACTCAAAAGAGCACAAACAATCCAAGACTACTAGATGTGATCCAAGAGCTGAGAGGAACAACAATGGTGGAGACACTAAAGGATACATCAGCTTTGGAGACAACTACATTGACTATGCATGTTCTACTATGTTCACCTAGGCTGCTGTAAGAAACATGCAATTCAAAATGAGTGAGTGTGAGAAGGCTCAGATTGAAATGAAAGTTGAGGTAAATAAACTATACTTGGAAAATGTGAGGCTCAAACAACAACTGAAAGGTATTGGCTCTTCTCAAAGCATGGTAATGGTGCCTTATCAACCCCTGTGCCACAAGAATCTAGTGATAATATTGTTCCTATTGAGCAAATAAATGCCATGAAGCAGAGTTTTGAAAAGGAGATTAAAAAGTTGAAAGAAACAAATGAGGCCACCAAGCAGGAGACAAAGTCAAAGATTTTTGGTATAATTGAAAAGATTTTGGAATATAGGATCAAACTGGTGTTAGACAAGATTGAGGATGTACATAGTTTCTATTCTTCTTTGTCTCAAGTACTAGAGCAAATGAATGCCAATGTTCCCATACTAGACCCTTTGCTAAGGAAATGACAGCCAGTTCACCACACTCTAATCACTCTATGCAAAGTATTGCAAAGAAATCCAGATGCCCTTGCTGCTCTGAAGCCAACAGACAAAATGGTCAAGATGATTATTGAGGAATTTCAACATGCCTCAGGAGAGAGTCAAAAGATAAATACAAGGTTGGATTCCTTTGGCACCTTCAAACATCAATTTGTTCCATGCATGCTTCAAGAAGACAAACAACTTTAGAGTTTGGAGAAATGGAAAGATGAATGTGATCAAATGGTCTCTCGAATTGTTGAGTACCTACAAAAGGATGAAGAGTTGAACATTCACAATTTCAATTTGATTTTGGATAGAATAATTGCACTGGACACATGATATGCAAAGTCCATCTCAAAAAATAGGGGACTCCTCAACAAAATATGGAAGGATCATTAGGCAAACATGCTTCAAATTCAAGAATACAAGTGGCCCAGTGATTACACCATGTATCAATGGGAACAACATCTTTGTAGAGAAGATTGATCATGCCAAGCATGCAGCGGAGCAATTGAACATCAGGCTAGCATCAACGGTCATCAAGTCTTCATCAGTGAACCATGGACATTCTTCTTTTTTCTCTTTCTTTTATTTTATGCTTTTTCAAATATATTTGAATATTTGGCGGTCTTATTAAGACTTGCTAAAAGTAAATATTGTAATGTCACACCAAGGGGTGGTAATATGAAAAGTCATTTTTTGAATGTGAAAGGACTGAAGCTTGTTGCTTCCTTCATCCCTATAAGAAGGAAACTAAGACCTTGGGGGGGGTTATCTGGGAATTGGATTTTGGAAAGAGACATTGTAAAGGCCTATTCTTTGAAGCATATCAATGAAAAAGTTGTATTTCTCTGGTGTCTAATTTTTGGTTCTCAATTATTTGTTGAATATCATTGATAGATTTTTTATCTGGTTGTCTCCTTTTTTTTGTCTCCTTATTATGCCAATTTGATGTGGATTAAATTGGATGATTTAATTGACAAAATTTCATAAAATCCATAATCTGCTCATTATTCACCATCAGTTCTGAAGATTAAATAATTCAGTGGTGAAAACAAGGTAATACCCACCTAGGCACAACAGAGCCTAAAGTGCAGGGAATTCCAATCATTTTGATTGATTATGTTCATTGGCCAATTCACTTGTAAGATCTAATCATAAAGATTGGCATCCTTTTAGGGTTTTCCAAAGCTGTTGATTTGGGAATTGTTGATACAATTGTTAGCCAAATTAATAGTGATAAAAATTCACAAAGCAAACCTTTACCTTCTTGAAGAATTAGAATAATTCAAGGTGAATTAATGATTCCAAGTCTTTGTTGATCAAGACATGATCTTCTAATAATCTCTTAGTGGTTTGATGTGAATTTGTTGTTTAATCCTTTAGGGGCATTACGCATGAATTTCAAGGTAGTTTGTATCTAGATATGTAGATATTTGCTCTATTTCACCTATTCTGTATAAATCTCAATAGATTGATGTTAAATCTTACAACTTCTAATCAGAATATGCAGATATTTGTTCTAAGTTTGATCAATTTTCTTCTGATCTTCACTCTGGTTAAGATTGTTCATGATAATGTGCATAACTTTGATTAGTTCTTCTTAATTTAGTTAAATGTGAACTAATCTGTACTTAATTCTTCTCCTGCACTTCAAATTATTCTAAATAATGTGCCTACAAGTGGATATTTCTATGATTCTTACCATTCTTTTTGATTATTCGCATGATATTTTCAATTCTACATGAGATTTTGCTCAAATATGCATATGATATTCATGTATCTATGGATGTCTACATATTTTAAGTTCTACTTTTCATTTATCAATATGTTACAGTTGATAATGATGATTCGATGAAATTTGAAAGAAATTGAAATGAAATCCTAAAATTATTTAGAGTGAGTTTTGACAGTTGGTCGATATGCACAATTTAACATTTCATGAAAAGAGATAAAATCAAACCATGTGTTGCCAGGTCATTCCACAACTTCACACAATTGATGCTAATCTTCTATGGGATAGGATGGAAACAATATCAACTAGTTGACATGCACTCCAAGTGACGCAACAAATCATAGTGAAATATCAAGATGACATCCACACAAGATTACTCAGAATTTTGATTAATTGGTAACCTGAATCTCTACTTTATTCAACATTCAAAAGTATGCATATATACAATCAGTTTCAAGAAAGAACCGTGTAGCTAAACAATTCTCTCTCGATTAAGCTCCTAATCTAAAAAATGGCAATCCACCTCCTTTTATAGAACAAGGAGAGGATGTGGTTACAAAAGATCCATCGATCTAATGGTCAAGATTTAATGTGGCACATGATTTCTAGTTGGCAATCAATCTGGTGATGTACAACTAGCATCTAGAATATTTTGGAATCATTGACTCGGTCAACATGATCCCTATTACTCTGCATTATCATCAGACTCTTCGTTAGTAGATAGTTCCTCTATTATTCTGCATCTGATCCCTTCGATAAGCTCATACGCCTAGATAGATTTATCTATTTTTGCTCCATCCAATACTTTGGCCTTCTTGGCTGCATATTCTTGTACCTTCAGTTGCTCCAGCAGAGCTTTCCACTTGTTCATCTGGCTATCCAACTCTTCTTTATATTTCTCTATTTTAGCCTTCATCCTTAGCCTTATCAATGGTAGCCTCAGAAAAATGCTTAATAGGATCTTCTACTACAAGCCTAAAATTATCTTGGAGTGCCTTAGTAGCAAAATCCTTATCCTGATTTTCTACTTTTCCTTCAACTTCGCCCTCAAGGGATTCCAAAATATCTATCTCCTCTTCTAAGAGATCATGCATCTTGACACTAACATCTACAACCTTAGCATTGTACCTATTTAGGATATCCACTTCAAACCTTACATCTTCACACCAATTATCCAGCTATGGTAATGTCTGAGGTGTTAAGACATTTTTGGTCATGAGGATGTTAGTATCTATTTTCCTTATCTCTTTGAGTATAGCCAAATTCTTATCATTCTTTATCAATCTCTGGCTAACCTTTTTCTTCACTTTTTTAGCCTTACCCTTCAGGTTACTTAGCAAGTCCCAATTTGATAATGAAATTCTTATTACCTGTTCACCATCAGTCAAAAATTTAGTGAACCAACTATCCATTACCTGTGCATGATGTTTCTGCACATCTAAAGCAACTATCTCTTCTTGTGATACCAATGTCAATGAAGTATACTCTATGATCTGGATATTGGTTGGTGCTGCCAACCCTTTCACAAAAGCCTATAATTGGGCTACTTGTGCCTTATACATTCTTTTCTTGGCCTTCACCTTCTTTATTCTTGCCTCCACCACATCAGTATGATCCCTCAATCCTTGGATCTCTTGTTCATCAGTGGATGGCCCAAATCAATGGTGTTTATTTGAAATTCATCTAGCCTTATTTCTCCTTTGGCCTTATCTCCTATAACTACATCTCATTTTATTGCTGAGATTATCCTTTCCCTTCTCTTCTATTTGGTTGGGTCTAATGTAAACAATGATTTGAAATTAAAGGGTTCAGTCTCCTTTTGTGGATGTTCCACCTCTGATGATATCCATGAGAATGTTATTGATCTTGACCCTCCTTGGTCTAACTGCTCAATTTGAGCATCTTGTATATCTTATTTTTATTTGCTTCCCCATCACCAACAAGGACCTGTGTATTTTCTTATTGTTCTTTGTCTTGATCCTGTTGTGATGGAATGATCTCAGGATTTTCTATTTGTTGATCTTGATCTTGATTAGCCTTGCCATCATCATGGAACTTTTCTTGCTCTGGTAGGGGCTAATCTAGATGTGATGTATTCATTCACTCATCTTGAACCTTATCATTTGTATGCACATCTTGAGCTTCTTCTTCTTGCATTGCTTCTACTTGGATGTTTTCAAGCCCTGATGTCTTGTCAACTTGATGAGGTCCCTATAATGGTTGTCTTTCATCACTCTCATCAATTTTACCTCTTATATCCATGACTAACCCTGACACTGGCTCTTGTTTAGGCTTATCCATCAGGATATCCTATTGTGCCCCTTCAGTTTGGGCATCTTTATTTGTATCATCAACATCCATGGGGATGTTCCCTTCTAGTTCTTGATGATTCTTGACAGTCCCCCCTTCCTTCTCCCCACTCTCAGGTTGATACATCAAATCAATTACCTTAGGGCTAGTGATTGTCTCAATGAGGACATCTAGAGGTCCCATTTGTACTTCCACCTCTAGAGACTCTACCTTATTAGTATCTTTATCTTTCATTTCTGTATCCTTACCTCCCACCTCAGGTTTAGTATGGTGGAGTAATATTTCAATATGATGATTAGTCACATCTATGACTACATCATCATCAGTCAAATCTCTTGTTGAACTCAAGGGAAAAGGCTTATTTACTTCTTTGTCCAATGATTTATTAATGGCCTCTTGTGCCACTTCAAATTTTACCTTAATGATGTTCTCAGTTGGCACACTATGTTGGAACTCCTTCACAACATTCAAAATTGGGCCCTATTGTACTTGTGTCCGAACATGAGATGGAATTGCCTCCCTCATGCTTGGCCCTTGATACTAGGAATGTCTAGGGATATTGATTCCTTGCAATACATCCAATCCCTTCTCTAGAATGGTCCCAATTGAGCCCTATTCTTGACCCTCCAACATCTCCACCATTGCAGTTGATGTTGTGGTGCTGAAATTGGGATAGCCACCAGTGGATTATTATTAGGAGGTGATGGTCATGCATACACCAATGAAACTCCCTCAGTTTTAGGTTGTTTGAAAGTCCCTGATGAACTAGGCTGCGCTAGTTTTGTCTCAAGGACCTGCCTCTTATGTTCTAGTTGTTCCCCATTTTTATTTCCAGCTCAATTAAGTGGAGCTGGTTAAGTTTTATAGTTTTAAGGGCACATGTCTATTGTTAATGAGTGTTTTGCAAAGAGAAAAATGCCATAAAAGAACTTCAGATAAATGCAATTGTTTATAATCAAGAAGAACCATACAACATTGCATATTTTAAAAGGTGTTTTAGTTATTTATGAATGCCAAATGAAATGCTCCCACACAAGCCGTGGGAATGACTACCATAATGCATTAGAAAAGGAAATGATGCATATAGAAATGAAAGCATATACAAAGACAAGGGACCCTTCATTGCCTTGTAATGAAGAACCCCCGCGGTTGAGCAGCTTCATCTTCAACTCCTTCATAGAGGTTGCCCTGCTACTCTAAAATGTCTACAAAGAGATAGGAGAAAATTGTGTTAAAGCTCGGGATACCTAATCCTTGCATATACATCATCATTACATGCACAATTTACTCCTATAATGCATTACATTAGTCTGTAATCATCATATGTATTAGAGGAAAACAAAGAACAAATGTGAAACTCATGGTTTTGTCTAACAAGTTTGTCCAATGTGCAGATACAGGTAAAGTTTCATTGTCGATTACTTCATTTAATATTGTAGTATGTGGAGAAAATGGGCTCCCATAAGGGTTGAGCCCAACATGCTCAGAGTAATGACATCAATGCAGAGATATTCGATAGAACATGCATGTTGCTACTAAATTAGATGTATTGAGTACAAGAGAGAAGGTACAGTCAAGTTGGAACAAATGCCATGTGTTACTGTCATTAAGAGCCCATGATGCCATCAAAGAAACAAAGGTTTTAGTCATAGTAGAGCAACATATACAAGTACAATTTCATGTTATAAAGAGTACAAAAGGGAACAATGGTAAGATACATCCATCACAGTGTTATCCAAGAACAACATAGGGCATATTCTTATTCATCTACATGATATTGAGGATAATTTGAAACTATAACAGTGTATTTCCTTGTTCACATATAAATAAATCAAGACAATATGATTATGATCATATACAAAGCATCAAAAGTTATAGAATAGCTCATTCTTGGACAATCAGGATGTGTGCAATAAGGAATATAGGTGTAGCCATGAGAATGGACAATAGTAGAACAACTGTCTCATATGAGGGGAAAAATCATTGTCATGAAAAGAGGACATCAGTGCACAATGAAGCAGGTATTTTTCTTTTGTTGTTACGAGGTGTCAAGTTATTGATCAAGTACAAAGGAACACTCCCGTCAATAAAGTGATCACATAAAGAGCAAGTTACAGAGATAATATGTACACAGTAGCAAGTATCTGCTATCATAAATTGATGTCATCATAAGCCACATGCATATGAAAGAACAATATAGAAAGATGCCTCATGTTGAGATATACAGAAATTACTTCAAAATGAAGCACCACAAAAAAAGTGCAAAACAACAAGAGGGAACATCTTGTTATAGGATAGAAAGATAGTATGACCTTATCATGAAATAAGTATGCTTCCTATAGAGTGCCCTCTATACATGAAATAAGTCACACAGTGGGATTCGCTACAACATTGATATAATCCATGTTCAAATGCAAACCATGATCAAACATAGCCACATGCCTGAGGAATGAATAATGGAAAAGCATATGTGCCACATCAGTGTTATTTTGCATCAGCAAAGTAAGAAGGTATAACAGGTGCATCAAAAGTATATGTCTGCATATATGCATGATACATATTCCAAGCTTCACATCATACACTATCAAGGAACTATCATGAAGTTTTCTATCTTTGAATACAGGTGTAGTCATTAATGAGCTACCAAGATGTAATTGTAGCCTCATGGATCCAAGGTATAGCTATAGATTACTAAGGAAGAATAAGACTCTTCTAACAATATGTTATGCATCTGAGACAAAAGTAAATGAGTGGCTATACATACTAATCAATGGTGCCTCAAACCTCAAGCATTAACCTCTTTCATAGAAAGGATCTTAAAGTGCATACATTTTGTTTGCAATGGAAATTTGATGTCATATACATGCTACAGATGCATAAAGATGCATGATAAGAACAACCATGCTTTTAAAGAGTTGATATCAATTGCATAGTGGGGTCATGAGCTGAAGATAAAGGAGGTGATGTCTCAAAATCTACAAGGAGGAGTCATTTTGACCGTGCCTAGCTAGGGTTCTTATTGAAAAGTTGCAGATCTGAAACAAAACAAAATTTCTTTTAATGCAAATATGTGACAGTACACTGGCCGCAACCCCATGGTAATACAAAGACAAAAGAAGATAGATTTTTCATGTATATGAACAGGATATATATACAGCCAGCTGTGGTCTTTTGACCAAATGAACAAACAATATTGTCAGAATATATACGGAGTTCAAGAGTTATTGTGCATAATCAGATTTCTTTGTGCAAAGGTATCAGAAATGTCATAAAAAAATCATATACAGCTGAGAAGAACATTAAGCTCATACATGCAAAAAGGGTTAACTTTGACATAGATAAAAGAGAAATACAATGAAATATCAAGATTTTGTGCAAATCTAGAAAATGATTACTCACAGCCTGCAAGTGAGAGAAGGTTTCTTGAAGTTTTATGACCAACCCATGTAAAAAAAAACAAAGATATATTCAATAGTTTGCTGGATATTATCACTTGTGCAAATGAGGTATCAAGTTTTGTGTAGACCCAAATGAAGAGGTCATGACTTGAAGCCACCAAGGCCTTTTTTGTGTTTGTCAAAGCAAATACATACAAAAAATGAACAAAATGTGTATTTCCATGGTCCTGTTCGAGCTACAAAAAGAAGCTAAAATACCAGATAGAGTTCGCGGCTTGTAGGGCCATATATCGACAAAAATGATGCAAAATATTAGTTTTGAGTTTTGTAGTTTCTTACTTGTACATTTCTGTCGAAATCTTTGAAGAAACATGCATTGTAACAACAGAGAATGGAGAGATTCATGCTCCCATGATGGCCCAAAGAGGGAGAAAAAGTGGCAAAAGAAGATGTCATAAAATGCTCAAGATATGACTATGTGGCCGCGACCATAATGCTCAAAATATAGTGAATAAAGTCAAAGTAGCCTAGTTCAATAAAGGATTACTCACCTTCTTTTCCCTGCTGAAAATGCAAAAGAAAGACACTTCAGGAAAGCTCAAAAAACATCAGAAAATGGTGCAGATTGAACATCCAAACCCTAGGTGATCCTTGGTGGCCAAAGAAGGTTTTCCCATCGAATGCAAAGAGCAAAATGACGCAAACGATAGGGTTTTCAAGTTGTTTTATTTTAGGGTTGCTTTGAAGCCTTAGGATTCGATTGTGATTCTTATCACATCAGATTGCATTTTGAATGCCATGACTAATGCCCATCGTGGCATTGTGGTCCTTCTACATTTGCTAACTTAGGATATTTTGGGTCCCTTTTGCATATAATGCTTAGGTATTTTTGCCTTTGAAACTGATTTGGTTACCTTTGAGATGAATACACAGTCTTGAGTATACCTTGTAATGCATAAGAGAGATTTTGCAAGTGCATGGGAGATATAAAGGGTTTTATTTTCTTTTGCATGATTTAGAAATGGATACACAACATTGTAAACAAATGATAAAGTAATGGATTATAAATTACTTTAACACTTGTGGTAAAAATGTGAAAAGCAAAGATAGGAAAATCCATAACAAGTAACAAAGTAAATCTCATCGATTACTTTATCATTTTTTCACAATGTTTTACTCATCTCCAAACAATGCAAAACCAAGGGATTGAATATTAATGTTAAAGTGCTTTCTTTTCTATATAGGTTTGAAGTAAATTTGAAATGTAAAACATTAATCTAAGTGGTGTGACTATAAACCACTTAGTTAATGTTAATTAAATGCAAAAATAAATGTATTTGTGTCATTTATTGTGCAAGGGCAAGTTGAGGATACTTTCAAGATTTGGTCAAGGGATGTGGTTGTCATTTATTATGCAAATATCAAACATTTATGATGCTGCAGGAGAGGTTGGCAAGCAGACGGAGGAGTTATTGAGGTGGTTTGACTTGTTTTTAATGGCATTAGAGGGCATTAAGAGGTAGTTCTTAGGGCTTTTATAATGGGTGATGACATGCCCTGACTTTTTTCTCATTGGAAACTCATTTTGGAGGGTTTTTGATAGATATTTTGAGGGATTTTATGATATGCACGACCAAGGAGGTTTTTGGTCCTTATCTTATGACAACTACTTGGAGAAGTATTTAGTCTTCTTCCTTGTTCATTATTTAGGAGTTCTGGCTTTTCACTTGTGCCATATTATAATTTTCTGAGTTCTTTTACAGAAGTGAATAGTTTTGTAACCCATTTTGAGAGTAACACAGCATTGCAACACCTTTTTTAGCAGTAATAAGTAGTTCATACCTTCCCATTTCTTCTGATATTGTGTGTCCTTAGTGTTAGTACAGATCTTTGTGATGTTCTTTATCCTTGGAGTTGTATTTCATTTCGGTGCCCTTATGCAAGAATACATACATTTTTTGCAGGTTGTGAGATGTGCTAGTAATAACAATTAGTCTTAGGTGGTGAGAAAACATCTTTCTCCTTTAAAGGACTATGATTATTTAGCCTTCTTACAAATTGATGATGCAAATATTATGATTTATTGGGTTGTGTATGAGAGCCTTGATATTACTAGTTCTATAGTGTGTCAAATTTGTGTAGTCTCAGACAATCTTTTGGTGCATCACCTTAGACGATAGGTTTTATTTTCATGCAATCCTTCTTACTCTTTTCTCTACAAAGGCATTACTACAAGTAGTTATAGGTGAAGTATCAATAGGAAGCCGACCTTCTCTGGAGGTTCTTTCCATCATAGGTGACCCACAGGCCTGGAAAGATCCCATGTTTCTCTAGAATGCCAAGTTCTACAACTTAGCAAGGGTGCAATTTTGAGAGACAACAGTTTTTGGCATGCCTGGTGGGACCATTACAATCAAAACAATTTTTGGCTTGCTCGGTGGGACTGTTGGAATCATGACAATTCAAATATTACATTTTTTTATTAGTTTTGATATGCAACCAGTAAGTTTCAGACCTGTAAGAGGTTAAAATCTGCATATCTGGCGACTCTGGGCCTTAGTTTAGTAAAATCAATGCATTTCAGCTTCTAAAAAGGATACAAACCAGAGGTAGTCTTTCATCCTTTGAGTATTTGCAATTATCCCCACCTAGGAGAAGAGTGATAATAGCTGAGAAACCAAGACAAATCATGTTTTTTCTAGGAGAGCCAAGTCTACTCCTCCTACTGTTAGAACTCATATTGCCCTAAGAATCCCAGTTACAATGATTCTCAGAGCTAGAAATCAGCCATTTGTTGCATTCAACCAAGGCAGGCCACTAAATTTAGCTCAGCATGATGACATTCCTATAGCTGCTTTGAAAAGTCTACCATATTTAATGGTGAAGATCAAACTACTCCAGTTGAGCATATAAAAGATGTTGCAAACTTGTGTGTTGTCCATCTTGTGACACAATAAAATGTTGCAATCAGATTGTTTTGCAATCAGATTGTTAGCAGCTTCCCTCAAAGGGAAGGCTTTGCAGTGGTTTAGAAGCTTACTAGTTAACTCCATAGATTCATGGGATCATTTAGGAGAGGAGCTGTGCAGTTTCTTCGAAGACAAATCAGATCATTTGTCATTGATGGAGCAGCTATCTACAATTAAGAGGGCTCCCCACGAGGTTATGTTAGACTTCAACCATAATTTTCAAAAGACATGGGATAGAATCCCACAAACGGTAAGGCCTACTATTGATCATGCTTTCTTATATTATTTGAGAGCTTTGAACAATGATATTTCTGTTATGGTTCAATCTATGGGAGGAGCTTCCTTACCACAAGCTTATGCTATAGCTATAAGAGTTGAGAACAACCTCATAGAGGCTAGTAAAATTGCCCCTAGACCTCCTTTGCCAATATTCCCTAATATTCAACCACAAATACCAATGCATGTGCCTCCTATAGCTATTATTCTAGCTGTACCAGCGTTACTAGTGCCTAATATCCAACCCAATAACCAGGAAAATGCTATTCAACCCCAATCTTTTGAGTTACAGGAGATTAAAGGGTTGTTACAATCTTTTGGTAATGAGAAAGTGAACCTTAAGAGGCAGCAAGGTGAAAATTTCAGGCCTTATCAGCCCCCATTTTAGTCTAATTACCAACAAAACTAGTCAAGTAGGCCACCTTATCAACCAAATAATCAAGGTCCAAGACAAGCCTTTAACTCTAGGCCTTATCAAGCTTACAACCCAAACGCTACTAGTTCCTCGAAGGAAATTGTACCTATGCAAAATAATTTAGCTCAGGACTATGACTGGTGCTTTCCTTGTAATCAGCCCCATAACCAAAGTACAGGTGCCAATGGGGTGATAAACCAAGCTTTGATGGTTCAAAGTAGTCCAACAGTGCAATCTAATGTGCCTATAGAAGCTCCTATGCAACAACAAGAAGAACATATACATGAGACAACACTCCTAAACTGGCAAGGAGAAGAATTCTATGGTATGAACCAAGTTGGTTCTTCACTTGTAGCCAATACATGCAGCAAGAAGAAGGCTATAGATGAAGGGCAATAGTTTGATAAAGTTTAAATTCATGTGCATCAAGTGCCAAACATGGATCAAGGTGTTTCTGGCCCATCAAATGCTAAGAAGATTCAAATTTTGCCAAGAAGTTAGCCTTTGGTAGGCAAGGAGCAACATAATCCACCAATTCAGCTAGCTTTTACTCAAGGTGATGTACTTGCCCCCAAAGGCCAAGTTAAGTCAAATACATCTACCTTTAATATCCTTGAGCATATGAAAAAATTGAATGTATCTATGTCTATGTGGGATTCCCTAAGTATCCCTAGCCAAAAAGACTTACTTCAATCAACCTTATCAAATGTAAGTTTGTCTCAAGTGTCTAGTATAGATAAGTCTAAGGTTGTGTTGACAAATACCACTGGAAATGATAAAGAACAACAAGCTTTAGAGGTTAATCCCCCACCATTTTATGTGTCTTTGATCATAGGAGATCATTTAGTCCATAACTGCACGATTGACTTGGGTGCTAGCAGTTTAGTCATGCCCAAACAGATTGTTGATAAGTTAGGAATTGAATATGAGCCATTGGAGAAGGGAGTTGTTCAGCTAGATGGGACTGCTGTTATTACAGTAGGTATCATAAAGGGATTGAGTTTGACTCTTCATGCCTGTCCAAATTTCTCTATCCCATAGGACATCTATGTCATTGAGTTACCTCCTTATTTCACTATTTGTTTGTCAAGAGATTTTACTGCAAAAATAGGAGGTTACTTTTTCTCAGATTGGTCTCATATGTTGTTTAGAACTAGGTGTGGCACTAAGGTGACTATCAAATTAGAAACCATTGCCAAAGACCATATTGAGCCTTACACTCCACGTCCCATCAATGCCAACTTGGTTACAAGTGAACAAGAGGAGCAGCCCGCTATTCAAGAAGGTAGTAGAGAAATTGAAGGTATACCAGAAGTTCTTCTTAACAAGTGGGCAGATCTAACTCATGTGGTTGGTCCATGTGAGCACCTAGAAGAGGCTGGTTTGGGTGTGTATATGATGCATGAAGCTGATTCATTTATGCCTAACATTGAAAAAAGTGTAGAACAACAAGGTGTGCAACAAGATAATGAGGTATGGGAACTATTTTTTGATGGCTCAAGGAGTAAAGTGGGTGCTGGTGGTGGATGCATGCTTATTTCCCCAAAGGGTGAGAAGTACTATTCAACTTTTGGATTCTATTTCAACTATACTAACAATGTGGCTGAATACGAAGCTCTTATTCAAGGCTTGGAATGGGCAAGACAAAAGGGCATTAGCTTTCTGCAAATTTATGGGGACAACAAATTGGTTGTTAATCAGGTGAGAAAACTTAATATTACAAAAAATGATTTTCTTAAATCTTACAAGCATAGAGTATGGGACCTCTTGGAGGGATTCAATGCATTTAATTTGATATCCATACCTAGAAATCAGAATAAACGTGCTGATAGGCTAGCTGTTGTAGGGGTTGAATATGACATTCCAAAAGAGATTAGTAGTGGTAAGACTAATCAACATGTTAAGGTTGTTGTTAGGCCTGCTGTACCTGATAACAACATACACTGGCAAGTGTTTGAAAGTGACTAGCAGATTGTCAACTTCTTAAGAGAAGAAGTTGAATTCTCTCATACTAACCAAGAGAAGATACAACACCAGTACAATGACCAAATCATTCAACTCAAGAATAACAAGATGCCAAAGGGTTTGGTCACCTTAGAGTCCATTTTTAATACTGATGATGAAGCTACAAAACCTAAGGCCAGCATACAAGTTTAGCAAGATCACTATGAAGAGTTTGAGATCTTCAAGGGCAAGCTTCCTAAACTGGGCAAGGTATGTACAACAAAAGAAAAGTAAGCATTTATTTAGCTTTTTCAAGAATTTAGAGACATTTTTATATGGGAGTATAGTGATTTAAAGGGTTTTGATCCCCAACTTGCTCAACATACTATTGAACTCGAGCCTAATGCCAAGCCTATCAGGCAGAAACATAGGCCATTGAATCCTAAGTTAGAGCCTCTTATGAAGAAGGAACTAAACAAACTGATTGAAAGTAGCATAATCTTTCCTATTAAGCATACCTCATGGGTTTCCAACCTTGTGTCAGTTAGGAAGAAAAATGGAGAGATAAGACTGTGTGTAGATTTTCATGACTTGAATAGAGCTTCCTTAAAAGACCATCATCCTTTGCCTTCCATGGAACATATACTTTAAGTAGTCTCAAGATCAGAGAGTTTTTCCTTACTAGATGGTTAGTCTAGTTACAATCAGATATTAGTGAAAGAGGAAGACTAGTATAAAACAACCTTCACCACAAAATGGGGGACTATGGCCTACAAGAAGATGCCCTTTGGTTTGTCCAATGCTGGAGCAACCTTTCAAAAGGCTATGGATATGGCCTTTCAGGAATTAATGAACAATATTGTCTTAGTCTACCTTGATGACATTACTGTTTTCTCCAAAGAGGCTAAGGATCATCTAAACCACTTGAGGTAGATTTTTGAGAAATGTAGGGAGTTTGGGATATCACTTAATCCCAAAAAGTTTGTATTTGCTGTCCATGAGGGCAGATTGCTTGGTTATGTGGTATCAAAATAGGGTATCACCATTGACCTTGAAAGAGTAAGTGAAATTTTAGCTCTCCCCTTACTAGCACACAAGAAAGGCTTTTCAGAGTTTCATTGGTAGAATCAACTTTTTTAGGAGATTTATTCCTGATGTTGCTGATTTGTTAAATCCACTAACTGCTATGTTGAGAAAGAATGTGTATTTCAAATGGACTAGAGAAGGAAAACTGATCTTTGAGCTTATTAAAGAGGCATTGGCAGCTGCACCTACAATTTTGAATCCTAATTTTTCTAGGGATTTCACTCTGTACACTTATGGTAATATTGACTCTATTTCTACTATGTTGGTATAGAAGAATGATTTGGGTTTGGAGCAGCCTTTAGCTTTTTTTAGTCAAGCATTGAAGGATTATGAGCTAAGGTATACCTTTGTAGAGAAACATGTGCTTGATGTTAGAAGGAGTTTGAAGAAATTTAAACACATGTTGTCTAATAATAAGATTAATCTAATGGTTGCTCATCCAAGTGTAAAGGAATTTCTGTTGAGTAAGGATCTCAGTGATAAGAGAGCTAGCTGGGTAACTAAGGTAATGGAGTATGATGTAGACATTAAACTTACCAAGCTAGTTAGGGGCAAGGGGTTGTGTGAACAACTTGCTGATGGTATTATCAACAAAGAAGAACATGAACAAGAAGCTATTCTATTGTTGCAAGATCAATCGCAAACAGCTCCTTCAATTCCTGTTATTAGCTTGGTGCAAGAAATGGTTCATTTTTTGTAGACTGGTGAGTGTCCGCAAGGCTTGGATAAAGCCAAAAGAAGGTATTTCAGATTACAGTCTATACC
Source organism: Cunninghamia lanceolata (assembly GCA_027924645.1). Taxonomy (NCBI): domain Eukaryota; kingdom Viridiplantae; phylum Streptophyta; class Pinopsida; order Cupressales; family Cupressaceae; genus Cunninghamia; species Cunninghamia lanceolata. The sequence continues at coordinate 1,147,695 of BSBN01001578.1, read as the reverse complement.
TTATGTATTCATTAATGGCTTGCTTTTTAGGAAAGATTTCAATGGAGTATTGTTGAGATGTATTGAACCTAACCAAGTTGAAAGAATGTTGCATGAATTCCATGAGGGGTTAGCTGGAGGCCATTTTTGACCTAGAGCAACAGCTCTTAAGGTGATGAAGGGTGGCTATTATTGGCCCAATTTGTTTAAGGATGCACACTTGTGGGTCAGAAAGTGCAAAGAATGTGCCCTATTTGCTGGAATGGAGAAGTTGGCAGCCTTACCTTTGCAACCGATTTAGGTTGAACAACCCTTTATGAGGTGGGGGTTAGATTTTATTGGAGTTATAAAGCCTCCATCCAGTGTTGGCCATAAGTGGGTTCTTATAGCTACAGATTCTTTTACTAAGTGGAATGAAGCAGTCGCACTTAAAGAGGCGAATGAGTTTGTTGTTCTAAATTTTTATGAAGAGATGGTTATCAGATTTGGAGTCCCTAAGTCTATTATTTCAGATAATGCCCTTGCCTTTGTTGGTTCTAGGATCTCTGATTGGGCTGTGAGAAATCAAATTTATCTGAATAGATCCTCCAATTACTATCCACAAGGCAATGGCTAAGCAGAATCCACCAATAAGAACTTAATCATAATTATTAAGAAGACCATGGAGGGTAACCAGGGAGCCTGGCATACACAATTAAAGTTAGCATTGTGGGCTGATAGAATCACTCCAAAATGGTCAATGGGGCATTCACCTTTCATGTTGGTGTATGGAAAGGAAGCAAAGCTTCCTATCACACTTGAGTTACCCGCACTTGATTTGGTGAATCAGTTGGACATGCTAGAAGAAGGCCCTATGACAGTAAGGCTAGCACAACTAGTTGAGCTTGAAGAGACCAGGAATAATGCCATGAGAAATATAGAGCATCATCAAGCTTAAATGAAGAGGCATTTGACAAAAGAGCATCTCCAAGAATATTCCAGGAGGGTGACATAGTGCTGAAATGGGATGAATCAAAGAGCAAACCTGGAAAGCACTCTAAGTTTGATGCTTTTTGGAGTGGGCCCTATATTATTTTAGAATGTAAACAACGTAATGCCTTCTAGTTGTCTAGGCTGGATGGTGACATGGAGCCAATCACAGTCAATGAGATTCACCTCAAGCATTGCTTTTGAGGTATGATCTTAGATGTTTGTACATATTTCATGAAGTTTTTGTGTTAAATAAGTGCTGCTTCACAATATATTAGATGCAATTTTCATTTCCCTAAGTGCAGTTGTGCACATGCTAGTTAGTTGTCTTTGGGTTTGGTTGTGCGGAAGTGATGAAACTGATGTGATGTACCATAGTTGTATGAAATAGGCAGCCATCATATGAAACAGTGAATACATGTATTCACGGTCACACATCATACCTATCTCCCTCATAAAACTATGATAAATTACAACAATTTGCTAAGGTGGTGTTCTTGTTGACTACCCCTTCTAGTTCATCAAGTAGATATATATCATTAATGATAGTATTTTTTTGTTGGTTTTACTGTCACCAACCATACACATGTACTTGATGGATTAGAAGAGGTTGTAGTCTGAAAATGAGTTGCACCAGTGGAAGGGAATGTTTTTCAAGGTTTTGTCAAGTAAGAGTGACTCTATGCCCAACGGATAGTTTTAGGCAGCTGGTCTGGGTACTTAGTAGGCAAGCACCACACAAATGTCACCAGAAATGTTCCCCATTTTTATTTTCCAGCTTAATTAAGTGGAGCTGGTTAAGTTTTATAATTTTAAGGGCACATGTCTATTGTTAATGAGTGTTTTTCCAAGAGAAAAATACCATAAAAGAACTTTAGATAAATGCAATTGTTTATAGTTAAGAAGAACCATACAACATTGTATGTTTTAAAAGGCATTTTCATTATTTATGAATGTCAAATGAAATGCTCCCACACAAGCCGTGGGAATGACTACCATAATGCATTAGAAAAGGAAATGATGCATATAGAAATGAAAGCATATACAAAGACAAGGGATCCATCATTGCCTTGTAATAACAAACCCCCACAGTTGAGCAACTTCATCTTCAGCTCCTTCATAGAGGTCGCCCTGCTACTCCAAAATGTCTACAAAGAGATAGGAGAAAATTGTGTTAAAGCTCGGGATACCTAATCCTTGCATATACATCATCATTACATGCACAATTTACTCCTATAATGCATTACATCAGTCTGTAATCATCATATGTATCAGAGGAAAACAAAGAACAAATCTAAAACTCATGGTTTTGTCTAACAAGTTTGTCCAATGTGCAGATACAGGTAAAGTTTCATTGCTGATTACTTCATTTAATATTGTAGTATGTAGAGAAAATGGGCTCCCATAAGGGTTGACCCAAGCATGCTCAGAGTAATGACATCAATGCAGAGATATTTGATAGACCAAGCATCATGATGTTTACAGAACATGCATGTTGCTACTAAATTACATGCATCAAGTACAAGAGAGAAGGTAAAGTCAAGTTGGAACAAATGCCATGTGGGATAGCCAATTCAGATGCCATGTGTTAATGTCATTAAGAGCCCATGATGCCATCAAAGAAATAGAGGTTTCAGTCATAGTAGAGCAGCAATACAAGTATAGTTTCATGTTATAAAGAGTACAAAAGGGAATAATGGTAAGATACAACCATCACAGTGTTATCCAAGAACATTAGAGGGCATATTCTTGTTCATCTACAAGAGATTGAGGATAATTTGAAACTATAACAATGTAATTCCTTGTTCACATATAACTCAATCAAGACAATATGATTATGATCATATACAAAGCAACAAAAGTTATAGAATAGCTCATTCTTGGATAGTCAGGATGTGTGCAATAAGAAATATAGGTGCAGCCATGAGAACAGATAGCAGTAGAACAATTGTCTCGTATGAGGGGAAAAATCATTGTCATGAAAAGAAGATAGTAGTGCACAATGAAGCAGGTATTTTTCTTTTCTTGTTATGAGGTTTCAAGTTATTGATCAAGTACAAAGGAACACTCTTGTCAATAATGTGATCACATAAAGAGCAAGTTACAGAGATAATATGTACATAGTAGCTAGTATTTGCTATCATAAATTGCTGTCATCATAAGCCATATGCATATGAAAGAACAATATAGAAAGATGCATCATGCTGAGATATATAGAAATTACTTCAAAATGAAGCAGCACCAAAAAAAAAGTGCAGAACAACAGGAGGGAACAACTTGCTACAAGATAGAAAGATAGTATGACCTTATCATGAAATAAGTATGCTTCCTGTAGAGTGCCCTCTATACATGAAATAAGTCACATAGAGGGATTTGCTACAACATTGATATAATCCATGTTCAAATGCAAACCATGATCAAACATAGCCACATGCTCGAGGAATGAATAATGGAAAAGCATATATGCCACATCGATGTTATTTTGGATCAGCAAAGTAAGAAGATATAATAGGTGCAACAAAAGTATATATGTTTGCATATATGCATGATACATGTTCCAAGCTTCACATCATACACTGTCAAGGAACTTTCATGAAGTCTTGTGTCTTTGAATACAAGTGTAGTCATTAATGAGCTACTAAGATGTAATTGTAGCCTCATGCATCCAAGGTATAGCTACAGATTACTCAGGAAGAATAAGACTCTTCTAACAATATGTTATGCATCTAAGACAAAAGTAAATGAGTGGCTATACATACTAATCAATGGTGCTTCAAACCTCAAGCATTAACCTCTTTCATAGAAAGGATCTTAAAGTGCATACATTTTGTTTGCAATGGAAATTTGATGTCATATGCATGCTACAGATGCATGATAAGAACAACCGTGCTTTTAAAGAGATGATATCAATTGCATAGTGGGGTCATGAGCTGAAGATAAATGAGGTGCTATCTCAAAAGCTATAGGAAGGGGTCATTTTGACCGTGCCCAGCTAGGGTTCTTATTGAAAAGTTGCTAATCTGAAACAAAACAAAATTTCTTTTAATGCAAATATGTGACAGTACACTAGCCACAACCCCATGGTAATACAAAGACAAAAGAAGATAGAGTTTTCATGTATATGAATAGGATATATATACAACCAACGGTGATCTTTTGACCAAATGAACAAAGAATATTGTCATAATATATACAGAGTTCAAGAGTTATTGTGCATAATCAGATTTCTTTGTGCAAAGGTATCAGAAATGTCATAAAAAAATCATATACAGTTGAGAAGAGAATCAAGATCATACATGCAAAAAGGGTTAAGGTTGACAGAGATAAAAGAGAAATACAGTGAAATATCAAGATTTTGTGAAGATCCAAAAAATGATTACTCACACCTTGCAAGTGAGACAAGGTTTCTTGAAGTTTTGTGACCAACGCATGTAAAAAAAATAAAGATATATTCAATAGTTTGCTAGATATTATCACTTGTGTAAATGAGGTATCAAGTTTTGTGTAGACCCAAATGAAGAGGTCACGACCTGAAGCCACCAAGGCCTTTTTTGTGTTTGTCAAAGCAAAGACATACAGAAAATGAACAAAAAGTGTATTTCCATGCTCCTGTTTGAGCTACAGAAAGAAGCTGAAATACTAGATAGAGTTCGTGGCCTGTAGGGCCAGATATCGACAAAAATGATGCAAAATATCAGTTTTGAGTTTTGTAGTGTCTTACCTATACATTTATGTCGAAATATTTGAAGAAACATGCATTGTAATAGAAGAATGGAGAGCTTCGTGCTCCCATGGCAGCCCAAAAAGGGAGAAAAAGTGGCAAAAGAAGATGTCATAAAATGCTCAAGATATGACTATGTGGCCAAGACGATAATGCTAAAAAAATAGTGAATAAAGTCAAAGAAATAGCCAAGTTCAACAAATGATTACTCACCTTCTTTTCCTTACCAAAAATGCAAAAGAAAGACGCCTCAGAAAAGCTCAAAAAATAGTAGAAAATGGTGTAGATTGAATGTCCAAACCCTAGGTGATCCTTGGCAGCCAGAGAAGGTTTTCCCATCGAATGCAAAGAGCAAAAAGACGCAAACGATAGGGTTTTTGAGTTGTTTTGTTTTAGGGTTGCTTTGAAGCCTTAGGATTCAATTGTGATTATTATCACATCAAATTACATTTTTAATGCCATGACTAATGCCCATCGTGGCATTGTGGTCCTTCTACATTTGCTAACTTGGGATATTTTGGGTCCCTTTTGCATATAATGCTTAGGTATTTTTGCCTTTGAAACTGATTTGGTTACCTTTGAGATGAATACATAGTCTTGAGTATACCTTGTAATGCATAAGAGAGATTTTGCAAGTGCAAGGGAGATATAAGGGGTTTAATTTTCTTTTCCATGATTTAGAAATGGATACACAACATTGTAAACAAATGATAAAGTAATGGATTATAAATTACTTTATCACTTGTGGTAAAAATGTGAAAAGTAAAGATAGACAAATCCATAACAAGTAACAAAGTAAATCTCATCGATTACTTTATCATTTTTTCATAATGTTTTATTCATCTCCAAACCATGCAAAACCAAGAGATTGAATATTGATGTCCGCGTGCTTTCTTTTCTGCATAGATTTGAAATGTAAAACATTAAGCTAAGTGGTGTGACTATAAACCACTTAGTTAATGTTAATTAAATGTCGAAATAAATGTATTTGTGTCATTTATTGTGCAAGGGCAAGTTGAGGATACTTTCAAGATGTGGTCAAGGGATGTGGTTGTCATTTATTATGCAAATGTCAAACATTTATGATGTTGTAGGAGAGGTTGGAAAGCAGATGGATGAGTTATTGAGGTGGTTTGACTTGTTTTTAATGGCATTAAAGGGCATTAAGAGGTAGTTCTTAGGGCTTTTATGATGGGTGATGACATGCCCTAACTTTTTCCTCATTGGAAACTCATTTTGGAGGGTTTTTGATAGATATTTTGAGGGATTTTATGATATGCACAACCAAGGAGGTCTCTGGTCCTTATCCTATGACAGCTGCTTGGAGAAGTATTTAGTCTTCTTCCTTGTTCATTATTTAGGAGTTTTGGCTTTTCACTTGTGCCATATTGTAATTTTTTGAGTTCTTTTGTAGAAGTGAACAGTTTTGTAAGCCATTTTGAGAGTAACACAACATTGTAACACCTTTTTTAGCAGTAATAAGCAGTTCATACCTTCCCATTTCTTCTAATATTGTGTGTCCTTAGTGTTAGTATAGATCTTTGTGATGTTCTTTGTCCTTGGAGTTGTATTTCATGTTGGTGCCTTTATGCAGGAATACATACATTTTTGCAGGTTGTGAGATGTGCTAGTAATAACAATCAGTCTTAGGTGGTGAGAAAACATCTTTCTGCTTTAAAGGACTGTGGTTATTTAGCCTTCTTACAAATTGATGATGCAAAGATTATGATTTATTGGGTTGTGTATGAGAGCCTTGATATTACTGGTTCTATAGTGTGTCAGTTTTGTGTAGTCTCAAACAATCTTTTGGTGCATCACCTTAGATAGTAGGTTTTATTTTCATGCAATCCTTCTTACTCTTTTCTCTACAAAGGCATTAGTACAAGTAGTTATAGGTGAAGTAGCAATAGGAATCTGATCTTCTCTGGAGGTTCTTTCCATCATAGATGACCCACAGGCCTGGAAAGATCCCATGTTTCTCTAGAATGCCAAGTTCTGCAACTTAGCGAGGGTGCAATTTTGAGAGACAACACCAATAAGTCATCATATCTTGGCTCCTCCCTTTCTTTCATTTTCCTTTTCTTATCATAGGTTATCATGACACCTTTTGCTTTCAATTGCTTGACCTTCTTGGCCACCCAATTCTTGGTCCTTGCCATGACTTTAGCAGTAAGGACATCAATTGAAATCTCATCCCCTTGGGTCTAGTCTAGAGGCACCAATGCATCATTATACAATTTGTTATCCTCATACTCTGGGTCCAAAACATCATCATCATCTTTCTTGATTTGAGGAGAGACCTCTGGCTGTCCAATGGTTCTTATCTGATCCAATGTTAACCTCTTATATTCTTTTTTTCTTACCTCATGTTCATCATCATAGTCTGCCCAGTAATCTTCTAGGTGCATGCTGTGTTTATATTTCTTCTTGAACCTCTTCTCAACCCTATGATAAGGATCATAATCTCTGGCCAAAGGAAACAATTGTAATTTCAAATTACTCAGATCGGACTCAGCCTTTTTGGCATTATCCATGGATCCTATCATATACCAATTAATTTCTAAAGGGAATTTTCTATATGGTCTTCCTTCTTTCCTCTTAGATACTTCAAATATAGGGAGTTGTTGTCTCATCATCTCCATTAGAACTACTTTGTCTGATGGATACCTTGGTAGCCTAAATGCATTCCCATTGAATCCCTCCATCTAGATATAAGAGTAGGTTTTGGACTGTATGAACCAAGAACCATATCCATCAATCATCTAAGTGGCTCCCACTAAAAATCTTTTGGCTCTATCTCCTTCCAAGAGCCTAACAATGTGCATTATAAACCAATCATTCACAATCTTGTAGTACTGAATGGACTGTTTCCTCTTGAGCTAGGTATAATGCTCACAGGGAGTCTTTTCATGAGGCAATATGCCCATTTTCCCTATTGTTTACAAGCCATCAAAAGTGCCCTTGGGTGCACAGGCATATACTAGATATGAGGATATTTTGAAAACCTATCTTTTACTTTTCTTCACTTGAACATCTGATTGTACATGGCATCACTAATAATTTTGGCCCACTGGACCTTTCCATCCTTGTTCTCAATGACCATCCGTATCAACCCAAACATCCATGAATCAAAGCTTTCGTAATTCACCCTCCCACTCATTCTACTGAGTAGGAAAATCATATACTGTACCTCTGCATTGAAATCATATTTATACAGATGTTGTGGCATCTTAGCCACTACTTTGGCCTTATTATCCAGATCTCTCCATCCCTAAAAAATCACCTTTTTGTAATCCTTCTGATTAAGGTCATATTCCTTGGCTAATGCCTCTAAGTCTGACACATAAATTCCCCTGGATGTTGGCAAATTAAACACCTCAGTTATACCGTCCACAGACAAATCAACGTAAATTCTTCCTTGTTTCTCAACCCTCCTTGTGACACCATTATAATTCTATGTACACTCAATCACAAGTTCCAGAGCCTCCGCAACATAAGGGAAACGAGATGCATAATACATCCCTGAAACTTGACTATGTTCTTTAATACAGGATGATCTTCTCTGCTATTGATTTTGGCTCTGAATGCCTCAATGTTTGTGTTACTCGAATGGGTATCCTCTACAAATCCCTACTTGTTGTATATGCTGAGTGCTTTAAGGAACATGCTCTATTTGAACTTGGCATCCCACTTATCCATACGTGGTTAAGACATCTCGTCCTACAATTTCATGGACATGTCTTAACTAGGGCATTATGTAATACTAGGGTTAGCATTATTAAATCTATGAAATCAACAAACATTACATCCAAGTATACATTTAATCCATATGCAGCCCTAATGTTTATTCAATTTCAGCATTGTATGCCTCTTTTTAGCTCAAAATCATGGAGTATTAACGTAAAATAACCAATTAGGGCTTGATCCGTACATACCTAGTTTACTAAACTTGAATTGAAACAATGCAGATGAATATCAAAGATTTTACGTGCAGGTGATCCTTTGTTGTGTCAAAAAATTCAGTCACAGACTCACTATAACAACTTCAATTAAGTTCTTAGGTTCTCTGTGCGGGAATGTTAGCTTTTTGAATGCAATGATGAGATTGTAAAAGCAATTTACCACTTAAATCATGAAAAATCATTAGATTAGGGCATATTAATTACTCCCGGGAGGATCAAATGAGTTCAAACGAAGAAATCGTGAGTAATAGTGACAAGTGTCTGTTGGCACGAGTTTGAATTTGAAAAGCCAACAAATTTTATAGGTATTAAAAGAAAAAAGGTCATGCCAAGATGGAGAGAATATCACTTTTAGAATATTCATATGGAATATCCATCCAGATATATCCATATGATGTCAGCGTATGGATCGGGTCAACCAGTATTGAGTGAAGATTCACTATCGAGCTCAAATTTGTTCTCAACAAGTCTGGACATCGGAATGGACACATGGCATAATATCATTGGTTGGACCATAGACATGGATATTAAGTTAAGGTATGGATAATATGAGTGTAAAATATCCATCCAGTCGTAATGTCTGGATGACGTCACAAGGAGAAAACTCCATTGTAACTTGATACAATGATGTCATCGGGATGAGGATATTAGAATAAGGTCATGACAATAGGAGTGCGTAATATCCCTACGGCTTAATATCCCAGTGACGTCAACATGATATATCCTTAGTGCTACGTCAGGTGAGGTGACGTCATCAGGATATGGATATTAAAATAAGGTCTAGATATTAACAAGGTTAATGTCCATGCACTCTAATTTTTGGGTGACGTAAGCGGGATCAGAAGCCTTCACCAAATCGGGATGACGTGACATCATCCGGACTGGGATCTTCACCTGGACATGGATATTACATTAAGGTCTAGATATTAACTTTGTATCTGGATCTTAACTAATGTCCATGCGCACGATAGTTTGCTTTCATCCATGACTTAAATTTGACGTCTACACATTGGGTGAATGTTCGGACATGGAGTGTTACTTAGCAATTTCTAGGGATCAGGATATTAGAGTAATATATGGATATTAAGATGATGTGAACATCCATATGACCTATTGACCAAACTTTGACCAGGTATAACTCCTTGGTCTTAAGGGATATTGGGGTGCTTCAAAAAGCAATCCTACTTAGAATTTTGTACTCTTTCACTTGGTAGGGTGTGTGATGAGAAATTCAAACTTTGAATTTTAGACCTAGATCTCAAGGTCTAGACATGTACAAGATAAGATCCTGACATACACATGTTACTGATTTTTACCATACCACCCAAGAGCAAAGGGAAACAAGCAAGCCAAGCAAAAGCAAAAAGTTGGGTCCCTATTTTGCTAGGGGAAAATGGGGCATGTTGTGAAACCTCACAACAACTTGCCATCAAAGAAAACAACTAAAATTATAATAATTCAAGAAATAAAGACAAATTAAAACATAATGTTCCATCTCTTATCAAACATAAGCATCCTAACCTTCATGAATAATAACATATTCATCAACATAACAATTGAGAAGGAATTAGGTGTGTGCATGTGATTCATTTCCTTCATCTTGTAGATCAGTTTAAAACACTAGTAATTAGTGTTAAGCTACATAGTTTGATTTAACCCTCATACATAAACCTGGATAGAGCCTTGCTACCAGCAGGCATCTATAGCCCCGACAAGGTTATATTTGCAATTCTACCAAGTAGACCCCCACTGCCAGACAGGTGTCCATAGCCTTAGTAGAGTTACTTGGATGGCCTAAGTATTTCTTTGTTTCGATATTCAATATACTCTCTTTTTTTTAGTTTTTAATATTCATAAGATATGATCATGTAATCTCATTTACAAGGTATGGGCACTTGCTTGTTTAGGCTGAGAATTGCAATGGTAGCAAGAACAAATCTTTAGATTTTTCACTTAACACTACACTAGTGGCTTCAACAAATCCAAGGATGTTAGGTGAATTCTTGTGAGGATCTCCTTGAACAAAAGAGTTACCACTGATGAACATGATATCACAGACCTAATTAGAAGTACCTAACCTAAAATGAGCTACAACCTATGTAAGAATTTGTATTCCTTTGTTGAATTCTAACAATTTCACTAGTTTTCTAAAGTGGAAAAGTGCACTATCTTGCCTAATGAAAAAAGGATCTCAACAACACACAAACAAAGCAACCACACAAAGCAAGCTAGACAAGTAACTATACAAAATATATATATAATACATGGTTTTGACCTGACCTACCTAGGCTTGAAAGTAATGCTTGAGGAACTGTCCATTAACTAGCAATGGAACATCCTCACCTATTAAAATCTTGAGCCTATAGGTGTTGTCACCTAAAATCTCTGATATTTGGAAGGGACCAATCCACAATTTATCAATTTTTTCATTATCACCCTTCTTTTCGTGGGCTTTATCCCATGATAGGACCAGATCTGAGATCCTAAAAGCTTTGACTTTGGCTATTTTATCAAATTAGTGTTTGACAATAGCCCGATGTTTGGCAAATTGATCAATTGCCTTGTCTCTTTTCTCGTCCAAGTGCATTAGTTGCAGCAACCTGACTTCTTGTTTATTGTCAATACCTAAGTATTCTTGGATGAACTGTAGGGTAGGGATTTTCAAATTGACATGGAGGATGGGATCCACCTCATACACCAGCTAGTAGGGAGAATTTCCTAAGGCAGTCTTAATTCTGTTGAGAATTAAAGTGTCTCAACCTTTGCAAATTCCTAGCATTATTCATCTAATTGTATATTTATTTATTGCCTAATATTGTAATTACTTGCACATTTAGTTTGGTCACTTAGTTGAGGTGGCACGATGACATGTCATCTTACTTGGAATATGACTTGGATGGTCAAGTCAAACCTACATGGATTTGGGCGTCCCATTTGAGGTGGCACTAATATGCCATGTGTTGGCACCTTGTGGTATGTGGAAGAGGATATTCCATATGACATAATATATGACACGTAAGAGCCAAGTTTGGAAATTCCTATGACAAGTGGGAACAAGTGTCGGTGAGTATCTTTGCATGAGGGAAAGGCATCTTTGGGTGCCCAAATTGGGGTATGACATGTTGTAAGAGGAATTTACTATATTTAGTCTTGTATGACAGATTCTCTTACAACATTTAAGGTTGTTATGTTGGGAAAATCTATGACAGCTGTAAGATGCGTAAGAGCATCTATCATAGTCTCTTTTTAGTCTTAGAGCACTCCATGTTGGGAAAGTCAAATCTTCCATATATGATAGATGTAAGAGATGTATTTGAAGCTTGGACAAGTGTCCTTTGATGTGGGATAATGGCCATGTGGCCAAGGTGGACACCTATCTCAAGAAGCTTCCAGAATATGCCTTGTATCTCTATAAAATGCATTGTTTTGGAGTTGTAGTTACATAGTGTTTTTACAAGTACTGTTATGTTGCCGGAATCACTCCAAAAATGACATTTGAAGACTCTTGGAAGAACTTGCATTGCAAATGTATTGTAAACTGTTATTGTTTCAGATAATACATTGTGCAGGTTTTAGAGTGTGGGGTTTTTTACCTGAAAAGGTTTTCCCCACGATACATCTTGTGTCAATCTCTTTATGTGTTGTGTTGTTGTTGTAATTTCTTATGTTATATGTTTAACATTTCTGCAATTGTAAGGATTAAAATGAATTTACATACATTTCCCCTCATTAGATTGGTGTAGGAAGTGTGTTCCGTGTACCTTGCTTCCTTTCAAATTCTTGTCTTGTCTACTCATAGTGCATACTTGAGTAAATTGTTCCACAACCTAGGGTTCTTTTCAATTATCTTTTTAATGATATTCAATAGATTCTTATTGGTGGATTTAGCTAGGCCATTACCCTGGGGGTAGTAAATTAATGAAAATTTTAAAATTATACCATGATCAAATGCCCAACTTGAAAATTTAAGAGATGCAAAAGCAGGACTGTTGTCACAAACTAGAGCATATGGGATTCCAAACCTAGTGGTGATGTTGCTTTCCAAAAACTTGATCACATCATCTGAAGTGCATGTCTTGCTGCTAATGGATTTTGTCCATCCGGTGCAGTAATCTGTAATGGTTAGCACATACCTATGTCCTGCAGAGGATGGAGGATTAATAGGACCAATGAAATCCATGTCCCATTGTGCGAATGGGCACATCTCCATCACAGGTTGCAATGGTTGAGCTCCATACTTCTCTTTATTTGAAGCAATTTGACATGTGTGGCAGAATTTAATGTGCTCAGCTGTATCCTTGAAGATAGTGGGCCAATAATACCCAACCCTTAAGATAGCGTGCGTGGTAGCTAGATGTGATCCATGGGTTGTACCAAACTTATCATGTAATTCAAGGACTTTAGCAGCCTCCTGCTTATCTAAGCACCTGAGGTATATCCCTTCATATTTTTTCTTGAACAAAAATCCTCCTTTGATCATATATCTTTGTGACTTGATCCTCATAGCTCTTCTCTGGGATGCTTACATATTGGGTGGACATCTCCTAGTGGTCAAGACATGCCTAATATTGGAGTGCCAATCATCATGTATCTCTGCATCCACTGCATATTATTGACTTGTCAGATTGGGATCAATTTTAGCAATCATTTGACTAAGGGTTTGTCCCCTGACTAATTTTATGGGAGTTATATCCATATCATGCTCTTGTAGTATAGTAATCCACTTCACTCTATTTTCTCCTGGTTCACTTTGCATGAGGAGCATCTTCATAGCTGAATCAGGTACTACTACAATGACTTTACTTCTCAAGATATAATACCTGAACTTCTTTACAACTTTGACTAAGGCAAGAGCCTATCTCTCTACATCCATATAGCTTAGCTTGGCATCTCTGAATGGGAAGCTCATGGATGTAATTGGTTTTTCTTCTTTTGCCTCACTCCTCTAAATTAAAACAACTACACATGTATGCTCTGATGCAAAAGAGTATATGTAGAAATCTCTAGTGTAATCTGGACTAATCAAAACTAGGGCATCAACAATGGATTTCTTTATGTCTTCAAATGTTGCCTTTGCCTCTGGAGTCCACTCAATTTTAGCATCTTTTTTCAGCATAGCATTGAGAGGTCTTACGATCTCTGCAAATCTAGTAATAAACTTCCTCATGAAAATGATCTTACCAAAGTAAGACTTCAGCTCTTTCTTGCTGCCTGGGAGTTGCAATTTCATAATTGAATCCACCCTAGCAGGTGTATAGGGTAAAATTGGATTTTGTTAATATTTGTTGTTTAGATGTTAAAATCTATCTCTCCACTAAGCATTGAAGGATCTAGGGTCGATTGGTGAACATTATCATACCCTAGGTCACTTTCAGATGTTGGAAAATTTGGATTAGGGAATTAATCATCATTTTTTCCTTCTCCTATGTCCAATTGACCATTAAAACCCTAATAATGCAAATACGACAGTAAATTAATGAATTACAGAAAAAGCTCTTGTAGACGAGAGTAGAATACCAAATTACACAATACCTATTTTCAGGATTCTTAAGTGGAATAGTCAGGGACACTGGAGCGGGTACCCAAGTCCAAGGTACCTTCTTTTTTAGGGAATCTGGACCTCCTTCCGACACTGATCAGCCCTGTAACTTCTATTTTCTAGGATCTGTCTGCCGGAGGACACTAGAGCAAGCGCCCTAGTCCTGGAAGTGCTCTTTTATCCATATTTTCTCTAGATCCTAAATCCCTGATGTCTGCCCAGCCTTCCTGCAACTCCACTTTCTTTGATATTGACACCTGTAACCTGCAATCACAAGACTTGGTTTGGGGGTTGTGGTGTTTAGAGGTTTGCCTCACTCAAACCTCAAAGGACACTTAAGTCTCTGAACACCATTGTCAGATAAAGAGGGTGTGCCCTTGTGAGGCAGAGGCCAAAACCAAAGGAATCAATGATATATCACCTTGTAGTGAAGCTCTCATGGAGGAAGATGCTCTTCATGCCATGAGGAGATTGATGCTCAAATCTGCAAATATCAATACACAAAACATACAAGCCTACTCTTGCAACACAATAGAAGGCCTTCAATCACCTTGAGAATGCCTAGAGTACACAATGATCATCTAGTTGGAATCTAGCTTACAAATGTATGCCTAAGCTTGCTTATATATTCATCTACAAGCACTCCTGCCAAGATATTTGAAATTCAAACTTACTGTGTCAGCAAAGGGACCTAATAATGATCACCAACCGACACCCAGAAATTGGAGCTGCCCCAAAATAGGGTAGGACTAGGGCATGGGCACCCAAGTTCTTCCCCCTATTTTGGGCAGGGTACAACTCAAGGGGTCCACCTAGGTCCCATTTGCCATGGAACTTAGATCTCATTCCATCAGGTTGTTAAAATATGAACTAAAATGTCCTAAATGCATGCTAAAGACCCAAGAGCTAAACCTTATGAGGGAAAAGCCCCCAAGGGGACTTTTTTGATGTTACATTTAGCCCCCACTTTAATGTATGTATAAATGTGATGCCAATACATGCATTAAAGTAAGGTCACAAACACAACAAACACATCAAACACAGAGAAGATATGCCAATCACATGGAAGACAGTAACAGACACACAAAACACAGAGAAGACAGTTATAGTCACGTAGAACACAGAGCAGACAGTCAATCCATAGAAGACACATTAATGCATGGAAGAAAGAAATGATATCTTTTCTTTTCTTTTTCTCATATATATGAAGTGCAAATGCAAGTACTGGAAAGTAAACAAACCTCCCATAATATACGATGCACCACTATAGTGCGCATGTCTTTGTATATGGGGCAACACACATGCAAGACACACAAAACCTCCAAAAATGCATGAAGCACTACTCAAAAGCACTGGTCTCTGCATATGGGGCAACAAACACGCCATACAAAACAAGCACGCCAAAACACACACATTTGAAGACACAGAGAAAACATGACAGACAAGTGATGGAGTGTACCTATTTCTGGGTCCAACACCATCTCAGGCACATTACAGGCACACACTGATGATTAGGATTCGCCACAACAATTTCCAAAGACACGCTTAATGGTTGAGTTAGTCACAGAACCGCTCCCCGCCTCTGCAGAGGACTTTTGAAAATGACATGATGCACTCTACTTTGAGAAATACACCATCCCCGCCTCCGCAGAGGGCTTAAGAAAAAGGATATGCTTAATATCCCATCTCTGCAGAGGCCTTACATGATTGATTGATTGATTGCAAACAAACTCAGGATGCACGATGCACTACTCAAGAGCGCAGGTCACTGTATCTAAGATCAAACACATTGCTAACATTTATAACAGACAATTTACCTTTTATGCCCCCACCTTAAGGTGGTTGATATCAGTTATCAATATCAAGCACGTTAAGGTAGGAAGAAAACACACAAGGGAAAACTAACTTTCACAAAGCCTATGCCCCCCAGAGGTGACATGTACTTTATGATCACCAAATGTTCCCACAAACACATTCCTGCAAGAAACATGTTAGTGTCTACAAGATCATGATAAACAACAACATCAATGCATATGATTAATCACACAAAGAGCCAAGGTTATACAATGAATTCAGAGTTCGTGGATAACCATAGGGCTATATCATGAAGCTCTCTGAATCAAGTACTGCCAAGGCTAGATTCAAAGGCAAAAAAGGTGCATAGAGCAGCAGTATTGTTAAGGTTTGTAAATGTGATAGAAACATTGTAAAATTCACTACACAGAAAGCACGAGTGCTTCCACTAGCAAAGCGTCAGATAAGATATACAACCCCATCATCATATTAGGAACTAAGTCCATTTTTTGATTGCTCTCGAAAGGGACACTAGGTCCGCATCAGTATAAATGTTTATTGTCATCCGCCTGCTAGATGGAAACACTAGAGGAAGGGAAACAATAAATAAGAGAGGAGAAACAAGTGTCGTAGGGACAATCACGTAGGAGGGTGCCCCCAAGTCACCAACCATGACGCTATGTCCGTCAGACACAACACACAATAATGAAATCAAAGAGAGACAATATAGAAGAATGATGATACAAATAGAAGAAGGTTACAATAGAGGTGGTCTCATAGTATCCCGACCCTTATGGGAGAATCTGAGGTCATCCCAAGAGGCCTAAACAACATATAACACATCATGAGGGAAGCACATCATGAGAGAGATAAAGGGTTAGATATACTTACCCGTAGGGCCTCTAGCGGGCTAGAAATTATCTATAAGCAAATCATTGTCATCATCTTCCCACACCCTAATGATGGTGGATAGTCGGACATATGGTACCATAGCCAAATTCATATCTTGTTCATCATTTTTTTTCATTGTTAGGATTGTCTTTGTTTGATTGAATGTTAGGATCGATGTTTTCTTGTTGAGAGGCAAGGTTTATGGTATATTCTTGTCTTCTTCTTCTTTCTTTTGCTTTTCTATTTCTCTTTCTTCGACCACTTATTTCTTGTAAGACAGGGCCTTGCTCTTTCATAGGTTTTTGCAAATTAGAAGATGAAGCATCGGGATCAAACCTCATTTGTCACGGTGGAATACTTTATTGTTGACAATGATCTCCCGATTCTTGTAAGGATTTCAAGGGAGGAACCTCAGCATAGGGACCTTGTCCTTTTGGTCTAAAGTTCTCTTCACATTTGGGTTGTTTGTATTTTTTCATTTCTTTTATAGAAGGACTACGTATTTTAGTTTTATCCCAAAAGTAGTTCAACTTGTAATGTGTTTTCTGAACCAAAGGTTTATACTTGTTGCAAGGGACTGCTATTAGACGGCCATCCAGAGGGAATTTTAGACAATGGTGTATTGTTGAAGGGATAGCTTTCATTTGTTTTAGCCAGGGATGTCCCAATTTAATGTGAAAAATGTCAAAGACAGGGACAACATCAAACCATTGTTTGACATGTTTTCCTGATAGTGTTACTAACAATAATATCTTACCCAAAGGCTTGATAAAGGTTCGCGTATGTGTCTTAATCATCATGCTCGAGAGGTCATAAGAACCTTGCATTAGTTGATGTGAAAAGAGGAACTCCTCAGTGGCAACATTGACATGCAATTAGGATCAATAAGAGTTCCATCCACTGGGCTTCCCATTATTTTCACAGTGATGTAAAGAGGTCCTTCTTTGTCTCTAGTTCTTCTATCATGAGGTGTAAAGACAATTTCAGGCTTAGGTGCTTTTCTTTTCATGTATGGTCTAGGAGGGAACCTATTATTGTTATTTTGATTAGAGGCCATGTTTATATTCTCAACTCAATGCCAAATAAGATTTTGAAATCTTTTCAAAATTGGTGCAAAAGACAAGAGCAAAAATAGCCCAGAATGCTTGATTTTTCAATACTTTTTCAATGCAAATGAATGATCCAAAGGATGTTGTAAGGATTTAATTCAAGGGAAGAAATTTATATGTCTGATATCAGTCCAAAACAGAAATAATATCACTCTCAACACGCTCTTGATGCAAATCTAGGATAATGCCAAGTCGATTTATAGTGAAAATATGTCAAAATAGGCACTTTTTTCCCCAAAATTTAGTGTAATAGAGCATGACAAAGGGTGTTATGAGGAAAATGATTATGGAAAGAAAATAATATCAGAAATAATAGACACTTAGTTCCAAAATACCCAACACAACACGCTTTTAGTACCACTTAAGGTCAAACCCTAGTGAAATTATAGCAAAAATAGGCTATTTTTCACAGTTTTTCAACTCCAAGACCTAGAAAAAGGGGTGTTGTAAGGAATTTTAGGATGGAAATAAAATAATATCAGTGATATCAGTCACCTCAATCCATAAAACTGATCACAACACACTTGGAGTGCAAACTAGGTCAAACCCTAGGGCAAAAATTGTCAAAAAGTGTAGTTTTTCACCAAATTTTCACTACAAGAGACCATTAGAAGGGTGTTGTGAGGCTTTTTATGAGGGGAAAAAAATTATTACCCCAATAAAAGAAAAATAATTCCAAAATATCTCTCACAACACACTTAAGGTGCAAGTTTATGAAGTCGACAAGGCCAAAACTAGTGAAAATCGTTGTTTTCGAAGCCCTAGGTTTGAGATTTTGAAATAAAATGCTATGTGAATTGTTTGAAGTCTGATATTTGATATAAATGACATAATCTTAGATATGAAAATTATTTTCAAGCTTAAACATGCAAAATGTCCATGCAAATTTAATGAAAATGCACCAAAATTGCTAGTTTTTGTTGAAATTTTCAATGCAAAATTGCAAATATTTTAAATTTAAATGCAAATTCACACTAAAATGTAAGACTACAGCCAAATTTAAATTTTAATGATCCTCTAAAATTATTAGAAAAATCTGATAAAAGATTTTGGCTACCAACCCTAGATTTTGGAATTACTAGGTTATATAAAATTGTCAACATTTCCACAAAACCCTAGCAATTAAATGATAAAAATGCAACCCAAAATTTTGAATTTTTGAATTTTTCTGTAGTTTATATCAGATATGATGCAAAAATCATGAATTGGGAAAATTTAGGAAGAACTGACACAATTTAGTAAGTCCAACAATGCAATTTTTTTGAATTTTCCCAATTTTTCATTTTTTGTGAATTTTGCTCAATGCAATAAAGCGAATCACTAAATGAATGAATGAAATCAATCCAAATCTACAGAAAAACACTTAGCAAGTTGCAATTTAAGTCCGAAAACATGGGTTCACCAAAATGTTTAGGGTAAAATTAGATTTTGTTAATCTTTGTTGTTTAGATGTTGAAATCCACCTCTCCACTAAACATTGAAGGATCTAGGGTTGAATGGCAAGCATTATAATACCCTAGGTCACTATCAGATGTTGGGAAATTTGGATTAGGGAATTAATCATCAATTTTCCTTCTCCTATGTCCAATTGACCATTAAAACCCTAATAATGCAAATATGACAGTAAATTAATGAATTACGAAAAAAGCTCTTGCAGGCGGGAGTAGAATACCAAATTACAAAATACCTGTTTTCAGGGTTCCGAAGCAGAACAGTCAGGGACATTGGATCAAGTGCCCAAGTCCAAGGTACCTACTTTTTCAGGGAATCTGGACCTCCTTCCAACACTGATCAGCCCTGTAACTTCTGTTTTCTAAGATCTGTTTGCGGAGGACACTAGAGGGAGTGCCCTAGTCCCGGAAGTGCTCTTTTGTTCATCTTTTCTCCAAATCCTATATCCTTGATGTCTGCCCAGCCTTCCTACAACTCCACTTTCTCTAGATGTGACACCTGTAACCTACAATCACAAGACTTGGTTTGGGGGTTGTGGTGTTTAGAGGTTTGCCTCAGTCAAACCCTGGAGTACACTTAAGTCTCTGAACACCGTTGTTAGATAAAGAGGGCGTGTCCTTGTGAGGTAGAGGCCAAAACCAAAGGAATCAATGATAAAAACACAATGATATGTCACCTTGTAGTGAAGCTCTCATGGAAGAAGATGCTTTTCATGCCATGAGGAGATTGATGCTCAAATCTGCAAATATCAATACACAAAACATACAAGTTTGCTCTTGCAACACAATAGAAAGCCTTTAATCACCTTGAGAATGCCTAGAGTACATAATGATCATCTAGTTGGAATCTAGCTTACAAATGAATGCCTAAGCTTTCTTATATATGTATCTACAAGCACTCTCGCCAAGATATTTGAAATTCAAACTTACCGTGTCGGCAAAGGGACCTAGTAATGGTCACTAACCGACACCTAGAAATTGGGGTTACCCCAAAATAGGGCAAGACTAGGGCGTGGGTGCTCAAGTCCTTCCCCCCTATTTTGGGTAGGGTACATCTCAAGGGGTCCACCTAGGTCCCATTTTCCATGGAACTTAGGTCTCATTCCATCGAGGTGTTAAAATATGAACTAAAATGTCCTAAATGCATGCTAAAGACCTGGGAGCTAAACCGTATGAGGGAAAGCCCCCAAGGGGACATTTTCTGACATTACAATAGGGTCAATGGTTATTCCATTCTCAAATATGACATGACCAAGTAGTTTGCCTATGGTCACCCCAAAAATGCATTTCTTTGGGTTCAAGGAAATGCCATACTGTTCATATTTCTTCAATACTTTTCTAAGGTCTTCTATGTGATCACCTCTATGCTTTAAAAATATTGGTAGGTCATCCATCTATATCACGATGCACTGACCTACCATCCCTCTGAATGCTATATCCATAGCTCACTAGAAGGTTTCTCTAGCATTGATTAAGTCGAATGGCATGCGTCTATAAGCGAAGATTCCCCACTTAGTGGTGAAAGTTTTCAATCTATCTATCTTATCACCCATTACCTAATTTTATCCTAAAAAACTATCCAGAAAGGACATCATCTATACACCATTCACCATCTGGAGAACTTCATCCAGAGAAGGAAAAAGATAATTATCCTTCTCTGATGTTCTGTTTAAATTTCTAAAGTCTACACACAGGCGTATATCTCCATTTTTCTTTCTGACAGGAACCAGATTAGCAACCCATGTTGAATGTCTGACTAGAAATATGATCCTTGTAGCAAGTAGCTTTTTTATTTGCTCAAAAATAAGAGGTTCCAGTAAAGGATTCACCAGCCTTTATTTCTGCTTGAAGGGCTTAACATCAGGCTTCAGGGGAATGGTGTGAGTTATAATGTGTCATGTCCCCATATTAAGGCACTATTTAAAATTAAATATTTAAACATCATGATAAGAAAACAGTGAGAAACAGTGAAATTGCCTTTGTAGACTATCAACTCATGTAATGGAAATAATTACACATATTATATAATAAAATAATATTATTATATTAATATAATTAAATATAATATTAAATAAATGATATTATACTATATTATATTAATCAATATTATAATTAAAATATAATATATATTTAATGACAACTATAAGTATGAATATAAATATTATTGTTATATAAATATTATTTTAATATAATTAATATTTAATATTATATTAAATAATGTTAAGTAATGTGATTATATTAAATATAATATATTAACAAGAATATATGATTATATTTATAAATATATTCATTAACAATCTAAAATAAATATATATTAATAAATCATATAAAAATAGATATTAAATCAAATATACTTATTATATGATAATAAGTGACCGATTAAATAGAGCTTGATTAAAGATAAAACTTAAGGGTATTGTTAATATAAAAAGTACCGGGTATAAGGAGACGCAACCTTATAAATCATATTTGATTGGTATAAGTCATGTCCCTTGAGAAAATAGACCCCTTCATGGGCTTTTTAAAGGGCAGCGTTCCCTCCTCCATTGGATGGAATCATCCTACACTCTTCCTGGAATCCATCGAAGAACATTCCTTGTCTTGTATATCCAACGAATACCATTCAATATCCTTTAGTTCATAATAGCAGATACAAAACCAATTAAGGGATAGCAATAGTATCTATCAGTACTGACAGCATTAAAGAATTATATCTGACATTATATCAAATCTGCCATCAAGATTATTAAAGCAAATACAGTCCAGAAGTTATATCAGCAAGTAAGAATCGATACATTATCATTCTTACTATATTCCTGATCAGACTGTCATAGTCATACAGGTATGAATGCATATTTACATTTCTTGCTTTTCATTAATTAATACATGTATCATTATGATAGTATTGTGATTTATAGCCAGCCATTGCTAACAATATAAAGCATAGACAGTCATATGCAATTATTCATAATAATGTATTTTGTATGCAATCAACCATAACAATATGTGACCCATTAACCTCATATGGGAGAGTGAGAGTAAAGTGCCTAGAGGCCATTCATGGGTATTTAGAGGCCTTTGTCACATGTGGTATAAGGTACCCATAGTGCAAAGGATATTAATCACATAGAGGCCTTGTCACATGTGGTATAAGGTACCCATAGTGTAAAGATTATGAATTAATGGCCTTGGCTACCTTGATGTAAGGCATCATAAGAGTACCAAGGAGTCTCATAGAGGCCTTGACTCTAAGAGTATTAAGGATACTACTTGAGTCTAAGGATAGGAGACATTAGAGCCCCATGGTGGATAGTGGCAAGTCTCATCTCATCTCTCTCATAGGCTGTTTATGAGTGACATATGAAGAGATAGCGAGTATGAAATATATATTGATAAAGATCATGAGTTAATAATAGATCATGTGAAATGTCATGATAAAGAATATGCAAAGCATATAGATAATGATCATGAGAGTAATGAGTGAAATATTAATGATATGCAAGGCATATGGATAGTGATCATAAGAATAACATGTGAAATATGAATGATAGATAATGTGCATTGAGAGCAATCATAAGATTAGTAATAGTGCTATGCATTAAAAGTAATCATAGATTGATGATAGTAATGTATATTGAAAGTAACCAATGATGAACTAAAGTTATGAGTTGGCATGTGATCATAGAAATGATAAAAGCAATGTGATTATGTAATTATATATGTGGCTTTAAATGCAAAATGTACTAATGTTCTCTTTTTGCAAGTTGAAATTTGTGAACAAGGTATTTAAGAGGTTTTGATTTGTGACAAGGGGACATTACAATTGGTATCAGAGCAGTCATCCTGTCATCCTGTGTGTACTATGTGTGCCTTACATGCATTCATGTGTATAGTTGTGACTTATGTGAATTCAAGTGTATTCAAAGATTTACTTTGTAACATATGTTAAGGTGAATACTTTGTGTATTGCATGTACTCACATGTGTATACTTGGTGACCTTGGAACAGTGGATGGGTCCATGGTGTAGTATGGGATGCACTGAATCCCCTTTCCAATTGTCCGATAGTATACTTATATGTATTAATGCAAATTATGTATTCATGTATATACTCTATAGCTTATGTTTGTATGTGCAGATATGCCTCGTGTATTTATTCTTCATGTGTATACTCCATGCTATACATGTATATTACTTCATACTTCTTGTCTGTGTGTATATTTTTATGTGTGTTCATGTGTTTTACTTCATGCTTCTTGTCTATATGTATATTCTTGTGTGTATTTATGCTTCCTATCTGTGTAACCTTGTGTATTACTTGTATTCTTGCTTTAATTTCCTTGCTTTACTTATTTTCTCTTTGTATGTATCTGCATATATTTTTGTGTGTATTTATGTCATGCTTTATGTTTGTGTTCTTGTGTGTTTTACGTGTATTACATCTTATCTATGTAATTTCGTGCATTTCTTCTTACTTGCATCCTTGTATATATTCTTGCCTTGATTGTAAGTGTGATCCACTTGGATATTTATATGTGTGTTGGGTGTGTGTACCCCATTGAGTGTATTTGTATGCATAACTCATGTCAAGATTCTTCATGTGTCCTCAAGTAGATACTCCATGCCTTACATGTGTATGCTTATTCTTTCTTACCACATGCTTCATAAGTAGTCATACTTCTACCCTTATGCTTGGTGTGTATTTGTATATTCCTATATGTATGTGAATGCTTCAAGGTTTAAGTGTATTCGCTACGTTTATGACTATGAATTTGTAAGTGTATTGTATTTGAAAATTGTATACTCTATGGGTTGCATTCAAGTATGATTATGAATTTGAGTACATACTCCATGACTTGCATTTGTATACTTTGTTCGCATGTATACCTAATGTGTGGTGGATGCTCTATAAAGTTTAATTTTTTCAAGTGTATGCTCTAACATGTATCTATATTTGAGTATACTTGTATTTGAATTCGAATGTATGTGCCATTTATTGTACTTGTACTTGTATTCGAGTGTATGATTGTATTTGTGTACGAATGTATGCTCTATAACTTGTATTACAATTGTGTGAAGTTGTAATTGTATGATTTGTATTCATGTGCATGCCCGATATGATTGTGTATGACTTATGTGAATATGTATTCAAATGCATACTCTATGACTTGTATATGTGGTTGAGTAACTTTGTATTTGCATGCAAGTGTGTACTCTATGTGTGTGTATACTATATGATTCGCATGACTTTGTATTCAAATATGATTATGTATTCAAGTATATATTATGTGACTTGCATTGTATACTCTATGACTTTGTATGATTATGAATGTCCTATGACTTGTATATACTCTGTGACCTTATATTTGTATTCAACTAAATACTCTATGACTTTGCAATTTAGTGTATACTCTATGCCATGTATTTGTATTTGAGTGCATACTTTATTTTTGAGTGAATATTCTATGCTTTGTATGTGTATGACGTGTGATTGTATTTGAGTGTATACTTTATGATTGTAATTGTATTTTGAGTGTATACTTTATGATTGTATATCTATTTGAGTGTATACTCTATGGGTATTTGAATGCATACTTTATGATTTGTATTTGAGTGTATTCTATATGACTTTGTGCATTTAGCTAAATATGACTGTGAACTCCATGACTTGCATGTGCATGATTTTTATTCAGGTGCCTTCTCTACAAATTGCATGATTTTGTGATTGTAGTCAAGTATGACTTTGACCATGTATGTAAACATGTACTCTATGATATGTAATTAGCTCTATGACTTGAAATTTTGTCTGAGTGTATTTGTCCAAGTGCATGCTCTCTAAATTTGAATTGTATCTTTTTGAAAATTTAGTGAGAGAATGTGTATACTCCATGACTTTGCAACTGTATGAAATTGTATGACCAGTATTCCAAATTGAATGAACACATGCTCTATGACCTTGCAATTGTATTCAAGTGTGTGATTGTATACTCCATGAATTGTTGAGAACTGAGAGGGGGGGGGTGAATCAGTTATCCTAATTATTTCCCTTATTGAACTTTCCTTTTAATTGAAGCAGCATAAAATCAAACACAAGACATTAACCATGAAATAAGAAACACATGACACAGTATTTTGACGTGGAAACCCTGTTAAGGGAGAAAACCACGGGGTGATTAACCCAAGAATTATTCTCTGTTAGAAGAATAGGAAATTACAAAAATGGCACTTGCCAATTAGGGCTCACTGCCCGAGCACACTGCTCACAAGAGGCCCACTGCCTACAAGAAGACACACTGTCTACAAAGTGATGAGAATCACAGTCTTGAACTGATTGGAAGCATCTGCATATGCTGGAGTTCAGTTCCGGTTAGGCTCAGTACACTGATCTGCTGCACTTCATCTTTCCTCTGTTCTTTATTCTGCTATCTTTCACATACCGGATCCTTTTTGCTACCTCTGCTCTTTCTCTGGACTTATTCGCATATCTCTCTATATCACCTCACACTTCACAACTAAATCCATCCTCTATAAATATCTGCACAAGTAATTTCATCACCTTTCTAGTCGGCATCCGAAACAGTCTAGTTTCTTATAAACTCTCATTCTGTCGGCTGAATCCTTCCTCACCAAGCAATGCGGATCAAGCATATACTTGTAGATATCATTAATCATGTCGGCCAAACATGATTCATGCCTTCACAACCTCTGTCATCAACAGTAACCCATCCGGAAAGCAGTCTGATACTCTGCCAGTCAGTTCTTCCTCTGTTTTCACTGTCTCTCAGGAATCCGGTACTCAACCATTCATATCTTTTTCCTTGTCCATCACCGGAGGCTAAATCCTTGGAATATACCACTCAAGGTAGTCCTCTTGACTTCCCCAAATCCGCACTGCACCAAGACACTTCCACTGAGAGGTCCGGACCAATCTGTCGGACCTTGCCACATGCTCTGTTCTTCTTCACCGGACCACAACATTCTTTATTCTGACTTCCGGTAGAGACACATCATGACTTGCGGATATGTGGGATGACCTTTGTTGCCATCAATGACAACAACCATGAATCCATATAGTGTCTCTTGCCAACAATCTCCCCCTTTGGCATTGATGGCAACACTTAGTGAAAAATGACTAAGTGTTTTCACTATGCTCCCCCTTTGCTGATGCTCTGTCTTTATATACAATTTCTGGAACTCCCCCTTAGTTGGATCCCTCATTTTTCACTGCTCCTCACTCCCCCTTTGACATCAATGGCAAAGGGTAGGGTCCACATATCAAAAATTTCAAAAATTTCTTATACTTAGCCGCATATTTACATACTCACATATATTGAAGAATGTCTGCAAAGGATGTCTGTAATTGAATCATTTCGGTAGCCCAACTTTGCTTCATTCTGTCCAAAATTGAAATGTGACCACTTAACAAAAATGCAAACGCTTCTGCCCGCTTGAGATCTGTCGGATCTTTTGTTTGGGCGGTGGTCCTAGCATCACTGATGGCCTCATGCATGGTTTCCAACTTAGGGATTATAATCCTTCTAAGTTCTCCCATCCGGTTGGTGATGTTCTTCCTTTCCTTCTCAAGATTCTTTATTTCGTTCAAGACTGCAATAGTCTGACATTCTTGATTTATTATAGAGGAAGAGAGAGGATCAAAACTTTGAGATAAGCTTTGTAGCTTATCCTGTTCCTCTTTTATTTTCTTGTCAAATGCTGCTGTTGCCTTTGACCAGGATATACAAAATTTATAGATATCACCACCATCCTTAAGAGCATTCTCTAAGCTCCTTATTCCAATGCTTACAATCTTCCTATCCTTAGAGATTAATTCTAATATTTCTGAAAATCTCTTATCCAAAAATTCCTTCCGGACCTTTTCTTCAGCTGATTTTTCTAAAGAATCAAAATGTGTATCAACACTGCTGACTAAGGTTTTTAGATTACCGGAAGTGGAGGCTGTCGGATCTATCTGGATTGATGGCATGATCTTTACAAGTATTCCGGAAGCAGCCTCTATCAACTCACAGTCTTCCATATGAGACTTCAGGAGCTTTTCATTTGCCTTGGCATTTGCAAATGAAGCTATCTTCATTGTTTGTACCGGAGAGAGAGAGTCAAAATCAAATGGACCTTTTAGAAGCTCCGGTTCATCAATCTCTAGAGTTTCTTTACTCAAAAATTGTTGAACAGTTTGTGCAGTGTCTCTTGCCGGAGACAGATGTTTCTTTTCTTCTGCAGTCTTAGAACTGTCAACCTCTTTGTCTTTCACCACTGCTTCCTTCTCCTGTAGTTGCTCTTCTTCTTTGGATCCGGAGACTGTAGGGGAAACCGGAGGAGAGATACTAACTTGTTCATGGGCCACTTCTTCTTGAGCAGAGGGTCCCAAGTCCTCACTTGTCTGTTCAGGGCTCACTTCTTCCGGAACAGAAGATTCCAAATCAGTAGCTGTTTCTGCACCTAAGTCCTCTACAACAGGAAGATTGAACCTTTTGAAGGCCTTCCGGAGGATCTCTTCTGTTTCTTGGGCCACTTTGTCAGTCTCACCAAGCATGAGTTGATTCATCCTGGCTTTGCTTCTGAACTCATCTTTGCAGTCCTTGAAGATAATGTTCATTGTCTTGGGATCAATTTGAGGATATAGCTGAATAGCTATCTGCTCCCGGATCTCAAGATCTTTGGCATGAGCATTATTCTTTCTTACTTCCATTTCCTTCTCTAGGATTTTAGGAATGAGAGATATGATCTCAATGAAAGCCTTATTGTATATGTTCAGATATTTAACTGTGGCTTCCTGCAGAGTCTTTTGGTCTGCCTCACTGAAGTCATCATAGGATTCAGTCATTGGTTGAAGGTTTCCATCCACCGTGACTGACTTGATTATGCTCTCTAGTGACAGAGTGGGCTTTTCAACAGTTACCTCTGCCATTTCCTCCTTGTCTTGGCCTGTGGAGGGCTTACCAGATCCTTTCTTTTTCTGTTTCTTTACTTCTCTTACTCCCTCATCTGATTCTGTTTCCTCTTCATCCTTTTGGCTTCCATAAGCCCTTGTGGCTTTTGCCTTTGATCTCTTACCGGATGCCTGGACTTCCGGTTTTGAACTTTTGGTTGAGGGAGGTGCAGATCTCTTTGTTGATCTGGTCCGGGTGGGAGCTCCAACCGGAGCACTTTCTTTGCTTTTCTCTTCTTCCTCGGCCTTCCTCCTCTTTTCCCGGCTGGCATCAAGTGCCTCCTTTGAGATACCTAGGCCTTGAGCAATGTGCTCTACTTCTTTTCTTACCTTTCTTTTAATCTCAGGTTCCCTGAGTTCTACATGTATTTTTACACTCAGCTCCTCAAAGGTTCCAAACCTTTCTGCCTTAGGATCTTTGGGCTGACTTAGCATGTGTTGAACATGCAGCTCCACTATCTGTTCATCAACTTCATACCCCATGGGCATGATCCAGACAGTCCTTGGCTCCACTGCCTCCATTAGGCACTGATCAGTGTCAACCATAAAGCACACTGAGTCCTTGTATTTCTCAATGAGAGATTGAGGAATTCTCTCTCTTGCTTGCATCATGCTCTGAAAGTTTTTGAAGTATCCCCATAGAGCTGAATTTCTCGCTTTTGCATCCCCAAGTCCATGCAAGTAGTCTCTTATCTGGACTGCAACAGGTTTGTCATTCTGCCATACCCATCCACTTGTTCCGGGTAGCTCATTCATGAAATAGAAGAATAGACATACAATAAGAGTACCATATTTAAAGGAATTCTTCTTATCCTTCTTGATTTTCTGTATGTTTTCCATTAATTGGCTTAGTAGTAGTTCGCAGAGATCATATTCTGCATTCTTTCTTAACATTTCATAAGCAGTGTATATTGCAGTTCCGGATACAGAATTCTCCCTGCTGGAGTGGTAGATCTTGTATCCTATTATCATTGATGCATATTTGATATCCGGATCGGAGATGTCTTCAATGGTCATTGCCCTTTTGTCAAATTTTGATCCGGTGGCCTCAGTTACAATGTTGTTCTTGACAGATTTGAGGATAGGTACTCCTCCGGAGGAGTATAGGCCAGTTACTGCTCTAATTCTTTTGTGATCTTGCAGGGTCTATCTAGCCATAGAAAGTTGTCATGCATCCTGCTCAGTACATACCGGACCCATTCATCCTCTTCAAAACAGGGGAAATGAATAAATTGCTCAAATTGTTTCTTCTGAATATCCTTATACTCTGGTTTAAGCTCAAAAGCATTGTCAATCAGCTGCTTGTGATAGAGGTCTCTTAATTTGAATTCCCCAAATTCCTCAATGTTTGCATGTATGTAAACCCTAATGTCTTCGGTGTGTAAAACTCCGTGAGGAACACTAGAGAAGGCTCCTAGTGGGTCAACCTCCAATGATTTGTAGGGATGTTTCTTGAATGAGGGGCGAGGTCTATCGGAGATCTTAACTATGTTTGGAGTAGCCATTCTTCAAAGATTTGCAGTGAGGTAATGAAAAACGGAGAATACCTTATGCGCCTTCGGTTTGCACGGAGTGGTTGGATTGATTTCTTTATCCAATAGCTTCGGCAGGAGATCCTTGGTGTGCTTGAAGAACCTTGTTGCAGAGCTCCACTTTTCGCTTCTTCTCGAGTGCAAAATGAGCAAATGACCTTTGAGAAATCCCTTAAATTGCTCCGCGAACCCTAATACCTGTCTGCAATAAATGCTTCACCTACATCATTCCGGTTTGCCTTGTCTGGATAGCTTGGAGTATCCGGATTAGTCCTGATCTGTGGATATCATCCGGATCTTTCAATCATGAATAAATCGAGGTAGCATATTACAAGATCATCTCAAACATTCTGTCCAATCCGCAGAACAAGATAGTGCATTTCCGGATCTTTCCGGACCTTTTTGTAATCCTTTATCATACCGGAGCATCTCCCTGAACAGGTCTTATTTGATCGATCACAGCTTCTTCATAACTTCATGCGGACCTCTGAAAACTTGACTGAAGTATCTCAAGATTCATATCTACAAACCCTTTGATCCGCATCTTGTGCCACATCCGGCACCACTTGTTTGGCTGGGGGAACAAGATTTTCTTTGAGTCTCCCCCTGAGCCAGAGCTCACTTTTAATTTCTGGAAGAAATATCAGCACCAGAGTCTGGTGCGGATCCAACCTCTACATTCTCTGAACTTTTCTTCACCCAAATCTTGCTCATCTGATTCCTAACCTCATCCGCATTCATCTTTTGTTTACCCTTGTCTTGATTCTGATTATACACCGGACCTCTTTTGTCCTGATTCTTGTTTCTGCAGATTTTAGCATTATGACCGGACCTATTGCAGATTTGGCAAATAACATTTCTTTGCATATTTGACTGATATCCTCTTGATCTGCATTGATTTGCCATATGACCTATTCTATTGCATGTGAAGCATCTACCTTTGAATGATTTGTTTACTTGCATAATTCTGCATTCATGGGATTTGTGTCCATACCTTTTGCAGTTGAAGCACTGTCCGGAGAAGGATGAATTATTCTGATTCATTCTCATTCTGCACTGATTAGCTTTGTGACCAAAGTGGTTGCAGTTGTGGCAGTATCCATTGAAGGATGGATATCTTTGAGCATTTGGCTGTCTTACCGGAGGTCTTCTAGGCCTGCTCCTTGGATTTTCTGATCCAAGATTCTTCTGACCGGATCCGGAGCTTTCTCCTTTCTCATATCCCAAGCCATACTTGTCATCTGTCCTCTTTTGACTTCCAAGAAGAACTTCAAGTTGAGCAGAACTTATCTTGAATTTCTCTTTATATTCATTTGCTGTTTGAAGGTCTCTTTTGAGAGAGGCAATTTGATCCTCAAGTTTTCCTTCATTATCTTTGGCATCTTCAAGATCAGATTCAAGGTGTCTGATAATCCTGTCCATCTGGTGGCATTCTTCTAATTTTTCTTTAAGAGATTGTCTTAGATTGTCTTCAGCCTTTCTTTTTTCTTCAATCTCTTGAGTAAACTTTATAGTTCCTGATTCCATTTCATGTCTTAACATAATGACTTCTTTTGATAACTTTTCACATAACTTGGTTTGCTCAGTCAATTCCTCATTTGTATTGCTTTCTTCACTTTGTCTTGCCAACTGTTGAAGCAGCTCCTTTCTCTTTTTCATAGAGAGACTTAATTTGTCTTTTAATTCTCTCATGAATTCATCAGCCTGTTTGAGTCTTTCCTTTAATTCACTGACTTCAGAATTTGACTGTTCAAGATCCTCAAGGGCAGTCTTGAGTTGCTCCCTTAAACCATATGCATCCATTTGAAATCCCAGATCTTCCTCAAGCTGTTAGGCTCTATTAGGAGGAACTTAGCTCTGATACCAATTGTTGAGAACTGAGAGGGGGGGGGTGAATCAGTTATCCTAATTATTTCCCTTATTGAACTTTCCTTTTAATTGAAGCAGCATAAAATCAAACACAAGACATTAACCATGAAATAAGAAACACATGACACAGTATTTTGACGTGGAAACCCTGTTAAGGGAGAAAACCACGGGGTGATTAACCCAAGAATTATTCTCTGTTAGAAGAATAGGAAATTACAAAAATGGCACTTGCCAATTAGGGCTCACTGCCCGAGCACACTGCTCACAAGAGGCCCACTGCCTACAAGAAGACACACTGTCTACAAAGTGATGAGAATCACAGTCTTGAACTGATTGGAAGCATCTGCATATGCTGGAGTTCAGTTCCGGTTAGGCTCAGTACACTGATCTGCTGCACTTCATCTTTCCTCTGTTCTTTATTCTGCTATCTTTCACATATCGGATCCTTTTTGCTACCTCTGCTCTTTCTCTGGACTTATTCGCATATCTCTCTATATCACCTCACACTTCACAACTAAATCCATCCTCTATAAATATCCGCACAAGTAATTTCATCACCTTTCTAGTCGACATCCGGAACAGTCTAGTTTCTTATAAACTCTCATTCTGTCGGCTGAATCCTTCCTCACCAAGCAATGCGGATCAAGCATATACTTGTAGATATCATTAATCATGTCGGCCAAACATGATTCATGCCTTCACAACCTCTGTCATCAACAGTAACCCATCCGGAAAGCAGTCTGATACTCTGCCAGTCAGTTCTTCCTCTGTTTTCACTGTCTCTCAGGAATCCGGTACTCAACCATTCATATCTTTTTCCTTGTCCATCACCGGAGGCTAAATCCTTGGAATATACCACTCAAGGTAGTCCTCTTGACTTCCCCAAATCCGCACTGCACCAAGACACTTCCACTGAGAGGTCCGGACCAATCTGTCGGACCTTGCCACATGCTCTGTTCTTCTTCACCGGACCACAACATTCTTTATTCTGACTTCCGGTAGAGACACATCATGACTTGCGGATATGTGGGATGACCTTTGTTGCCATCAATGACAACAACCATGAATCCATATAGTGTCTCTTGCCAACATGAATTGTGTCCAAGTGTATACTCTATTACCTTGTAATTGTATTTAAGTATTTACTCTGCGCTTGTGATTTGTATTTATCCTCAAGTGTATACTCTATGAATTGTATTTGTATTTGAGTGCATTTGTATTCTCTATGACTTGGACTCAGGAATATGAAACCAAGTGTAGACTTTATAACCTTGTATTTGTGACTTTGTATTCAATAGCTTGGACCCTGTATTCAAATGTATGCTTCATGACTACGTATTCGAGTGAATACTCTATGACTTGTATTTGTATCATTTGTGATTGTATACACTATGACTTGTATTTGTCTGACTTGTGATTTTATACTCTCTGACTTGTAATTGAGTGTATTCTCAATTGATTACTTTATGACTACATATATTCGAGTGTATACTCCATAACGTGGTGTGTTCAAATGTATACTACATGATTTGTGTGTACCCCATAACTTATATATATGTTCAAATACACATTCATGACTTACTTGAATATTCATATGCTTCATGCCTTATGTATTAAGCTTCATACTTTGTGTAACAAGTGTATGCTAGGTATTTCATGTATTACATATATATACTTGTATATCACATACTATGTTTATGCTCCATATATTTTTAAGCGTGTAAGCTCTGTGTATGTCACATGTACTATGTGTATTTATGATTTATAATAGTGTGCCTATACTTCGACATGGATCCTCTCCCTTTTATCGTAAATTATCAACAAACTATTTTAAAACACTTCTATGATCTACATTCTCTACAATATCATTAAATTTATCTTCCCGAATTCTCAAGTTGTCTCATCACTTAATGAAATCTTGGAATCTCAAACCCTCTTTAGCATCAAAGATATTTTCATCACCTAAACCATGTATTCGTCTATGATACTTGCATCACATCATTACATCAAACTGATGCTCATTAGACCCTTCAAGTATTCTTTGATCATAAATTCTCTTTCATGGAATCACAATCATTTTCTCTTCATTAAAACACGTTCATGACAATGCATTAGAAGGTGACGTAAGGAAATGAAAAGAACTCATGGTGATTGCTTGAGGACAAGCAATTTCAAGAGGGAAGGGTTGCCATGTCCCCATATTAAGGCACTGTTTAAAATTAAAGATTTAAACATCATAATAAGAAAACGGTGAGAAACAGTGAAATTGCCTTCGTAAACTATCAACTCTTGTAATGGAAATAATTACACATATTATATAATAAAATAATATTATTATATTAATATAAATAAATATAATATTAAATAAATGATATTATATTATATTATATTAATCAATATTATAATTAAAATATAATATATATTTAATGACAAATATAAGTATGAATATAAATATTATTTTAATATAATTAATATTTAATATTATATTAAATAATGTTAAGTAATGTGATTATATTAAATATAATATATTAACAAGAATATATGATTATATTTATAAATATAATCATTAACAATCTAAAATAAATATATATTAATAAATCATATAAAAATAAATATTAAATTAAATATACTTATTAATATGATAATAAGTGACCGATTGAATAGAGCTTGATTAAAGATAAAACTTAAGGGTATTGTTAATATAAAAAGCAGCATGTATAATAAGGAGACGCGACCTTATAAATCATATTCTATTGGTATAAGTCATGTCCCTTGAGCAAATAGACCCCTTCGTGGGCTTTTTAAAGGGCAATGTTCCCTCCTCCATTGGATGGAATCATCCTACACTCTTCTGGAATCCATCGAAGAACATTACTTGTCTTGTATATCCAACAAATACCATTCAATATCCTTCAGTTCATAACAGCAGATACAAAACCAATTAAGGGATAACAATAGTATCTATCAGTATTGACAATATTAAAGAATTATATCTAACATTATATCAGATCTGCCATTAATATTATTGAAGCAAATACAGTCCAGAAGTTATATCAGCAAGTAAGCATCTATACATTATCATTCTTACTATATTCCTGATCAGACTATCATAGTCATACAGGTATGAATGCTTGTTTACATTTCTTGCTTGTTATTAATTCATACATGTATCATTATGACAGTATTGTGATTTATATGCAGCCATTGCTAACAATGTAAAGCATAGACAATCATATGCAATTATTTATAATAATGTATTTTGTATGCAATCAGCCATAACAATATGTGACCCATTAACCTCATATGGGAGAGTGAGAGTAAAGTGCCTAGAGGCCATTCATGGGTATTTAGAGGCCTTTGTCACATGTGGTATAAGGTACCCCTAGTGCTAAGGATATTAATCACATAGAGGCCTTGTCACATGTGGTATAAGGTACCCATAGTGCAAGGATTGTGAATTAATGGCCTTGGCTACCTTGATGTAAGGAATCATACAAGTACCGAGGAGTCTCATAGAGGCCTTGACTCTAAGAGTATTAAGGATACTACTTGAGTCTAAGGATAGGAGACATTAGAGCCCCATGGTGGATAGTGGCAACTCTTATCTCATCTCTCTCATAGGTTATTAATGAGTGACATATGAAGAGATAGCGAGTATGTAATATATATTGATAAAGATCATGAGTTAATAATAGATCATGTGAAATGTCATGATAGAGAATATGCAAGGCATATTGATAATGATCATGACTAGAGTAACAAGTGAAATATTAATGATATGCAAGGCATATGGATAGTGATCATAAGAATACATGTGAAATATGAATGATAGATAATGTACATTGAGAACAATCATAAGATTAGTAATAGTGCTATGCATTAAAAGTAATCATAGATTGATGATAGTAATGTCTATTTAATGTAACCAATGATGAACTAAAGTTATGAGTTGGATTTGATCATAGAAATGATAAAAGCAATGTGATTATGTAAATTATATATGTGGCTTTAAATACAAAATGTACTAATGTTCTCTTTTTAAAAGTTGAAATTTGTGAACAAGGTAAAGAGGTTTTGATTTGTGACAAGGGGACATTACATAATGAAAGTGTCATAGGTTTTTAACTCATCATATGTCCATGCTATGACATGGATGTAGTCTTTCAAGGCCTGGGATATTCTTGCTCTTTCTTCTTCAGTGTAGACTTTACCTATCAGGACATTTCTCTTATCGGCATCCTGTCCTATGTTGACAGGTTCATACTCTCCTCCATCTATCTTAGGGAGATCCTTATGTTTTATCATGTTATCTAGATCAAAACCTCTTTCCAGTTCAATCATGACCTTATGAATTTTGTTGCTAGGCAGATCAATTATGTCTCCCTCATCCCAGGTATGGTCTTCAAGATTCTTCTCATCTACTATCTGGGCTTCAAATATGTCTCTATTGGTAATAAAGTCCAAAATGTGCTAATCATCATTAAACACCTAAAAATTGGTGACATTATCAGGAATAGATGGCGTTGACACTAGCTCGACTGAGAATCTCTTCATCCCTGATATGGACAAAGGTTCTAGTGTACTAGCAGCTTGTGCTAGTGCATCAACACGATGATTCAGTTCCCTAGAAACATGCATGATATTAAAAGCATCAAAGCTTTCTATCAAGTCCCAGACTCTGTGTTTGTACCTAGATAGCCTCTTGTAGTTGTAGGCATAGACACCCCTCACTTATTTTACTACTAGTTCTAAGTCTCCAAAGACATGCAAAACTTTTACTTTCTTTTTTAGAGCAAACAACAAGCCATGTATCAGGGCTTCATATTCAGCCACATTGTTTATACATTCCCTTGTGGATTAATGAGATCCACTCCTACTCTAATTCCTTGTTTTGACTTGGAGCCATCAAATCTAGGGGTCCATGGCTTATATTGTTGCAAGTATGAGGTTAACCAGTGTTGTCATTGATGTCAACATACTCATATTGCATTGATAAGAAGGATTGGATGAGCTGTGTGCTGAGGTTATTGAGGAAATTAGTCTTAATCAGGAACAGTGAAGAACAGTGATGAGAAGAAGGCAAAAGTACTCAATAGGTTGAGGATCAGAGGATGTGGATTAAAGGGTTTGTAGATATGAGTCTTGAGATGTTCCAGTTAAGATTTCAGAGATCCGCATGAAGATATGAACAATTTGTGATCGATCAAGTAGAACCGGTTCTGGGAGATGCTCCGGAGTGACAAAGTGTTCAAAAAGGTCCGGTGAGATTCAGAAGTGCATTGTCCTATTCTGTAGATTGGAAGGAGTGTTTGGGATGTCCTTGTGATGTGACATATCGATTTGGATATAGTTTGAAGGTCTGGAAGCACCTTTTTCAGTATGACAGTGGTGATAGACTATGTTCTTGAAGTTCTGGATGAAGAAGAGAAGAGATTCTAATAAGTAGAGGAAGTGCGGATGTACTTGGTTATTCAGGCAAGCCTGTGAAGGTTCTTGGATCATGTTGAGGTTGTGTTGTCAATCTGTATTAGTGTTAGAGCTCAGAATTGGAGATATGCTTCCAGATGAAGATGTTCTTGTTCAGACTGGCCGACTGGATGAGTTATTCATCTTGCGAATGTTCTTGTGGATGATTGCTGACTTAGACGATTGTTCCTAAGTTGATGTCTTGTATAA
The DNA here is from genome assembly GCA_027924645.1 of Cunninghamia lanceolata. NCBI lineage: Eukaryota > Viridiplantae > Streptophyta > Pinopsida > Cupressales > Cupressaceae > Cunninghamia > Cunninghamia lanceolata. Next base: position 1,110,257 of record BSBN01001578.1, on the reverse strand, counting down.
ATAAAGGTTTGTGAATTCATTTCATAGTGTGTCATGGAGAGGATGAGTGTGGTATAGCGAAAGAGCAAAAGGCAGAGTAGGAGTGTCTCGGGCTTAAATGGAACTGATCCAGACATGGTAAAGATGTCAATCTCCAGTTCAAGTTTGTAATACTTGTGATCTTGTAGACAGTGTGTCTCTTGTAGGCAATGTGCCTCCTTGTGAGCAGTGTGCTCGGGCAGTGAGCCCTAATTGGCATGTGCCATCTATTTTTTTCTTATTCTTCTAACAGAGAATAATCCTTGGGTTAATCACCCCGTGGTTTTTCCCTTGACCAGGTTTTCCACGTCAAAATCTTGGTGTCTAATGTGTTGATGTTTATCTGCTCTGGTGTTTATACCTTATGCTTTCATGAATGGTTAATTGATATGCTATTACATAATAAAGAAGAATCAAGTGTTTAAAGTAGAAGCAAGTTTTTGTACAACTGATTCACCCCCCCTCTCAGTTGTGTGCCCTAGATCTAACAATTGGTATCAGAGCCAAGTTCCTCTAAAAGCAGCTTAACCGCTTAAGGAGATCCAGGATGTCATCATACAAAAAGGATAGTCCGAAGTTTGATGGAACCAACTTCTCTCTTTGGAAAGGTCGCATGAAATGTCACTTGGAGTATATGGGAAAGGCATACTTATCCATGGTCACGAAAGCATATGTACCTCCACAGGGTGGTCTGACAACTCTAAATGAAATCACAGATGCTGAAAATAATCTGTAAATAAAAGAAGCTCTTCTAAGTGCATTAACTGACTCAGAGCTCTCAAATGTTATTGACCTACCAACTGCCTATGAGATCTGGATTAAACTGGAACTTCTGCATGAAGGAGATGAGTTTGTTAAGAGTGCAAGGTTGCAAAGTCTCAAAGGGAAATTTGAAAGATTAAAGATGAGAGATGATGAAAATATCACTACCTTTATGCCAAGAGTAAATGAGCTGGTGTGTGGAATTAGGAATGCTGGTAGAGTTCTGGATGAAAATGAGATTGTTTGCAAAATTCTCAGATCCCTTCCTGCTGCCTACAAAATCAAGGTTGCTGCCATTGATGAATTCAAAGCCCATACAACTGTCACAAGAGAGCAATTGGCTGGCAAACTAGCTGCATTTGAAATGACCAAGTTTGGAGATGATCCCCCCAAGACTGAATCTGCATTCAAAGCCAGTGCCTATGTGAAAGGCAAACAAAGATTTGATCCAGGAGAAAACTCTTCAAGGAAGTTGTCATGGTATGATCAAGCAAGGAAAGACATGGAAGAGGAAGAAGTAGAAACAACTCAACTTGAAGCCCTCATTAGTATGAAGGAAAATTACCTTTAATTGCTTCAACTGCAATAAGATTGGTCATTTTGCTTCAAGATGTCTGGAAAGATCTGCAAGGTCAAATTCTAACAGACAAAGGTTCCAAAAGAACTGTTATTATGTTCATGAAGAAGAAGATAATGAAGGAGTAACAGATGATGAATCAGAAATAGGAAAAAAATCTAGAAATGAATGGGTGTTTATTGCCATCAAGGAAGAAGATCTAATATCCTCTGAATCTGTCAATCATAAGGTTATAGAAAGAGCTTTGGCTGCCCAAGTTGAAGAAAGGGATGATTGGGTTATTGACAGTGGATGCTCTCACCATATGATAGGTGACAAAAATAAGTTCCTAGACTTGGAAAGGTATGAAGGTGGAATGGTAAAGTTTGGTGACAATTCTGCTGGTAGAATCAAAGGTAGGGGAACTATTCCTTTTGATGGAAAGAGCAAAACTGGTAATGTACTGTATGTTGAAGGATTGAAGCACAATCTTCTCAGTGTTGGATAGTTGGTAGACAAAGGTTATGATCTTCGGTTCAAAAATGGAAGATGCAGGATCTTTGAAAGCTCCAGAACTGAGATTGCATCCGGTACTCAAACAAAAGGTAATATCTTCCATCTAGTTGGTTCTAATAAAAGTTGTTTGTTTGTTCAAGTTGATCAGAGTTGGTTATGGCATAGAAGGATGTGTCATGTAAATTTTGATAACATCATCAAGATAAGCAATACTCAGGCTGTAAGAGATCTTCCAAAATTTGTGAAACCTACAAATAGTTTATGCAAAGAATGTCAACTAGGTAAACAGAGCAGAGTCTCTTTCAAAAGCAAGGATCAGTCCTCTACCAGATTATTGGAATTAGTTCATACTAATCTATGTGGTCCGACAAGAATCAAGAGTATGCAAGGTGATAGATATTTCATGTTACTAATTGATGACCATTCTCGAATGATGTGGGTTATCTTTCTAAAAGAGAAATCAGAAGCCTTTGAGAAGTTCAAAATCTTGAAGGCTATGGTAGAGAATCAAACCAGATTGAAACTGAAATCTCTGAGGTCTGATAGAGGTGGTGAATTCACATCCGATGAATTCATAGACTTTTGTGAGAAGCATGGTATAAAGAGACAGTTGTCTGCTCCTAGGACTCCACAACAGAATGGAGTAGTTGAGAGAAAGAACTGGACCATCCAGGAAGCATCTAGGACAATGATGATGGAAGCAAATGTTCCTCAGATATTTTAGAGAGAAGCTATCAGCACTGCAGTCTACACTCTCAATCGAGTTCAAATCAGAAGCAATACCGGTAAGACTCCCTATGAACTTTGGTTTGGCATCACTCCTACTGTGAGATATTTCAGAGTATTTGGTAGCAAATGTTACATCAAAAGAGATGAAGATCTAGGAAAGTTTGATGCTAGAAGTGATGAAGGAATTTTCTTGGGTTACCCCACTCAAAGCAAAGCATACTGGTGTTACAATAAGAGACTGAGAAAGATGATAGAAAGTACAAATGTGAAGGTTGATGAAGGAATTGAGAAGCCCTCAAGGTTTTATGAATATGATGAAGATGATCTGAATGGTTCTCTGGTTCAAGGAGCTCAAACCTCCTCTAAAAGTCAGATTTAGACTATTCTGGTAAATCAGGAAGAAGAGGTTTGTCTGAATGAGCCTGATCAAGAAATAGTAGTGCAAGAAACTCCCAAAGTTCTAAGGTATGTAACTCTAAACCACTCTGAAGTTCAGATCATAGGTGATAAAAGAAAAAGGGTACAAACAAGGAGGAAAATTGCTCAAATGTCTGATCTCAAAGATTGAACCTAAGACAATAAATGAAGCCTGCAATGATGAAAATTGGACCAAAGCAATGGAGGAAGAGTTGATGCAAATTGAGAAAAATCACACTTGGGATCTTGTTCCCAGACCTAGAAACAAAAATGTGATTGGAACCAAATGGGTCTCCTGGAACAAACTAAATGAAGTTGGTGAAGTAATCAAAAACAAAGCCAGATTGGTCTGCAAAGGCTACTCTCAAATAGAAGGAATTGATTTTGAAGAAACCTTTGCTCCGGTGGCAAGAATTGAAGTAGTCAGATTATTTCTTGCATTTGCTACCTTCAAAGACTTCAAGGTATATCAGATGGATGTCAGGTCTACCTTCCTAAATGATGATTTGGAAGAAGTATACATTGAGCAGCCGGATGGATTTCAATTGTCTGATCATAATGATATGGTCTGCAAGTTGAAGAAAGCACTGTATGGATTGAAGCAAGCCCCAAGGGCTTGGTATGAAAGGTTAGATAAGCATCTTGTGTAGATTGGTTTCAACAAAGGTACTGCTGACAGTAACTTATATTTCAAAATTGATCATGAAAACATTTTGATTGTTGAAGTATTTGTTGATGATATCATCTTTGGAGGAAAAGATAGCTTGTGTAAAACCTTTGCAAATCAAATGAAAAGTGAGTTTGAAATGTCAATGCTTGGTAAAATGAATTTCTTCTTGGGTTTGCAAATTACTCAAATAAAGAAAGGGATCTTCATTTCTCAGACCAAATATGTGAAAGAATTGTTAAGGAAATTTGGGATGGAAGATTCAAAGCCAATGAATACTCCCATGGCAACTGGATGCAAGTTGAGCAAAGATGATGACTCTCCCAAGGTGGATCAGACAAAATATAGGTCAATGATTGGAGGACTATTGTATCTCACTCAAACTAGACCAGATATTATGCAGGTTGTTGGTCTTGTTGCTAGATTCCAAGCCGATCCTAGAAAATCTCATGTTATGGCAATCAAGAGGATTTTTAGATATCTAAAGGGGCAAGTTGAGTATGGTCTATGGTACCCTATAGATCATGATTTCTCTCTTCATGCATATACAGATGCAGATTGGGTAAGAGATGTGGATGACCAAAAGAGCACCAGTGGTGGAGCTTTCTTTTTGGGAAAAAGATTGGTTTCTTGGCTAAGCAAGAAACAAGAGGCAATATCTCTATCTACAACTGAAGCAGAATACATTGCAGCAGTAGGTAGTTGCACTCAAATCTTATGGATGAAGCAGATGCTAAGAGACATTAAAGTAGAATATGAGGAGCCTATCACAATTTTCTATGATAATTCAAGTGCAATAAATATTTCTAAGAATCTGGTATTGCATTCTAAGACCAAGCACATATCTATCAAGTTTCACTTTCTGAGAGAACAAGTGAACAAGGATGAAGTCAGATTGGAGTATGTATCCTCCAAGGATCAAATTACAGATATTTTTACTAAACCTCTTCCCAAGGACTCTTTTGAGTATCTCAGGGAGAAGTTAGGGGTCATTGCCCCTCTAGTGATGAACTAGGATGCACTGATGTGCATCAGTCCAGTGGATATCACAGTCATATCTTGTGATCTAGATTGATGATGGGGAGCTGCTACTAAGGGGGAGTAGCTAGTATGATTCTGATGTGTTAGAATTGCAAGTATGAGCCCTTTGCCATTGATGTCAAAGGGGGACAGAAGACATGTGAAAAACAAGTGGTTGTTGATCAAAGGGGGAGCAATAAAGGAAGAGAAGACTTGTGAAGAGTTGTTGCTAATAAGTGAGCTATGACAGAAAGGAGAAGTTCATGGTTGATGATCAAAGGGGGAGCAGTAAAGGAAGAGAAGACTTATGAAGAGTTGTTGCTGATAGGGGGAGCTGTGACAGAAAGGAGAAGTTCTTGTCTTGATGGTTTTTCACATCATATGTTGCCATCAATGACAAAGGGGGAGATTGTTGCAAGTATAAGGTTAACCAGTGTTGTCATTGATGTCAACATACTCATATTGCATTGATAAGAAGGATTGGATGAGCTGTGTGCTGAGGTTATTGAGGAAATTAATCTCAATCAAGAACAGTGAAGAACAGTGATGAGAAGAAGGCAAAAGTACTTAATAGGTTGAGGATCAGAGGATGCAGATTAAAGGGTTTGTAGATATGAGTCTTGAGATGTTCCAATTAAGATTTCAGAGGTCCGCATGAAGATATGAAGAAGTTGTGATCGATCAAGTGAACCAGTTTTGGGAGATGCTCCGGAGTGACAGAGTGTTACAACAAGGTCCGGTGAGATCCGAAAGTGCATTGTCCTATTCTGTGGATTGGAAGGAGTGTTTGGGATGTCCTTGTGATGTGTCATATTGATTTGGACATAGTTTGGAGGTCTAAAAGCACCTTTTTCAATATGACAGTGGTGATAGATTATGTTCTTGAAGTTCCGGATGAAGAAGAGAAGAGATTCTAATAAGTAGAGGAAGTGCGGATGTACCTGGTTATTCAAGCAAGCCTATGAAGGTTCTTGGATCATGTTGAGGTTGTGTTGTTAGTCTGCATTAGTGTTAGAGCTTGGAATTGGAGATATGCTTCCGCATGAAGATGTTCTTGTTCAGACTGGCTGACCAGATGAGTTATTCATCTTACGAATGTTCTTGTGGATGATTTCCAACTTAGATGATTGTTCCTAAGTCGATGTCTTGTATAAATAAAGGTTTTTGAATTCATTTCGTAGTGTGTCATGGAGCGGATGAGTGTGGTATAGCGAAAGAGTGAAAGGCAGAGCAGGAGTGTCTCAGGCTTAAATGGAACTGACCCAGACATGGTAAAGATGTCAATCTCCAGTTCAAGTTTGTAATACTTGTGATCTTGTAGACAGTGTGTCTCTTGTAGGCAGTGTGCCTCCTTATGAGTAGTGTGCTCGGGTAGTGAGCCCTAATTGGCATGTGCCATCTATTTTTTTCTTATTCTTCTAATAGAGAATAATCTTTGGGTTAATCACCATGTGGTTTTTCCCTTGACCGGGTTTTCCACATCAAAATCTTGGTGTCTAATGTGTTGATGTTTATCTGCTCCGATGTTTATGCCTTATGCTTTCATGAATGGTTAATTGATATGCTATTACATAACAAAGAAGAATGAAGTGTTTAAAGTAGAAGCAAGTTTTTGTACAACTGATTCACCCCCCCTCTCAGTTGTGTGCCCTAGATCTAACATATATTTTGTCAATAGCTTATCAAGACCATCCTTTTTTTTGTTTTCCATGTGTAGCTTCTCCTACATATATCCATTTGATCATTTGTGGTTCATCTTTCACCACATCAGGATGTTTCTATCAAACTATAACATCCCCTTTCTGTTTCTTTTGAACATCATCCTTTTGAACATCTTCTCTTTTTATTAACTTGATATCCTCACATCTATCATCAGGAGATTTTATAATTCTTCTTTCTATATCCTCAAGAACATCCTTGACTTTATGCAATTTGTCATTTGAGCATACTCATTCTTCCTTGTTCACAATGTGTAGACATAGGGCACAAGTTGTCTCTAAATGGGTAGCCTCATGTAGCCTACACCAGCCTTCAATCAACACTTGACTGAGTGGAATTCCTTGCAGAATGTGTCTCTAAATTTTCTTAGACAAGAATTCCTCAAACTATGTCAAATGACTCTATCTATCCTCATCTAACAACCCATAATCATACTCAATAATACAATCATTCCCTGGCATGGTTGCACTAATCTCCTCACTGGAACTCATATCGTTACATGTCAAACCTCTTCTAAGTTAGGCATCAGGACATTCACCTGGTATGCCTCTTTTTCGTATTCTCGTGCATCTAAATAAAAAGACAAATGATCATGATCATCAGCATTAAGTATTTCATTTACCTCTAGAAATGATGACCTATCTTCGATGCATATTCTCTCTAATTCAATCATATCTAGACATGCTTCACATACATTTTCTGAGTGTGCATCTTCATGTAGTCTACACCATCCAGTCATCGGGATATCCTCCATGGATGTCCCTACTAGCTAACATTTCTGAACTTCCTCAGACAAGTACCTCTCAAATTTGTGGAATTGATCCACCTCATCTTCATCAGTTGAGCTATAATCAAATTCTATCCTTAATCCTGCCTCTGGCACAATTTCTTGTTTGTCAATATATTCATGCATATCACATGATGCTATCAACACTTCCTCTAATCTAACTCCCTAAGGTCTAAGTGCATATACCCCTGGCTCAACATCCATATACAATACCTCATTGCTATGGTTATACTCAATTATCATGTGTTTCATTCTAGGTTTGGATTCAATTCTGAGTTGGTTAGGGATGCCTTTCCATGGAAACCACATGTGGGAGAAATATGTAGCCATATAACCATTTAAGGTTTTGAACCAGTCCCTACTCAAGAGCATTCCATATGTGTCAGGTATGTCAACAACCTAAATGTCCATGTAATATTGTACCCTTGGATTTGATGCAAGCTGTGTTGGCAATAGACACTGCTTTGCTTGATAGGTTTGTCATTGATGGAAACTAAGATCATCTCAATCATCTGTATATCACAATTTGTTCATACTGGAAGTCAGATTTAGAATTTGTCTAAGTATGGGCAGTTAGGAACAGAACAGTAACAAGGTCTAGTATTTTGGTCCGGATCACTCCAGTGGAAAGTCATGATTAGTTATGGATCTAGGGGAGTCATTTACATTGTCAAGACAGTCCAAATCTAGATGTTTGTCCTCCAGTGATGAAGGATTCAAAAGATATTAGCCTCTGAGTACTGGGTTCTAGTTTGTCAAAGCAAACAGAAGAAGAATAGGTAGACCTTGTAGAAGATCTTGATTCTAGATGTACGTAAGTTGTTTGTTGGACAAATGGTGATGATCAATGATAATGGCCGACATGAGTGATGATTTTCAAGAGCAAGTTTTGGTCCGCACCTTAAGTTATGCATAGATCTAGCCAATAGGGCAAATCATTCATAAAAGTTCTAAGTGTTGTTGAAGCTAACTGATAGAATGATTGTAGATCATGTTGCGGATATATATAGCCAATAAAATTGAATGATTTAGTATGTGTGGTGTGTGTGAATAAGGTGTATGTAAGAAGAGAAGAAATCATAAGTGCGAATGAAGGCATAATAGTAAGAAGAGCAAAGCAAAGATAAAATGTGTAAGATCAGTTTTTGCACTTAACTAGAACTAAAACTCTTGCATGGGTAGATGCTATTAATCAATTCAAATCTCTATCATTCTCTTGTAATATTTCATAGGCAGTGAGCCTCCATTTGAGCAGTGAGCTTTGGGTAATGAGCCTGAATGCATGTGCATTCCCATTTGTAAAATATTTTAACATGGTATTAATTCTTGTGCGTTAACCCTCACCATGGTTTTCCCTTAACCGGGTTTCCATGTCAAAATCTTGGTGTCAAATGTGTTGATTATATTTCTTCTTCTATGTTAATGTCATATGCTTTAATGTTTGCATCACTAATCAAATTGATAGTAGTGAAAGAATTTTTAAAGAAGGAGAAATTAATTTTGGTAACAACCGATTCACCCCCCCTCTCAGTTGTCTAGGTTAATTCTAACAATTGGTATCAAAGCGAGGTTCCTTTGAAAAGCCTAACAACTTGAGGAAAAGATATTGGAAGAAGTTTCAAATGGGTTCACTCAAAGATCAACTTCAGGTGTCCTTGGAAGAGCTTGTTCAGTCTAAAGTAGAAATTAGTAATCTAAGAGGTGAACTCAAAGATGTTGATGATACCATTGAAATGTTAAAAGATAAATTAAAGAAATCTCTGTAAAGGAAAAAGGAGCTACTTCTGTAGCTATCCAGTTTACCTGAAGAAAATGGCATGAATGAAGCTTTGGAAGAAAAGACAAAGGAATGTGAGAAGTTGTCAAAAGAAGTTGATGTTCTAAAAATTGAAATACAATCCGGGGTGATGAGGCAAACCAAAGAAAGTGAAGATAGGAAGAAAATTGAAGATGAGTTGAATCAAAAACTAAGAGAAAGAATTGAAGATTATTACAAATTGGATAGAATAGATGGACATCTAGAGTCTGATCTACAAGGAAGTAGAGACAATGAGAGAGAACTTGAAAGGCAAAATGTCATTCTCAGACATGATCTAGAAGTTGCAAATGAATATAAGGAGAAGTTCAAGATAAGCTCAGCAAAACTAGAAGCACTGCTTGAAGGACAAAAAAAGGCTGATGACAAGCATGGTCTTGGATATGAGAAAGGTGAAAGCTCCAGATCTAGACAGAGAAATTTTTAACCAAGGAATAAGAGAGATAGAACTAGAAAACCTTTGGTAAGATAGCTTAATGCTCAAAGATATCCATCATTCAATGGAAATTGTTTCAATTGCATTAAATTTGGTCATAGAGCTACTCAGTGCAGAAGTAGAGAAAATCAAAATGGTCCATCCTTCTTTGGTCAATGCTTCAAATGCAAGAGGTATGGTCATAAATCCAATGAATGTAGAAGTATGATAATGAATAACTCTAATGGAAATTATTTCAATGGCTACTGCTTTTCTTGCAATGGATTTGGACACATGGCTAATCAATGCAGATCAAGAGGAAATTAAGTTTTTAAGAAAGGGAATATTGTGTGCTTTAATTGCAATAAATCTAGTCATATTGCAAGATTCTTTAGAAGTAGGAACAATGGAAGAAGAGGTCCAGTAAATAGAAAATCAGATGAGCAGAGACAAGACAAAGGCAAAGGAAAAATTGATGCAAATAAGACTCAGAATGAAACAAGAAAGATATGGGTCAAGAAAACAATTATGAATGACAGTAATGGATCCACACCGGAATCCAGTGCTGAAAATTCCTCCAGGAATTGATTTGGGATCCTTGGCTCAAGGGGAGTAGCATTGTAAATCAAATTCCCCCAACTAGTAAGTGAGTGCCTAGATTTGGCACAATAAGAAAAGGTACCTTGAATTGATTCAGAATAGTTGGAAGGATTTCTAAAAGAATAGAGGTGGATATGGCAAATTGTGGAGTAATTTATGTGAAACTGTTCAACAAATAGAGCAACCGGATGTATTAGGGCAGAGCATTTATTACAAAGATAAATTAGGTATTGCGAAACATAAAAAGATGATTCATTCCTCATTTAGATCACTTTGCATCAGAAGAAAGCAAGAAGAGGAGAAGTGAACGAGTTCAGAGCTGAGAATTTTCAAAAATTGAAGCGTGAAGAGGATCTCCAAGAAAAATCCTAATATATGGAACAAGATATTTCTATTTTCTATGAAACTTCTTGAATTCTCAATCTCTACAAATGGCTACACCTTTACTTGATGTCATTGAGAGGCTCCATCCTAAATTCAAGAAGCATCCCTATAAATCTATTGAATTCGAGCCGCTAGGTGCCTTCTCAAGTGTTCCATATGGAGTTTTACATGTTGAAGACATTAGGGCATACATTCATTACAATATAGAAGAATTTTGGAATATGAAAATGATGGAGTTGTTTAAGAACCATTTGAAAGATGACAATTACCAACTGAGACCTGAATTTGAAGCCCTTGAAAGAAAACACTTTCTGCAAATGATTGAATTTTTGTCTTTTGATGAAAATGAATGGGTTTGATACATATTAAGTCGAATAAATGATGAATTCATATGGCTAATGAAACCATTTAAGATTACAAAGGATGTTATTAAGATTGTAACTAGGTTAAACTCCTCCGGCGGATTACTCATGTTGAAAGTTGTGAAAAACCAGACAGCAACTGATGATACCGGTGCCAAGTTTGACAAAAGGGCAATGACCATTAATGATATCATAGAATTGGATGTTAAATTCTCCTCTATGGTGATCGGGTACAAGATCTATCACTCTAGTAGGGAAAATTTAGTTTCCAAGACTACAATATATGCAGCTTCTAAGATGTTAAAGGAGAATGCAGACTATGATCTGTGTGATTTACTACAGAATCAACTAGTAGAGAATTTGAGAAAAATCAAAAGGGAAAAGAAAAACTCTTTCAAATATGGTTCCTTGATCCTATGCCTATTTTTCTATTTCATGAATGAGGTGCTTGGAGTGCAAGGTGTGCAATGGACAAATGACAGGCTAGTGGCAATCCAGATAAGAGACCATCTATATAGTCTTGGAGATTCAGGTGCACAAAAGACTGCAATCTAGGGATATTTCAAAAATTTTAAAGTCTGATGCATGCAAGGGAAAGAATCCCTAATTCAGTTGTAGAAAAGTATGAAAATGAGATATGTTTTATGGTCAACACAGATCAATGTTTGATGGAAGCTGTAGAACCAAGAACAGTATGGATAATGCCAATGGGTTATGAGGTGGATGAGGAAATTTTGGACATGTATGCTTAGCATCTTCTGAGAAAACCTAAAGACACCTCTCTTGAAAGGTTTGGAACCTACAAGGAACTAACCTTAAAGTTGCATGTGGAACTGAGATAACTGAAAACAAAAAGAAAAGTGCACAAGCAAGTGGAGATGTATGCAGAAAGCTTTGGGATTACAAAAGAAGCAATAAGAGAGAACAGAGAAAGGATTGAAAAGATAAAGAAGAACACTGAGTAGACTTCAAAAGAAAAAGTAGAAAGTGAGCCAGCAGTTGCACCAGAAGTCCCACCAAGCTCCTCAAGGAAGACAAGGAGTTCTGCAAATCTTGTTGAGCAACCCAAGTCCACTTCTACCAAGAAACCTGAAGCCACTCCATCTAGTGAAGGAGGAAAAAGAAAGAAAACCAAGGCCACAAGAATCCACAAGAACACAAAAGATGATGAGGAGACAGAAACAAATGAAGAAGTGAAAGAAATAAGATCCAAGAAAGATAGAACTTCAAAGACTTCTGAAGACCAACCTTCCAGAAGAAATAAAGCTAGTAAAAAGAAAGCAACTGGTAAGGTCGTGTTGTGTGGTTACACAACATGCCCCATTTTGACTTGGCAAAACAGGGACCCAACTTTTTGGTTTGGCTTGTGCGTCTGCTTTTGGGCGGTTTGGTAAAAGTAAGTCGAGTGCATCATCATGCAAAACCATGATGAGGTAAGTCAACATGAGATTAGTTTGTGAAAGTTTGTATTTCACCTCTGTGACCTCATATATTGAAAGAGCATTAAAATTCAGGTAGGTTTGCCTTTTACATCATCTTGATATTCGTCAGGATGTAAGAGTTATAAACGGTCAAAGTTTTGGTCAAACCTGATATTCACAAGAGGAAGGTCATATTGTTGAAGTTCATCATCATATTTGGAACATTCCCCGATATATCATGCTGGTCAAATATCTAGACGTCAACTTAAAATGGTAGAAAACTCTTCCCGTCAAACAGTTTTATCTATCGCGAGCGTCATATTTCGCATATAACCCAATATTACTTAACATCCTCCTGACGCAGATATCACCCTTAGCAAATATCCTGATGACATCATCTGAATACGATAAACAAAGGAACATATATCTTGATGACATCATCATCACATTTACATTGCTGCAGGATTTTCTCTAAAAACATGATCATGTTAGCCAAGCATGATGATGACCTCATGGTACACTTCCGATACGGAGAGCGAATATCAGGATGATGTCATCCTGATATTCCAAAAGAGAGAGACATGAAAGTTTGTCTCGTCATCATCATATCTTGAAACATCACCTGATACACCGAAATATCCTCCTGATGTACCAAACATAGACAAGGGTGTTTTCGTCACCCGAATCTTGTCGCGATAACAATGTCAATACGAGGGAGGATGATACTGAAACTCAACCCGATATTTGTGAATATCATCCTGCCCTCATGATATCCTATCATAGGGATATTCCCCACTCCCTTTGCCGCCATTATCATTTAATGCGCGCAGCCATGGTAGGTGGTTCCCGCCGACCTTGGAACCCAATGAAACACCTGGTGAGATCCTGCATTTTTCGCACGGATAAGCAGGGAACATGATCTAATCTGTCAGAGTTGCCCTAAATGCACCCTAAATGCGAGGTTAAAAGGTAATTCAACCACCATTTTTACATTTACCTTGCGATAAACTTGTTTTACAGAGCACCAGCTTCCATATCTGCATACTAGCTACCATTGCGCGATTTGAGCTCACGAACAGAAAGAAGGAGGAGATCATCAGTAGAATTAGGAACGTCTCAGCAATCTACTGGTATAAAAGTGAATCTGCATAACCAGGTAAGTAAATAAAACCCTCATCATATTATTTTTTTTTCTGGTACGATGATGTAAGTTCTGGTTTATGCACCCGTATGATCAAGTAATGTTGGAATTCATACAGTAGGCATAATGATTTATAAATTCAATTGCAATATGCATGCATATATGTACCTATTGTGAGATAGAATCATCGTTAATTGCAGGTACTCATGGCTGAGAAGCGATTACTCAAATGTCAAGAAGAGTTTAGCAAGCCCATGTTCTCTGCTCAGAGGGGGTCCTATTTAAATACGGAGCAATCACAGACACCCATCAGGGAAGCACTAATTTGGAAGCCTGGTCAGCCAAGCTAAACAATGGGCATGACAAGAGTCATGTGCTGGACGCAGTGTTCATATCTGGATTATGGAATGCCGCTGGTTTTCCCTTCTCCATGGAATCTCCAGAGCTCGTCATTGAGTGTGCCCAGAATTACAACCCTCAAACCAGGCAGGTGGTGAAGCATGGGAGGATATATGCAGACCTCTCCATCAAGGGTCTCTCCCGGACATTTGGATTGCCACTAGGAAGTAAGGTCAAAAGTGTAGACTTGAAGAAGTCTAAGAGGGAGTACGAGGCCAATAAGAAATCAGCCAGGAAAAACATGTATCCGTGGCGGGCTGAGAACAGCACCTATAACGCAGCCGCCAAGCTTCCTGTGCACCTGTTCAAGTATGATTTCAATGAGGAGTATCAGTACATGATCGTACTCCTGAACAGGGTAACTGGCCAACCTGATACTGGCAGTTTCAGAGACTGGATGTACGGGATAATAATGATGTGTCTATATTTAGACACCAAGCCACTGTGGGGCCAAATTATAAGTGATGCTCTGCATGAGCAACTGATGAACCTGGGAGGTTCAAATTGTGCTTTTTTCATGTCCTCGTATATTGTTTACTCTTGTGCCTATAGAGGCACTTTTGATGCCTTGGTTACAGATGGGAAACTAACAGGCACAAATGCAGCATATATCTGGGATCATCATCCTCAGCTGCAGAGGACCAACTACCTGAAAGATTACAAACTGGTCAATGATGCATTCTCTATGCATCTGGTAAGGACCATGGAGGAAGACAGAACAAAAAGATTGAGCTTGGAGGCTCAAGAGGCAGTCTACAGGCATGGGGCCTGGTACATACAATTTGCAACCTTTTCTTATATAAGGGTTGAAGGTTTCGAGGGACATCCCCTGATGCTGCGAAGGTATCCTACTGACGCCGTGGTATTAATGGAATTCATCAGGTAGGGCTCCACCATGATACAGATGTACAAAGATGCCAAGAAGCTGCCACCAATTTTGTTCCCAGTCAGCATTGGCAATTACATGTGCCCTGACTCTGATAACATCAAGAAGGTGATGGTCACCCTGAATAAGATGAACTTGCAGCCCTTTCCAATAACAAGACCATATGATCCTTACGGCAGGATACAGAAGGTGCTAGGAAAGCATGTTCACCAAAGGCACCTAGAGGATTTTTGGGCTGACTGTGAGGATGAGGCAGAAGCCAAGAGAAGGAGGTATCAGAGGTTAACTCTGAACCAGGTCAGAACATTTGATTGCATCTCCCTTCCTCAACAATTAAAGAAGGATTATGGCAGGACCATGGCAGACGAATATGAGGAGAAAAAGATATATAATGACACCATCTCTGCACCTGACCTCACTATGCAGGAGGATATATCCTTGGACCCGTTCATTGCCAGGACCCTACGCCTAACCCAAGCTTGGGTTGATGAACAGGTAGAGGCATTGAAGAAAAAGGGTGTTGCCATTACGGTGGACAACAAGAAGAAGGGGCAGGATATCCCTGCAGATGAATATGATGACTTCCTGTTGGAGAAAAGGAAGACCAAAGGAGATAGGGTCCCTCCACCACAACAGCAGAGCAAAAGACCCCCAAGGGGCAAGAAGGTGGAATAGGGACCAAAGGGGATTGTAATTGAAAGGGCAGTGTTTGCAGCTGAGCAGGCCACAGGGTCAGGATCTGAATCAGCATCCCCTCCAGAAAAGGACAGGCCCAAGAAAAGTAAGACAGCAGAGGCTGGAATCACTGAGACCCAAGAAGTGGGTCAGTCTTCTAAACAACCAGGAGTAGAGGGGACCCTCATAGAAGAAGAGCCTGAGGAGAAGGAGACTCCATTGATAATAAGAAGGAAGAGGAGAGCTTCGCAGGTGCTGGTGTCTTCCCCACCAAAGAAACAAAGAACCTCCATGAGAGGTGGAATAAGCCAACCCCCTACTTCATTACAAGGGGAAGGTAGTGAAGTGCACAAGGAACTTCAACACAACGTTCCACTTCCTACCATTGTCAAGTTCAAAACCGAGCTTGCTGAGGAGCAGTTGAAAGAGACCTCCAAGACACAAGCAGAAGGGCATGTCTCGCTAGATGAAACAATAAATTTGTCTTATGATGAGGTAGTGCAGGATGTGGCTGCACAAGAGATGGAAACACTTGCTGCTGATGTAAGTGTGACTCCTCACAAGCCTCCAACGGTTCAAACAGTGCTTGAGGAGATGAAACAAGCAGAAGAAGAGCAGGAAAAGAGCCCAGAGCAAATAGCTCAAGAAATAGGGCTAGACACATTGATCACAGAGGTGACCAGTCCTGTAGTGGTGGAT
The DNA here is from genome assembly GCA_027924645.1 of Cunninghamia lanceolata. Taxonomy (NCBI): domain Eukaryota; kingdom Viridiplantae; phylum Streptophyta; class Pinopsida; order Cupressales; family Cupressaceae; genus Cunninghamia; species Cunninghamia lanceolata. The sequence goes on along the minus strand of BSBN01001578.1, from coordinate 1,094,268 downwards.
CTGACAGAGAAGCAGGATGCAAGTCCTGAACAGCCAGCAGGATCACTTGATAAGGGTCACCTAACAGAAGGAATAGAGATGGCGGAGTCAGAAGGCCATGCTCTTGAAACCGGCCAACAAAGTCCATAGGATACAACAGAGGAACCTGCTATAGTAGAGGTTCAGGAAGCGAAGGTTGGTGAGAAAGAGACAATGGAGGACCTAGCTGCCAAAGTACAAGAAGTGGGTGGTGCAGGCTCACAGGAAGTAGTAGCTGCAGAGCAATCTCCACCGCATCAGGCAGAGTCCCCAATATCTAGTGCAGTGGATAAACCACAAGAGGAAGAAGAAGTGGGAACAGATGAAATAATGACAGAGGCAGGTCATGATCATCATGATCAGGATGTAGCTGCGCCTCAAGGTTCCCCACAGCACATAGATGCACCACAAGGTTCCCCGCAGCATGAAGATGCTCCTCCAGAGAAAGAAATTCCTCAGCAGGAGGAGGTGCCGCGAGATCAACAAAGGGAACATCAAGAAGAAGAAGCGAGAAAATTACCATCTCCACAACACTTGTTAACGGAAATGGGAGATATAGGTGAACATCAAGATGATGTTGAAAAACATGATCAGGTGCCTCCGTGGTTGGCAAAGGAGGTAGGTGCTAAGGAAGAGATTGAAATTCAGGAATTCGATGTCTCCACCCTGTTCTCTGCGGACGTAATAAAGCCAAGGAGGAAGGCCAGAATGACTTCGGCCATCAAGAGAGATCTGGCAACAGGGAGAAGGACCGCGCAAATTGCCATACCTGCAGTGGAGAAAGAAAAAGGTAAAATCACTGTCGATGAATTTCAGATCAGTACAGTAGATTTGGGCTTTGCCAATGAGGACCAAGAAGGTCAGGAGGGCAAAGATATCATTGACTCTCTAATTCAGAAAGTGAAAAGAGAGAAGGAGAAAAATAAGCAACATAAAGAGCACATTGCTCAGTTGCATGCCTATATCAAAGGGCTGACCAATCCTGATGATACCGCAACTGAACATGTAGTCCCATTGACTGCCATTTCTCACGAGGAGGTAAATAAATTGGACCTCATGAAGCATGAGGTGTCAGTAATAAGAAGATGGATGTCATCCACATTGGATGACGCTGTGGAAATAATGAAGGCCCCTTTGAAGAGGTGGAGCACCCTAAGTGACTCTAAGGCCAAAGTGGATAGATTGCAGATGCAGACCGGAAAGAGGTCTTACAAGCTAGAGAGAGTCTTGACCTTGTTAGGGGAAATAAGAAACATAAATCCACAACTGCTTATCAGTAAGCAAGTACTGAATAATAATACTGCACTATTAATTGATATTTGGTATAAAGACACTCAGTTTGAGTGCGCAGTCCTCAAAAGGTGTAATAATAAGCTGAGAGATGTCAGCTTGAGGCTGCGAGATTTAATGGCTGAAGAGGCGGTGATACTGGAGGCTTTGGAAGGCAAGGTGGAAGGAAAAATAGAGAATCAAGATGAAGATTCTGCCATTAAGGTTGTACACAGCAACTTCCAGGCGGAGACAGATGGTCCACCTGTCCCTTTGATAGAGGAATTAATAAATAAAATAATGAGGATCAAGGTCCAGATGGAGAAGTAAAAAGAGACACTGCAGGACAGGAAGAATAAGCTCGACAACAGCAGGGACAAATATGAAGCACATAAACACGCCATTATTAAGGCAAAGACTCAAGATGGCGGAGGGATAGATCAAGTTGTGCATTCATACGAGCAGGTCCGCAGTAGTATGCAACCCCATATGCAGCCGCGTCATCATCAAGATAGTGAAAGTTCAGAAAGTGAGGCACATGATGATGACCTGCATGAATCAGCTGAAGAACATGATGAAGATACATCATGAAGGGGATAATAGCATAAGTAGTATAGATAGTTGCTAGCTGGCAACTTGTGCCATTTTTGTAAGGATTGACAAAATCAAATGAATCAGGACCGTAGATTTATATGGATGAATCTAGATCGTAGATCTTTTGTAACGGATTCCTCACCTTATTCTATAAAAGGTGGTGGAATGCCTTGTTGAAACATTGGAAACTTAATTGAAATCTGTTTGCTGAAGTATTCAGGGCTTATTTCAAAGTTATTGCACATGTACATGTCTTTTGCATACTTAATGAAAGAGAAGAGTATTTCGATTACAAATCTTTGTAAATCTTGAGTAATCTGTGTCTGAATTCTGGATATGTGCTTTGATTTGCTGCGTCCCTTGGAGTGCTCATCATGTTGCATATATTGTTTTCATTCATCATCCTCTGAAGTTTGCATCAACTGTATCTAGCTGTGGAATATCCTGGTGAACATATGGTTTGATTTCTTCTCATCATGAAAGTATCTAGCATGTATGTGGATCAATAGCTGAAGATTCAACTTTAAATTTGTAGTATTCTTTGAATTTCTTTCAATTTCAGAACATTTCATTATCACAAGGGCGAATAATTGATAATCCTAAGTAAATAATGCAAATATGCAGACATCTCGTAGATAATCGCAAATATTTAGCATATTTGAATGCAAAGCATGCACAATTGAAAATATCATGCAAAGATTGAGGTATTTCTGCATCTTTTCATCTAATAACTACACTATATGACTTCTCTGTAAAGAATTTCTGTAGGAATGTCATGATGATGGCACAATTTCACGTAAGGCCCCAAAATGGAAACAGCAACGCACATTAACCTGTGAGTAACGTTAGATGATTAAGACCTAATCACCGGAGACTTGGGATACCGAATTTCTTGAATTCACAGTATTTTTCAAGATGAATAAAGGTTAATGTGTACTTTTATTCTATGCTTGTTTATGACTAACATCATGACCAACAGGTCGCTATGTCTATTGATGAAATTGTAAAAACAATCACCGTTCATGGAAATTTAAAGCCCATCAGAGTTTACTATGACAATTTTGATTAAGTAAATAAGAAAATTTTGGAAGATGCCACCATCATGTATTTGAATAAATTCAATAGAGCCCTATTGGAAATTTTACAAGAACTTCCTAAAAATTTAAGGAGAGTACTAGAAATGAGAAAAGAAGCAGCTAAGGCTAAAGATCTAGAACTCAGAGAGTATGTCCTCTCCACACTATGTTTTGTAATGACCAATAAAGAAGAAGATAAACTTCTCAAAGAAGTCAAAGAAAAATTCAGAAGCAAAGTCCAGATGAACAAGCTAATGCTTGGTGAGGCTGAGGAAATTGCAAAGGAAATAGAGGAAATCCTGAGAAAGGCTTTAGATAAAGATAAATATTGTATTGTTTCAGAAAAACAAGTTGAAGAAGACAATCCTCCTGCTCTGGAACAAGAAGCTCCTGAAGAAGAAACTAACAAGAGAATTAATGACCAAAGTACTACTCTAGATCCTCTGGAATTAATCTATGAGGAGACCAATGATGGACTTGATTCATCAAATCTAAATACTGGAGAAGTTTAGGAAGAGAAACAAGACAATCAGGAGGACATAGAAATGGTAGATAGAATAGTTGATGTAGGGCTAACTCCTCCACCTGATCACTCTGGAAAAGAAGAGGATATTACTACCACACAGAGCCCTCTGGATCAAATAGCGAGTGGTGAGAAAATAGGAAAGAGTCCCTTTAGAGAAAACACAGAGAAGAGTATAACAGAGAAAGAGAAAGAAAAAGGAAAGAAGGATAAGACAGAAGAAGATGGTGCAAATGTTAAAGCACCTAAAGTAGATACTGAGAAGTCAGATGAACAAAAGGATGGTTCTGAAATGGTTGCAAGAGACACTATAGATGCAATAAAATGTCTTAAAAAAATGATTGAACTTGATGATCCAGAGCTACTCCAAGGCCTAGCCAATCCAGATGCTCTCTCTCCAATTCAATTAATGAAAATAACATCATTTACCCAAGTAAAGGCTAGAGAAAATATGTTAAAGTCCCACATGGAGGACAATGAGCTACTAGGGCTTGCAACCAGAATTTTGGAGAAATTAATGCCAACCTATAAGAAGAATCAAAATGATTCCCCCTCTGAACATTTGAAAAATCTTGTAAGTTCAGCAAACTCACATTTTGAGTCTTTTGAAAAGTTTGCGTAGGCAAAAGTTCATAAAGAGTCCTTGAATAAGAAATTTAGTCAAGTTAAGAATCTGATAAGGAGTGATAGGTTGATACTAGGCATTAGCATAAAGAGCATTCAGAATTCTCTAAGTGATGGAGGAGATATATATAATTTTTGCCTATCATGGACTAAAGTCAATGAGGATATTGAGAAGAAGATAAAGGAACAAGAACAAAAAATATCAGTTCTATCTCAAAATTTTGATCCTCTAACTACCTCTCCTATAAACCAAGAATGTCAAGTTATTAGCTTGACAGATGAAATAAAGGGACTTGAAAAAGAGAAAAGCAATACTATGAAGAGGATGTGTGAATTCCGGGGATTGATTGCCCCCAAGTTGGAATCCATGCATAATGCCTTATCCAAAGCCTAGAATGCACTTCAAACAAGTGATCCTTTGGATCTAGCAAAGGTAGAAGCATATGCATTTTTGCTGAGTGGGAACATCTCCATTTTGGATGGAATAAAGAGCAATTGGGCCTCCAAACTTGCCCAATTAAAAACTAGTTTTACAGGTATCCTAAAGTTCATGTAAATAGGATTTGATGATTTGTTGTACATATGCGGTAGCATGAACAGAATTTTTGGAGAATTTTGGCTTGCGGACCCCACCCTTTGCCATTGATGTCAAAGGGGTAGTGAAGGGCAGTGAAAATTAAGGTATTTAGCTAAATGGGAGCACTGGAATAAGTGAAGGCCACGAGTGTACAGACAAAGGGAGAGTTGCACTAAGACACTTGGTCATTTTTCACTAAGTGTTGCCATCAATGCCAAAGGGGGAGATTGTTGGAAAGACACATTGCTTTGCTTGATAAGTTTTTTCATTGATGGCAACTAAGATCATCCCAAGCATCTGCATATCACAATTTGTTCATACCAGAAGTCAGATTCAGAATTTCTCTAAGTATGGGCAGTTAGGAACAGAGCAGTAATAGGGTCTGGTATTTTGGTCTGGATCTCTCTGGTGGAAAGTCATGATTAGCTCTGGATCTAGGGGAGTCATTTGCATTGTCAAGATGGTCCAAATCTAGATTTTTGTCCTCTGGTGATGAAGGATTCAAAAGTTATTAGCCTCTGAGTACTAGGTTCCAGTTTGTTAAAGCAGACAGAAGAAGAACAGGTAGACATTGCAGAAGATCTTGATTTCGAATGTATGAAAGTTGTTTGTTGGACAAATGGTGATGATCAGAGATAGTGGCTGACATGAGTGATGATTTTCAAGGGAAAATTTGGTCCACACCTTAAGTTATCTATAGATCTAGTTGACATAGCAAAGCATTCATAAAAGTTCTAAGTGTTGTTGAAGCTGACTGATAGAATGATTGTAGATCATGTTGCGGATATATATAGCCGATGAAAGTGAATGATTCAGTATGTGTGGTGTGTGTGAATAAGGTGTATGTAAGAAGAGCAGAAATCCTAAGTGCGAATGTAGGCAGAACAGTAAGAAGAGTAGAGCAAAGATGAAATGTGTAAGATCAGTTTTTGCACTTAACCGAAACTGAAACTCTTGCATGGGTAGATGCTATTAATCAGTTCAAATCTATGCCATTCTCTTGTAATGTTTCATAGGTAGTGAGCTTTGGGAAGTGATACTGAATGCATGTGCATTCCCATTTGTAAATACTTTTAACAGGGTATTAATTCTTGTGGGTTAACCTTCACCATGGTTTTTCCCTTAACCGAGTTTCCACGTCAAAAATCTTGGTGTCAAATGTGTTGATTATATTTCTGCTTTTGTGTTGATGTCATATGCTTTAATGTTTGCATAACTAATCAAATTGACAGTAGTGAAAGAATTTTTAAAGAAAGGAGAAAATTAATTTTGGTAACAACTAATTCACCCCCCCTCAGTTGTCTGGGTTAATTCTAACAAGCTACATGTGTATGTGTGTCAACTCTCCTACTACACTGACCTCTAATTTGTCTAGTTGAGTTACTTTCTTAAGTGATTTTGAATGGTACAGACGTAATGTCTGACAATTAGACAAGGGCATCACATTGGTAGAAGCACCTAAATCTACAAGACAATTGTGTAGGTTCTCACCAAAGATCCTATGTGTGAGTAAGAAAGGGGGTGACTCAGAGTTTTCTTTATATAGGGTCATCTATGTTGCATTAGTAGTATGAACTAAGGCTTGTACTTTTTGTTTGACAACATTATCCCTAGGTGCATGATCTCTAGTAAGGATATGACTAGGATTATGACCAGGACTATCTTCTTTAGCTACAGGTTCATCTAGTGACTTTAGAAAGGCTTTCTTAATGACATGGGTTTTCAATAATTCTGATAAAAATAGACTAATCTTTATCTTTCTCATTTCTGCAACAAGGACGTAAGCAACAATTTTGTTAGATTCAGGCACTTGACTCATACATTTTGCTACTACTATTTGTGGTGTGAAGTACTATGTATTCACCTTTGGATGTCCGAGATTATTGTTGGCCTTAGGATCCAGAGGTGTATTGAAATTGTTAGGAGTAATGGAAGTGGTCAAGGGACCAACAGGGTGATTTGTATTGCTCCTCAAGTTTTAATAATGTCACCCCTAATACTGTTAATATGCATGAACTTCTTCAACATCTTTCTCAGGCTCATTTTCATCCTCAAAGGGGAAAACATGATTTTTCTCAAAGGCCATGGCTAATTCTTCACATGCTAGGGTATAATTTTCATGTGTTGCAGTCATCTGGTGATGCTGATGACTATCAGAACTATCCAGTACCATAGCTGACTCATATCCTAGGGGAACTATCTCATTACCTTCAGGGAAAGATACATCCCCTACAGTGTTTGACACTTCAGCTTGGAATATGTTGGCTACAATTTTAAATCGTGGGCAATCCAACTCAGCGATTGCATTTGTATTGTGCATCCTGCACCAATTGGTAAGTGTAGCCTCTGCTAAATTAACCCTAATGGTTTGCTTAGGTTCAGTAGGAGGTTGATTATCTAGTGGTGAAGGCAATGAACCATTGTGAGGCCAGGTGTTCCATACTCTTGGTGGCCTAGGGGCATTGTTATTACTATTGTTGAAGTTCCTCTCTTTGTTATAACCATGATCAAGATATCCAGATCTTTCATTATTGTTACCATATCCCCTATCAGGATATCCTCTATTTTGTTGGTTTTGTGCATTAGATTGGGAATAGAAGTTTTGAGTTCTCAGATGAGTGACCTCAGTAGTCAACTTTCTTAGTTGAAATGATATCTCTTTAAGGTCATCCTTTTCTTCCTGCACTTTGGCTACTACAGTGTCTTGATGTGGCTAGAAAAATGAACTACCATTATTGTTCTGTGTAGCATCCTGAGGTGCATGTCCACGGTGTGGTATGATCTGACCATTCCCCTGAGGAGGCATAATGCTAATTGGAGGCACTTGTAGAGGGTTAGACATTACAGCAGGGGGCATCAAAGCTCCATAGGCTTATGTTTGACTAGGATATGCAGGATATCCTAAGTTAGGTGCAAGACCTAGTGTTAACTACTAGTTAACCTTGACAGCTTCAACAAAAGCACCCGACAAGGATGTGATGATAGGGTGGGTCCTTCTGATGAACATAGATGTTAAGGGATCTAGAGTTGAGTAGTAAACTAACCTAGCTACCTCATCATTGACATCATGGGGAGTTGTCATCTTGGAATACATCTTTTGGAATCTAGTGTTGAAGTTTGAAATCAAATCTCCCTCAGCTCTTTTGATTGTAGCAAAGAGATGACACATCATGGTGACATCTACAGGTATTTTGAATCTGGTTTTGAAAGCTTTCTCCAAGGTATCCCAGGAGTTAATGGAATTTTGAGGAAGGCTGACAAACCAACCATATGCTTCTTCTCCTAGTGAATAAGTAAACAACGTACATACAACATCCTCATGTTGTATTATGGCCCTGAAACAGGCCTCCTTGAAGGTCTGGATATGATCATCTGCATCTTGATAGGGATGATATTTTGGACAAATGTTGTCTAGATTTTTAGGCAAATCATTATAAGCAACAAAGTGAAGTGGTGACTCAACAACAAAGAACAACATTGCAGGTGGTGCTGGAGGTACTAGTGGAGGTGCTACAGGAGCTACTGGTAGATTAATGACAGAAGGTCTAGGCTGACTAGGAAAATGTGGTCTAGGCCTAATCGTAGAAAATTCTTTTAAAGGACCAAAGGATCTTGCCCTGATGTTAGGTCAATGAGCTAGTGCTTCAAATTTCAAAACAAACTTTGGATATTTTGACAGGATCTTCACGAAGATATGAATAATTACTCGTCAAGAGTGGATATTTAGAGATATTTAGATCAGATGACAAGATATTTGAAGAATATTTGCAAAGAATACAAATCTTTGACTCAAACTTTGGAAATATAGATGACTTTCTATAAATATGTTCATGAATGTCCACAAAGATGGGATATTTATGATCAGATTACTCAAATTGTCAGATATTGGTGGAATCTTTGAGAAAATACTCAAGATTTGGAGTATTATGAGAAATTTAAAAATATCTCCTCACAAGAATGCAGGAAATGATATCAGGATGACAAATCCTCAAATCAAGTTGATCTAGCCCTCCTTCTAGTGCCAAAAATTGTTGATACGATTGTTAGTCATATTAACAATGATAAAAATTCACAAAGAAAACCTTTATCTTCCTGAAGAATATGATTAATTCAAGGTGAATTAATGATTCCAAGTCTTCGTTGAACATAACATGATCTAATAATCTCTCCATGGTTTGATGTGAATTTGTTGTTTAATCCTTTAGGGGCCTTACCCATGAATTTCAAGGTAATTTGTATCCAGATATGTAGATATTTGCTCTATTTCACTCGTTATGTATAAATCTCAACAAATTGGTGTTAAATCTTGTAACTTCTAACCAGAATATGCAGATATTTATTCTAAGTTTGATCAATTCTTCTAATCTTCACTTTGGTTAAGAATGTTCATGATAATGTGCATAACTTTGATTAGTTCTTCTAAATTTAGTTAAATGTGAACTAAGTTGTACTTAATTCTACTTCTTCACTTCAAATTATTCTAAATAATGTGCCTACAAGTGGATATTTCTATGATTCTTACCATTCTTTTTGATTATTTGCATGATATTTTCAATTCTACATGCGATTTTGTTCAAATATGCATATGATATTCATGTATCTATGGATGTCTACACATTTGAAATTCTACTTTTCATTTATCAATATGTTACAGTTGATGATGATGATTCAATGAAATTTGAAAGAAATTGAAATGAATTCCTAAAATTATTTAAAGTGAGTGAGTTTCGACAGTTGGTCCATATTTACAATTTAACATTTCATGAAAAGAGATAAAATCAAACCATGTGTTGCCAGGTCATTCCACAACTTCACAAAATTGATGCTAATCTTCTATGGGATAGGACAAAAATAATATCCACCAGTTGACATGCACTCCAAGGGATGGAACAAATCACAGTGAAATATCAAGATGACATCCATACAAGATTACTCAGAATTTATGATTAATTGGTAATCTGAATCTCTATTTCATTCAACATTCAAAAGTATGCATATATACAATCAGTCTAAAGAAAGTACCATGTATCTCAACAATTCACTCTTGATTAAGCTCCTCATCTACAAAATGGCAATCCACCTCCTTTTATAGAATAAGGAGAGGATGTAGTTACAAAAGATCTATCGATTTAATAGTCAAGATTTAATGTGGCACATGATTTCTAGTTGGCAATCAATCTGGTGTTGTACAACTGGCATCTAGAATATTCTAGAATCATTGACTCGATCAATAGGATCCCTATTAGTCTACATTCATATCAGACTCTTTGTTAGTAGATGGTTCCTCTGTTATTCTACATCTGATCCCTTGGATAAGCTCATATGTCTGGATAGCTTTATCTATTTCTGCTCCATCTAATACTTTGGCCTTATTGGCTGCATATTCTTGTACCTTCAATTGCTCCTGCAGAGCTATCCACTTGTTTGTCCAACTATCCAACTATTCTTTATATTTCTCTATTTTAGCCTTCATCCTCATAGCCTTATTAATGGTAGCCTCAGAAAAATGCATAATAGGATCTTCTGCTATAAGCCTGCAATTATCTCGAAATGCCTTAGTAGAAAAATTCTCATCCTAAAATTCTACTTTTCCTTCAACTTCGCCCTCAAGGGCTTCCAAAATCACTATCTACTCTGCTAAGACATAATGTATCTTGACACTAACATTCACAACCTTAGCATTCCACCTCTTTAGGATATCCACTTCAAACCTTAGATCTTCACAACAATTATCCAGTTGTGGTAATGTCTAAAGTGTTAAGACATTTTTGGTCATGAGGATGTTTGTATCTATTTTCCTCATCTCTTTGAGTATAGCCAAATTCTTATCATTCTTTATCAATCTCTGGCTAACCTCTTTCTTCACTTTGTTAGCCTTACCCTTCAGGTTACCTAGCAAGTCCTAATTGGATAATGAAATTCTTAGTACATGTTCACCATCAGCCAAAAATTTAGTGAACCAACTATCCATTACCTATGCATGATGTTTCTGCACATCTAAAGAAGCTATCTCTTCTTGTGATACCAACATCAATGAAGTATCCTCTGTGATCAGGATATTGGTTGGTGAAGCCAACCCTTTCACAAAAGCCTGTAATTGGGCTACATGTGCCTTATACATTCTTTTCTTGGTCTTCTCCTTTATTCTTACCTCCGCCGCATCAGTATGATCCCTCAATCCTTGGATCTCTTGTTCATTAGTGGCATGGCCCAAATCAATGGTGTTTATTTGAAATTCATCCAACCTTATTTCTCCTTTGGACTTATCTACTTTTGGCACAACTATTTGAGTTGTTCTCCTTCCTGTAACTACATCTCATTTTATTGCTGAGACTGTCCTTGCCCGTCTCTTTTGTTTGGTTGGGTCCAATGTAAACAATGATTTGAAATTAAAGGGTTCAGTCTCTTTTTGTGGATGAACCCACCTCTGATGACATCCATTAGAATGCAATTAATCTTGACCCTCCTTGGTTTGACTGTACAATTTTAGCATCTTGTATATCTTTATTATTAGTTACTTCCCCATCACCAACAAGGACCTATTTATTTTCTTCTCGTTCTTCATCCCGATCCTGTTGTGATGGAATGATCTCATGATTTTTTATTTGTTGATCTTGATCTTGATTAGCCTTGCCATCATCATGGACCTTTTCTTTCTCTGGCAGGGGTTGATTCAGATGTGATGTATCTGTTGGCTCATCTTGAACCTTATCATCTTTATGCACATCCCGAGCTTGTTCTTCTTGCATTGCTTCTACTTGGATGTTTTCAAGCCCCGATGTTTGGTCATCTTGATGAGGTCCCTGTAGTGGTTCTCTTTCATCAGTCTCATCAATTTTACCTCTTGTATCCATGACTGACCCTGACACCAGCTCTTGTTCAGGCTTATCCATCAGGATATCCTGTTGTGCCCCTTCAGTTTGGGCATATTTATGTCTATCATCAACATCCATGGGGATGTTCTCTTCTGGTTCTTGATCATTCTTGACAGTCTCCCCTTCTTGCTCCCCACTCTTAGGTTGATATGTCAAATCAATTACCTTGGGGCTAGTGACTATCTCAATGAGGACATCTGTTAGATTTAGGGCAGACAACTGAGGGGGGGTGAATCAGTTGTCCAAAACTTTTTCTTGTTTCAACACTTGCATTCACTTTGCATTAACAATAAATCAATCATGAAAACTTAATGTAATTAACCAAGAGCAGAAAACACATCTACACATGAGACACCAAGATTTTCACGTGGAAAACCTGGTTAAGGGAAAAACCACGGGGTCACTAACCCAAGATATTATTCTCTGTTAGAAGAATAGAAAGAATAGGATGGCACATGCCAATTAGGGCTCACTGCCCGAGCACACTGCTCATAAGAGGCTCACTGCCTACAAGAGACACACTATCTACAATAAATGAGTATTACATACTTGAACTGGTAAATAGCATCGTCACCATGCTTGAATCAGTTCCATTAAAGCCCAAATCCTTATGCTCTTCCTTTCGCTCTTCTCCTCGCTACCACACTCTCATCTCCACAAGTTCACTCTTGAAATGACTTCGCAAACCTTTATTTATACACGACATCAACTTAGGAACAAACATCTAAGTCGGCAAGCAACCACAAGAACATTCGCAAGGTGTATAATTTATCCGGTCGGCTAGTCATAGAAAGAACACCTTCATCCGGAAGTATTACTTCAATTCTGGGCTTCAATTCTAATGCAGACCATCAACACAAACTGAACATGATCCAAGAACCTTCACAAGCTTTCCTGAATCACCAGGAACATCCGCACTTCCTCTACGTACTGAAATCCTTTTCTCCTACATCTGGAACCTCAAGAACACAGTTTGTTATCACTGTCACAAAGGAATAGGTTCTTCCAGACCTTCAAACCACAAACCAATCTACTTCACACTTCACAAGGACATCCTAAACACTTCATCAAATCCGCAAAGTGGGATAATGCATTACCGGACCTATATGTCTCACTCTGTCACCACTGAGCACTTATCGGAACCGGTTCTACTTGAGCGACCATAACTTCTTAATATCTTCATGCGGATCCCTAAAAACTTGATTGGAGCATCTCAAGACTTATATCTACAAACCCTTTAAACCACATCCCTTGATCCTCAACCTATCTTGGACTTTTACCTTGTTATCATCACTATTCTTCACTGTTCCTGATTGAGACTAATTTTCTCAATATCCTCAGCACACAGCTCACCCAATCCTTCTCATTAATGCAACATGAGTATGTTGACATTAATGACAACACCGATTTAACCCATACTTGCAACAATCTCCCCCTTTGTCATTGATGGCAACATATTATGTGAAAAACCATCAAGACAAGAACTTCTCCTTACTATCATAGCTCCCCCTATCAACAACAACTATTCATATGTCTTCTCTTCCTGTACTGCTCCCCCTTTGATCATCAACCACTTGTTTTTCACATGTCTTCTCTCCCCCTTTGACATCAATGGCAAAGGGCCCAAACTTGCAACTTTATAATCACACCTGCTGCTCCCCCTGAGTAGCAGCTCTCCAACACCAATCTAGACCACAAGATATGACTACGATATCTACTAGACTAATGCACATTAGTGCATCCTAGTTCATCACCGGAGAGGCAATAACCCCTAACTTCTCCCTGAGATACTCAAAAGAGTCCTTGGGAAGAGGTTTAGTAAAGATATCTGCAATCTGATCCTTGGAGGGCACATACTCCAATCTGACTTCATCCTTGTTCACTTTCTCTCTCAGGAAGTGAAACTTGATAGATATGTGATTGGTCTTAGAATGCAACACCGGATTCTTAGAAATATTTATTGCACTTGAATTATCATAGAAAATTGTGATAGGCTCCTCATATTCTACTTTAATGTCTCTTAACATCTGCTTCATCCATAAGATTTGACTGCAACTACCTACTGCCGCAATGTATTCTGCTTCAGTTGTAGACAGAGATATTGCCTCTTGTTTCTTGCTTAGCCAAGAAACCAATCTTTTTCCCAAAAAGAATGCTCCACCACTGGTACTCTTCCAGTCATCCACATCTCCTACCCAATCTGCATATGTATATGCATGAAGAGAGAAGTCATGATCTCTAGGATACCATAAACCATACTTAACTATCCCCTTTAGATATCTAAAAATCCTCTTGATTGCCATAACATGAGATTCTCTAGGATCAGCTTGGAATCTAGCAACAAGACCAACAGCCTGCATAATATCTGGTCTAGTTTGAGTGAGATACAACAGTCCTCCACTCATTGACCTATATTTTGTCTGATCAACCTTGAGAGAGTCATCATCTTTGCTCAACTTGCATCCGGTTGCCATTGGAGTGTCCATTTGCTTTGAGTCTTCCATTCCAAATTTCCTCAACAATTCTTTCACATATTTTGACTGAGAAATGAAGATTCCTTTCTTTGTCTGAGTAATTTGTAGACCCAAGAAGAAATTCATTTCACCAAGATTGACATCTCAAACTCACTTTTCATTTGATTTGCAAAAGTTTTACACATACTGTCTCTTCCTCCAAAGATGATATCATCAACAAATACTTCAACAATCAAGATGTTTTCATGATCCATTTTAAAATACAAATTACTGTCAGCAGTACCTTTATTGAAACCAATCTTCAAGAGATGCTTATCCAATCTTTCATACCAGGCTCTTGGGGCTTGCTTTAGTCCATACAGTGCCTTTTTTAATTTACAGACCATGTCACTATGATCAAACAATTGAAATCCATCCGGTTGCTCAATATACACTTCTTCCAAATTACCATTTAGGAAGGCAGATTTGACATCCATTTGATACACCTTGAAATCCTTGAAGGTAGCAATGCAAGAAATAATCTGACTACTTCAATTCTTACCACCAGAGCAAAAGTTTCTTCAAAATCAATTCCTTCTATTTGAGAGTAACCTTTGCAAACTAATCTAGCCTTGTTTCTGATTACTTCACCGGCTTCATTCAATTTGTTCCGGAAGACCCATTTGGTTCCAATCACATTTTTGTTTCTTGGTCTGGGAACAAGATCCCAAGTGTGATTCTTCTCAATTTGCATCAGTTCTTCCTTCATTGCCTTAGTCCAGTTTTCATCATTGCAGGCTTCATTTACTGTCTTAGATTCAATCTTTGAGATTAGACAATAGTCATCTAAATTTTGAGCAATTCTCCTCCTTGTTTACACCCCTTTGCTTTTGTCACCTATGATCTAATCTTCAAAGTGGTTTAGAGTTACATACCTTGGAATTTTGGGAGTCTCTTGCACTTCTAACTCTTGATCAGTCTCATTTAGACTTATCTCTTCTTCCTGTCTTACCGGATTAACTTGACTTTGTTTCTCAGAAGAGACTTGGATATCTTGAATCTAAACACCATTCTGATCATCTTCATCATGTTCAAGAATTCTTGAGGGTCTTTCAATTTCTTCATCAACCTTCACATTTATCCTTTCTACAATCTTTCTCAATCTCTTGTTGTAACACTGGTATGCTTTGCTTTGAGTAGAATAACCCAAGAATATTCCTTCATCACTCCTAGCATCAAACTTTCCTAGATCTTCATCCCTTTTAATGTAACATCTGCTACCAAAAACTCTGAAGTATCTCACAGTGGGAGTAATGCCAAACTAGAGTTCATAAGGAGTCTTACCGGTATAGTTTCTGATTTGAACTTGATTGAGAGTGTAGACTGCAGTGCTGACAGCTTCTCTCCAATAGATCTAAGGAACATTTGCTTCCATCATCATGGTCCTCGATGGTCCAATTCTTTCTCTCAACAACTCCATTCTGTTGTGGAGTTCTAGGGGCAGATAATTGTCTCTTTATTCCATGTTTCTCACAAAAGTTTATGAACTCACCGGATGTGAATTCTCCACCTCTATCAGACCTCAGACACTTTAATTTTAATCCGGTCTCATTTTCCACCATAGCCTTGAATATTTTGAATTTCTCAAGAGCTTCTAACTTCTCTTTCAGAAAGGTTACCCACATCATCCGGGAATAGTCATCAATTAGCAACATGAAATATCTATCACCTTGCACACTCCTGATTCTTGCCGGACCACATAAGTTAGTATGAACCAAGTCTAATAATCCGGTAGAAGATTGTTCCTTGCTTTTGAAAGAGATTCTGCTTTGTTTTCCCAACTGACATTCTTTGCATAAGCTATTTGTAGGTTTTACCAATTTTGGAAGGTCTCTTACAGCCTGAGTATTGCTTATCTTGATGATTTATCAAAGTTCACATGACACATTCTTCTATGCCATAACCAACTCTGATCAACTTGAACAAATAAACAACTTTTACCAGTACCAACCAAGTGAAAGATGTTACCTTTTGTTTGAGTACCGGATGCAATCTCTATTTTGGAACTTTCAAAGATCTTGCATTTTCTATTCTTGAATCTGAGATCACAGCCTTTGTCTACCAACTGTCCAACACTGAGAAGATTGTGCTTTAATCCTTCAACATATAGTATATTACCGGTTTTGTTCTTTCCATCAAGAGAAATAGTTCCTCTACCTTTGATTCTGCCAGCAGAATTATCTCCAAACTTTACAATTCCTCCTTCATACTTTTCCAAATTTAAGAACTTATTTTTGTCACCTGTCATATGGTGAGAGCATCCACTATCAATGACCCAATCATCCTTTGCTTCAACTTGAGCAACCAGAGCTTTTTCTTCAACTTCATGATTGATAGATAAAGAGGATATTTGTTCCTCTTCTTTGATGGCAATAAACACCCATTCATTATCGGATTTATTTCTTGTCTCTAATTCATCATATGTTACTCCTTCATTATCATCTTCTTCATGAACATAGTAACCGTTCTTTTGAAACTTTGGTCTGTTAGGGTTTGGTCTTGAGAATCTTTCCAGACATCTTGAAGCAAAATGACCAATTTTATTGTAGTTGAAACACTTGAAATGTAATTTCCCTTCATACTTACCGGATCCTCTTGGTAGTCTTTTTGCAATAAGAGCTTCAAGATGAGCAGTTTCAGCTTCTTCTTCTTCCAATTCTTTTCTTGCATTTTCATACCATGATGATTTCCTTGAAGAGTTTTCTCCTGGATCAAACCTTTGTTTTCCTTTTACCAAGGCACTTGCTTTGAATGCAAATTCAGTCTTTGGAGGATCATCTCCAAACTCGGCCATTTCAAAAGCAGCTAGCTTACCAACCAATTGATCCCTTGTGACTGTTGTGTGAGCTCTGAATTCTTCAATTGCAAAAGCTTTGATTTTATAAGACTCAGGAAGGGATCTGAGAACTTTGCCAACTATCTCATCTTCACTCAGGGTTCCACCTGCATTTCTGATTCCACAAACCAGCTCATTCACTCTTGGCATAAAAGAGGTAATATTTTCATCATTTCTCATTTTTAGTTTTTCCAATTTCCCTTTTAGACTATGTAATCTTGCACATTTAACAAACTGGTCTCCTTCATGCAAAAGTTCCAATTTCTTCCAAATCTCAAAGGCAGTTGGTAGATGAATAACATTAGAGAGTTCTGAGTCAGATAATGTGCTTAAAAGAGCCTCTCTAGTCTGCAAATTGTTTTCAGCATATGTGATTTCATTTAGGGTTGTCGGACCACCCTATGGAGGTACATAAGCCTTTGTCACCATGGACCAGTATGCAAATCCCATGCACTGCAAGTGACATTCCATGCGACCTTTCCAAAGAGCAAAGTTAGTTCCATTGAACTTCAAACTATCCTTCTTGTAGGATGACATCCTGGATCTCCTCAAGCGGTTAAGCTCCTTTCAGAGGAACTTGGCTCTAATACCAATTGTTAGATTTAGGGTAGACAACTAAGAGGGGGGTGAATCAGTTGTCCAAAACTTTTCTTGTTTCAACACTTGCATTCACTTTGCATTAACAATAAATCAATCATGAAAACTTAATGTAATTAACCAAGAGCAGAAAACACATCTACACATGAGACACCAAGATTTTCACGTGGAAAACTCGGTTAAGGGAAAAACCACGGGGTGACTAACCCAAGATATTATTCTCTATTAGAAGAATAGAAAGAATATGATGGCACATGCCAATTAGGGCTCACTGCCTAAGCACACTGCTCACAAGAGGCTCACTGCCTACAAGAGACACACTGTCTACAATAAATGAGTATTACATATTTGAACTGGTAAATAGCATCGTCACCATGCTTGAATCAATTCCATTAAAGCCTAAATCCTTCTGCTCTTCCCTTCGCTCTTCTCCTTGCTACCACACTCTCATCTCCACAAGTTCACTCTTGAAATGACTTCGCAAACCTTTATTTATACACAACATCAACTTAGGAACAAACATCTAAGTCGGCAAGCAACCACAAGAACATTCGCAAGGCTAGTCACAGAAAGAACACCTTCATCCAGAAGTATTACTTCAATTCCAGGCTTTAATTCTAATGCGGACCATCAACATGAACTGAACATGATCCAAGAACCTTCACAAGCTTTCCTAAATCACCAGGAACATCCACACTTCCTCTACCTACTGAAATCCTTCTCTCCTACATCTAGAACCTCAAGAACACAGTCTGTTATCACTGTCACAAAGGAATAGGTTCTTTCGGACCTTCAAACCACAAACTGATCTACTTGACACTTCACAAGGATGTCCTAAACACTTCCTCAAATCTGCAAAGTGGGATAATGCATTACCGGACCTTACCGGACCTATCTGTCTCACTCTGTCACCACTGGGCACTTGTCAGAACCAATTCTACTTGAGCGACCATAACTTCTTCATATCTTCATGCGGATCCCTAAAAACTTGACTGGAGCATCTCAAGACTTATATCTACAAACCCTTTAAGCCACATCCTCTAATCCTCAACCTATCTTGGACTTTTACCTTGTTATCATCACTGTTCTTCACTATTCCTGATTGAGACTAATTTTCTCAATATCCTCAACACACAGCTCACCCAATCCTTCTCATTAATGCAACATGAGTATGTTGACATCAATGACAATACTAGTTTAACCCATACTTGCAATAACATCTTGAGGTCCCATTTGTACTTCCACCTCTAGAGACTCTACCTTATTAGTATCTTTATCTTTCCCTCCTTACTTCCCACCTCAGCTTCAGTATGGTGGAGTAATGTTTCAATAGAATGATTAGTCACATCTTTGACTACATCATCATCAGTCAAATCTACTGTTGAACTCAAGGGAAAAGGCTTATTTACTTCTTTCTCCAATGATTTATTAATGGCCTCTTGTGCCATTTTAGATTTGACCTTAATGATATTCTCAGCAAGCATACTATGTTAGAACTTCTTCACAGTATTCAAAATTGCGCCCTGGTGTACCTGTGTCTAAACAGGAGATGGAATTGCCCCCCTCATGCCTGGGCCTTGATACCTAGAATGTCTAGGGATATTGATTCCTTGCAATACAGTGAGTCCCTTCTCTATAATGGTCCTAATTGGGCCCTATTCTTGATCCTCCAGTATCTCCTCCATTGCAGTTTATGCCTGTGGTGTTGAAATTTGGATAGCCACAAGTGGCGTATCCTTAGGAGGTGAGTGCGGTGCATACACCAATGAAACTCCCTTAGTTTTAGGTTGTTCCACAGTCCCTGATGAACTGAGCTGCACTAGTTTGGTCTAAAAGACCTACCTCTTATGTACCAAGAAGTCATCATATCCTGGCTCATCCCTTTCTTTCATTTTCCTTTTCTTATCATAGGTGACCATGACACATTTTGCTTTCAATTCATTGACCTTCTTGGCCACCCAATTCTTGGTCCTTGCCATGACTTTGGTAGTAAGGACATCAATTGAAATCTCATCCCCTTGGGTCCAGTTTGGAGGTGCCAATACATCATTATACACTTAGTTATCCTCATACTCTGGGTCCAGAACATCATCATCATTTTTATGGAGTTGAGGAGGGACCTATATCTGTCTAATGGTTCTTATTTGATCTAATGTTAACCTCTGATATTCTTTTTTTCTTACCTCATGCTCATCATCATAGTCTGCCTAGTAATCTTCTAGGTGCAGGTTGTGTTTGTATTTCTTGTTGAACCTCTTCTCATCCCTATGATAAGGATCAAAATCTCTAGCCAAAGGAAACAATTGTAAGTTCAAATTACTCAGATCAGACTCATCCTTTTTGTCATTATCCATGGATCCTATCATATACCAATTAATTTCTAAAGGGAATTTTCTGTATGGTCTTACTTCTTTCCTCCTAGATACTTCAAATATAGGGAGTTATCTCACCATCTCCATTAGAACTACTTTATCCAATGGATACCTTAGTAGCATGAATAGATTGCCACTGAATCCCTCCATCTAGATATAAGAGTAGGTTTTGGACTGTATGAACCAAGAACCATATCCATCAATCATCTGAGTGGCTCCCACTATAAATCTTTTGGCTCTATCTCCTTCCAAGAGCCTAACAATGTGCATTATAAACCAATCATTCACATTATTTTAGTGATGAATGGACTGTTTCCTCTCCAACTGGGGATAATTCTCATAGGGAGTCTTTTCATGATGTTATATGCCCATTTTCCCTATTGTTTGCAAGCCATCAAAAGTGCCATTGGCTGCACAGGCATATACCAGATATGAAGTCATTTTGAAAACCCTATCTTTTGCTTTTCTCCACTTGACCATCTAATTGTACATGGCATCACTAATAATTTTGGTCCACTAGACCTTTCCATCCTTGTTCTCAATGACCATCCAAATCAGCCCAAACATCCATGACTTAAAGCTTCCGCAATTTGCCCTCCCACTCATTCTACTAAGTAGGAAAATCATATACTGCACCTCTGCATTGAAATTATATTTATACAGATGTTCTGGCATCTTAGCCACTTCTTTGGCCTTATTATCCAGATCTCTCCATCCCTGAAAATTTACCTTTCTGCAATCCTTCTGATTAAGGTCATATTCCTTGGCCAATGCCTTTAGGTTTGGCACATAAATTCCCCTAGATGTTGGCAAATTAAATGCCTCGCTTATACTGTTCACAAACAAATCAGCATAAACTCTTCCTTGTTTCTCAACCCTCCTTGTGATGAAATTATAATTATGTGTACACTCAATCACAAGTTCTAGAGCCTCTATAGCATAAGGGAAACCATCCGCATAAAACATCCCTGAAGTGACTATGTTCTTTAATACGGGATGGTCTTCTCTGCTATTGATTCAGGCTCTGAATGCCTCAATTTTTCTATCTTACCCAAATGGGTATCCTCTACAAATCCTTGCTTGTTGTATATGTTGAGTGCTTTAGGGAACATGCTCTGTTTGAACTCAACATCCTTCTTATCCATACGTGTATGGATAAGCATCTCGTCCTGCAATTTCATAGACATGTCTTAACTAGGGTATTATATAATACTAGGGTTAGCATTATTAAATCTAAGAAATCAACAAACATTACATCCAAGTATACATTTAATCCATATGTAGCCCTAATATCTATTCAATTTCAGCTTTTATGTATCTTTTCAGCTCAAAATCATGGAGTATCATCATAAAATAACTAGTTAAGGCTTGATCCATACATACTTGGTTTACTTAATTTGAATTGAAACAATGCAGATGAATACCAAATATTTTATGTGCAGTTGATCCTTTGCTATGTCAAAATTTTGG
Source organism: Cunninghamia lanceolata (assembly GCA_027924645.1). Classification (NCBI taxonomy): domain Eukaryota; kingdom Viridiplantae; phylum Streptophyta; class Pinopsida; order Cupressales; family Cupressaceae; genus Cunninghamia; species Cunninghamia lanceolata. The sequence continues at coordinate 1,072,924 of BSBN01001578.1, read as the reverse complement.
TCGCGGACTCACTGTAACAGCTTCAATTAAGTTCTCAGGTTCTCTGTGCAGGAATGTTAGCTTTCTGAATGCAATTATGAGATTGTAAAAGCAATTTACCACTTAAATCATGAAAAATCATTGGATTAGGGCATATTAATTACTCCTGGGAGGATCAAACAAGTTCCAGCAAAGAAATTGTGAGTAATAGTGACAAGTGTCTGTTGGCACAAGTTTGAATTTGAAAAGCCAACGACTCTTATAGGTATTAAATATAGAAAGGTCACACCAAGATGGAGAGAATATCACTTTTAGAATATTCATATGGATATATATGTATGACATTAGCGTATGGATCGAGTCAACCATCGTTGACTGAAGATTCTCTATCGGGTCTCAAATTTGTTCTCAACAAGTCTGGACATTCAGTTGGACATGTGGCATAATATCATTGGTTGGACTATAGGACATGGATATTAAGTTAAGGTATGGATATTATGAGTGCAAAATATCTTTGTGACTTGATCCTCAAAGCTATTCTCTGGGATGCTTGCATATTGGGTGGACATCTCCCAATGATTAGGACATGCCTGATATTGGAGTACCACTCATCATTTATCTCAGCATCCACTGTATATTGTTGACTTGTCAGATTGGGATCAATTTCAATAATCATTTGACTAAGGGCTTGTCCCATGACTAATATCATGGGAGTTATATCCATATCATACTCTTGTAGTACATTAATCCACTTAGCTCTCTTTTCTCTTGGTTCACTTTGCATGAGGAGCATATTCACAGCTGGATCGAGTACTACTACAATGACTTTACTTCTCAAGATATAATGCCTAAACTTCTTTATAGATCTAACTAAGGCAAGAGCCTATCTCTCTACATCCATATATCTTAGCTTGGCATCTTTGAATGGGGATCTCATGAATGTAATTGGTTTTTCTTGTTTTTCCTCACTCCTTTGAGATAAAACAACTGCACATGTATGCTCTGATGCAAAAGAGTATATGTAGAAATCTCTAGTGTAATATGGACTAATCAGATTTGGGGCATCAGCAATGGCTTTCTTTATGTCTTCAAATTTTGCCTTTTCCTTTGGAGTCCACTTGATTTTAGTATCTTTTTCAGCATAGCATTGAGAGGTCTTACAATCTCTGCAAATCTAGTAATAAACTTCCTCACGAAATTGATCTTACCAAAGTAAAACTACAACTCTTTCTTGCTTCTTGGGAGTTGCAATTTCATAATTTTATCCACCCTAGCATGGTCAATGGTTATTCCATTCTCAGACATGACATGACCAAGCAATTTGCCTATGTTCACCCCAAAAATGCATTTCTTTGGGTTCAGGGAAATGCCATACTGTTCACATTTCTTCAATACTTTTTTGAGGTCTTCTATGTGATCACCTCTGTGCTTTGAAAACACTATTAGGTCATCCAAATATATCATGATGCACTGACCTACCATCCCTCTAAATGCTATATCCATATCTCACTGGAAGGTTTCTCTAGCATTGATTAAGTCGAATGGCATGCGCCTATAAGAGAAGATTCCCCACTTAGTGGTGAAAGTTGTTTTCAATCTATCTATCTTATCAACCATTACTTGATGATATCTTGAAAAATTGTCCAGAAAGGACATCATCTATGCACCGTTCACCATCTAGAGAACTTCATCCAGAGAGGGAAAAGGATAATTATCCTTATCTAATGTTGTGTTTAAATTTCTAAAGTCTACACATAGGCGTATATCTCCATTTTTCTTTCTAACAGGAACCAGATTAGCAACCCAGGTTGAATGTCTAACTAGAAATATGATCCTTACAGCAAGCAGTTTCTTGACTTCTTCAAAAATAAGAGGTTCTAGTAAAAAATTCACCAACCTTTGTTTCTGCCTGAAGGGCTTAGCATCAAGCTTCAGGGAATGGTGTGAGTTATAATGAATGTGTCATAGGTTTTTAACTCATCATATATCCATGCTATGTTATGGATGTAGTCTTTCAAGGCCTGGGTTATTCCTACTCTTTCTTCTTTAGTGCAAACTTTACCTATCAGAACATTTCTCTTATCGGCATCCTATCCATTGTTGACAAGTTCATGCTCTCCTTCATCTGTCTTAGAGAGATCCTTTTGTTTGATCATGTTATCTAGATTAAAGGCTCTTTCCAGTTTAATCATGCCCTTAGGAATTTTGTTGCTAGACAGATCAATTATGTCTTCCTCATCCCAGGTATGGTCTTCCAAATTGTTCTCATTTACTATCTAGGCTTTGAATGTCTTTGTTGGCAATAACGTCCAAAATGTGTTGATCATCATCAAACACCTGAAAATTGGTGACATTATCAGGAATAGATGGAGTTGACACCAACTTGACTGAGAATCTCTTCATCCCTGATATGGACAAAGGTTCTAGTGTACTAGCATCTTGTGCTAGTGCATCAACACGATGTTTCAGTTCCCTGGAAACATGCATGATATTAAAATCATCAAAGATTTCTATCAAGTTCTAGACTCTATGTCTGTAACTAGATAGCCTCTTGTAGTTGCAGGCATAGACACCCCTCACTTGTCTTACTACAAGTTCTGAGTCTCCAAAGATATGCAGAACTTTTACTTTCTTTTTTAGAGCAAACATTAGGCCATGTATCAAGGCTTCATATTCAGCCACATTGTTTGTACATGGAAATTGCAACTAATATGCTGCCAAGAATGATTTCCCTTGTGGATTAATGAGATCCACTCCTACTCTGGCTCCCTATTTTGACTTGGAGCCATCAAATCTCAAGGTCCATGGCTTATATTCTGTTAATGGCTTATCAGGACCATGCTTTTTCTATTTAGCACCTGCAGCTGCTCCTACAGATATCCATTTGATCATATGTGGTTAATCTTTCACCACATCTAGATGTTTCTGTGGAACTATAACATCCCCTTTCTATTTCTTTTGAACATCATCCTTGTGAACATCTTCTCTTTTTATTAACTTGATATCCTCACATCTATCATCAGGAGATTTTATAATTCTTCTTTCTATATCCTCAAGAACATCCCTAATTTTATGCAATTTGTCATTTGAGTATACTCGTTCTTCCTTGTTCATAATGTGTAGACATAGGGCACAAGTTGTCTCTGAATGGGGAGCCTCATGTAGCCTACACCAGCCTTCAATCATCACTTGATTGAGTGGAATTCCTTACAGAATATGTCTCTAAATTTTCTTAGACAAGAATTCCTCAAACTATGTCGAATGAATCTGTCTATCCTTGTATGAGAACCCATAATCATACTCAATAAGACAATCATTCCCTGGCATGGTGGCACTTATCTCCTCACTGGAACTTATATCGTTACATATCAAACCTCTTCTGAGTTAGGCATGAGGACATTCACCTGGTATGCCTCTTGTTCATATTCTCGTGCATCTGAAGAAAAAGACAAATGATCATGATCATCAGCATTAAGTATTTCATTTACCTTTGGCAATGATGACCCGTCTTTGATGCATATTCTCTCTAATTAAATCATATCTAGACATGCTTCACATGCATTTTCTGAGTGTGCATCTTCATGCAGTCTACACCATCCAGTCATCAGGATATCCTCCACAGATGTCCTTACTAGCTGACATTTCTAAACGTCCTCAGACAAGTACCTCTCAAATTCGTGGAAGTGATCCACCTCATTTTCATTAGTTGAGATATAATCAAATTCTATCCTTAATCTTGCCTCTGGCACAATTTCCTCTTTGTCACTATATTCATGCATATGACATGACATCATCAACACTTCCTCTATTCTAACTCCTTGAGGTCTCAGTGCATATACCCCTGGCTCAAGATCCACATACAATACCTCATTGCTATAGTTATACTCAGTTATCATGTGTTTCATTCTAGGTTTGGCTTCTATTTTGAGCTGGTTAGGGATACCTTTCCATGGAAACCACATGTGGGAGAATCTGTAGCCATATAATAGTTTAGGATTTTGGACTAGTCCTTGCTGAGGAGCATGCCATATGTGTCAAGTATGTCAACAACCTGAATGTGTATGTAATACTACACCCTTGGATCTAATGCAAGTTGCATGTGTATGAGTGTTAACTCTCCTACTACACTGACCTCTGACTTTTCTAGTTGAGTTACCGTCTTGAGTGATTTTGCAAGGTGCAGACCTAATGTTTGAAAAATAGACAAGGGCATCACATTGGTTGAAGAACCTGAATCTACTAGACAATTGTGTAGGTTTTTACCAAAGATACTAAATGTGAGTAAGAAAGGGGGTTACTCAAATTTTTCTTTGTATAGGGTCATCTGTGTTGCATCATGTTGGGTGAATATTTTCTCTTTAGCTAACTAAAGGAAAAATAGTTATATCAACCAGAGTGTGATGAGATAATATCTCTCCTCTCAGCAAGGGGAGGCTCCCTTTTATTGACAAATACAAAATAATAACTATTACAAACTTATTTACACTAAAAACTAACTTCGGGGTGATTTCATATCATCCATTTCTCTTTTTTCAGAAATGATGTTTACAATTCTTGATACATAAATATTACAATTTATTAACTTAGAGAAATGATAACCAATATGTAATTCAGTTACATGAAATAATAACTAAAGCAATACCAGTATATCTAAACCACGAAGAAACCCATGAAAACACAAAGTTTTCCATTGCTTCTTATGCTTGAATGTAAAATAAGGATTCTGGAATATAATGCAGCCCAAAGTCTTCAATGTATTCCAAGATATAATAAAATGATCAAAAGAATCAAATTGCAGCTCAAAGTCTTCAAGTTCACTCTAAACTTGCAAATATAAACTAACTTCCACAAATGATAATTGCAGCTCAAAGTCTACCAAAATCAAATTTGGAATGTCTCTCAATCACTCGACACACACTTTCACCTTTCAATTACTTATTAGTTATAAGGTAATAGAAAAGACATAAGAACAATTCAATCACTTAACAAATTATATCCAGCACAAAGATTGGGCACCAACTTGCTTTTCTTATATTGATTTTGCTTGAAAATTGATTTACAACAAAAGCTCAAAGTCTTAAAATTGCTTCTCAAATCCGGTGTGGTTTTGCTTCAATAGACAAAAGATAAATAATTACAAAGAGGTCCTCTCTATTTATAGTGAGAAGCCATGAGCAAAAATAGGGAAAATACAACTAACTTGACTTATTCAACAAAGGAGCCCTTATTGATTTGGGACTTCCTATGTTTTTACATGTAATTACATATGGAAAAAGTACATGTAAAAGTGTCCAAAACTACAAACAAAGTACATATGAAAATACAAAAATATACTAAGGCGTGAAAACCTGAATCAACTTGCACTACCATTCTTCTTCAGATAATCTTCGTACATAGTGAACATTGTTTGCATTTCTAGGTTGTTAGGATCAGCAGTATTTTTGAAGATCACTCAAGCTCTGATTACTGCATCTTTTACTGCAGTAGCTGCCTTTTCATGACTTGTCAACTTAGTTTTCAGATCACCCAAAGTCAGTTGATTATCCAATATATTATCCAGAGAAGTGACTGAAAAAGCATCGTCTTCAAATTCCCTCTGAACCATACTCTTAAATCCTTGGATCATTAGTTGTCAACTTACATGGGAGTTCCTCCAATTTGTTCAGAAGATCAACAACATTGTCTTCACTTAGTTCCCTAGCACTTTCTAAATCTTTGATCAATTCTCGAGGCTAGTATCCAAGTACTCAATGTCTTGAGATATTGCATCAACCAAATTATCCAGCTCTGACCTTATCTTTTCCATTTTGCTTTTCTTCTTAGCTGCACTTGTCAGAAGAGACACTCCTTGTGTATGCATTTTTTATAGATATTCTTCAACCATTCTTCCCTTGACATGAGTCTTTTCTACTTTTTGAATAATAGGGTCCTCTATAGTGATTGCCTCAGGTGCTACTGATTCGGATGACAAGGTGATTTTCCTTATTACCATAGCTAGTTGCTCTCCTCTTATTTTGTATTGCTCTTTCATTTCCCTCTCATGATCAAATTTCAGAATCAAGGAATTGAGAGTTGACTGAACATTGACCTTGGCACTCTCACGTGTGATTTTCCCTAGTTCAATCCTAGAGATAGAATAATTACCCATACTAAAATTATCAATGGTAGCATCAGGTGGTGGTTGAGCAATTTCCACATACTTGTGACCCTTATCTTCCAACAACTAAGAGAGAGTCTTGGGCTTCTTCTGAGTTTTTTTCTTCACTGGTACTAGTTTTCCAAAGTCGAAGTCATCTAGGGAGATGGCTTGATTTTTCCTCTTTGGAGTGTAGGCTAAGAACCATGGAGGAAGCACTGATGTACTGACATTTGGATATGACTCCATTGCTTTCCCAGGAGGAGTTATACCCACACTAGTTGTAGTGATTATTGGAGAAGTGTTGGTAAAAACTGCACCCGACACATTAACATTAGTTTCTTGCTTAGTACCAGAAACAAGTTGGTCAAGAATTGATTGGTAACCAATGTCATATGAAGGAGAAGACAAACTTGGAAGAGATCCCGAAGAACCAAAAACAACATCAAAAGCAGCTTTAGGACTATAAAAAAGTGTCCTAGAGGAAGATGGTGTGATAGAGCCAAAAGATGGTATAACAATAGGAATAATAGGAGTACTAGAAACAACAGGTAAAGAACCAGAAACAATTTTAGTAAGAGGGGAAGAAGAAACTAGAGGTTTTGATATAATGTTTTCTCTAGGAGACATGGAAGGTCCCTCTAGTTGTTCCTGCTCAGCTTCTTTCTCTGATTCTCGTTCATCCTCTTTCTCCCTTGAAGGCCTTTCTTTAGTAGCCATATCTTCAGCAACAGGCTCTTCAATATCCTGCTCTTCTATTTCCATTTCTTTGGCAATAGACTCCTCTTCTGTCACCTTGGCTTTATCTCCTTTTGATACAAATTTTATTCTAGGCTTAGGAGCCTTAGAAGTACTAGGAGCATGACTCTTGTTTTTAGTTCTTATTTCAACCTTCTTCCCTGTCTGCTCAAGAGATTCTTCTTTAGAGCCAGTGATGAAGTCTTTCAATAGTATCCCTTTGCTTTGAAACCATATATTAGTATTGGCCAAGATAGGTTCAAACCTCTTCCTCAATGATGTCACTTCTTTCTTTGACCATAACATAGTAGGCAAAGGAGAATTTGCAATTTGCTCATTTGCATACCTAGGGCTTACAACATCTTCATTATCAACCATCCCCTCAGGGATATCAGCTAAAACTAGCTCTTTAATTTGACTAAAAGTGAATCTGTTGTAATCCATTTTTCTGATATCTTCTTTAGTTCTTAAATCTACCCAAACATCCTCTACCATTGGCTCATGGAATTGAGTTTTCCTCTTGATCTTGTTTTTCACTCCCCGGTAGTCAAATTTGGGTCTTCTCTTGAACTGCTTCATGGTAATCAATTGCATTGCAATTTCCAGAGCATTATCTTTTGCAATAGTAGCAACAAAATACTTGCCAATTTCAATAGGGAACCTAAATCCAGTCTTCTTCAATTCCATTTGTTTATTGTGTACTACAATCATTTGTCTACACAATTCCATGAAGATAATCCTATCAGTCGAAAGTTTTGCTAACATGTAAGGATCACCTTGATAGTAACCAACTCTTAAATAGGTAAAATTTGGGAACTGAAGATATAAATAACCAAAATTGTTGACAACCGTCCATGCATCGTCTGAAACTCTTCTTTGTAATAGACACATGAAAACTACTAAGAAGGTATCATTCACTCTTCTAAAATGATGTATTGAGCCCTTCAGAGTTAGTTGAGGATAGTATTGGTAGATTGGCACCACCCTCTGATCTCCCTCAGATGTCAAACCTAAAATAATTCTCATTGAAGCAGCTACATATACAAGATATGATGTCATGTAGAACTTAGATGTGGTTGACACCTTGCATAATTGCTCATGAAGAGCATTACTAATCTTTTCACCCCATAAGATATTCTATTTACCTTGAAGAATGATCTTAATGTAAGGATACATCCATTCATGGAATGTGGAAGAAGACAGAAGTCCTCTCACCCTGCTCAGAAGAGTTATCAGGTCACTTACCTCTTCAACAAAGTCACTCCTGGGAAAACTCTTAGGCCATCTAGATAAGTTTGACCTAGCAGTTTTCAACCATTTAGTATTGATAATCATTTTGGATTTTTCAACATCTTTGTCATATTCCCTCTGGACAATGTTAAAATCCATCTTTGCACTTTCCTTTGCACCAGAACACATGAAAACCTTATCCATGAACTCTGCATCTAGTCTCATTATTACATTGCCATGAGCATCCACGACTATCCTATTATCCTTGTCATAAAGTGGGCAACTTGAAGAAAAAATTCAATATTATCTGCAGTGACCAGGAAGGAAGCAACCAAATGGATATTGCTCTCTACAATTCTTTTCATGTAGTGACTAGGTTTATCTTGCTTTGTCCTTTCTACAAATTTGGCCATATCAACATGACTAATCTCTATGTCCCATATTTCATCCACGTTTGATGTGACTGAAGTGACGGGGAACATGCCCTGGTACTTATACTTTATTTCTTTGGCCTTCTTTAGTGATGGGTCGGTCATTTAAAATATGAGCACCTTTGGCAGAGAAAGATAACTTGGCAATCTTGCAAGGACAACTGCAACAATAAGAGGCATGATTTTGTAGTGTTAGGGAAAAATTGGCATTTGGGAAACTACATTATTGAAAATCATGATCAAAGGCGTGAGCTAGAAGGGTCTAGAGAGTAATCGAAGCGAAGAATGGAGTGAAAGTAGGTTAAGGATAGCAATTTAAAAAATTCTCCAGTGTTGGAAAATTTCAAAAGAGTGAGCGCACAGGCAGCAAAAATTATCGCCCTTGCATGTAGGAGGGAATTGCTTTTCATGTCAGGGCAGAAAATTTTACTGCTCCTACATGTAGGAGGAAGTTCTTTGCAAAGGTGTTTAGGTGGAAAAAAAGCCCGCTCTTGCATATGAGGGAAAAAAATTTATTTATGCTCAGGCGACACTTTTTGCCACCCGTGCATGTGAAGGATAGATCCAACAATTACACTAGCAGGTGAAACCACCACTTTTACCTTTTACAAACAATGTATAAGTTTGTGTATGGGTGGCAAAATTTGCGTACCCCTACACGTAGGGCAATCAAAAATAAGACATAGCATGGGTGGTGTTATTTATCACTCATGCATACTTGAGAAGGTATGACATATATGCATTGGCGGTGGAAATCACCACCCATGCACATCAGACACTTGGGAACAATATGTATGGGCGGAAAAAATTGTTTCCCTTACATATTGAGGGAAATTCTACAAGTCCTTAGCATGGGCAGTGAAAATTACCGCCCCTGCTAATCTCAGATATTTTGTACCAAAAACACATCTAGGGTTTGTATGGATAAGTGGCAGAAGTTGCCACATTTGCATATCTAGAGACACAGACAAAAAGAAAGTCTAAAAACCAAAATGAAAACCTAAACAAAAACCCTAAAACAAACAGACGTCTTGGAAGGAAATCACGAAAACTATAAATGATTTCAGAGATTCTACCAACACAAAAAAATCTAAAACTAATGTTATCAATGAAAGGAAAAGGAACGATCCAAAAGAAGAAAGCATAAATAAAAGCATGAATAATGTTGCAAATATGTGCCTAAACAATGTTGTCATTGATGTCAACATATCCTTGTTGCCATTGGTGTCAACTGTAACCTATTTTGTTGCCTGTTTAGAAGACTGGAATGTTGAGGTTATTGAGAAAATTAATGAGTATCAATGTATGTGGACCATATGGTTGAGTAGAGGATTGTTTGAAGAAGCTCCAATTAAGATTTGAAGGGTTCACATGAAGATTTGAAGAAGCTATGACCATCTAAGTAGAACTGGTTTTACAATGTTTAGAAGAGACAGCGTGACAAGAAAGAGATCTGGATAGTTCCAGAAATGTAAAATGATGATTTCTGGATCTAGAGGCGTGTTTGGGAAGTCAGTGTGTATCATCAACTCAAGCAGTTTGGGGTTTGGAGGTCCGTAAGAAATCCTTCTGGTGTGACAGTCATGGCAGACAGTGTTCTTGAGGTTCCAGAAGAAGATGCAAGTGATTCTGATGTTTTGGAGGAGTGCAGATGTTTTTGATGAATTCAATGTGCTTGTGAAGATCTCTAGCTAGTGTGGTTGCCATGTTGGAGGTCCGCATTGAAGTTTGAGCCCGTTATTGAAGATTTCCCTCTTGGTGTTGATGTTCTTCCCAGTCTTGGCCGACCAGATGATTCAAGTGTGTTGAGGATGATCTAAGAGAAATTCTTTGGAGCGTGGTGTGTTGTTGGAAGTAGATTCAAGTCTCAGATATGTTTGGCCGACAATATAGTGATCCGCGTTAAGTCAAGCCGGCCTTGATGTTTATTCCAAGGTTGATAAAGCATATAAAAGTGTGTAGTTGAGGTGTGGAAAAACATCCTTGTGCGAAATAATAAATCTGAAGAAAGGATCAGAGGTAGAGCAGAGAAGAGCAGGAGTAGAGGAACAAGAACAATAAGGGATGAAGTGATGGTGAAGAAGTATTTGTGAGAAGAGCAGAAGTTTTGTGAGCAATCAAAGAGACTAAACCAGGCATGAAGAAGATGCTAACTCTCAATTAATTCCTTTTGTATTAAATATAAATTCTATAGGCAATGAGCCTCTTTTGAGAAGTGAGCTCTGGGCGGTGCGCCCAAAGGCAAGTACCTTCCCATTTTTAAGTATTTTTAATAGGGTACGAATCTTGTGGGTTAACCCCCACCGTGGTTTTTCCCTTAACCTAGTTTCCATGTCAAAAATCTTGGTGTCAAATGTGTTAATTGTGTTTATGCTCATGTGTTATTGTTTCATGCTTTAATGTTTACATCATTAATCTTTTTGTAAGTTGTGAAATAAGTTTAAAAGGAGAAAAGGTTAATTTTGTGGGACAACTAATTCACCCCCCCTCTTAGTTGTCTGGCCTAATTCAACAATTGGTATTAGAGCTAGTTCCTCTAAAAGAAGCTTGACTGCTTGAGGAGATCCAAGATGTCGACTTACAAGAAGGAAAGTCTAAGATTTAATGGAACGAATTACTCCCTTTGGAAGGTACGCATGCAGTGTCATTTGGAATTTATGGGTGACACCTTTTGTTCGATAACAAAGAATGAGTATAAGATTCTGAAGAATGGCCCTACTACTCTAGACGAACTCAGGGATGCTAAATACAATATTCGAACCAAAGAAGCATTATTGAGTGCCCTGACTGATACAGAATTGGCAAATGTCCTGGATTTGAAAACTACCCATGAAATCTAGAAAAAGTTGGAAAATATGTATGAAGGTGACAAATATGTCAAATGTACCAAGCTATAGAGCCTGAAAGGTAAATATGAAAGATTGGTAATGAGTGAAGATGAAAACATTACTTCTTACATGCAGAAAGTGAATGAACTTGTGATCGGTATCAGAAATGTTGGTGGAGTATTGGAAGAATTAGAGATTGTTGCCAAAGTGCTCAAATCCTTACCTGCAGCATACAAGCATAAAGTTGTTGCCATTGAAGAGATCAGGACAATGACCATTATTACAAGGGATCAATTAGTTGGTAAGCTCTCAGTATTTAAAATGAGTGAATTTGGTGATTCTCTTCCTAAGTCTAAAACTGCATTTAAGACCAATGTATATGGAAAACAAAGATATGATCCAGGTGAAAGTTCTTCAGGAAGATCAAACAGGTTTACAAAAGCAAGGAAGGATCTTGAAGATGATGAAATTGAGTCTACAAAACTTGAAGCTCTTATTGGCAAAAGAATACCAAGAGGATCCGGTAAGTATGAAGGAAAGTTGCCATTCAAATGTTTTATTTGTAATAAGATTGGTCATTTTGCCTCAAGATGTCTGAAAAGATTTTCAAAGCCAAAACCTAACAGATATAAGGATCAAAAGAAATGTTACTATGTCCAAGAAGCTGGAGAAGGAGTTACAGATGATGAATCTGATCATGGAGGTTCCGCTGAAGATGATTGGGTGTTCATTGCTATCAAAGAAGAAGATATGGTGTCTACTGAATGTGCTAGTTGTGCAAATGTGGAAAGTGCCTTGGCTACTTAGGTTGTTGAAAAGGATGAATGGGTGATTGATAGTGGATGTTCTCATTATATGAATGGTGTTAAAAGTAATTTTATAAGCTTTGAAAAATATGAAGGTGGAATTGCAAAATTTGGAGACAACTCAACTGGTAGAATCTGTGGCAAAGGTTCCATCTCTTTTGATGGTAAGAATAACACCAATGATGTTCTATATGTGGAAGGACTGAAGCATAATCTTCTCAGTGTTGGATAGTTGGTTGAGAAGGGTTATGATCTCCGATTCAAGGATGGAAAATGCAAAATCTTGGAAAGCTCCAGAACTAAAATTGCATCTAGTACTCAAACTAGAGGTAACATCTTTCATTTAAGTAGTTCTAGCAAAAGTTGTTTGATTGCTCAGACAGATCAAAGTTGGTTGTGGCATAGGAGAATGTGTCATGTGAATTTTGATAACATTGTCAAGATAAGTTCCACTCAGGCTGTGAGAGATCTTCCAAAACTTGTGAAACCTGATAGCATGTGTAGAGAATGTCAATTGGGTAAACAGAACAAAACTTCATTCAAAAGTAAAGAACAATTTTCAAGTGGACAATTGGAACTTGTGCATAGTGATCTATGTGGTCCTGCTAGAATTAGGAGCATGCAAGGAGGTAGATATTTTATGTTGCTGAATGATGATCACTCCTGGATGATGTGGGTAACTTTCTTAAAAGAAAAATCATAAGCTCTTGATAAATTCAAAGTGTTCAAAGTTATGGTGGAAAAGGAGATTGGTGTGAAGATAAAGTGTTTGAGATCCGACAGAGGTGGAGAATTTACCTCCGGTGAGTTTGATACATTCTGTGAAAAGCATGGAATAAAAAGATAGTTATCTACTCCTAGAACTCCTTAGCAAAATAGAGTTGTGGAAAGGAAGAACCGGACCATTCAAGAAGTTGCCAAGACCATGATGATGGAAACAAATGTTCCACAAGTTTATTGGAGAGAAGCTGTGAGTACTGTTGTCTACACTCTTAACCGAGTGTAGATCAAAGGCAATTCTGGTAAGACCCCGGATGAACTCTGGTTTGGTCATCCTCCTACTATGAGATATTTCAAAGTTTTTGGTAGTAAATGCTATATCAAAAGATATGAGGATCTAGGCAAGTTTGAAGCAAGAAGTGATGAAAGAATATATCTGGGTTACTCTACTCAAAGCAAAGCATACCAGTGCTTTAACAAGAGGTTGAAAAAGATTGTTGAAAGTGCTAATGTCAGAGTTGATGAGAGCAAAGAAGGACATTCCAAGTCTTGCAGATATGATTCAGATGATTAGGATGAAAATCCAAGTCAAGAAAGGCAAGTGCAAACTCAAATTCAGATCCAAATTGATCTGGAAAATCTAATAACTCAAGAGGATAATGCAGAAGTTGAGGAACAAGTTCAAGAAATAGAATTTCAAGCAAATCCCAAAACTCCTAGGTATGTAAGGATGAATCATCCTAAAAATCAAATCATAGGAGATAGAAATAAAGGTGTTCAAACTAGGAGAAGAATTGTTGAAGATCAAGAAGAGATTTGTTTGATTCCAAAGATTGAACCAAAATCAGTAAGTGAAGCCTGCAATGATGAAAACTAGGTAAAAGCAATGGAAGAAGAATTAGTGCAAATTGAAAAGAATCACACTTGGGATGTTGTTTCTAGACTTGAGGACAAAAATGTGATTGGAACTAAATGGGTCTTCCAGAACAAACTAAATGAAGATGGTGAAGTTGTAAGAAACAAAGCAAGGTTGGCATGCAAAGGATATTCTCAAGTGGAAGGAATTGATTTTGAAGAAACTTTTGCTCCAGTGGTAAGAATAGAGGCAGTCAGATTATTTATTGCATTTGCTACTTATAAAGATTTCAAGGTCTATTAGATGGATGTCAAGTTAGCATTCCTAAACAGAAAATTAGAAGAAGTCTACATTGAGCAACTAGAAGGATTTCAGTTGTCTAATAAGAAAGACATGGTTTGCAAGTTGAGGAAAGCATTATATGGACTCAAACAAGCCCCAAGAGTATGGTATGCAAGATTAGATAAGTATCTACTAAAGCTAGGATATAACAAAGGCACTGCTGACAGTAATCTTTACTTCAAGATTGATCATGAGAATATTTTGATTGTTGAGGTATTTGTTGATGATATCATTTTTGGTGGAAATGAGAGCATGTGCAAAACATTTGTTGATCAGATGTAAAGTGAATTTGAGATGTCCATGTTTGGTGAGATGAATTTCTTCTTAGGTCTACAAATCACTCAGTCAGATAAAGGTATCTTCATATCTCAGTCTAAGTATGTGAGATAATTGTTGAAGAAGTTTGGAATGGAAGATTCAAAGCTAGTAGGTACACCTATGATAACCAGATGCAAGTTGAGTAAATATGATGACTCCCCTAAGGCAAATCAGAAAAGTTATAGATCAATGATTGGAGGACTACTCTATCTAACTTAGACCAGACCTGATATCATGAATGTAGTTGGGCTTGTTGCTAGATTTCAAGCTGATCCTAAAGAATCCCATGTTGTAGTAGTCAAAAGAATCTTCAAATATCTCAAAGGAACATTTGATTATGGCTTGTGGTATCCAAAAGACAATGCTTCACTCTTCTTGCATATACAAATGTTGATTGGGCATGAGATGTGGATGACAGGAAAAGTACTAGTGGTGGTGCATTTTTCTTGGGAAGGAGATTGGTTTCTTGGATGAGCAAAAAGCAAGAGGCAATATCTCTATCTATTGTAGAGGCAGAGTATATAGCAATGGTAGGAAATTGCTCTCAAATCTTGTGGATGAAGCAAATACTAAAGGATATCATAACTGTGTTTGAAAATCCTGTTACAATTTTCTGTGATAATTCAAGTGCAATAAACATCTCAAAGAATCCGGTGTTGCATTCAAAGACAAAGCACATATCCATCAAGTTTCATTTCTTGAGAGAGAAGGTAAATGAGAATGAAGTCAAGTTGGAGTTTATGTCTTCAAAGGAGAAAATTGCGGATATATTCACTAAGCCTCTTCCCAAGGATACTTTTGAGTATCTCAGAGAGAAGTTAGGGGTTTTTACCCCTCCTGCTTAGAACTAAGATGTACTAGGGTGCATCAATCCAGCAGAATTCACAATCATATCTTGTGATCTAGATTGGTTTTAAGGAGATACTACTCAGGAGGAGTAGTTAGTTTGCAAATTTTGGAGATTAGTATGAAACAAAAAGAGGGAGAAAAGACTACAAATATGTGCCCTTTGCCATTGATCTCAAAGGGGGAGAGAAGTCATGCAAAAAACTAATTGCTGATGAAAGGGGGGCAGTGAAGAAAGTGATTGCAGAAGTGAACAGAGAAAGGGGGAGAAGGTCTTGACTTAATGGTCAAATCAGTTTTTCATGTCATATGTTGCCATCAATGACAAAGGGGGAGATTGTTGCAAATATGTGCCTAAACAGTGTTGTCATTGATGTCAACATATCCTTGTTGCCATTGGTGTCAACTGTAACCTATTTTGTTGCATGTTTAGAACACTGGAATGTTGAGGTTATTGAGAAAATTAATGAGTATCAATGTATGCGGACCATATAGCTGAGTAGAAGATTGTTTGAAGAAGCTCCAGTTAAGATTTGAAGGGTTCACATGAAGATTTGAAGAAGCTATGACATTCTAAGTAGAACTAGTTTTGCAATGTTCAGAAGAGACGGAGTGATAGGAAAGAGGTCCGGATTGTTCCAAAAGTATAAAATGATGATTTGTGGATCTAGAGGCATGTTTTGGAAGTCAATGTGTATCATCAACTCAAGTGGTTCATGGTTTGGAGGTCTGTAAGCAATCTTTCTGGTGTGACAGTCATGGCAAACAGTGTTCTTGAGGTTCTAGATGAAGATGCAAGTGATTTTGATGTTTTGGAGGAGTACAGATGTTTTTGATGAATTCAATGTGCTTGTGAAGATCTCTAGATCATGTGCCTGCTGTGTTGGAGGTCCGCATTGAAGTTTGAGCCCGTTATTGAATATTTCCCTCTTGGTGTTGTTGTTCTTCCCAGTCTTGGCCGACTGGATGATTCAAGTGTGTTGAAGATGATCTAAGAGCAATTCTCTAGAGTGTGGCGTGTTGTTGCAAGTAGATTCAAGTCTCAGATATGTTTGGCCAACAGTATAGTGATCCACATTAAGTCAAGTTGATATTGATGTTTATTCCAAGGTTGATAAAGCATAAAAAAGTGTGTAGTTGAGGTATGGAAAATCATCCTTGTTTACAAGAATAAATCCAAAGAAAGGATCAAAGGTAGAGTAGAGAAGAGCAAGAGTAGAGGAACAAGAACAATAAGGGATGAAGTGATAGTGAAAAA
This sequence comes from Cunninghamia lanceolata, assembly GCA_027924645.1. Lineage (NCBI taxonomy): Eukaryota > Viridiplantae > Streptophyta > Pinopsida > Cupressales > Cupressaceae > Cunninghamia > Cunninghamia lanceolata. The sequence continues at coordinate 1,056,436 of BSBN01001578.1, read as the reverse complement.
GTATTTGTGAGAAGAGCAGAAGTTTTGTGAGCATTCAAAGAGACTGAACCAGGCATGAAGAAGATGATAACTCTCAGTTAATTACTTTTGTATTAAATATAAATTCTATAGGTAGTGATCCTCTTTTGAGCAGTGAGCTCTGGGTAGTGCAACTGAAGGCAAGTGCCTTCCCATTTTCAAGTACTTTTAACAAGGTACGAATCTTGCTGGTTAACCCCCACCATGATTTTTTCCTTAACCGGGTTTCCACGTCAAAAATATTGGTGTCAAATGTGTTAATTGCATTTTTGCTCATGTGTTATTGTTTCATGCTTTAATGTTTACATCATTAATCTATTTGTAAGTTGTGAAAGAAGTTTAAAAGGAGAAAAGGTTAATTTTGTCACCCCCCCTCTCAGTTGTCTGGCCTAATTCCAACAAATAAAACCTACATAGATGGTGAAAACATAGTTTGAATCCAAGAAAAATCTCAATCCAAAATGCGTACCAAAATTCTAAAGGTTTCCATGAGCTGAGAAGTACCACAAAGGTGAAAAACAATGATAAAAATGAAAACTAAAAGTGATTTAAAACATATAAATGATTCATAAGACATTCACACAAAGTGCATTAAATGCACTAAGTGTGAACTAAGAGATGCATGGGTAGCACTTTTTGCTACCCCTGCACATAGGTAACATCAACACAAAACATGCAACGGCGGTGGTTTTCACCGCCCTTGCATGAGAGAAGTTTAAACACCAATATGCAATGGCGGTGAAAATCACCGTCGTTGCATGAGAAACAATTTTTTTTCTAACTCCTCAAAACTAACAAAACCTCAAGTTTAGTAAGTTTACTACTTGATCTATTTGTACAAACTTCAAGAAACTAAGATAAGAAGATACTCAAATGAATTCTCAGGAGTTAGAGGATCACGCATGAGGGCAAGAAGATTCACCTCAATTTACGTGCTTAGATTTGTAGGCTACGAAATAGACAAGTTTCGTAGGGGTCATCCTACAAAATCAAGTGCAACTGATTTTGAGGATTACATGTCAACAGTATGAACTGAGGCTTGTACGTTTGGTTTGAAAATATTATCCTTAGGTGCAGGATCTCTAGCAGGGATATGACTAGGATTATGACCAGGATTTTCTACTTTAGTTGTAGGTTCATCTAGTGACTTTAGAAAGGGTTTCTGAAGATAAGGAAGACAAATGAAGTGAGAAATACAAACCAAATGCATAAATACACAAAGTTATAGCTTCAAATGTGATCCCTCTCCTTGATAGGGTGGAAGGAGTTGCACCCAAACTCCTAAGATTTACCCAAGTAGATGAATGTGGATTGCTCTAGCTTTTCAACACAATGTAGATGAAGGGATTTGGTGATAGATTTGATGGAGATTGGATATAGATGAGAGATATGGCTAGAAATATTTTGGCATTATGATGGTATGATGAGAAGATTTGAGAGAAATTTGGGCATGATAAGGATGCAAGAAGTGATGAAAATGGCTTAGAGGAGGGTCCTATTTATAGATTTTTGATAAAAGGATGGAGGGTGAGGATTGAAAGTTGAGATCAAGGGCTAGGAATGATTAAGAGTTAGGGTTTGGATTGGAGTCATAACCTTGTGACAAGTGTCACAAGAGGAGTGGATGAGAGAGATCAATGGTTGAGATTTGGTCAATGGGATTGGAGGGTTCTCATTATTTGTGAATTTTAAATTCACATGGGGAAAGGTGTGGAGGATAGAAATGAATTAAAAATTCATTTTTGGGAAGAGTGGATATGACAAGTGAATTAAAAATTCAAGTCATGGGAGAGTGTAAATTAAAAATTCACTTTTATGTGGAGGTGTGAAGGTTGAAAGACATGTACACTTACATGTGTAAGAGGGTGATAAATGAGTTGTAAGGAAGATTTGATCCTTTGAATAAAAATTTGATTTTTATTCAAAGGTGTGGGGGAGGATGGGCTAAGAAAGGTTAATTAAGTGTTTAGCTTAATTAATTTAGGTATAGGGGATAGGTAGGCTAGGGTAGCTAACTAAATAATTGTTATTTAATCAACTAGGCTAGGTTTAGGTTGATTAGTAGGGTGGATTAATTAGATAAGCATGATTTATCTAATTAATAAGAATTAGGGAGATGGATAAATTAACTAAAGAAATATTAAGAATATTTATTTAATTAAGAGGAATAGTGTTGTAAGGTATAATGATAAATTAAATGAATTAATTGATCACAAAGGATGGATAAATGGTTAAGGGTAGATGATTAGGGATAAATTAATTAAATAAAATGAATTTATTTAATTAATAGGAGGGATAATTGGTGGTGAAGAGACATGAGAAATTGGTTTACGAAGCAAGTCAAATTTTAGGTGTCTTCATTTGCCTCTCTTTGAAATGGTGTTGCGGCTAAGTAACACTATTTCAAAGAAGTTAAAATATAGAGTTGGATTGGATAGAAAAAGGTTTTGGCTTAGAAGAATAGGGTAAGGTTTAGGGATGATTGGTAAGGGTGATGCCCCCTCGAAAGGACATGTGGGTTGCAAGAACACGGGTGTGCTCTCAAAATGGATGAAATGGATTGGTTGAAGTGGTTGGAGGATACGGGGTGAGATGAAAGATTGATGATGTTTGGTAAATGATTAGATGATGGATGGATTGGAAAATGGATGATTATTGTGCTGAAAATGATTTAGAGCAATCCTAGGTTTGTTATAGCAAAGTGGATATTTTCACCAAGGTATAGAAGACCGAAGTGATGATGTGTATCCAACATTTGCATGGACCAGACACATAGACAAAGGGATGATCCCATGCATGCCCAAGATAGTACAACCTTGTCTAGATGAGGGAAGGGGACTCATAGCATAAGTCCTAAATACACCAAAGGTATGATGAACCTTAGATGCACAAGGAGATCAAGATGCTAGAACCAACCCTACAATCCACAAGATATAAATACTAGCTTGGAGTAATGAAACCAACCCACAAGCACAGCATACAAAAGCAAGACTATGCCCCATTCTAGATGTTTTCACCACATACCATGATATAGTGGGATCAAGGTAGTTTTGATGTGATCTTTGAATAGGACAAAAGATAAAAATAAAAAACCAAAAGACCAACAAACCAAACAAATAGCCATTGTATCTCTTACCAAGATGGATGATGATTTGATATGGTCCTGCCTATTGTAGGAATGATATATCCTAAGGTAGGAATCGATGGATGATGTTGTAGGATTGACGCAAGATATGATGGTTACAAGTTGTGGTTGATGCTGATTTGATAGTTGATGATTTTTTTAAGGGATGATTGCTTTGATCAGTAATGCGATGCTTGGGTCTAGTGTAAGCTCAACGGGTGGGGACCATCCAAGCGGGTTGGATGGGTGCATCTTATGTACCTAAGTACTGAAACTTCTTTTGTATTCCAGACTGCCTACATACCTTGTATCCACGGGATCAAGGCACATTAAGATGCAAGTGGTGATGATATGTAGTTATGATTTTGTGATGATGATGTGGGATGATTGATTGGCGATCGGATGATGTTGGAAGATGATGTGTTGGATGATTTGGGCGATTGTGATGATGTGGGATTGTTTTTGGGATTTTTGTAATTTTTTTTGTGGTGTCTTTGGATTTTCTGATTTTTTGGATTTTTGGATTTTTGTGATTTTAAAGATTTTGGATGGGGTATGGTTTGGATAGCCTTTGCGCTAAATACCAATGACAAGGGAACACCAAGTCTAGAGGTGAAGGTGATGGGGTTGGATAGGGGGGTTGTCAATGAAAGAATAATGGATAGGAAATTTTTGGTAGATAGATAGATACATGTGGATAAGGGATAGGCTGGGGCATAAAGGCTCGGGTAGGGATATATGATAGATGAATGGGGGGTTTTAGGATTTTGTCCAAGGGCTAAGTTGCAAGGAATTATATGCCCCAATGCTTAGAATTTTGCATGATGGGTTCACGTTTGAATGGATGGACTTTGTAGTAGATGGATGGAGGATATGCTTGAATAGGGAGTATGCCAAGAGGTGTCCAAAACATGTTTTTTTGATATTTTGCCCCTTGTCTTTATCAAGATCTAAGGAGGAGGATATAGTGGATAGAATGGATGGGGAATGATAGGATAAATAGGGGATTGTGGATAGAAATAGAATAAATTGGGGATGGTGGGTAGGAATATGATAGGATAAGGATAAGATGTGCAAAGGATATTATGGATGTGGATGAAGGGTATGATTTTGCCCCCAAGTGTAGGGATACAAAATGGATGGAGAAGGGATTACGCATGATGCCCACTAAGGCTTTTCATCATGGTGCTTGCCCAAGGCGCGACAAGGAGTGGTTTTCACCATTGGATGGATTTTTCTCTTTACTATTTTCTTGATTTTTTTATTTTTTTGATGGAATGGGGACTCTGGCGTCTATTTCCATAGAAAGGCGAAGATGGTCCCATGTTGGATAGCATTATGGATGACGATTACATGGATGTTGGTAGATAGGAGAAGATGTCATGGATGGTGGATATTGGAATATGATGTGGATTATGCAAAAGCATGGACCATAGGGATGTGATAGGGGAGATATGTAGGATAGTGGATGAAAGATGGAGAGATGGAGGTATGTGGGAATGTCATGTGGTTGAGGGGAACCAAGTCCAACAGTTGAACACACCATGGTATATTTTGAAGCTTATGTTTTGGATGTGGAGTTGGGAGCAATGGGGATCGAGATAGGGGATTTTTGGATGGCCGATTTGGGGTTTTAGGGACCCAAATAGACTTAGTAATTATGTTTTTTTAAATGGGGAGTGGGATGTTTGGGATTTTGGGGTGCATTGGGAGGTGGATACCTCATTTTCTTTGATTGATCTTTGCTTAGGGACCCACACCATTTTTGTTTTTTCTTTTTCTTTTGATGGTGTGGGTTTTGATAGCCTTTTGGATTTTTGCTTTTGCTTGGAAAGGATAACATCTTTAGGCTTTTATGCTTTATGAGTCGAGACCTTCAAATTATTACTTTTGAATCCCATGGGTTTGGTGGAAGATTCATGTTTGAAAGATGTGTGCTTTTGTTGGTCTTGATTGGGAATTTTAGGGGGTTTATGGGTGGAGGGGTTGAAAGTGGATTTATGGATAAATGGATGAGGGGATTTGAGGATAGGGATTTTAGGAGTTGGGAGGATGGTAGGATAAGAGGATTTGTGGATAGGGATGTTTGGCGTTGGTAGGATAGGAGGTAAAGTGGATATAATAGGGATATTTGGAGTTGGAAGTAGTGGAGGTAAATTTGATGGGGGAAGATGGATGGTCACATGCTTTTGCAAATGTTATGACGATGGAGGGGGAATGGAAACATATGATTTGGAGGTGCGATGAGGTGCACTGTGTTTGGGATTGGATGAATGGATTTTAGAAGGTGCATGGGTGGTACCAACATGTTTAGATTGTTTTCCTTGGGATGTATAGCCAAGGCCATGCGAAGATAGATGGAATGTGGTGTGGATGGGCTCCAAGATGCCTTCTTCATGAAGGCCTAAGCCTTTTCCTTGATAATTCATATGTTGGAGCATGCGACATGCAATGGGATGTTTGGTGCTTTGGAATCAAGACGCGAGTCCATTATTTATTGGAGAAGGATAGGTGGTGGATGGAAGTTGTTCACCTCCTACAAGGGAGACACCACGGATGAAGGTGTTTTTTCCAAGTGGATAAGGGGATGGATTTGGGATGGGATTGGTAGATGGTGGGGGAGGATCAACGGGGGCTGTTGTGGTAGAATTGATAGGGTTGATGTGGATAGGGTGATCATTAGATGGGATGAGATTAGGGATGGGATTAGATGGGATGGTTATATCTTGATTAGGATAGGGGATTGATGCTTCAACATGCTTTGGATTTGACTCTTGACATTGCTCATGTGTTTGGATAGAAGTGGAAGTGATTTGGATATATGTGGTGGGTGATTGGATGGATGTGATAGGTACTTGACTTATGGGTTCTTGAACATGGCTACATGATGGTTCTTGACTTATGATAGGAGATTGTTTAAGAGGTTTGGTGGGTGTTGGATTGCATGAGGGTGTTTGATTCCTTGCTAATAGCCAATGGATGACATCCTTCATGAGTGTATGGGTTGAAGAACAATATAATGGATGGATAGTAAGGGTGGATGGTGTAGGATTAGGATTGGGATTGGATAGGTGGGTGATGGGATTAGGTAATGATGGTTCTTAAATGGGTTCAAGGAAAGGTGTGGGATTGGATGGTGGTGTTGGAAGGGTGGGGGATTTGGGGGATTCTATAGCTTTGCTTTCATTTTTTGATGTTCTTTGGAGGAAATCCCATAAGGATTCTTTGGATGTCATGGGCTTAGGATTTGGAAGATTTGATGGTGTATTAGATGGTGTATGGGTGAGAGGGGTCGGTGGATTGGGAGATACATAGGATGATGTATTAATATTGGTAGGGTTGGAGGGATATTATGATGGGAGGATTGGAGGATGGGGGATTCACATGGGGAAATGGTTGTTGATATAAGCTTTGGATTTCAGATATAAGGTGCGCTAGATTGGTGTTCCCTTGATCAAAGTTAGCATGACAAAGGTTGGGGATGGATAAGTTGGAGGTATTGATTAGTTGGATAGGTATGATGGTATGGATGTATAAGGGGATGAAGATTGATATGATGTTAGCGGGGATGAAATATAGGGTGTTTGTTGATATGATGGAGGTTGATATGAGGTTGATGGTGTGAATATGTAAGATGTAGGTTGGTATGATGAATGCTGATATGATGTGGATGGGGATGAAATGTAGGGTATTTGTTGATATGATGGAGGTTGATATGAGGTTGATGGTGTGGATATGTAAGATGTAGGTTGGTATGATGAATGTTGATATGATGTGGATGGGGATGAAATGTAGGGTATTTGTTGATATGATGGAGGTTGGGTAGGGGCTTGGGATTCTCCAATGATGAGGTGTGCTAAGGGTATATCCCTAATGTTATTTTTCATTTTTCCTTAGCATTAGGATCCATGTTCTCATAGATTTTTCTAAGTCTTTGTAATTGTTGCATTGCTACATAAGGATCCATTTTGTTGGAGAGATGTGCAATGATATAATGGATGATGGATGATTGTGATGTTGGTGATCAAATTTCAAGACCTTAGGATGTTTTGATTTTCTTCAAATGATGGATGATTGATGATTCTCTATGCTTAAGGTAAACTAATGACACTTAAGCAAGAGGGTTGATTGGGTTGATTTGATTAGATAAATTACTTAAGATAGACTAATGATCTCAAGCAAGTGTGAATAAAGGTTGATGTGATCATCTAAGGTCTTGATTTTTGAGTGGGTTGATTTAGATTTGGATTTTGATAATGATGTTGGGGGATTTGGCTAATGATTGGGATCGATGTTGATTTTGGATTGGATTTGGACTATGGTTTGGAAGATTATGGATTGATGTTGGTTGGATTTTGGATTTGATTTGGATGAGATTGGTCAAGTGGATGAGTGAAATGGGATTAAAATGATGTTGATGAATTGGATTAAGGATGATGAGGGTGATTAGGATAAGATTGAATTGAATGATTTGGATGATGATGTGGATAAGATAGGTGGTTAGGATGATTAGGATAGATGGGTGATTGGATTAAGATGAAGTGGATAAGAATGATTAGGATGATGAAGATAGATTATGACTAGAGAGGAAGTAGATTAGAATTTGATCAAGCTCAAATAAAGGGATTGGATAAGCTCAATTGATGGGGTTCTTGGAAAGCATGAAAACACTACACACAAGAGAACACAATGGCCAAAGGTTTGATTATGAAAATGTGATAATCAAGCATGTACAACCTAAGATGAAGCAAGAAAAATACTTGTTGAACAAGTAGAGGGATTTTGGATTCTAAAACAATGGTTCATAGTGGGGGTACACCTAGGGGATCGGCACCTTACGAGCATCTGATAAACCACTTAAGGTTTTGACTAGCTCTACTAGGAGTTTCATATACACAAAGGTACTACTTCCTTTCAAGCTAGCATCGTATGGTAAGCACTAATACCAATTAGACTTGGCTTTCACTTATCCTCAATGTACATATAGTGGACTGGATGAAAGTACCGCTTGGGGTCGCCAATGAGTTCTCCGTACGAATGTGTCTCAAGGGCAGGCCCACTTTCTAGAAAAACAAGGATAGAACTATTTCTCTTCACCCAAGATCCTTTTGAAGGTGCAGAGAGAGGATACTTTGATTCTAACTCATGGGTAACAAAATGTGCAAGTGCACCAAGCACGGCAAACAAAAGCTAATGTTCTTTTTAAAGCCCAAATGAAATGTGCCTAAAGTTGTTTGTTGCAAGCAATGATTAATTTTAGTTGCACCAAAGTCAAATGTTGTCTAAGCTAGGCACACAAAAAAGTTCTTTTTTAGGTACACCAAATGAAATGTTTTGTTTGTTTGATTGATTGCAAGAAAGATTGATTTTATGCACCAAATTAAAGTATTTTCTAAGCAAACAAAGGTTCTTTTTAGGTGCACCAAGATAAAGTGTTTTCTATGCTAAGAAATCTATACAAAAGATGTTAGTAGTTTCGAGATGGTGGTTTTGGATGATCTAAAATATTGTGCAAAAAAGAGAACCAACCCTGCACAGATCCCTAAGCTAGTACAAAAAATAGCGCTAAAATAGATACAAATGGGGCTACAAAATATTGAAATCGTGCCACAGAAAGCCAGAATGGTGCTACTGATAGAGCCTAAGACAGAAGCTAACTATCCTACAAAATAGCACTAAAACATTTACAGATGGCGCCATAAATACAAAAGGTGCTACAATGCTAAAAGATTGCACTGGAATACAAGATAGCACCCATATAGTAAATAATGCTACAATAGAGAATGGCATCACAATGCAAGATGGCGCTGCAGAAAAAGATGGCATGACAGAAACAGATGGCACTAATACATAAGATGGCTTCAATAAAGAAGATAGCACTGATAAGGAAGATAGCGCCACAAGACAAAAAGATAGCGCCACTTTACACAAAAGTTTGGTTTGGTCGATTTGTCTCAAAAAAAGACACTGCTCTGGGTGCCAATAGCACCAATATGGCATAGTGTTGGTCAATGGATGGATTTTAGGAAAAATTTTCCATAGTTTTCCCTTGTTTCTGTGTAAAACCTGCAAAAACTGAGAGCTAAAATGCTAGAAAGGCCGAAAAACAAGAATAAAAAGATTAGATCTAAGTCAAAGATGAGTGGGATTGTCATGCTAAAATAGCGTCACAATAGATAGAGATAGCGCTACGATACATAGAAATGGCGCTACTTTTCTAAGAAATAGCACTACTGCGTGAAGGGAAGGTGCTACACCTACAAATACACGTCTTCAAACACAAAAAAGCTCACAACAACATTAGATATGGACCTTGTGGGTCCCACCGAGCATGCCAATGAAGATAAGGAAGACAAATGAAGTGAGAAATATAAACCAAATGCATAAATACGCAAATTTATAGCTTCAAATGTGATCTCTCTCCTTGATAGGGTAGAAGGAGTTGCACCCAAACTCCTTAGATTTACCCAAGTAGATGAATGTGTATTAATCTAGCTTTTCAACGCAATGTAGATGAAGGGATTTGGTGATAGATATGATGGAGATTTGATAGAGATGAGAGATATGGCTAGAAAGATTTTGGCATTATGATGGTATGATGAGAAGATTTGAGAGAAATTTGGGCATGATAAGGATGCAAGAAGAAGTGATGAAAATGGCTTAGAAGAGGGTCTTATTTATAGATTTTTGATAAAAGGATGGACGGTGAGGATTGAAAGTTGAGATCAAGGGCTAGGAATGATTGAGAGTTAGGGTCTGGATTGGAGTCATAACCTTGTGACAAGTGTCACAAGAGGAGTGGATGAGAGAGATCAATGGTTGAGATTTGGTCAATGGGATTGGAGGGCTCTCATTATTTGTGAATTTTAAATTCACATGGGGAAAGGTGTGGAGGATATAAATGAATTAAAAATTTATTTTTGGGAAGAGTGGATATGACAAGTGAATAAAAAATTCAACTCATGGGGGAGTGTGAATTAAAAATTCATTTTTATGTGGAGGTGTGAAGGTTGAAGAACACATGTACACTTACATGTGTAAGAGGGTGATAAATGAGTTGTAAGGAAGATTTGACCCTTTGAATAAAAAATTGATTTTTATTCAAAGGTGTGTGGGAGGATGTGCTAAGCAAGGTTAATTAAGTGTTTAGCTTAATTAATTTAGGTCTAGGAGATAGGTAGGCTAGGGTAGCTAATTAAATAATTGTTATTTAATCAACTAGGCTAGGTTTAGGTTGATTAGTAGGGTGGATTAATTAGATAAGCATGATTTATCTAATTAATAAGGATTAGAGAGATGGATAAATTAACTAAATAAATATTGAGAATGTTTATTTAATTAATGAGGAATAGTGTTGTAAGGTATAGTGATAAATTAAATGAATTAATTGATCACAAAGGATGGATAATGGTTAAGGGTAGATGATTAGGGATAATTAATTAAATAAAATAAATTTATTTAATTAATAGGAGGGATAATTGGTGGTGTAGAGACATGGGAAATTGATTTGCGAAGCAAGTCAAATTTTAGGTGTTTACACTTTCTTAATGACAGGGATTTTCAATAATTCTAATAAAGATAGATTGATCTTTATCTTTCTCATTTCCTTGGCAAGGTAAGCAACAGATTTGTCAGATTCAAGCACTTGACTCATACCTTTTGCTACTATTGTTTGTGGTGTGAAGTACTATGTATTCACCTTTGGAGGTCCAAGATTATTACTAGCCTTAGGATCCAGAGGTGTATTGAAATTGTTAGGAGGAATGGAAGTGGTCAAAGGACTAGTAGGGTGATTTGTATTACTCCTCAGGTTGTAATTATGTCTCCCCTAATACTACTGATATGCATGAACTTCTTCTTCTTCTTGCTCAGGCTCATTTTCATCATCAAAGGGGAAAACATGATTTGTTTCAAAGGCCATGACTAATTCTTTACATGCTAGGGTATAATTTTCATGTGTTACAGTCATCCGGTGATGATGGTGACTATCAGAACTATCCAATACCATAGATGACTCATATCCTAGGGAAACTATCTCATTACCTTTAGGGAAAGATGCATCCCTTATAGTGTTTGACACTTCAGCTTGGAATATGCTGGCTATAATTTTGAAATGCGGGCAGTCCAATTTAGCGTATGGATTTGTATTGTGCATATTGCATTAGTTGGTAAGTGTAGCCTCTGCTAAATTAACCCTAGTGGTCTGCTTAGGTTCAACAGGGGGTTGGTTATCTAGCAGTGAAGGCAATGAACCATTATTAGGCTGGGTGTTCCATACTCTTGGTGGCCTAGGGGCATTGTTATTACTATTGTTGAAATTCCTCTCATTGTTATAACCACGATCAGGATATCTAGATCTTTCATTATTGTTACCATATCCCCTATCAAGATTATAGACACCTAAAAACATCTTCACCATCAAACTGACTTCTGACATCCCTAAACATACCTATTTCCCTTCTAATTAATTAATTAAATTTTTATTTAATTAATTATCCCTTCATCACCTAATTTTTCATCATTTTATCCCCCACAATTAGATTAATTTTATTAATTCAATAGTTCAACCTTACCCAATTAATTAAATAAATATACAATATTTATTTGGTTAATTTGCCCCTTCTCACTAAACCCAATTAATTAGTTAAATCATGTTTAACTATTTAATTCAACCTATTAATTAACCTATTCCTACCCTAGGTGATTAAATAGTCATTTTTTAATTACCTACTCTAACCTACATCATCCTAGCCTTAGGATTAATTAAGTAAATCATTAATTAATTAATCTTATTCTCCCACTAATCCATTTGCTAATTTATTCTATCCATATTAATTAGGTTAATCACCTCAATTAATTTGGTCAAACCCTCATTAACACTTCTCCCCACATCCCATGAATAAAAAATTGATTTCCATGCCAAATAAATCAATTTTTAATACACATTTGTCACAATCTTCATTAAATACCTCTTACACCCCTTACACATGTCATAACTCATTAATATCCACTCTTTCCCAAATGAATTTTAAATTCATTTTACTCTTGCCCATGTGAATGTTTAATTCACAAATAATCCATCTCACCCAACCTCATTTATGGACCCCTCTTCCCAAGATGAATTAAAAATTCATCTTTATTCTCAACCCTTCATTTATCAAGATTGAATCTAGGCCCTCCACATCATCTTCATCCTCCACCATTGATCTCTCAAATCAATCTCCACCCTTGGATCAAAATCTCTCCAAAAATCCTATAAATACACCATCTCTCAAGTCATTTTTCATCCACAATTTGAGTAGAGTTATTATGCTAAAATCTTGAGCTATTCTAAGTGTGAGTTGCATAGTTTGAGAGCATTTCACATCCCATTTGAGCATCTATGGTATAGCTTGGAGCATTGGGTGCAAGCTCCTTCACCCTTCTTGGATTGGGTCTTCATATTGAGGTATAAATCCTTGTTTTAAATGCATTTGATTTATGTTTTTGCCTTGATTTGGATACACTAATCACATTGGCATGCCCGGTGGGACCCACAAGGTCTCAATCTAACCTTTTGTTGTGAGTTTTTGTTCTTGAATCCGTGTTTTGCAGGTTCTAGCGCAAAAAGCTCTCTGTCTAGCACTATTTCCGAAAGGAGAACTCACTAGCGATCCCGAGCGGTACTTTCATATGGTCCGCTATATGTAATTTAGGATAAGGAGAAAGCCAAGTCCAAATTGGTATTAGCGTATACCATTTGATGCTATGCTTGAAAGGGAGTAGTACCTTATGTATATGAAACCCCTAGTAGAGCTAGTAAAAACCTTAACTATTTTATCGGATGCTTGTATCATGTCAATCCCCTGGATGTTCCTCCACTACGAACCTTTATTTTAATAGCCCAAATCCTTCTACTTGTTGGTGCAAAAGGTGGGACTTTTGAAGCTGCCCTGATTCACGTGGTTCTTAGTAGAGATAGCAGAGACAATCTTAAGGTTTGGTGGGGATACAAGCCCTGGGAAACCTGGATCTTAGTATGCGTGAGAAGTGAGTGCCGTGGAGGGGAACTGGTGCTACCAAGATCCTGAAGCTATCCGCGTTGAATAGGCACGATCAAGGGACCCGACAAGTATTGTCCTATCCTCACCTTAGGTTGTGCAAAGTGCTTGTTGAAATCTTTACATCTTTTCACAAACAAATCCTTGGCTATTGTGTTCTATTGTGCTTGAAGTGTTTTCAAAAACTTGTCAAGAAACAACAACATTTGAGACCTCATTTCAATCCAAAATTTCCCAAACATTTCAATTTATCCATTTCAATCCATCCATTTCAAGCACCCATTTCAAACATGTCCCATCTATTTTGATCCAAAGTTCCCCAATCATACCTCCATTTTGACCTTAGAGAAATTAATCATTATCATTATTGGACCCCTTGTCATACCATAATCCACTCATTTCCATAACTTCTCATCCTCCTTGATTTTTTGCATACTTTTTGGACCAAACAAAACATCCTTCCACAAAGCCATTTCCCAAAATCCTTTTTCTTCTTCCATAAAAAACATATCCAAAATCTTCTAAATCCAAACATCCATCAAAAAACATCCAAGGAATCAATCTTGAGCTAAAATTAGATCTAGGTTTCATCCTTCACATCATATTTTGCTTGATAGGTCATTAGTCTACCTTCAAGTAAAAATATCACCCCTCTTTGTGCAAGGTCATAAGTCTACCCCAAACAAAGAGAAACCTCCATTTGTTACAACACCTCAAAACTAGATCTTATTTGAGCTCATTTGTTGACTTCCAAATCCCTTTTCAAAAACATCATCCAAATCACTCATACCAAACATCTAGTTCATCTAAGGTTTCATCCCCCAAATCAACATCAAAATCTCTTCCATCAAATCATCCTTAAGCAAATCCCATCTACCCTCCATCATTTTGGTCCAAACTTTTAAATCAACATCATCCACTCTTACCATCCTTAGGTTAACACCTTTTTGAGATTTATCTCTTAAAAGTGAAAATCTATCCTTATCACACCATATCCTCCTTCAATCTTTAGAGTTAGATTATAGGTTGTGTGCTCTCTTACATCTAAATCTTTATTCTATTTCATTACCACATCCTCTTTGGGTCCAACAAATCAATCCAAATTCTCTAAGGTCTCCACCTTTCATCCACCTCAAAATCAAAATCCATACACTTGCATGCCCATAACTATATCACAACACAAGAAGAATCAAGCAATGGCAAACTTTGGACAATATATGGGCATAGGGATGCCCCAAACCAACAAAAACAACATACCAATCGACCAACAAACATACAACATACCCTTGGTCTTCCAAATCCCATCATGCAATCCCAATGAGAATGCCTTCCATTTCTTTCAAACACAACCACCACAACCACCCATCCAAAACACCACCACCATTAGCCAAGAAGATCAAGACATCTTGAACTTTACACAAGACCTCGACAACATGGACATGCTTGACAAAGTCCTAAGGTCGGATCCAAATAGATATCTTGATTATCTCCTCAAAATTGGTGCCCAAACATCCCACAACATGACATCCTCCCAACCATCCAGGTCTAACAACAATCTTATGACATCCTCTCAACCATCTACATCAAACACCCAACCTACCGCCTCTCAAACTTCTACCCCCTCCGTATCCACCACTCCCACAAATTATAATGTTACCACATCTACAATTCCCACTAACATATCCATCACATCTAATGTCTCCAATCCTACCATCTCCCAACCCATTATCACTTCTACCACCATAACAAACATAAATCCTTCCATTCCCCAAATCACCTTGGGCATCCAAAGCAACCCCACACATGTGAGTGCTTCCACAAGTGTGCCTCAACTCAACCCTCAAACCATAGCCTACATGAGACAATTCTTTTCATAACCACCTCACAACACGACTAACCCATCCAATGTCAATACATCCCATGTCAATCCATCCAACGTCAACCCATCCAATGTCAACCCATCTAATCTCACATATCTACAAAATCCCATAGCCTCATCAACACAACATAATCCCAATCCTCAAATACTACCTCATATTCTCCAACAAATCCATGCTTACCAAGAATATCTCGCACAACTCAATCAAAACCAAAACACCACCCCACAATATCAACACATGATCCCACAAAATCAAAGCCTTATCCACCAAACTCAAACAAACCAACATCAAAACCAGCCAAACCTCCAACATCTCATCAATCAACAACCTTAACCCCACAACCACCACCAACTGCAAACCTAACAAGCATGGTACAAACATTGATCCAAAAGGTAGACAATTTGTAAACTGGGGGCAAGCACAAACATTATTCTTTTGAGGATATTTGTCCCTATCCGTTTGATCAAACACTATACATGCCCCCTTTTCCCAAAAATTTTGACACACCCAAATTTGACAAGTATAAGGGAAAGGGAGACCCTATGGATCACCTTAGGGAGTTCTACCTTGCTTTCCTCGAAGTCTCAAATAACAACACATATCTAATGAGACTTTTTCCTAGGAGCCTCGATAATCAAACTGCTGAATGGTTTGCACATCTTCCCCTGGGCATTAGGTCTTTTCCTGAGCTCACGGAGAAATTTGTCAACCACTTCTCCTATAATTTCAAACATGAAATATCCATTACGGACCTTTACAATACAAAACAAAAGAGCAGAGAATCTTTTGCTTCGTTCTTGCAAAGGTAGAGAGGCTTAGCAAGCAAACTCCCTTGGTTGATTCCTAAGAAGAAATTAGTCACCATGTCCGTGACCAATCTAAACCAAGAAATGGGGTTCCATCTACAAATCCTTTGCATGTCTACCTTCAAATAAGTCATTGACAAAGGTACTACCATTGAAAGAGCCCTTATTGCCAAGGGTTTGATCAAACTATATGACAGCAAGCCCTATAGCAACAACAACAACAAGGTCAACATAAACGTCCCCAATACAAACAACAACAATACACAATCAAATGATAAATCACGCTTTTGGGGAAAGAACAAAAACACTCTCAATGACAGCGTCACCGATGTGAAGGCTGTCCAACATGTACAAAACCAAGCACCCCCAAGCACATACACTACCAATGTAAATATGTCAAAAGGTCAACCTAAACAAAACAAACCTTGGAGATAATTTACACCCCTAGGGGAACCGATCAAAGATATCCTCGATAGATGTCTAAGGAATAGTTTAATAACTCTCCCACCCATTAAACCCCACCAAGAAAGTGAACTCAAAGCTGCGTGTTACAATGAAAATGACTATTGTGACTACCACCGCATTGTGGGCCATGAGACATTTGATTGCATGAAATTAAAACATTGTGTACAAGACCTCATAGATCAAAAGAAAGTCAATCTCAAGAAAAACACCCAACAATCACCCAACACCCATTTGAGAGCTTACAAGGATCTACTACCTAATCACAAAAAAGCCTCATCCTCTAATCAAGCCTACAATATCACCCCACCTCTCGCATCCTATGATTCTATTGTAGGACGGATAGAACCGTCATCCAACTATATCAACACAATCACCATTTGGGCTCAAGCACCCAATTGTTTCGTTACAACCTATCGAGGCCATGTATCTATCTGTACCACCCCTACCACCGATCAAATGCCTCCATATACATCAAACCCTCAACCCAATCATCCGTTTGTTCACCCATCACTTGCCAATAAGTACAACCTCCTAGATCATCTAGGAAAGACCCCTACACAAATATCTATCCTCGAGCTCCTTCACACATCGCCTCTCCACAAAGAAGTCCTTGACAAGGCTCTCTTGGAAACCCAAGTTCCCACCAACCTAAATGTGGATCAATTCCAAGCCATGGTGGGCCATATCACCTTGCCCCATCATCTCACCTTCTCTGAAAAGGATCTTCCCGCTTCTGAGAACTTACATACTGATGCCTTGCATATTGAAGTCTGCATCCATAATCATATCATCAAAAGAGTCTTAATAGATGGTGGCTCCGGCCTAAACTTGTGCACTCTAAAATTATTAAAACATTTGGGATATTTGGATGTGGTTGTAGACACTAGTGAATGCATAACCATCAAGGGGTACGATGACACTGAAAGATTGTCCGAGGGCACTATCAAACTCCCCATCCAAGTAGGGCAAAAGATAATGGAAACAAAATGTCAAGTTCTTGATCTTGACCTCCCCTACAACATTCTTCTTGGCTGACCATGGATTCATACCATGCAAGTCGTCCCCTCCATGTTCCACCAATGTCTAAAGTTCCCTCAAAATGGCACGGAAGTAACTATCTATACTGACCCCCTCCCTTTCCAATACTGTAGTTTCTTGGAAGGACACGACCACATTTTTTTCCCATACAACAAGGCTATCACAAAAACCACTTCTCGAACTGATCCCACAACATCCACCTCATACATAGACCCTGCCAACATTGCTACCACTTCATCTCAAGCACCTCCACCACTTGAGGTCAAGATCAAGCTTAGTGATATGGGGTGTGGGGAATATGGCCTACATGGTACCTTTTCTATAGGGACATTACCCAATCCTAAGATGTTCGGTACCCCAAAAGAAGAAGATGTCAATACAGTTGTCATCAAATGTAAACCATCACCCACCTTTGAGAAGAAGCACCTTATTGATCAAGACGTTCTTGAAAACATATCATCATGGTTGTATAAAGATGAAGAAATAGAGCAAGAAGCCCCTACTATACGAACAGAAATCTATGGAAAAGGGTCAAAGATCATCAAGAACATGGGCTACAAAGGACAAGGCAGTATTGGCATTAATGAACAAGGAATCATAGAACCAATCCAAGTGACAAGAAATCCCTACACTGAAGGATTAGGGTACAGACAACAACAGCATGTTCTCACTAGTGGCAAGTATATCCTAGGTGAGGTCACTAAGGTATCCCCGGTTGTCGATAGCATTGATGAAACGAATCATCAAGACTCCTTTAGGGACTTTGTAGAACTCTTTGAATCATCCATATGTACCATCTACACCATGACCACCCTAGCATCTTCATCCAATGACCTACCCCTTATATACCCGGACCTCATAGACTAGGACCAACAAGGACCTCTTGTCTTCGGCGTAGCACCAAATGATGAAGCAATCACTAAAATGATGGGGGTTAGAGATCAATTCCCTCTGGGAGGTCATAGGGATGGATACGTTATGGAACTTGATACGGCTACCTATTTCAGGGAGACAACCCCTGCTTCTAGTCACAAAAATATAAAAAATAAAAACAATGCCCCCTAGTGAAAACCATTCAGTGGCACTTTTGAGAGATAAAAAAGTAAAAATAAAAGATGTATCTCCTAGTGAAAACCTCCATGAGGCACTAGGAGATGGAAGTATGGGCCTTCCCAAGATAGAGAAGGTATATCGCGATAGATCACCCATCTTGTGGAACCAGCACAAGAAATGAACCTGGGGACAGAAGAAGAGCCAAAAATCACCTTCAGGGTAGAATCTCTCAACACAACAAAGCAAGAAAATTTCTTAGCATTATTCAAATGCAAAAACCGCAACTTTGCATGGACCTATGCAGATATGCCAGGGCTAGATCCTGCCTTGGTCGTCCATCACCTCGCAGTACGGCCTGATGTAAAACTGGTAAAATAGAAGCTGAGAAAGATGAATCCACAGGTGGCCCTCCTGGTTAAGGCAAAACTAAAGAAACTTCTAGATGTGGGATTCATTAGACCCATTGACTATTTTGAGTGGGTTTCCAACCTAGTGCCAGTAGCAAAACCTGATGGTCGAATCCATTGCTGCACCGACTTCTGAAACCTTAACAAATCCTGCCTGAAGGATGACTTCCCTCTACCAAACATTGACATGATAATGGATCTTATGTTAGGACATGAGATGTTATCTCTTATGGATGGATTTTTAGGGTATAATCAAATCAAGATCACAGAAGAGGATCAGCATAAGATGGCCTTTGTATGCCCATGGGGGACATACTGTTGGGTGGTGATGCCATTTGGCCTGAAAATGTTGGAGCTACTTGTCAACGAGCTATGACTATCATCTTCCACAATATTTTCCACCACATCATGGAAGATTATGTGGATGACTTGCTAGGGAAATCAAAGACAAGAGAGGAACTCCTGGACGTGTTAGTAAAGATCTTTAACAGGCTAGAGCAATATAATGTGCTGCTAAATCCAAAGAAATGTGTCTTTGGGGCTACCTCCAAAAATCTTTTGGGATACATAGTCTCTAGAAGGGGAATTGAGGTAGATCTTGCAAAAGTCAAAGCCATCATTGAGATGCCTCCTCCAAAGGCACTAAAATAGCTATGAAGTCTGCAAGGGAAACTCTAGTCCATCTGTCAGTTTATTGCTCAACTTGCCGATAAGTGTCAACCTTTTCAGCATCTGCTTAGAAAGAATACAGCTTTGGTCTGGGACAATCAGTGTCAGGTTGCCTTCAACCAATTGAAAGAATACCTAGCTGATCACCCTGTTCTGACTCTGTCAAGGCAAGGAGAGCCCATCCTTTTATACATCTCAGCAACGGAAATAGCTATAGGGGCCTTATTGGCACAACACAATGAACAAGGGAAGAAAAGAGCTATATATTATATCAGCCGCACCTTGATAACCTACGAGCTAAATTATACATCAATTGAACAAGCATGCCTAGCCATGGTCTTTACTTCACAAAAGTTAAGACACTACATGCTCAATCACAAAACTAAGCTCATCACCAAGATTGATCCACTAAAATATCTGCTAAATAGAGCTGCTCTTATTGGAAGAATGGCAAAATGGGTCATGATCCTTAGCGAATTTGATATTGAATACACACAGAGAAAGGCTATCAAAGGACAAGTTATCGCTGATCAGCTGGCTGAAGCACCTATTCCCACATAATATCCTACACTCACAGAGTTCCCTAATGAAGCCATATTGACAATAGCACTAGCAACATAAACATGGAAAATGTACTTCGATGGGTCATATACACACAGTGGCTTGGGGGCAGGTGTCTTGTTTGTTACCCTTCAAGGTGACACCATCCCTAAATCATTCAAAATTACATTTCCATGTACCAACAACATGGCAGAGTATGAGGCCCTCATCATAGGTCTCTAAATGGAAATCAAGTGGAAAATTGAGAAGCTGATAGTATATGGTGATTCCTAGCTAGTCATTTGACAAGTAAACAATGAGTACAAAACTAAGGATGACAAACTCATACCTTAGAAAAAGATGGTCGATGACTTCAAAGACTATTTTGATGATATCCACTTTGAACAAATCCCAAGGATAAACAACAAAGCTGCAGATGCCATGGCAACAATTAGATCCCTGGTTGATATGAAGAAAGATAGCAAGAACTGCGAGTTCCTGATCGAAGAGCTCCCTATTCTAGATATGATGTTCCCCAATCAGAGCTAGTGTGCGAAATCAGTGGCCTCTTATCCCCGTGGTATCAAGAAACTTATATGTATCTCCATGATAACATCATCCCTCCTAACCTATCTACCTCGCAACGAAAAACCTTCATCCGCCAAGCCTCCCACTTCACCATTGTAGGAGATACCCTATACAAAAGGAGTCTTGATGGCACACTTTTATGATGTTTAGACTCTAGGGAAGCTGAAGTGGCCTTGCAAGAGGTACATGAAGGCATCTATGGGGCACATTCAAGTGGACCAACTTTAGCTAAGAAGATCCTGAGAACTGGGTACTATTAGCCAACCATGGAGCAAGACACCTACCGATTTGTAAAGAAGTGTCTGCCATGTCAACAGCACAAAGATCTCATTCATGAACCAGCACAAGAATTATAGCCAATCATGACGTCGTGGCCTTTCTCATAGTGGGGGCTCAACCTCATAGGGAAAATCCATCCACCATCATCTAATGGCAATAAATTCATAATAACTGCTACCGAATACTTCACTAAGTGGGTGGAAGGAATACCACTCACCTTCACCACTGGAACACAGATATCCAAGTTCATTCTCCTTTATATCATATGTTGTTATGGCATCCCCCATTCCATTATCACAGATAATGGAAAACCTTTCAAGAACCAGGAAGTCCGCACCCTGTGCGAGAAATTCCAAATACAACACCACTTCTCCACTCCATATTACCCTCAAGGCAACGGTCAAGTAGAAATTTCAAATAAAACCATCCTTTGCATTCTAAAGAAGACGGTTAATGAAGCTGGCCGTGACTGGCACCTTCAGCTCAATCCCACCTTATGGGCCTATCGCAGAAGCATATGTACACTCACAGGAGCCACTCTGTATTTCCTTGTATTTGTATCTGAAGTCATCTTACCTATTGAGGTTGAGCTCCCATCCTTAAGAGTATCTATGCAAAACATAATCACTAATGAGGAATACCGAGTCGTAAGGCTGCATGAGCTAGAATTATTGGATGAGAAACGTCTGGATGCATTGAACCATCTGTAGGCCTACCAAAATCGCCTCAGAAGAAGCTATCACAAGAAAATCAAGAACCAAAAATTTGAAGTAGGCGACCTTGTCCTTATGGAAAACCAAAAAAATTTGCAGGAGCACCCTAAAAAAGGAAAGTTTGAACCCAATTGGTTAGGGCCTTATGTCATCACAACCAACTATGGATCAGGAGCACACCAGCTTGCAACACCTAAGGAGTAGCCTCTAGATGAGCCTATGAACATTCTGTATTTGAAGAAGTTTTATGCATAACCCATCGAGTATCACAAGCAAAAAATACAGAAAAATAAAAAAATACCAATAAAAAGTTCAAAAAAAAATAATCAAAAATGTCAAGAAAAACCTAAGTGCAATAAAGGCATCCAATGGTGAAAATCACTTCGATGACACCTTGTATTGGTACCATGGTGAAAACATGTTCCAAGCGCCATGTGTAGTGGCTGGTTCTACCATCTCATAAGACCTCTTTCCATCACAACACCTCACACCTCACACCGAAATCACCTTCCATGGCTTGGAATTTGGAAACATCAATCACCCACCCCGCATCTCCCCACCCAAGGCTACCCCCACGAGATAAAGATCCTTGTAAGCTTCCTTCTATACAACAAAAAATCAAAAAAATCCAAAAAACATCAAAAGATCAGAAAAAACCAAAAACATCAAAAAACCCAAAAACATTAGAAAAATCTAAAACCCAAAAACATCAGAAAATCAAAAAATCCAAAAAATTCCAATTTCACTACCACAACACCATCACATCCTCACAATCACCCAAAATCATCATCACCTCATCCATCCTAAACCATTTCCACATCATCAAGTCTTGCCAGAACTACATATTCATCTCACCTGCATCTTGAAAGTACCTTGATCCAGTGGACACAGGGTATGTAGGAAGTCTAGAATACGAAGGAAGTATCCAGTACTTAGGTACATAAGATGCACCCATCCAACCTGTTTGGATGGTCCCTATTTACTAAGCTTTC
The DNA here is from genome assembly GCA_027924645.1 of Cunninghamia lanceolata. Classification (NCBI taxonomy): domain Eukaryota; kingdom Viridiplantae; phylum Streptophyta; class Pinopsida; order Cupressales; family Cupressaceae; genus Cunninghamia; species Cunninghamia lanceolata. The sequence goes on along the minus strand of BSBN01001578.1, from coordinate 1,033,824 downwards.
TAGATCCAACAAATGATACACATGCTAAGTATATGCCCAAAATATCGTGCCTCATGCAAAAATCATCAATCAACATGCCAACTATAATCCAATACATGGCCTGACTGTCCTTTTGCCCATCTTTCAAAAATTATCCAACAACATCCAATTGATTCGCGTCCTAGGATATATCGTTCCTACAATGGACAAAAATCTGTCATCTTATCAACACTTATCTTGGCAAGAGAACACAAGGGATGTCTGTATCTTTTTGTTGGTCTTTTTGATTATTGATTTTTATTTTTTGTCTTACTCCTGGTCACTTCCAAAGCTACCTTGATCTCATTATATCATGGTATGTGGCGGACAACACTTGGAGTGGACATAGTCATTATTTTTTGTATGATGTGCTTGTGGGTTGATTTCATTACTCCAAGAATAGTATTCATGTCTTGAAACCTGGGTCAATTCTAGCATGATGTGCCTCATTTACATATACAGGCAGGAATACCTTATATGTACTATGAGCATTCATGGCTATGAGTCCCCTTGGCTAGGCAAGGTTATACTACATTGGACATGCATGACATCAACCTATTGTTTGTGGGTCTAGTCCATGCAATCATGGGATATATACATCATCACTTAGGTCATCTCATACCTTTGTGAAGTGTATCCTATATTGCTATAATAAACTAAGAAATGCTCTCAATTAAATTTATGCAACTATTATTACTAGCTCGAATCATCTTCCTATCACTCATTCATCCATACTATCTGGGCCTAGATCTTTTATCTCCCACCATCTAATTCACCCCCCCAATCTTTTCACTAACCACACCTATCCCGCTTATTCCCACCTAACACACCCTGAACCAAAATAAATCCCCCCTCAATGATGTGGTGTATCATGACCTAACAATTCCCTCATCCCCCATCCCACTCCCTCCCCCAATCTAACCAAAACCAATCCATAAACCCTTATCCCCTCCCCACCTATTCCCCTACCACTAAGCCCCACCACCCAGGGTTGAACAAAAGCATCACGTGTATCATGACTTGATCATCACATATACATTAGTGGCATTCCATAATCGTTTAGTTACATTTTCATAATCATTTAGTTGCATGTTCATATTTCCATTTGCATACAGAATATGTGTTTATTAAGATAAGCATATATTTCCATTTCATTACATTTTGCATCCATAATAAATGTTTATTAATCTAAGCATTTATCTGCATTACATATTTACATCATAATCCATAGTCAAAACATGCATACAACACATTATTTGAGTCCATCTAATAATTAAACTTCAAATCCTGCCATGATATGATGGACAAGATAGCTAGTATGATTATTGTCATGATTCTGACAAGCTACATACAACAGTGTAATTATAATTCACATTTTACATCTATCCAATAACCATCACATCATCATTAGAAATAAACCATAACATAAGATCAAATCATTCAAGCACTAAGTCAACATAACATAGCCATCCTATCAATAAAACATAACAAAATCATAACATCTCATAAAAATCATTACATCATCATCATATATACATAATCCACAATTTCATGACATCCATAGCATCTTATAAAATCATCACAATATGCATTATCCATAAAACATACTGCATCCATCAACATAAGCATCATCATAATCATATAAAAACATCACAAACACAATAGGTAGGCCATCAAAATCATCATCTCATATATCATCATCACAAAAAATGTACATCGCTCATATATACATCAAAAATATGTCATGATATAATTCCTCCAAGGGCCAAAATAATACAATTGTCAACCCTGGGCTAATGAACCCCTCCCGGACTGGGTGGGAGACGCCCTTGGACCCTATGGTGGCTGTAATGGCTGAGGTGGTTGTCCTGCCTGTGTTGCAATCTGCTGCGGTGATGGCTGCTATATAGACTGAATGGACCTCGATCTATGTGAACCTGACATCCCAGATCTACTCCGTTGTCTATAGATGGGAATCCGCTACTCCAGAGGAACAACTGTGCAGTAAGCTCCATAATAATAATCTGTACAAGAAGCCTACTGGGATGACCACCTCTGCTCCTCCATCAACTACCCTTGCAGCTGTATCAGCTAGCTCTGTAGCTGTACCACCTATGCAGAGCTCCCCCTACCACCAATCCCTATAATCTAGTGATCTCATCCTCTGCTGCCTATCGAAGCCCTATCTCCCTATCCTGCTCTGCTGTCAAGGCTATGACCTGTGCCTGCAATGAACTAATCTATCCATCCATGTCCTCACCACCTCCATCTATAGCTGCAGAAAGTCCTCAGAGCTACGCTAACTCCTGACCCTGCCTCTGTAAGGTGTCCTCATAGCTAGCTATCTGGGCACGTAGGGTATCCAGCTCTGTCTCATCATCCCCCTCTCAGCCTCTCCATTGTGATACATGTCTCTTTGTAGTAGTCTCATCTCCACCTCTTCCCGAACCCCCTACACTGGGGCTCCCAAAGCCACTAACCTCAGTCACTGCTACTATCACCACTTGTTGTCCTGTCGGCCTAACCCGCTGCCCTATGGGTCTCATTTGCTGACCAGTAGGCCTCACCTGCTAACATGTGGGCCTAGGAGGTGGTCCTGCTGCTCTTTGTCCTGACTACACTGGTGCTCTACCAGATGGCACTGATCCTCTCTGTGCGTGCTACTGTGGTGGTCCCCTAGGCGGTGGCATAAGTCCCCTCTGTGGTGGCCCTCTTTGCGGTGGTGCCTATCCAACTCTCCCCCTTTGATCTCTACCACCCTATCCACTACCAACTCTACCTCTCCCACGAGCTCTCCTCACCAAGATACCTGCTCCTCCATCAGAGTCATCATCATCATCATCCTCCTCATCCTCCTCCACAATCATATCCAACTTTGCCTCCAGATCTGTAAGTCAGATAGGTCGCCATATAGCCCACCACCTATCATACTTAGGTGTAGTCCCGGCATCCACAATACCACTCTGCTAGTCCCACTATTGTGGTTGTAATGCATCAAAATCTGCAATAGCTACCTGCGGTGCTATTCGTGGAGGCCATCTCATGTCCCTATGTGTCCATCTGAATATGGCCATCCCCTATGGAATGTTCTGTCGTAGGCCAAACTATCTCATCACCCGAGATGGAATGTATCTATCTATAGTCTGAACCCCTCGCCCCATAATATATCATGTCTGAATGGCATAGGATAGCTGATCATCCTCATCTGGCCACCTCTTGCATCTGATGTATGGTCTATATACCACCTATGTCACATCATCTAGCAGTCTCCTCCAATACCTCAGCATACCTGTGTATGAGTACTGCAACTGTCCTTGGTATCTTAACACATAAGCCTCAAAAGGTTGTCAATGCAATGCTCCCACTGGACGTGTGATAGGAATATGCTCATATGCCCATATGTGTAGAAGTGTCACCCCTGTTGACAACACACTGTCCAAATGGTAAACAACTATGTGCATCTCATGATATAGCTGTGTGAGTATACAGGGACCCCATGCAAATACCATCCCATGCACCACTATCTCCTCTATAACCTTCCGCCAGCCAACTGAAAATCCCTACCCTCTCTTATTAGGCATCACCACCCCACCAATCAAGGCATAGAGAAAGAGAACCCAGCTCCGTTCCCTAGCTGCAAGAGTCTAATGATAACTCATGGCTCGATCATCCTCCACTAGCACAATCACCCCTAGCTCAAAAGCCCCCTCTAATGTCGGTCCTCCTCAGCCTACATCATAAACCACTCATCTCCCGTGTATCAGAACCTTTAGGATCTAATACACATCCTCTAGGGTGATAGTAATCTCACCCATCGGCAACAAAAATGAGCATGTCTCTGGCCTAAATCTCTCAATCAATGTTGTCATCAAGGCTAGGTGCTTCCACACCACAGGCATCTCTGCAAGTGTCCACAACCCTAATGCACTAAATCACACCTTTGTAGGCGCATCAAACTCATACCATAGTGCCATCACCTCAGGAACCCTCTGCTCCCGCGATGCCAGAATGCCCCCATCAATCTGCATTTCACCATAAAATTCCCCTCAACCTTAATCTTAGAAAAATGTGCTAACAAATCACCAAATCACGCTGAAATTACATTTAGCGCCACCCCCTTGCAAAATGGTGCCACAATTACCCAAAAATCATGCTATTTCTTAAAAAAGTGCTACCTTCCTCCAATTTCGCACCATTCCACGAATTAGCGTTAATCTACTCTAAACCTACGCTGATTTCAAAAATCACGCCGCCCTTACCCTCATTTAGTGCCACACCTTAAATTGGTGCTAACCTACCCTAAAATTAGCGCTATGATAAAAAATAGCACTACTAACCCCTAAACATAGCGCTAGTCGCTAAAAAAGTGCCATTTTACAAAATGGCACTACTCACCCAGATAGCGCTATTTCTAAAAATAGTGCTAGCTCCCTTCTAGATAGAGCCACTATAAAAAATGGCGCTACCCCGCCTAAAATTCACACTAGCCACATCTAAAAATGGCACTAATCGCCCTAACCTACCCTTTTCCTGACAAAAAATCAACCTAAAAAAGTGCAAAAATTAGAATACAAAGATGGGATCGATGACTCACCAACTCGCCAGCCTCCTCTGATCGCATGTAGGTTCGTACTCGCTCCACCAGGTGTGAATATCGAGGGTAGAAAGGTGTGTTGCCGCCTCCTGCCATCTCTCTTACTCTCTCTTTCTCTATTGGCTATGTGTGCAAATGAATCACCTTTGGGCCCACTCTTTACTATTTATAGTTAGCCATATCACCCCCTTCCATCTTTTTCTCCCCTAAGGAGCATATTAAATCCTTTTTCACCCGTTCTTCTTCCTATGGACTTGTTTTTCCGTCCTCTTCTCATTTTTCACCTCCGTTTTATCCCTTTTGAGAGTTCAACCAAAAAAATTTTATTTTTGCCTAAGCTCTCAAGGGGGCATCCCTCACCCATTTTTTTCCTCCATGCAGTTGGGGCAAATTTTCTTTGACCTGACGCCACTCCCTTGCTAGGTCCTGACGCCATGTCAAAGAGGGGCAAATCTAGACACCTAAAAATGTCTTCATCATCAAACTGACTCCCTACATCCCTAAACATACCTATTTCCCTTCTAATTAATTAATTAAATTTTTATTTAATTAATTATCCCTTCATCACCTAATTTTTCATCATTTTATCCCCCACAATTGGATTAATTTCATTAATTCAATAGTTCAACCTTACCCAATTAATTAAATAAATATACAATATTTATTTGGTTAATCTCCCCCTTCTTACTAAACCTAATTAATTAGTTAAATCATGTTTAACTATTTAATTCAACCTATTAATTAACCTATCCCTACCCTAGGTGATTAAATAGTCATTTTTTAATTACCTACCCTAACCTACATCATCCTAGCCTTAGGATTAATTAAGTAAATCATTAATTAATTAATCTTATTATCCCACTAATCCATTTGCTAATTTATTCCAGCCATATTAATTAGGTTAATCACCTCAATTAATTTGGTCAAACCCTCATTAGCACTTCTCCCCACATCCCATGAATAAAAAATTGATTTCCATGCCAAATAAATCAATTTTTAATACACATTTGTCACAATCTTCATTAAATACCTCTTACACCCCTTACACATGTCATAACTCATTAATATCCACTCTTCCCCAAATGAATTTTAAATTCATTTTACTCTTGCCCATGTGAACATTTAATTCACAAATAATCCATCTCACCCAACCTCATTTATGGACCCCTCTTCCCAAGATGAATTAAAAAATCATCTTTATTCTCAACCCTTCATTTCTCAAGATTGAATCTAGGCCCTCCACATCATCTTCATCCTCCACCATTGATCTCTCAAATCAATCTCCACCCTTAGATCAAAATCTCTCCAAAAATCCTATAAATACACCATCTCTCAAGCCATTTTTCATCCACAATTTGAGTAGAGTTATTATGCTAAAATCTTGAGCTATTCTAAGTGTGAGTTGCATAGTTTGAGAGCATTTCACATCCCATTTGAGCATCTAGGGTATAGCTTGGAGCATTGGGTGCAAGCTCCTTCACCCTTCTTGGATTGGGTCTTCATATTGAGGTATAAATCCTTGTTTCAAATGCATTTGATTTATGTTTTTACCTTGATTTGGATACACTAATCACAAGGATATCCTCTGTTTTGTTGGTTTTGTGTATTGGATTGGGAATAGAAGTTCTAAGTTCTCATATGAGTGACCTCAGTAGTCAACTTTCTTAGTTGAGCTTATATCTCTTTAATGTCATCATTTTCTTCCTGCACTTTGGCTACTACAATGTCTTGATGTGGCTGGAAAAACAAACTGTCATTACTATTCTGTGCAACATCTTGAGGTGCATGTCCAAGGTGTGGTATGATCTGACCATTTCCTCGAGGAGGCATAATGCTAAGTGGAGGCACTTGCAAAGGGTTAGACATTACAACAGGGGGCATCAAAGATCCATTGGCTTGTGTTTGACTAGGATATGTAGGATATCCTAAGTTAGGTGCAAGACCTAGTGTTAACTATTGGTTAACCTTGACAGCTTCAGCAAAAGCACCTGACAAGGAGGTGATGGCAAGGTGGATCCTCCTGATGAACATAGATGTTAAGGGATCTAGAGCTGAGTAGTAAACTAACCGAGCTGCCTCATTATCAACATTATAGGGAGCTGTCAGCTTGGAATACATCTTCTAGAATCTAGCGTTGAAGATTGAAATCAACTCTCCCTCAACTCTTTTGATTGTAGAAAAGAGATGATACGTCATGGCGGCATCTACAATTATTTTGAGTCTAGTTTTGAAATGTTTCTCCAAGGTATCCCAAGAGTCAATGGAAGTTTGAGGTGTTAGAATCTTGAAAAGAATATAACCCATAATCAAATTGAAAGAGATAGAATCAATAAACTATAATGCAAATGAAGTGAACAGCATAACAGTACTATGAGAGAATAATGTAAATGCTCCAATGGCATAATAGCATTATGAGAAAACTATAGTTCCATCCTTCATTACACTCTTGTTCATCTTACCATCTTACAAAATGAATAGACATACCTTGCTTATAAAGACAAGGATGAAAGATAAGAAGTTGTAGTCATGTGACAAGTGTCATATTCCTATGACATGTGACAACTAGAGGGTAAGATGCCAACTAGTTGATGTGTAGGATATGACAACTATAAGACAACTATCAACAAATATCAACCACTAGAAACAACTAGAAGTATCTAGAAGGCTCACTAAGTCAACTTAACATGTGAATATGTGCGTGAATATTATTTAACTAATAAATAGTTAAATAATATGAATTATCCACACAACAAAGAAAATAATTGGTTAAGTAATATACCTATTCACACTAACATGAGGAAGGCTGACAAACCAACCATATGCTTCTTCTCCTAGTGAATAAGGAAACAACCTACATACAACATCCTCATGTTGTATTCTAGCCCTGAAATAGGCCTCCATGAAGATCTGGATATGATCATCCGCATCTTGATAGGGATGATATTTTGGAAAAATTGTGTCCAGATTTTTAGGCAAATCATTATAAGTAGCAAAGTGAAGCAGTGACTCAAAAATAAAGAACGACATTGCAGGTGGTGCTGAAGGTACTACTAGAGGTGCTACGGGAGCTGCTGGCGGATTAATGATAGAAGGTCTAGGCTGATTGGTAGAACATGGTCTAGGTCTAATCATGGACAATTCTTCTAAAGGACCAGAGGATATTGACTTGGTGTTAGGTCAACGAGCCAGTGCTTCAAAGTTCAGAACAAACTTTGGATATTTTGACAGGATCTTCATGAAGATATAAATAATTACTCCTTGGGAGTGGATATTTATAGATGTTTAGCTCATATGATAAGATATTTGCAGAATATTTGCAAAGAATGAAAATCTTTGAATCAAACTTTGGAAATCTAGACAACTTTCTATAAATATGTTCATGAATGTCCACAGGGATGGGATATTTATGATGAAATTCCTCAAATTGTCATATATTGGTGGAATCTTTGCAAAAATACTTAGGATTTTGAGTATTGTGAGAAATTTGAAAATATCTCCTCACAAGAACGCGGGAAATGATATCAGGATGACAAATCCTCAAATCAAGTTGATCTGGCCCTCCTCCTAGCACTAAAAACTATTGATACGATTTTTAGTCATATTAACAATGATAAAAATTCACAAAGCAAATCTTTATCTTCTTGAAGAATATGATTAATTCAAGGTGAATTAATGATTCCAAGTCTTTATTGATCGGAACATGATCTGATAATCTCTCAGTGGTTTGATGTGAATTTGTTGTTTAATCCTTTAGGGGCCTTACACATGAATTTCAAGGTAATTTGTATCTAGATATGTAGATATTTGCTCTATTTCACCCTTTCTATATAAATCTCAACAAATTGATGTTAAATCTTACAACCTCTAACCAAAATATGCAGATATTTATTCTAAGTTTGATCAATTCTTCTGATCTTCACTCTGGTTAAGATTGTTCATGATAATGTGCATAACTTTGATTAATTCTTCTAAATTTAGTTAAATGTGAACTAATTTGTACTTAATTATGCTTCTGCACTTCAAATTATTCTAAATAATGTGCCTACAAGTGGATATTTCTATGATTCTTACCATTCTTTTCTATTATTTGCATGATATTTTCAATTCTACATGTGATTTTGTTCATAAATGCATATGATATTCATGTATCTACAGATGTCTACATATTTTAAGTTATGCTTTTCATTTATCAATATGTTGCAGTTGATTATGATGATTCTATGAAATTTGAAAGAAATTGAAATGAATTCCTAAAATTATTTAAAGCGAGTGAGTTTCAACAATTGGTCCATATGCACAATTTAACATTTCATGAAAAGAGATAAAATCAAACCATGTGCTGCCAGGTCATTCCACAACTTCACACAATTGATGCTAATCTTCTAAGGTATAGGATGACAACAATATCCACCAGTTGATATGCACTCCAAGGGACATGACAAATCACAGTGAAATATGAAGATGAGATCCACACATGATTACTTATAATTTATGATTAATTGGTAATCTGAATCTCTATTTCATTCAACATTCAAAAGTATGCATATATACAATCAATCTCAAGAAAGAACCATGTAGCTCAACAATTCTCTCTCGATTAAGCTCCTAATCTACAAAATGGCAATCCACCCTCTTTTATAGAATAAGGAGAGGATGCAGTTACAAAAGATCCATCGATCTAATAGTCAAGATTTAATGTGGCACATGATTGCTAGTTGGCAATCAATCTGGTGGTGTACAACAAGTATCTAGAATGTTTTAGAATCGTTGACTCGGTCAACATGATCCCTATTACTCTACATTATTATCAGACTCTTCATTAGTAGATGGTTCCTTTGTTATTCTACATCTGATCCCTTGGATAAACTCATGTTTGGATAGCTTTATCTATTTATACTCCATCTAATACTTTGGCCTTCTTGGCTGCATATTTTTGCACCTTCAATTTCTCTTGCAGAGTTATCCACTTGTTTGTCCACCTATCCATCTCTTCTTTATATTTCTCTATTTTAGCCTTCATCCTCATAGCCTTATTAATGGTAGCCTCAGAAAAATGCTTAATAGGATCTTCTCCTACAAGCATAAAATTATCTCAGAATGCCTTAGTAGCAAAATTCTCATCCTAAAATTCTACTTTTCCTTCAACTTCACCCTCAAGGGCTTCCAAAATCTCTATCTCCTGTACTAAGAGATCATGTATCTTGACACTAACATCTACAACCTTAGCATTGCACCTCTTTGGGATATCCACTTCAAACCTTACATCTTCACACCAATTATCTAGTTGTGGTAATGTCTGAGGTGTTAAGACATTTTTGGTCATGGGGATGTTAGTATCTATTTTTGTCATCTCTTTGAGTATAGCCAAATTCGTACCATTCTTTATCAATCTCTAGCTAACCTCTTTCTTCACTTTATCGGCCTTACCCTTCAGGTTACTTAGCAAGTCCCAATTGGACAATGAAATTCTTATTAGTTGTTCACCATCAGCCAAAAATTTAGTGAACCAACTATCCATTACCTATGCATGATGTTTTTGCACATCTAAAACAGCTATCTCTTCTTGTGATACCAATGTCAATGAAGTATCCTCTCTGATCTAGATATTGGTTGGTGCTACCAACCCTTTCACAAAATCATGTAATTGGGCTACTTGTGCCTTATACATTCTTTTCTTAGCCTTCGTCTTCTTTATTCTGGTCTCCACCGCATCAGTATGATTCCTCAATCCTTTGATCTCTTGTTCATCAGTGGCATGGCCCAAATCAATGGTGTTTATCTGAAATTCATATGGCCTTATTTCTCCTTTGCCCTTATCTACTTTTGGCACAGCTATTTGAGCCATTCTCCTTCTTGTAACTGCATCTCGTTTTATTGTTGAGAATGTCCTTTCCCTTCTCTTCTATTTGGTTGGATCCAATGTAAACAATGATTTGAAATTAAAGGGTTTAGTCTCCTTTTGTGGATGTTCCACCTCTGATGACATCCATGAGAATGCAATTGATCTTGACCCTCCTTGGTTTGACTATTCAATTTAAGCATCTTGTATATCTTTATTCTTATTTGCTTCCCCATCACCAACATGGACCTTTGTATTTTCTTGTTGTTCTTTGTCCTGATCCTGTTGTGATGGAATGATCTCAAGATTTTCTGTTTGTTGATCTTGATCATGATCAGCCTTGCCATCATCATGGACCCTTTCTTGCTCTGGCAAGGGTTGATCCAGATGTGATGTATCTGTTGGCTCATCTTCAACCTTATCATCTGTATGCACATCCTGAGCTTGTTCTTCTTGCATTGCTTCTACTTGGATGTTTTCAAGCCTTGATGTTTGGTCATCTTAATGAGGTCCCTATAGTGGTTGTCTTTCATCACTCTCATCAATTTTACCTCCTGTATCCATGACTGACCCTGACACCGACTCTTGTTTAGGCTTATCCATCAGGATATCCTGTTGTGCCCCTTCAGTTTGGGCATCTTTATTTGTATCATCAACATCCATGGGGATGTTCCCTTCTGGTTCTTGATCATTCTTGACAGTCTCCCCTTCCTACTCCCCACTCTTAGGTTGATACATCAAATCAATTACGTTGGGGCTAGTGACTGTCTCAATGAGGACATCTAGAGGTCCCATTTGTACTTCCACCTCTGAAGACTCTACCTTATTAGTATCTTTATCTTTCATTTTTGTATCCTTACTTCCCACCTCAGCATTATTATGGTGGAGTAATGTTTCAATAGGATGATTAGTCACATCTGTGACTACATCATCATCAGTCAAATCTACTATTGAACTCAAGGGAAAAGGCTTGTTTACTTCTTTCTCCAATGATTTATTAATCGCCTCTTGTGCCATTTTAGATTTTACCTTAATGATGTTCTCAGAAGGCACACTATGTTGGAACTCCTTCACAACATTCAAAATTGGGCCCTGATGTACCTGTGTCTAAATAGAAGATGGAATTTCCCCCCTCATGCTTGGGTCTTGATACCAAGAATGTCTAGGAATATTGATTCCTTGCAATACATCCAGTCCCTTCTCTATAATGGTCCCAATTGGGCCTTGTTCTTGACCCTCCAACATCTCCTTTATTACAATTGATGCCTGTGGTACTGAAATTGGGATAGCCACCAGTGGCATATCCTTAGAAGGCGAGGCTAATGCATATGAAAGGAACCTAGGTGTGCAGAAATTGCATCCTACACTAATCTAATGACAAGAGATGTATGCAAATTCAATTTTAATTCTTACAACTACAACAACATAGAACATCTAACAGAGATATTGCAGCAATACACATACACACAGAAAGTAGACAGAAGAGAGAGAGACAAGATATATGTGGGGAAAACCCTTACAAGTGAAAAACCCCACACTCCAAAACACAGTTCAAATGTATTACAGTAAACAATAACAGATTACAATACAGTTTCAGAGCCAATTCTCTTTCAGGAATCTTCCAATGTCAAATATGGAGATATTCCAGTAGCATAACAATACCTGTACAAAACACTACTTATCTCCCATCCAAGCACCTATTTTTATAGAGTTTACAAGGCAAATATGGAACCTTTTAGAGATGGGTGTCCATCTTGGACTCATGCCCCAAAACCCATGCCTAAGGACGCTTGTCCAACATCCCATCCCAATGTGGGTGCCTTGTCCCATGATAGGCTATGACAGGTGCTCTTACGCACCTTACAACTGTCATAGAATCTGTCATAACTGACAGCACTTACAATTGTAAGAGAATCTGTCATACACTGACTAAAAATATCTTATTCCTCTTACAACATGTCATAACCTCCCTTGACCACCCAAAGATGTCTTTCTCTCATGCAAAGATACTCACCAACACAGGGGCTCTGCCCCTTGACCCCATCTTGGGGGTGCTGCCCCCAAACCCCCATTAATTATTCAAAGGGGAAATCGCAACTGCCAAAGTCACCAAAATTTATCCTGTCGCATGTACACAAGGTGCCGACTATGCCAACTCAACATGGGATAAATAAATACAACATTAGGAATTTGCAAAGGTTGAGACACCTTAATTCCCAACAACATACACCAATGAAGCTCCCTCAATTTTAGGTTGTTCCACAGTCCCTGATGAACTGGGCTGTGCTAGTTTGGTCTCAAGGACCTACCTCTTATGTACCAGGACGTCATCATATCCTTGCTCCACCATTTCTTCCATTTTCCTTTTCTTATCATAGGTGACCATGACACATTTTGCTTTCAATTCATTGACCTTCTTCACCACCCAATTCTTGGTCCTTGACATGACTTTGGCAGTAAGGACATCAATTGAAATCTCATCCCCTTGGGTCCAGTCTAGAGGCACCAATGCGTCATTATACACTTTGTTATCCTCATACTCTAGGTCCAAAACATCATCATCATCTTTCTTGAGCTGAGGAGGGACCTCTGGTTGTCTAATGGTTCTTATCTAATCCAATGTTAACCTCTGATATTCTCTTTTTCTTACCTCATGCTCAGCATCACAGTCTACCCAGTAATCTTCAAGGTGCATGCTATGTTTGTATTTCTTGTTGAACCTCTTCTCAATCCTATGATAAGGATCATAATATCTGGCGAAAGGAAACAATTGTAAGTTCAAACTACTCAGATCAGACTCAGCCTTTTTGGCATTATCCATGGATCCTATCATATACCAATTAATTTCTAAAGGGAATTTTCTGTATGGTCTTCCTTCTTTCCTCTTAGATACTTCAAATATAGGGAGTTGTTGTCTTACCAAATCCATTAGAACTACTTTATCTGATGGATACCTTGGTAGCATGAATAGATTCCCATTGAATCCCTCCATCTGGATATAAGAGTAGGTTTTGGATTGTATGAACCAAGTACCATATCCATCAATCATCTGAATGGCTCCCATTGAAAATATTTTGGATCTATCTCCTTCCAAGAGCCTAACAATGTGCATTATAAAGCAATCTTGTAGTGTTGAATGGATTATTTCCTCACCAGATTGGGATAATGCTCCCAGGGAGTCTTTTCATGAGGCAATATGCCCATTTTCCCTATTGTTTGCAAGCCATCAAAAGTGCCCTTAGCTACACAGGCATATACCAAATATGAGGTCATTTTGAAAACCCTATCTTTTGCTTTTCTCCACTTGACCATCTAATTGTACATGGCATCACTAATAATTTTGGTCCACTGGACCTTTCCATCCTTGTTCTCAATGACCATCCAGATCAGCCCGAACATCCATGAATCAAAGCTTCCGCAATTCTCCCTCCCACTCATTCTACTGAGTAGGAAAATCATATACTGCACCTCTGCATTGAAATCATATTTATACAAATGTTGTGGCATCTTAGCCACTGCTTTGGCCTTATTATCCAGATCTCTCCATCCCTGAAAAATTACCTTTCTACAATCCTTCTAATTAAGGTCATATTCCTTGGCCAATGCCTCTAGGTCTGGCAAATAAATTCCTCTAGATGTTGGCAAATTAAATGCCTCAATTATAACATCCATAGACAAATCAACATAAACTCTTCCTTGTTTCTCAACCATTCTTGTGACGACATTATAATTCTGTGTACACTCAATCACAAGTTTCAGAGCCTCTGCAGCATAAGGGAAACCAACCACATAATACATCCTTGAAGTGACTATGTTCTTTAATATGGGATGATCTTCTCTGCTATTGATTCTAGCTCTAAATGCCTCAATGTCTGTGTTACCTGAATGGGTATCCTTTACAAATCCCTACTTGTTATATATGCTGAGTGCTTTAGGGAACATGCTCTGTTTGAACTTGACATCCTGCTTATCCATACATGGTTGAGACATCTCATCCTGCAATTTCATGGACATGTCTTAAATAGGGCATTCTGTAATACTAGGGTTAGCATTATTAAATCTATGAAATCAATAAAAATTACATCCAAGTATACATTTAATCCATATGTAGCCCTAATATTTATTGAATTTTAGCATTTTATGCCTCTTTTTAGCTCAAAATCATGGAGTATCATCATAAAATAACTAGTTAGGGCTTGATCCGTACATACCTGGTTTACTGAACTTGAATTGAAATAATGTAGATTAATACCGAAGATATTACGTGTAGGTGATCCTTTGTTGTGTCAAAAATTTAGTCGCAGACTCACTCTAATAGCTTCAATTACGTTCTCAGGTTCTTTGTGTGGGAATGTTAGCTTTCTGAATGCAATTATGAGATTGTAAAATCAATTTACCACTTAAATCATGAAAAATCATTGGATTAGGGCATATTAATTACTCCCGAGAGGATCAAATGAGTTCCAGCGAAGAAATAGTGAGTAATAGTGACAAGTGTTTGTTGGCACGAGTTTGAATTTGAAAAGTCAACAGGTTTTAGAAGTATTATGAAATGCCCACTCAGGAAATTTACCAATTAATATTAAATTTATCAAAAATAATGGAAATATAATAATAAATAGGAGAGAATTTTCTAAATATTAACTTATAAATTTCAAAATTTAAAAGTAATTTTATACAATTCAATGTAACTGTAAATATATGATATAACATCTTATACAATTCTTCACATTCACAAAGAAAGTCATATGAACATCTTTTCACAAGGTGGAAAGTTCTTCCTTAGCCCCACTTCCTTGCTCGGTCTACAGATATGTAACTGCACACTAAAAGCAAATATTAGTTCCACAAGTCCATCAATAACATATCAGATAATAATATATTGGCCTAAGTCCCTAAGGAGCCGACCTAATGTCTTGGGGGCTCATCCATGATGGCCTTGCCTACGTACGCATAGCACAAAGACTTTGTAGTTCAGGAAAAACTAGTCTAGCAACCATGAAGTTGACTTAGATACAATATCTCTTAAGAAATTTGGTCTTCATATAATGATATTCCCTAGAGTATTATTCAAGTATATAAAGTATATGTAACTAATTAGTTTATAAATAACCTCCTACAGGGTATAATTATAACTACTGTATACCAATCATTCTCTAAGATTAAATGCTTAAATATGATCTTAGCATATGGACTTATAAAACGAGAATACATTCACATCTCAACCCTACTTCACCTATTGATGCATATAGAGTTAACCATAAATCTTCACAAGAAACATTCGATTAAGTGAATATAACAACATATGATATTCTAGGAATCAAGACATTTAATAATTTGAAGAAAGCATTAGGTAGTAGTTTCAAAGACAAGATTCAAGCAATCACTAGTCTTATTCTAAATTCAAAGAATCTATCTTCCTATTCATTCATAAAAAGTTCCATAGTCATGACATTTAACTAAGATGTTAAAACAATAATTACAATTTTAATCTAAAGTATTAACTTTCATGAATTTTATAACCAAAACCTTAATAGCCATTCTAGAAATTGACATGGTTGAATCTATGGTTATATCAAAAATAGGGTATCAATATAATCTCAATAGACATTTGTATTTACTAAAAAATCATACAGAAAACCTTAAACAATTTTCTTGCATAGGAACCCTAACGAAATATAACATAATTTGATTTTGTTGATAATACTATTTCTAAATCTATTAATTGTAACATTCAACAATATACCAATCTATAAAATAAGGAATTTCCTACAGGAAAAGGAAATACTCTCTAATAGTGACTGAAGCCATCGACTTAATGAAATAAATAATTTAACAGTGCTAAATAAAAAACCACCCAAACCGTATAGAAATCAATCTCAGACTATGAACAATTCATAAGAATATTATATCTAAGAGATTAAGTTTACTCTATTTATAGCTAGGTATAAATCTTAATGATAGTGGCTTTCTTTTACCAATCGTACCAATCAAAGTCTTCCAGATAATTCGTAACACATTAAAATTATAAATGATTCTTTTCCCACAATATTCCAATCTTAATTCATAATGATTACTATGCATTTCATTCATTAAAAGAATTCCTATTATTTGTTGTGTAAGAATAACGAATAAATATTATTATTATTTGCTATTTGTTTAATGTGTGGTGTCGAACTGCAGCCCAGCCGGCCACAGTCAGCCCACAAATTAACTATAAATAACCAATTCAATACAAAGAAGAACAAACATAATAGATATGGCTATAAACGCCTCACTACAAGACTGCCCTGGAGAATGCATTGAAATTTTTTTTTCCAGAATGGAGCATCTTAAATAAAACAAAATATACTTGTTAGGAGTAGACAAGAATATTTTCAAATCATAATGAAAAAGGAGAATTTTTATCAAATGAAATCAGTCTTACTCAACATGGATACAAGATATGGAGGTGCAACCAAAGTAAGAATCAGTTTAACAAAAGACATAGCTAATTTGGTGTCATGGAATGCCACCCTGGCAATATACACCTAACGGATTATTGAAAAGGAATTATAAACTTCTAAAAATTCTAGCAATGATTAAAGGTCATGCACAAAATGGATTCTTTGAAAAGGCTTAGAAAATTTCAAACAAATGCAACTATAAGCATTAAACTAAGTGTATCATCTTTGATGGCACCCTTAATTCATTTCCCAATATAATTATTTCTAGTATGTGAATCAGAGTTAAACATGTACAAAGATCAACTATTCAAACAAGGTATTTCATATTCTTAAAAGAATAGATTAAATTATAAAAGGATCGGTTTTGAAAATATAAAGATAAAGGTAAGTAAGAGATTCATTAAGAATCGAAGATGAGGAAGGAAATATTATACAACTATGTTAATACATAGGCCGAATATTAGTATTTTAGGCTGGCAAAAGGAATGATACAAGTTGAATGAATTCTACATGCTAGTTATAAATATACTAGTAAGTGGAATTAGTGAATATGAATCATTGACAAGGTTTAAATCCTTCAAGAATATATATATATATATAGTAGATACAAACCGTATGGAAATTGCAAATACAAACCGTATGGAAATTGTGGGTAATCTTGCATGTAAAACAAGTTTTTCACCTAGAATAGTTCTCATGGAATGATGATTGATTGACAAAGCACAAAATCTATTTGCAACAGCAGCTCAAGAAAATACCAAGTAAAGGCTTTTAATAACAAAATAAAGGGTTGGTGCAAAAATTGGTGCATGCACCACTTGACAACAACACAAGAATGATCAAAAGAAAATCTATCAAATGTACTAAAAATAGCATGATGAAGAATTAGCATGACACATTGTCTAGGCATACTTAGGCATAGAGAATGACTTTAACACGTAGAAATAAATGATCCTGCCTTAAATAATCCAACATGAAAAGATAGGAGCTCTATACCTATACACATATTATGCTAAGCGGATCGGCCCAAAAGATTGGCATGAAGATGAAAATAAGGCAAATCAAGGCTCCAAAAATGTTAGATTGAAATACTTGATACATTCAAGCATTAACTTATGCGTTCGATCAGACCCAGATAGGTTTTGAATACATGGAAAACGTAGGCACAAGTTAATAGTAAGGATCTGTATGAATTCATGGGTAATTTTGGGTCAAACAGGAACGAATTGATTGCATGGTACTTACCTAACATTAGAGTGAATCAGAAAAATTCCAAGACCTTTACTCTGCATCCTCTCAGTTGGAGTCGATATGCATGCCAAAGTGGAATCATAGCTCCTCCATAATACCTTCTATAGGGAAACTTTGCAGGAACAAAAGGAGATTAACGAGGGATTAGACATTCCCTCTTCACCAAATAGCTGAGAACTTGAAACAAAAATTTTAGAATGTGCCCTTCTGTGACTTCTTTAGTTTTCACCCCTAATTCTTCTTACCTTATATCCCGCCTCTCACTTCTTTCATTTCTTCGCCTTTTAAAACTGCACTACATGACTTTTCGTATGCCAATCCAAAAAATGACAACTTCTTGACCCAAATTAGAATTTAAAGAAAACTTTATAAAACATGCAAATAAGAAAGCACATAAAGATTGTGTGATTTTCTTTTCTTCACTATATTACATTATCTAAATAATTATTTTGAAATAATATAACTAATTAATTATTTTTAATTTATAAATAGATATGCCTTACATTCTTCCCCCCTAAGAATGGACTTCCTCCTGGAAGTCATCAAGAGAAATGATTATTTCCTAACTTCATCACATCAAATAAAAGTTAGATTTTGTCAAGAGATTTACTAAGTTCAATCCAGATTAGTTCACTTGATCTGCAACCATAAAGTTAATAACAATTCAGATTGCTCACATGTATCAATTAAAAATATGTCCTTTCATCAACCAAAAAATACAGATTTGCTCTCCACCCAACCATAGGATCGACTTGATCGAGTCCACCCCTGAGAAATAACAAAGAAACATTTTAAAAGATTTCAAATCTTTTCTCAAGAATTCAATCTCACATAATAATTACTCTTACTTCATTATAAAAATCAAAATTTCTATAAACATCAACTCCCAATAGCTCACACAGAGCATATAAAATGGCTTACATAGAGAAAGAAGAATGGCACACACATAGCAAATAGAATGGCTCACACAGAGCACATAGAATAGCTCACACAGAGCACATAGAATAGCTCACACACTAGAGCAAATAGAATGGCTCACACAAAGCATATTGAACATGGCTCACACAGAGCACATAAAATGGCTCACATAGAGCAAATAGAATGGCTCACACAGAGCACATAGAATGGCTCACACAAAGCAAATAGAATGGCTCACACAAAGCAAATAGAATGGCTCACACAGAGCACATAGAATGGCTCACACAGAGCAAATAGAATTGCTCACACAGATATCTCTCCAAGAATCTATTACAATTGATTACAACACTTTTTTTCTTCCCAGCACATCCATCAAGATGAGACCCAAAAATGGGTTTAGATTACCAATACTTTTACCCCAAAGATCCCAAGTGTTACAAACTGGTTCTCTGATAACTATGTAATTCCCACTCAAGAAGTTTAACAAGTAATATTAAATTTGTCAAAAATAATGGAAATATAATAATAAAAAGGAGAGAATTTTCCAAATATTAACTTATAAACTTCAAAATTTAAAAGTAATTTTATACAATTAAATGTAACTGTAAATATACGATATAACATCTTATACAATTCTTCACATTCACAAATAAAATCAAATGAACATCTTTTCACAAGGTGGAAAGTTCTTCCTTAGTCCCACTTCCTTGCTAGGTCTACAGATATGTAACTACACACTAAAAGCAAATATTAGTTCCACAAGTACATCAATAACATATCAAATAATAATATACTAGCCTAAGGACCTAAGGGGCTAACCTAATAACTTGGGGGTTCATCCATGATGGCCTTGCCTACGTACGCGTAGTGCAGAGACTTTGTAGTTCAGGAAAAACTAGTCTAGCAACCATGAAGTTGACTTAGATACAATATCTCTTAAGAAAACTAGTCTTCATATAATTATATTCCTGAGAGTATTGTTCAAGTACAGAAAGTATATACAACTAATTAGTTTATAAATAACCTCCTACAGGGTATAATTATAACTACTATATACCAATCATTTTCTAAGATTAAATGCTTAAATATGATCTTAGCATATGGACTTACATAAAAAGAGAATACATTCACATCTCAACCCTACTTCACCTACTGATGCATACAGATTTAACCATAAATCTTCACAAGAAACATTCAATTAAGTGAATATAACAACATATGATATTCTAGGAATCAAGACATTTAATAATTTGAAGAAAGCATTAGGTAGGAGTTTCAAGGACAAGATTTAAGAAGTAACTAGTGTTATTCTAAATTCCAAGAATCTATCTTCCTATTCATTCATAAAAAGTTCCATAGTCATGACATTTAACTAAGCTGTTAAAACAATAATTACAATTTTAATCTAAAGTATTAACTTTCATGAATTTTATAACCAAAACCTTGATAGCCATTCTAGAAATTGACATGGTTGAATCTATGGTTATATCAAAAATAGGGTATCAATATAATCTCAATAGACATTTGCATTTACTAAAAAATCATACAAAAAATGTTAAACAATTTTCTTGCATAGGAACCCTAAAGAAATATAACATAATTTGATTTTGTTGATAATACTATTTCTAAATCTATTAATTGTAACATTTGACAATATACCAGTCTATAAAATAATGAATTTCCTACAGGAAAAGGAAACTTTCTCTAACAGTGACTAAGGCCATCGACTTAATGAAATAAATAATTTAACAGTGCTAAATAAACAACCATCCAAACCATACATAGATTGATCTCAGACTATGAACAATTCATAAGAATATTATATCTAAGAGATTAAGTTTACTCTATTTATAGCTAGGTATAAATCTTAATGATAGTAGCTTTCTTTTACCAATCGCACCAATCAAAGTTTTCCAGATAATTCGTAACACATTAAAATTATAAATGATTCTTTTCCTACAAGATTCCAATCTTAATTCATAATGATTACTATGTATTTCATTCATTAAAAGAATTCCTATTATTTGTTGTGTAAGAATAACGTATAAATATTATTATTATCTACTATTTGTTTGATGTGTGGCGCCAAACAGGGCGACCTAGCCGGCCATAGTTAGCCCACAAATTAGCTATAAATAACCAATTCAATACAAAGAATAACCCTTAGAATTACTTGATTCAAGAATCACATTGTAATAGTTACTGACAACGATCTACTAACCATCGGCTATGTTAATAGAAAAGGGACACCGAGGTTCTTGAAACCACTCTACCAAAGGCAAACAAAGTGAATACAACTAATACTTGTGACAAACCATCTGGGGTTCTTAAATACCATGAAACAATATAGTGTGGCAACTGGGTAATGGATAAGAAACAAAATGCATAACACACTAAAGGGCTAGACCACAATGGTCGTTGTTATTAGAAGACTGAATCTAGCTAACCAAATTGATACTGCTAATTGTATCAGTAATACCCAAACACTCTACAAACATTGCCTATAGAAGAGGAGTATATGATCAATTGAAATACCCAATAATGTCTTCAAAGAAGACTATAAATTTTATGCATCAGAGAGAACAAACATAAGAGATATGGCTAAAAAGGCCTCATTGCATGACTGCCCTGGAGAATGCATTGAAATTTTTTTGCTGGAATGGAGCATCTTAAATAAAACAAAATATACTTGTTAGGAGCAGATGAGAATATTTTGAAAGCATAATGAAAAAGGAGAATTTTTATCAAATGAAATTAGTCTTACTCAACATGCATACAAGATATGGATGTGCAACCAAAGTAAGAATCAGTTTAACAAAAGACATAGCTAATTTGGGTCATGGAACGCCACGCTGGCAATATACACCTAACGGATTGTTGAAAAGGAATTATAAACTTCTAAAAATTATGGCAATGATTAAAGGTCATGCACAAAATGGATTCATTGAAAAGGCTTAGAAACTTTCAAGTAAAATCAACTATAAGCATTAAACTAAGTTTCCCATCTTTGACGGAACCCTTAAATCAATTTCTAGTATAATTGTTTCTAGTATGTGAATCAAAGTTAAACATGTACAAAGATCAACTATTCAAACATGTTATTTCATATTCTTAAAAGAATAGATTAAATTATAAAAGGATCGGTTTTGAAAACATAAAGATAAAGGTAAGTAAGAGATTCATTAAGAATCAAAGATGAGGAAGGAAATATTATACAACTATGTTAATACATAGGTTGAATTTTAGTATTTTAGGCTAGCGAAAGGAATGATACAAGTTGAATGAATTCTATATGCTAGTTGTAAATATACTGGTAAGTGGAATTAGTGAATATGAATCATTGACAAGGTTTAAATCCTTCAAGAAAATATATATATATATATATATATATATATATATATATATATATATATATATATATATATATATATATATATATATATATATATATATATAGCATAATAGCATATACAAACCATATGGAAATTGTGGGTAATCTTGCAGTTTTTCAACTAGAATAGTTCTCATGGAATGATGATTGATTGACAAATCACAAAATCAATTTGCAACAACGGCTCAAGAAAATACCAAGTAAAGGCTTTTAATAACAAAAGAAATGGTTGGTGCAAAAACTGGTGCATGCACCACTTGACAATGACACAAGAATGATCAAAAGAAAATCTATAAAATGTACTAAAAATAGCATGATGAAGAATTAGCAAGACACATTGTCTAGGCATACTTAGGCGTAGAGAATGACTTTAACATGTAGAAATAAACGATCCTGCCTTAAATAATCCAACATGAGAAGATAGGAGCTCTATACCTATACACATATTATGCTAAGCAAATCGGCCCAAAAGATTGGCATGAAGGTGAAAATAAGGCAAATCAAGGATCCAAAAATGTTAGATTGAAATACTTGATACATTCAAGCATTAACTTATGCATTCAGTCAGACCTAGATAGGTTTTCAATCCATGGAAAGTGTAGGCACAATAAGTTAATAGTAAGGATCTGCATGAATTCATGGATAATTTTGATTCAAATAGGAACAAATTGATTGCAAGGTACTTACCTAACATTAGAGTGAATCGGCAAAATTCCAAGACCTTTACTCTGCATCCTCCCAGTTGGAGTCGATATGCATGCCAAAGTGGAATCATAGCTCCTCCATAATACCTTCTATAGAGAAACTTTGCACGAACAAAATGAGATTAACGAGGGATTAGACAATCCCTCTTCACCAAATAGCTGAGAACTTGAAACAAAAATTTTAGATTGTGCCCTTCTGTGACTTCTTCAGTTTTCACCCCTAATTCTTCTTACCTCATTCCCCACCTCTCACTTCTTTCATTTCTTCTCCTTTTAAAACTCCACTAAATGACTTTCTGTATGCCAATCTAGAAAATGACCACTTCTTGACCCAAATTAGAATTTAAAGAAAACTTTATAAAACATGCAAATAAGAAAGCACATAAAGATTATGCGTGATTTTCTTTTCTTCACTATATTACATTATCTAAATAATTATTTTGAAATAATATAACTAATTAATTATTTTCAATTTATAAATAGATATGCCTTACATATTAAATGCAAAAAGGCCCTGCCAAGATGGAGAGAATATCACTTTTAGAATATTTATATGGATATATCCATATGATGTCAGTGTATGGATTGGGTCAACCATTGTTGACCGAATATTCACTATCGGGTCTCAAATTTATTCTCAACAAGTCTGGACATCTGGATGGACACGTGGCATAATATCATTGGTTGGACCATAGGACATGGATATTAAGTTAAGGTATGGATATTATGAGTGCAAAATATCCATCCGGTCGTAATGTTCAGATGACATCACAAGGAGAAAACTCCTTCACTGTAACTTGATAGAGTGGTGTCATTGGGATGAGGATATTAGAATAAGTTCATGACAATAGGAGTATGAAATATCCCTACGGCTTAATATACTAGTGATGTCAGCATGATATATCCTTAGTGCTACTTCAGGTGAGGTGACATCATCAGGATATGGATATTAAAATAAGGTCTAGATATTAACAAGGTTAATGTCCATGTGCTCTAATATCTGGGTGACGTAAGCGGGATTAGAAACCTTCACCAAACTGGGATGATGTGATGCCATCCAGACTGGGATCTTAGCCCAGACATGGATATTACATTAAGGTCTAGATATTAACTTTGTATCCAGATCTTAACTAATGTCCATGTGTGTGATGGTTTACTTTCAACCATGACTTAAATTTGATGTCTGCACATTGGGTGAATGTCCGGACATTGAGTGTTACTTAGCAATTTCTGGGGATCAGGATATTAGAGTAATATTTGGATATTAAGATGATGTGAACATCCATATGACCCATTGACCAAACTTTGACTAGGTATAACTCCTTGGTCTTATGGGATATTGGGGTGCTTCAAAAAGCAATCCTGCTTAGAATTTTGTACTCTTTCACTTGGTAGGATGTGTGATGAGAAATTCAAACTTTGAATTTTGGACCTAGATCTCAAGGTTTGGTCATGCATAGGATAAGATCTTGACATCATCTGTTACTAATTTTTACCATACCACCTGAAAGCAAAGGGAAACAAGAAAGCCAAGCAAAAGCAAAAAGTTGGGTCCTTGTTTTGCTGGGGCAAAATGGGGCATGTTGTGAAATCTCATAATAAAAACCAATAGATTGGTGACTTCGTTGGGAAGTTGCTTGAAATAAGTAAAGAGTTTGAATTTGGTCCTGGAGCTTAGGAAGATTAAAGAACTATCTCAGTATTTTCCTCTTTTTTGAAAAGGAGGTGGCAACTCTTGAATCTCTGAAGATTTGAATTGCAGATCAAAGAAATATAACATCACAGTTTTCCAACATGGATGAGAGAAGGTTTGTGGTAAATCAAAACATTAAGAATAAAAAATGTGTGGAGAAGAATAAAGAGGGTTCTAAACCCCCTTCTAGTTTAAGTGCATCTGTTAATGATATAAGAATCCCTCTAGATACACCTATGATTACTGGGTTGCATGAGAATTTCCAAGATGAACAGGCAAACTCCTCTAGACAACCTTATACCATATATAACAACCCTTTGGCTAGGATTGGATTGCAGGGTAATGAAAACTTTCTACTAAGGGATGTTCACAATATTCTTGAACAGCATAAGTCTGAAGAGAAAACACCTCAAAAGGTACATTTTACTGATGCTCATGTTGTTTATACTTCAAAAAGAGAGTTGCCTGATCAAGAGCTAAGGAAAGAGGTAGAAGAACTACAAGTACAAATTGAAAGACAAAGGTTGATAAGGCAAAAGGATGAATTGGCTCAAGAACTGCTTCAGTTGAGTATACAACCAAATTCAAATATGACACCATATAGACAAAATCATAACTAGATTGGATATGTGAATGCAAGTGGCACTTTGACTCCACATGTATCCTACAACACAGTTGGAAATGTTGGTCGCGCAAACAATGCTCCTCATGTACAACAACATGTATCTGCATCACAAGTGTTGAACCCAGTGAGTGCTCCAATCATTTCTCAAGGGAATGCCTATTCTTTTCCTCCTAGCCAAGGAGTAAGGATTCAAAATCAAGGATATAACCAAAATGTAGGGCAATATCAATAGTAGTCTCCACATCATAATGTACATGGTAACATGTATTATCCTAGAGGGATGCATCATAATATACAAGGCAATGTGAATCCTAATGCAGGGATTAACCAAAATATGCATCTAGGAGTGTACCAGCAACCTCAACAACAAGGACTTCAATGCCATCAGTATCGGCCTCATCAAAGGTAAAATCCATTTGCAAGGGGGCCAATGAATGTGGATAGATTTAGACATCTTGACTTCTTCGGCATCAGAGGATATCCAAATGACATTGATAATAAGGTAAGAAAAGCACTTCCAAAAAAAATTGGTAATAATGCTATTTTAGGAGAAGATCATATAAGAGCATTTGAGACTGTCATGGATGATTTTGATGTGCAACATGAAGATGTATATATGAAATTGTTCATGTAATCATTAACTAATGATGTAAGGGATTGGTATAGCAATTCACCTGATGCTTCAATCAACTTTTGGGTTGAATTCAAAAGAATGTTCAAGAAATAGTATGGTGATCATTCTGATCCAAAACTTGTTTTACATGAATTAACAAATATTCAGAAAAATTATAATGAATCAGTGGTAGATTTCAATACCAGGTTCATGAAACTGTTCAAAAAAATTCCACATCATTTGAAACCAATAGATCCTATGTGCTTGGTCTTCTACTTGAATGTTTTTGAGCCAAAAACATGATATGAACTCAGAACAAGAAATCCTCCAATTCTTACTAAAGCATTCAAAGTTGAATTGAATATAGAAAACAATAGAAAGGCTTCAAGAAAAATTGGTAGAAGAGAAGTAAAAATACTACAAAACCCTAAGGCCCATCAAAATAGACAGCCAAAAGAAGAGGATAAGTTGGAAAAGGTTTGGAATGCTGTAAAGGATTTGTCATATAAGGTGGCAAGAAATGAAAAAGGAATACCTTATGATAAGTCCAATTATCACAGGAATGAAAGACCAAGGTTGCAAGCTATGCCCTATAAAATAAATTGGAAGGATGGGAAGCCTATGGTTGAAAATCAGAAGCAAAATGCCAACAGAGACACACCTAACCCATTGAAGAGACATGGAGCAAATATGGTAGAAGATATTCCATGATGTGTGCCTTGTAATTTACCTCATTCTCCTAAATATTGTGTGGTTACGCAATAAATCCAAGAAAATGAGATGTCATATGATCAGGAGAGAGATGAACATATAATAAACATGTTGGCAATTAGGCCTTATGAGGTGGAAAGAGATTATTCTTCTTTAGAGGAGGATGGATCAGAGTATGATGTAAATCATCAGAGGTATAATAGTCATGTTGGCTAGCAAGAGGTATTCCCTGATCAAGAGGATAACAGCATAAGAGATTCTCAGGTCTGCTTTGCAAAGTCACAATCAAATCAAGTTCAATTAAGGAGACCTATTGAAGATGAAATAAAGACACTTACAGTTGCTGCTATAGCACAAGCTAGAAGCAACTACAACCTCAGAAATAGAACTGTCAATGCTGATCAAGGTACACCTGGGAGTTTGTTCATGAAGAATCAACAAGCTGATAAGAAGACTGCCCTAGAATCTCAAAAGGATGATGAAAATAGAAATACTCAAAGGGTAACTCAAAAATATTTTCCTAGAGATGCAACAAAGGCTGATCAAAGTAAAACAAGGAGTGACCCTAAGAAGCAAGTAATGGAAGAGAAGAGACTTGCCAAAGTGAAAGTGAACAAAATAGAGCCTCTGATAGGTATGCCCTATTTTTATATAACTCGGGCTTTGTCTCAAATCAAATTATCAGTTCCATTAATGGAAATGATGAAAATTGATGAATATAGCAATAGTGCTATGAAATTAATAACAAATATACCAAATAATCCTGAAGTCCATGATAAGGGTCAGAATGAATCAGAAAAGAATAAGAAACAAGTGAACAATCTCAAAGGAGAAGCCATGTAGACTCCTAAGATTTACTTGGGGACTACTTTGACAAAGAGTCTACTCCAAGTTGATCCTTTCTATACCACATTGTTGATCAATAATAAGTTGGTGAAGAATTGTATGATAGATTCAGGAGCAAAAATAAATATCATGCCTATGGTAGTCATGAAAGAACTTGGTCTATGGGTTGACTCTACATATGGAAAGTGTTATGCCATGGATAATAGGTCAATCCCTATCATTGGTATCATGTAGGATGTGGAGATAAAATTGGTTTCTTATCCTAAAGCTAAATATAGGACTGATATCACTATGGTTGATATTCCACCGTATTATGGCATGTTACTATCAAGACAATGGATTGCTACACTTGGTGGAAATGTTCAGTTGGATCTATCATATGCAACCATACCAGTGAATGGAAAAGAGGTCAATCTATATTGAGAACCAAGATCCAAGCAAGCGATAGAAAGAATTGATCCTAATCAAATGAACTTTTGTGATGTGGACTTGGGAAGTTTTAGGATTAACAATCACAACCTCAATTGCAAAACAATGATCTAATTGGCCATACAGTTCAATTGGATAAAAATGGTGTTTGGCAAATGTATTTTGATGGAGCCTACAGTAAAGAAGGAAATGGAGCTGGTGTAGTCTTCATTGCACCTAGTGGTAAAACTTTCAAGTATTCATTTATGTTATCATTTGAATGCACTAATAACATAGCAGAATATGAAGCATTGCTATTGGGCCTAAATTTTGATGTCAAAAATGGCATCAAGTTGTTAACTGTATATGGAGACTCTGAGTTAGTTGTTTCACATGTAAGATCTAAATATGCCACAAAAAATAAAAGGCTCAAGAAATATAAACATGTTGTGTGGGATACAATTGAACTCTTTGATGCATTTTCAATAGATTGGGTCAATAGGTCAAAGAATTTGATGGCTGATTTTCTTGTAAATATTGCTTTGAGAAGGGATGACATTACATTGACCGGTGTCTTAGAGGTAGAATTTAAGACTAGACCTTACATTCCTGACAATGTATATAGTTGGCAAGTGTTCAATGACGATAAGGATTTGATAAATTTTCTTCAATGTGTAGACAAATATGAGGCTCGGGAGATAGACTTTAGTGCTTTTGTTGAAAATGTTGATGGTAAGGACATTGTCTTTGGTCAGGAGGTTGTACAATTGAAAACAAATAAAATTCCAAAAAGTATAGTGCCTTTGGAACGTGTTTTTGATGGAAATGACAGGTCAACTTTGAAGTAGACATCGATTCATCAGGATGATCTTGAAGAAGTGAATCTTGGCACTAATAATGCTCCAAAGAAAGTGTATATAGGCAATAAAATTAGTCCCAAGGTCAGAGACATGCTTATAAGTTTGCTAAGGAGATACAAACATCTATTTGCATGAAGATCTAAAGGTCTATAGAGAAGACCTATTTCAGCATGAGATCCCACTAAATCCAGATGCCAAACCATTCAGGCAAAGACAAAGGCCTATCAATCCTATTCTAGCACCAAAAATGCAAGAAGAATTGGTGAAGCTCAAAGAAAGTGGTATAATCAAGCCTATCAGGTATTCTTCTTAGGTTTCAAATTTAGTACCAGTCAGAAATAAGAATGGTGATATAAGGTTGTGTGTAGATTTTCGTAATCTAAATATTTCATCATTGAATGATAACTATCCACTTCCAAATATGGAGGCTATCTTGTAGAGGGTGACAGGTTGTGAACTACTTTCCATGATGGATGGGTTCTCTGGTTACAATCAAGTTAAGGCCAAGGAATCAGAGCAATACAAATCTACCTTCACTACACTTTGAGGCACCTGTATGTATGTAAGGATGCCTTTTGGCCTCACAAATGCAGGTACCACTTTCCAAAGAGCTATGGATGTAGTATTTGTAGACCTAATCAATATTATAATGGTTGTATATCAAGATGATTTGATAGCATATTCAAAGAAACCAGAGGATCACTACTTACATTTGGAAAAGATATTTATAAAGGCACTTGAATATGACATATCACTGAATCCTAAAAAGAGTCAATTTGTTGTCACAGAGGGCAAGTTACTTGGGCATATGGCCTCTAAAGAAGGTGTGAGAATTGATTCGAAGAGGGTCATAGCAATTGAAAAGATTCCTATCCCCAAAATAGTGAAGGCCATCCAATCATTTTTTGGGCAAATAAATTTTGTAAGAAGATTTATCTCTAATTTTGCTAAAATTGTGAAGCCTATTGCAAAGATGTTGAAAAAGGGATCAAAGATTGACTGGACATCAGAAGCCGTTGATGCATTTGCATCAATAAAAAGAGCAATCAAAGAGGCCCCCGTTCTAAAATCTCCTGATTTTGGTAAGCCATTCCAGATTTTTTCTTTTGCTTCTTTTCATATCAGTGCTTCTATCATGTTATAGAAGAATGAAGAAGGGCATGAACAACCAATTTC
Organism: Cunninghamia lanceolata; assembly: GCA_027924645.1. Lineage (NCBI taxonomy): Eukaryota > Viridiplantae > Streptophyta > Pinopsida > Cupressales > Cupressaceae > Cunninghamia > Cunninghamia lanceolata. The sequence continues at coordinate 1,003,731 of BSBN01001578.1, read as the reverse complement.
ATTTTTTAGTAAGTCACTTCAAGGAGCTGAATTGAAGTATGATGCCACTGAAAAACAAGATTATTCACTTGTAAAGGTAGTAAAAACATTCAGACCCTACTTGGTGGGAGTACAAGTGGTCCTGCCTATGTACCAAATGCAGCAGTCAAGGATATCCTCACACAAATAGAGGTTACAGGGAGGAGGTGTAGATGGATAAACAAAATCCAAGAATTCAATATTAATATCTAGATCACCAAACTTGTAAGAGGACAAGGATTGGAAAAATTAATGGCTAAATCCAATTTGGAGGCTGCACAGGTATGTGATGTTGAACAAGAAGGTATGGTGTCTAGTATTGAACATACACCTTGGTATACTAATATAGTTCACTAACTTAGACACATGAAGTACCCAGATGGTTTGAATGACAATTAGAAAAGAACACTAAAGTTGCAAGCATCAAGGTATGTATTCATGAAAGGTGATTTGTTCTGGAAAGATAAAGATGGTGTTCTGCTCTTGTGTCCAGGTTAGGGATAGGCATAAAGGATTTTAAGGGATATGCATGATGGTGTATGTGGTGGACATTTTTAAGCTACGACCATTGTGCATAAGATATTAAGGGCAGGTTATTTTTGGCCAACTATTTTTACCAATGCTCATAGACATGTAAGAAAATGTGAAGCATGCCAAAAATTTTATGGTAGACTAAAATATCAAGGAGCTTTGCCTCTAAGACCTATGCAAATTGATGCACCCTTTCATCAATGGGGTATTGATTTTATAGGAGCGATAGCATATAATTCAAGTGGTGGGCATAGATGGATTCTTACTGCCACTGACTACTTTACTAAATGGATTGAAGTAGTTCCAACTAAACAAGATACTAGTAAAGTAGTCATAAATTTGCTACTAGAAAATATTATCACCAGATTTGGAATTCCTATAAGAATTGTCACAGACAATGGTATGTGTTTCAGATCTAATGAATTCAAGAAATTTTGTGAGTCTTATGGAATAATCATATCATATGCCTCTCCATATCATCCCCAAGCAAATCGTCAAGCAGAATCAAGTAACAAGAGCATCATGAAGATAATCAAAAGGATGATTGATAATAATAAAAGGGCATGGGACTCAAAGTTAAATTGCATTATGGGAAGATATAATCATAGTAAAAAAGGCTACTGGCAAGTCACCTTTTGATTTAGTCTATGGAGATCAAGCAAGAATCCATATGCATAATCTTTTGATTGTTTACAAATTCATATTGCAAGAGGATTTAGATGTGCCTGAGCTAATGGAAGAAAGGATGGAACAATTGGCAGAGCTGGATGAAATTAGAAGTCAAGCACAAAAGTAGAGTGAAAAAATGCAAATGCAAATGAAGTATTTGTTTGATAAGAAGGCTAAGGACCAACAATTTTAGGTTGATGACATGGTTCTTATGTGAAATGCTCGGAGTCAAGATAAAGGAAAGCATGGAAAATTTGAGGCTCTGTGGCTGGGACCATTTGTCATTATTGGCAAATGTGGTGAAGATTCATATTACTTACAAAACATGGTGGGTGAAATTTAGGAATTGCCAATGCATGGACAATTTTTGAAACACTTCTTTTCTTAAAGAAGACGAATTCCATGCATAGTTTTAGGTTTTCCTAATTTTGGTTTTCTTTGTTCTGTACAGTTTTGTGTTTTTGGTCTGCACCCCGAAGAAATGTTCTGGATCCTTGCAATGTCTAGATAGACATTCATTCCCAACTAGAGCCACTGTTAGGACTAGTAAAATTCCATCTAGATTTTAGAAAATGTTGTCAAACCCTAATCCCAAAATCCACCAAAACAGTTCTAACTCATGTGCCTTTCATTCCCATAAGTCCCAAAAATCAAGTATTTCTCCTTTGTCTAAGTCATTTTCATCATACATGTATGTTTTCACCATAACTTGTGCTTTGGTCTAGGTATTGCACTCCCGCGAGGCTAGGAAATATGCCCTAGGAGCTCCTTGCGGGGATGCGGGAGCTTGTGATAGGGACACTGCACCACCGTGACACATGAAAATAATACCTGCAAGCTAGATATGCAGAGTTTGGCATCTAATTGTTACCACGGTCCCGCGGCATGGACTTCACAGTGATTAAAAGGTTTGCAGACTTGTGGTAAGTAACAAACTTAACATTAAGTGTTTACCGCAGCCCCATAATAAGAACAACATAACTTTTCTCAAGACCAGTGGTGTTGCGGTAGGGGGTCAATGAAGCGATGAACAGTCACTGCGGTCCTAATATAATAAAGTTTCAACATCTTGGAGGTCTGCGGGCTAGCAGTAAGCATTAAACTTGATCGTAATGAGTCACCGCAAGGTCATCCCACAATAATGGGTTACACTTTTTGGCCAAACTTGACATTGAAATCAACATTTTGAACTAAATCTTCACTTTTTGACACCTATAGCCACTAAACATTTAGGAATTTGAAGATGATACGAACTAGTGATTTGTGAGATTTTATTTGTAGATTCTAAATATATTTTTTTAAAAAAAATTGGAGTTAAATTGTAAATTTTTTTGTGTCTACTTTGATAACTAATTTTTAATAGTAAACAACATTTTTTTAAAGTGATGTGTATTATGTAGCACATAACTTTTTTCTACAAAGGATAAAATTCTGATTCTTTTGAATTTAGATTGGTAACACTGATATATAGGGCATGCATTTGGTTTTATAATGTTTTGTTGAATATTTTTTTTAAATTAAGTTTTGAAGTCAAACCAATTATAATTTAGACATAGGTGTTTTCCGTAAAACATAACTTTTTATGTATGTATCAAAATTCAATTTTTTTTTGTTGAAATAAGGACATCAATACCTAGGGCATAGATATTTTTCAAAAAAAATTCACTTATTTACTAATTTTCCATGTGTGTAGAACAAAGAACTTGATGTTCAGTGAAAAACCTACATTCACAAGAAATAAAAAATAAATATAATAATCAAATTAAATATATTTAAAATTATACTTTTGGAGAAGCTTATAATAAGGACTACATACTTACAAAAAATAAATTTTAAATGAATTCATTTGATCCTTCAAAAGGTAAATCAAAAGTGGTTTTTTATCAGCATTTTGATAGGTGTAGAGGAGACTCTATTACAGGTATGGTTTAAAACTAGCGGGGTTCTATCCAAGGGGGTTTGAATCTAAGGGGGTTTGATCAAACCCTCTTCAATTAAAATCCTTTGAATGGAACCTTTCAAGGCTTAAATCATTATATTTTCTAAAAATATGTGATTTCAGCAAAAATCAAGATGTCCCAGAAAGTGTAACCCATTATTGTGGGAGCACCCCACAGCCCCATAGTAGTCAAGACCAAACATTTTGGAGGCCCGCAGGTGGGTGGTAATGAAATAAAGAGGTACCATTGTCCCGCAATAAGGATAATATAACATTTATTATTTTGGTGGGATTGTGGTAGAGGGTAGACTTGAGTAACCATGGTCCCTGCGAGCCTGTAAAGAGGAAAGTAAAGGCTAAAGATAGCTGGTGAGAGTGCGATAGACATTAAAAGTTGAAATCAATTCCCCGCTGCCCCATAGAGGCCAATGTTTAATGCGATGGGAATGTGATAATTGATGAAATGACTACATATTTAAGCAAATATTGCCAAGCTTTCTAAGTCCTTGGATCTGTCCAGATCAACGGTGTAGATTCAAAATGATATGAATATTGAGATTTTTTAATTTCTCAGCATGAAACAGACTAATGGTGAGGTGACTAGCACCTGCAATGATAAAACTTGGGATTCCATTCCATTATCTTCATTCAGATGAGTTCAAGAGTGATCAAAAGCAAGGAATTCAAACTCTAGTATGTGCGTTGTAAGTCTTCTTGACCGGGTAAGTGCATTCTTTGCTTTCCTCTATCTTAGTTGATATAGTGTGCATGCGATTTGGTTTTCAAATAGCTCAGTAGATCAAACAATCATTCAAAACCCTAGTTCATTAAAGTTCCACACAATGGCACCTAAAAAAACTGAGTTTGCAAGCAAAAAAGGAGAATATTTTTCTCCCAAAGAGAAGAAACGACCTCTCCAACAATCTCTGTTGGACATTCTACCGAATTTAGTTCACCAGGGCTATAAGAACATGTTCAAAGATGGGGCACAAGGTTAACATGATGCCCTAGTCCCCATTTCAGGTTGGAACCTATTTTGGTACTTCTATGACAAGAAAGATGCATAGGGGCCTGTTGCCAATCCATGGATACTTGACTTGGCTAAGTTGGTGGTGTCAAACATTTTTGTTGATGTTGAACTCATCAGTGTACTATCACAACACTACCATGCAGCAACAAGGACAGTGAGATTGCCAAATGGGTCACCCTTGTTGGTTGTAAATAGAGCTATAATCATTGATTGTTTCATGCTAAATAAATAGGCTCTCAAAAAAATTGATACTCAAAAGAGTGAAGAAGATTACACAAGTTGAGGAAGGCTCATAGGAGTGATGAGCTTCCATTGTACATGAGGAAAGGGGAAAACAACAAGAGAATTCCCGTCCCAACTTCTTCTATGGAGCCATTCTCAGTAGATGACTTTGTAGTATACTTCAAGAGGACCTATTTTGCTCTTTGCCAAGTGTTAGGAGTAGATGCCCAGGGCAGAATTCCAATTGGCATGATGATGATGGCTATGAGAATCTAGAACCCAGAAGTGAACATTAAATATGACTTTACCTCTTTCATTGAGAAAGGGTTGCATGATGGACTGCTCCAAGTAAGGGAGAGCAGAGCACCTATAACTTTCAAACATTATTCTTTGCTATGTCATTTGATGTTGTATCAGAATAGGAGAAGGGGGACCCCAAGAATGGACTTGATTATGGTTGATCAAAGGGGAAAGAGACTACCTATGTAGTGTTGGTGTTATACTTGGGACAACAATTGCAAGAACTCTAATTACATAGTGTTTCATGGTGACTTTACAGTTAGGATAATGGCCTCATTGGGATACCTTTCACCTAGATTGTCCAAAAATATTAGAGAAGTATTGAGGCCTCTTGCTTTGAAGCCTGAACAAGGCCACATGCATAATTTTGTGTATTGGTTTTTTCTTCTTGATCATACTGTAATCAGAGTTTATGGGTGTACCCAACCACGTCACGCTCTACCCAAATTCATGCTTGATAGATTAGAATTCCTGGAGTTCATGTGGCAGATGCTCTAGATGGAAAAGGATGTCATGAAAAAGTAGAAGAAGGGCACATTCATGCCATATTTGACTGTGTTTGGTGAATTGTCAGATGGTTCAGATACCTTGGAGGATTTGCAAGCATATTTGAAAGCAAAATATTCTTTGAAGTCAAAACAGAGAGGGTCTGTGACCCAGAAGGACACATGAATTTTGTTAGACAAGTCATTCTCACTAGGGCTGAGATATCCCATCAAATCAATTTTGATGAGGATGTGATCAGAAATTGACTCACTCCTAAGGAGGTGTATGATAGAAAAAGAAAGTGCAAAATTTTGATGGAGATAGAAAATGATAAAAAGAAAGAAACCCCTAGCTTTTTGGGATTTTTTGTTGAAGAAAATGACCCATTGAAAAGAACAAATTTGATCATTGACAATTTTGAAAGAATATATGGCAAAGCAGAGGGCCAGCCTACAAAGGTTGTCAAGCTCCTAGTGAAGAGGCCAACTGGAGTTGTGATTGCAGAACCTACTCCTAATGTCATGTCAGTACAAGAGCCTCCATCCCCTGATCATCCAATGTCCAAGAAACAAAAGGTGGATGATGTGTCTCCTCTTGTGTCATATGAAATGACAGAAGGAGTGGGTGACACTGAGGAAGTGGCTAGTATTTTGAGGCACATGGGTGAGGGTGAAGAGGTCGATCAGCCCCTTGTTGGCCAGGAGATTGAAGCACATAAAACTGAGGCAAGGATGGATGTACAGGCACCAGGTGGACCTGAAATGCATGAGGATGAGAGAGTTGTGGCTTCTTTGAGATTCATGGATGATGATAATTTCATCAATACTCCAAAGTTCAAAGATTTTTGGCTGAAGATGAAAATGAAAGAATTTGAGGAGAAAGTTGAAATAAATAAAATGGGTGCAAATGAGTCTTAGCATGACCAGATTGTGGCCCTCAAGAGGCTTGACAAATGGTCCAAAAAAGCAACATGTTGATCATCCCTGGCATGGAGCTAAAGAAAATGTTTTTGTTGGATCAAGTAAGAAGTCAAGATGATCCAATGATGGTTTCTAAATTTGATTTTGAGGATGGTGTGAGTGGTGTTGGGTATCACCCAAAAATTGAGACATTGGAATTATGGGCCACTCAAAAGAGCACAGACAATCCAAGAATGCTAGATGTGATCCAAGAGCTAAGAGGAATAACAACGGTGAAGACACTAAAGGATACATCAGCTTTGGAAGTAGCTACATTGACTATGCATTCTATTATGTTCACCTAGGCTACTGTAAGAAACATGCAACTCAAAATGAGTGAGTATGAGAAGACTCAGATTGAAATGAAAGATGAGGTAAATAAACTATACTTGGAAAATGTGAGGCTCAAACAACAATTGAAAGGTATTGGTTCTTCTCAAAGCATGGCAATGGTGCCTTATCAACCCCTATGCTACAAGAAACTGGTGATAATATTGTTCCTTTTGAGCAACTAAATGCCATGAAGTAGAGTTTTGAAAAGGAGATTAAAAAGTTGAAAGAAACAAATTAGGCCACCAAGTAGGAGACAAAGTCAAATATTTTTGGTATCTTTAAAAAGATTTTGGAATATAGGGTCAGACTGGTGTTAGACAAGATTGAGGATGTACACAATTGCTATTCTTCTTTGTCTCAAGCACTAGAGCAAATGAATGACAATGTTCCCATACTAGACCCTTTGATAAATAAATGGCAGCCAGTTCACCACACGTTGATCACTCTGTGTAAAGTATTGTAAAGAAATCCAGATGCCCTTGCTATCCTAAAGCCAACAGAAAAAATAGTTAAGATGATTATTGAGGAATTTCAATATGCCTTAGGAGAGAGTCAAAAGATAAATAAAAGGTTGGATTCCTTTGGCACCTTCAAACATTAGTTTGTTCTAGGCATCCTTCAAGAAGACAAACAACTTAAGAGATTGGAGAAATGGAAAGAGGAATGTGATCAAATGGTCTCTCAAATTGTTGAGTACCTATAAAAGGATGAAGAGTTGAACATTCACAATTTCAATTTGATTTTGGATAGAATAATTGCACTGGACATAGGATATGCAAAGTTCATCTCAGACAGTAGGGGACTCCTCAACAAAAGATGGAAGGATCATCAGGCAAACGTGCTTCAAATTCAAGAATACAAGTGGCCCAGTTATTACACCATGTATCAATGGGAACAACATCTTTCTATAGAAGATTGATCAAGCCAAGCATACAACAGAGCAATTGAACATCAGGCCAGCATCAACGGTCATCATGTCTTCATCAGCGAACCATGGACATTCTTCTTTTGTCTCTTTCTTGTCTTTTATGCTTTTTCAAATGTATTTGAATATTTGGCAGTCTTATTAAGACTTGCTAAAAGTAAATATTGTAATATGTCACACCAAGGGGTGGGAATATGAAAAGTCATTTTTTGAATGTGAAGGTCTGAAGCTTGTTGCTTCCTTCATCCCTATAAGAAGGAAACCAAGACCTTTGGGGGGGTTCTCTGGGAATCATATTTTGGAAAGAGACATTGTAAAGGCTTGTTCTTTGAAGCATATCAATGAAAAAGTTGTATTTCTCTGGTCTCTAATTTCTAGTTCTCAATTATTTGTTGAATATAATTGATAGATTTTTTATCTGGTTGTCTCCATTTTGTTGTCTCCTTATAATTTAGATTAGCATATCAATAATATGTCTAGTTTATCAAAACATGATTCATGTTTTGTGTGATTTTTCTAATAGGGTTTCTTCAAGTAAGGATTAAATTCCTTTAAACAGGTCACAGTAATCTAGGGGTTTCAATTGGATAAATAAGAACCTAGTAGAAAACAATTTTGCACGTTTATGCAAGCCATAAACAATATTGTGCCAAATAATTTGAGTTATAGCCAGAAGGAAGACACACATCTATCTGTATTCTAACTCCACTACCCAGGAAAGGCATTGATCAATTCACTCCAAATCCATTCCTTGTATAATATTTTAATCCAATTTTAATTTTGTGTTATAGGAGTAGGAGTAGTGGTTAGTAAGTTGAAAAAATATGTTTTCAAATCATATGCCAATTTGAAGTAGATTAAATTGGATGATTTAATTGACAAAATTTCATAAAATCCATAATCTGCTCATTATTCACCAATTAGTTTTTAAGATTCAATAATTTAGTGGTGAAAACAAGGTAATATCCACCTAGGCACAACAGAGCCTAAAGTGCGGGGAATTCCAATCATTTTGATTGATTTTGTTCGTTGGCCAATTCACTTGTAAGACCTAATTATAAATATTGGAGTCCTTTTAGGGTTTTACAAAGTTGTTGATTTGGGAACCAACACAACCCATCAAATACTGAGTTGTGCACACCAACCTCACTTTAACCTAATGGAGAATGTCAAAATTTGGCACTTATGTTCAATTGGTTGGACATGAAAGCAAAGAAAAATATGTAAATCACTAAAGCTCAAGTTCATTCCTACATATGCAAGTTAATTCACTATTCTTTATCATCAACTGACCCTTAGCATTTCTAGTAGAAGTTTGGCTCCATTTTTTGTCATTTTATCTAGGTATACATGCAACATTTTGATGCCATTTTTAGATGTTCTTGAAGGTCCAATAGTGTTCAAGATTATCATAAACATTATGGAACTATTTAATACAAAATACCACAATATATTTCTACCTTTTTAACCATGTTTATGTTGTTCCAATGTTTCATTATCACTTGCAATCATAGGGTTATATCTCTTCACTTCTAGTGGATAGTTTTCACCATTTCCATCATTCCTAAGGTCTTAGGATAACATAGAAGGATGTTTATCAAGAGATGGAGCAAAAAAATACATGTTTTATTCATGAATGATAGGGGTTCTACATTGGTACATGACGGTGGTTTTCAAGCCATATTTTTAACTATATATCAGCAATTATGGGTAGTTCATGATAGTAGTTAGGGTTAACTAATATTGCATGGTTTCAAGTTTTAAAAATACCATAAATAGTGACTCCAAGTCATGCATATTAGTAACACTTCATATATGAATGATGGTGGATATATAGTTTCTCCCAAGGGCTCTATGCTAGGGTTTGACTAAAACAAATAAGCACATGCAACCATTAGTTCATACTCTCATTCAAAGGATTCATTCACTATTTTCAATCATCAAAAACAAGACTTGGGGTTTAATACCAAATTGGCTTGGTTTTTGTGAAGTGGCTTATATTATAGCCACTAATATAGTTCGGTAAAGTTTCATGGTGGTTTTAGAGTTCTTGAGGAGATTTTCTAGTTTCAGGATAAAAAGTGAAATGCAATAAAATAGAAGAGGGTATTCATGCACCAATTGATATTTTAGCAAGTTCTATTGTTGGAAGTTGTTAACTCCAATATTCTATTTGAATGCACTTGTGAGGAGGACCTATTTTTAGGTCCCTTCAGTCAAAAGTTGTTTTATTAGTTTTTTAGATTATCTTTGCTTTAAAGTATCTTTCTTTCTCACTTTTTCTACAACGTTTGGAAGGTTTGCTTTAAAATATTTATTTTTTGGATAAATTAATCATTAGTTTCAAATACTAAAAATATATTCTTTCTACACATATAAATAAGTTCCTTGAGCACAAGTGTTAGAAAATGATAGTTGAAGTTGAGCTTATGTTGAAAATGTAATGCATAAATTTTACTAAGGACATTAGTGAGGTAAAATAAGATGAATATTTTTTTTTGTTCACAAATACAATACAAGCACTATTGCAATGTGAAAAACACATAGGTGTTGTCCTCATTATAGCATCACTCATATAAGCATTGAAACATGTGTAAAAGAGAGTGCAAGTGATGCACATGAAGAGATCTACAATGTCATCTCAACAAGGAAGAAGTGGTAAGAATCTCAATACAACAAACTATCTAAAGTAGAAGATAACATGCATGAGTAGAGAGTTGTCACTAACTCAATCTACTAAAAGGTATGCAATACATGTGGCACTAACACACACCATAATTGTAAACTACAAGGAAACAAGATGGTTTTCTCCTTAGATTCATTAGCCAAGGTGAAGAGAAGAGTTAGATTCATTAATAAGGAAGACAAACCCCCTTTCCAACTTACCACTTTCACATGAATCCATACAACGTCCACTTCTTCATCAAGTTTATTAACTACATTCATTTTTCATTACTTCACAAGTTTAAGAGAGAGATTAGAGACAAGAATCATAAATCTCATTCATTCAATCTTTAAAATAAGAGAGAGAGAGAGATAACTCACCCACATAGGATCTCAATCCATTCACTAATAAATCACACCATAAAGATATATGGTCATCTACAACTTATCTACATAGGATCTCAATCCATTTCACTAATAAATCACAACATAAAGATAGAAGAGAATAATATGATCATCTACAACTCATCCATATAAGATCCCAATCCATTTCACTAATAGATCACACCATAAATTTAGAAGAGAAGAATATGATTATATATCACATATAGAAGCTTTAATTCTCAACTCATATGTTATAACATTATCACAATGTAAAATTATGAATACGTTTCTTTTCTTTAAACATAAAGAGGACAAAGAATAACATAATATCAATCTAATGGTTTTCTATTTCATTCATTTCCACAATAAGAACAAGAGAGAGATAGCAAGGATACTTTGATGAACACATTCAAATGAAAGATATCAATTCACAACACCATTCCAACATGGTTTCAAGAGTAAAAATTACCATTTCATTACTAAAATAGTCAACAAGACATGATTTGTTCAATTACTATAATTTGTGAATGGATAAAGTAATTTTATCCCCAAAAATAACACCATTTTGTTGGGTCCCAAAACCGCTGCCCCACTTTCTAGGACATGGATTCACTTTCAAGGCTAGGGTTGTTGTCATGAAAGTAAAACATGCCCATCAATAGACATGGAGGGTTGAAGGAAAACAAACGAGAGTCAGTTTTCTCTCCTGCACTTCAAGCTCATCTTAAACTTGGGGGGGTATTCCCTAAGGAACGATAAACTAGATGAACAACTCAAAATTGGTGGCTAAACCCAACCCATTGACTTGGTTCCAAACACTGTCACTAAACCAAGAACAACTAGCCACCTACATAACTCAATATATTTGATTACTACACTAGACATATGCACCTAAATATGACATCATCACATTCCTTAAAATGACTCCATTTAAACTTTACATACACAAGATGCATAGTGTAGGCATACATGTTCATGATTCACAAAAGATTTAAACAATTTTGGGTTTCTCATAATGATTCCCTAGTTATAAAATAGAACCATGAACAACATGTAAAACCTAAATCTAACCCTACTCCTACTCCTACAACTACCCAGAACAAAGAATTAGATTTGAAAGAGTGTTAGCCCTTCACCAAACTAGACCAGTGCCTACTCTATTGGATAATAGAGTCATGAACAACAAAAGGAAAGAGATATACCCAATAGAACATCAACAGAAGCATGAAATGCAATCACATACAAATCTGAAATACATTTCACATAATGGGCATACTTATTAATCCAAAACACAACTACAACAATCCATAGGCAACAAAGGAATGACCCATACAAAAGGTTTGCATGATTTAAATGATGTCATACATTATCAAATCTTTGTTACATTCGTGCCAACAAATGTGGCAAGTGGGGATATAAAACTACAATTCAACATCCACTTGAATCATTACAAAGTATCATGGAGACATACCATTACATGAAAATGTTCATTGAAGATCATTCCTATAGACTATTAGAAACATTCCCTCATTTGTTGCCCATACATTTTGCTTTGTTTTATTCCCTAAACACCACCACAATTTTTTGCACCTCTAGGAAATTGGTTCAGAGACCAACCCTTTGAAATGAATCCAAATTTTACTATATAGTCTCCAGATGTTGCATCCTAATTTTGCATTCAATAATCCTCGCATCTGCTTCATTCCTGCTCAAAATGGAGGGCCTAGATGTTGCACAGGTACAATAGGTAACTAGACTAACCTAGTGTAATAAATGCATCAAACAAGTCGACTTGGGCATTCATGATGGCCTGGGAGTAACTGTAGAAGTTGAGGCGTCAAAAATACATTATCGTGCCCCTTTTCACGTCCATTTAAAACTAGTTCAACGATCATTAAAATCACCAAACATCTCTCCATTTTACTTTTCTTTGTCTCTTTTTCACCATTTCAGTATTTTGATGCAATTGTGAACTTAGGAATCATTTCATTTTCGTCTTCTTTTCTTTCCTTGTCACCTTTGCCTATTTCATAAAATTGAAGAAGTCATGAACTTTGGAACTCTCTTTGCTTTGTCTTTGTTTCTTTCTCTTCACTTAGATTTTCCTTCTTTCAACATTTTTGAGCTGACGTGAACCCTTGTAGGCATTTTGGTGGTTTTGTGAACTCAGGAACCACCAAAACATAACTCTTCTTTCTCTCCCTCACCTTTGCCCTTTATACCTTCTTTTCACTTTGTTGACATTTTCTCATTTTGATGATTCAATGAAATTGGGAACCATTGAACCACCCTACCTTTAATACTTCCTTTGCTATCTTCTTTCCCATTTTGGCGGTTTGAAGAAAATGTGAACCATCGAACCAAGGAAAACATAAGGCTACTTTTGACCTTTTGGCAAGCCTTATACTTAGCACTTTACACTCGGGAGAACACTAGGGTTTTAGGGGATTTTCACTTAAAGGATTTTTAGGAATGGGGGGCCATTAAACATATCTTAGGTTGGGTATCAACGATGGGAAAAGTAGGCTAATACAACAAAGGGGTAAAACAACATGCGATTTTTAGTGTATTTGGGGCAAAATTAGGTTTTTTTTTTGTATTAAATATAATTCAATTGTCAATATAAAATAACAATTACATCAGATCATATTATAGAATAACCACTATCTTTAACCTTAATATACATCTATTCTATAACTGTTTCCCTATATACAATGCAACCTACATACATAAATATTATTTTGCTCTCTTTAGCTTTATAGCATAAACTGCAATGTTCTGTATCATCTAACCATGCTCCTTTGGTGTAGAGACCACCATAGTTAATTTTAACTTATATGCTCACTAGGAGCATAAAATTATTGTGTAGAGACCACCATAGTTAATTTTGACTTGTATGCTCACTAGGAGCCTAAAATTTTGGATTTTATGCTCATTATGAGCCTAGGTGGAGTCATGTATTAATTTACTGAGTCAAACCACTCCCTCTATTCTAGAAGTCAACTAGTAGTGGAACTCCAAATAGCATGTGCTATGTTTGGAAAAAAATAGTCTTGAGGCTAAAATTAATGAAATTAGTGGGAAATTAGTGAGTTTTTTTGCCTTTTTAGATAGGAAAAGAATATTGCATGAATTATAGTGATGATTTGGATTGTATTTATCCCCTGGAGGTCGTGGAAAACATATCATTGAAGTTGGAAAAGAGAAAATACAGAAAAGAAGATTGTTTGCTATTTTTTACTGTGAAAATTTACTGTTCTTTGCTACAATACTCACCCGTACAACCATTTAAAGGACTCTCACATTTTGGATGATGTAAATACATGTTTTAAATTTCATTTGAGTCTATTTGGGTGTCTTTAAATTTTAGGAGAAAGAAGAATAAAACGTTGTCCCAAAATTGATGTTTCTAGGAAGGTTTGGTAGGGTTTTAAGAGTTTTATGGGGTTCTGACCCAAATCTTTGAGTTAGAGACCCAAAATGGATTTATTGGGTCTGTATAGGTATATAATACAATGGGTTTTGTGTGCAGGTGCAGGGGAGCAGTCCAAGACAAGATTTGAGGAAGATTTGGCTTGATATCTCTATGTATTAAGCCATTAGTGATAGCTAGAGGAAGATTTAGTTAGAAAACTTGTTTCTAATGCCCATGGAGGTCTAAAAACTATTGAATCCATCCATTTTCAATCCATACTAACTTATATAATTGGTTAGAAAGTTTTGGGTCACTCTGGTAGGGTACTTCCCTTGTAAACCTAGGGATAATTGCCCCTTGGAATAGCAGGAATAGACATTTTTAGAGGCTTGTGTTCCAAAACAATGTACCTTGCATGTCAAGTATGTTATATAGGGCCGTAATGGGTATCTAAAAAGCTAAATATTCTAGGAGTTGTTTGGAAATTTTTGGATTTAAGCCCTCTAAACCGCATTTCTAGGGCTACATGGAAAATAGGCCATTTGTGAAGGAACCTTGGGTAGGACAACTTGCTAGGCTAACTTATGAGTTTGGTAAGTTTCCATTGGTCAAAATAAAATTTCTCATGCCTTACTCAAGTGTTTACAATCATCTCATACATCCAAACCAAGTTAGGCTCATGAATGGAAGTTGTAAGTGTCATGATGTGCAAGTTTGTTGTCCTTCCCTCGAAGATCAGTCACTCATGTTTGTGAGAATTGATAAGTGTTCCCTTGATATGCATCAAGTGGTATCAAAGCACAAGTTCTGATTGGGAAAGAGTGAAGAAGAAGAAGGAGTACAAGATGCCTCCTAATAATAGTCCAATCCTCACTAAAGAAGTGAGATTGATGAAGGAATCTCAAGGAGGAGTCCTAACCAAACTTGCAGCCATTGAAGAAAACCTGAGAAGAGGTGGGGTCATTGAGGAAGATAGTGACCAAGAGTGTGAGGGTGAGAATGTAGACCCTCAAGAGGGATCCAGTGAGATAGAGATGGATCCAGATGCAAAAAGGTTTATGAAGATGCTGCAGACTATGAAAGGAGAAAGCACTGATGTCAAGATGGAGTTGCCCATGTATGAGGGTAATATGAACAGTGAGGAGGTACTAGACTGGATTGATTCTTTAAATAACTACTTTGAGTACAAAGAGATGCCTGAAGAGAAGAAAGTCAAACTGGCAAAGACCAAGTTGAAGGGAGCAGCACTGACATGGTGGAACTATGTTCAGTCAGAAAGAATAAGACAAGGAAAAACCAAAAATCAATTCATGGGACCAAATGGTTTCCAAGGTGAAGGGTCAATTCCTTCCAAAATATTATGCCATTCAAACCTTCAGAAGGTTGCATAACTTGAAATAGAAAGAGATGGATGTAATGACCTACACAGAGGAGTTTCATAAGCTCAGTATGAGAACTGGCCATAATGAGGATGAAGTTGAGAAGATTACTAGATACATGAATGGGCTTAGGTTCAATATCCAAGATGAACTAAGTCTCACTACACCCAGGAATGTGGAAGAATGCTTCCAGTTGGCAATAAGAGCTAAGGAGAAGATCAAAAGGAAACAAGAAAAAAATGGAAGGGGTAGAGGAAAGAACTTTAGAGGAAGAGGAAACTTTGGTGGAAGAGGACAAAAGCAGCAAGGAGAAACAAATGTCAACAACAAGGAGAAACATGAACCAAGAGGAGAGCCAAGTGAAAGAGGCAGCTTTAGAGGAAGGAGATCAAATAGTAGAGGTAGGTTTGGAGGCCATGGTAGAGGGTCAAGCACCTTCACAGGCAAGTGCTACAACTATAATCAACTTAGACATCCTACATTCAAATGTCTAGACAAACAAGCATCAAGTTCACATAGAGGTGATAGAAGAGTCCACATAGTGCAAGAGGAGGACCAAGAGAGTGTAAACTCACATTCTGTGAATGCAGGTCTAGAGGCAGGAGAATCCTTAATGATAAGAAGGACATTGCTGAAGGTACCATCAGCCAAAGAGCCCCCACAGAGAAAGGCCTTGTTCAGGACACTCTGCAAAGCACAAGGAAAGGTACGTAAGGTGATTGTTGATTCTGGTTCTACTAACAATCTTGTGTCTCTAGAAATGGTAGAAAAGTTGAAGATAAAGAAGATTCCTCACTCTACACCCTACAAGGTATTGTGGCTCAATAAGGGTCAGCAAGTACTTGAGAATGAACAAGATTGGGTGGAGTTCAACATTGGTGACTACAAGGACAAGATCTTGTGTGATATCATCCCTATGGATGTATGCCATCTGCTCTTAGGAAGACCATGGCAATTTGACTGAAAGGCCAAATATGATGGAGAAGAGAATACATACATGATTGTGAAGGATGGAGTGACCTACAATCTTACACCCATAAAAGAAGATGGTACAACAATCCATGAAGGATCAAGCATGATGATGGTGAAAGAAAAAGAATTTTTGAAGACACTGAAAGAAGAAGAGGTAGGATATGCCATCATTGGCAAGCCTATAGAAACCAAGGTAGAAACAGAGGTAGAAAAGATACCAGAGGAGGTGCAAGTCCTATTGGACAAGTATGAAGACATAGTGGTGAAAGACCTACCAAGTTCATTGCCTCCTGTCAGAGATGTAAGCCATCACATTGATCTCATCCCTGGTGCAAGTTTGCCAAACAAGGTAGCATACAAGATGACACCACAACAAAATGAAGAGGTCAAAAATCAGATCCAAGAGCTATTGGACAAAGGGCTAATCAAGGAGAGTTTGAGTCCCTGTGTTGTTCCAACTATCCTAGCACCTAAGAAGGGTGGAGAATGGAGACTTTACACTGATTCCAAAGCATCAACAGGATAACCATCAGGTATAGATTTCTAATATCTCAGATAGAAGATCTAATGGATAGTTTGGGTGATGCATGTTACTTTTCTAAGATAGATTTAAAGAGTGGTTATCATCAGATAAGAATAAGAGAGGGTGATGAATGGAAGACAACATTCAAGACAAATGAAGGTCTTTATGAGTGGCTAGTAATACCATTTGGGTTATCAAATGCCCCAAGTACATTCATGAGACTTATGAATGAAGTTCTCTAGCATTTCATAGGCAATTTTGTGGTAGTCTATCTAGATAACATTCGTGTGTACAACAGAACCAAAGAAGAACACTTGCAACATTTAGACATGATGTTGAAAAGATTGAATGAGGAGAAACTGATGATCAACCTCAAGAAGTGTGAATTCATGAAAGAGGAACTTGTCTATCTTGGGTTTGTGATCTCCAAAGGTACACTAAAGATAGATCCATCCAAGGTAGAAGCCATACTCAGCTGGCCAACTCCTAAAACAATAACAGAGGTAAGAAGTTTCCATGGTTTGGCCACATTTTATAGAAAGTTTATCAAGAATTTCAGTCACATTTGTTCTCCTATTCTAGATACTATCAAAGGAGATAAGAAGAGAAAGTTTCAATGGACAGAGGAAGCTAAGAAAAGATTTGAATACTTGAAGACAAGGGTGGCTCAATAACCTATTCTTGCACTCCCTGATTTCAGCAAGGTGTTCACAATTGAATGTGATGCAAGTGGATATGCCATAGGTGCAGTCCTGAGTCAAGATGGGAGACCGATTGCATTCTTCAGTGAAAAACTCAATGAACCCAAGAGGAAGTACTCTTCCTATGACCTTGAACTCTATGTTATGGTATGGTCACTCAAGAAGTGGAGGCACTATTTATTGCCTAAGGAGTTTATTGTCTTCACAGACAATCATGCTTTGAGTTTCTTGAACAACCAAGATAAGCTAAGTCATAGACACATGAAGTGGATGGAGTATATGCAGGCCTACACATTCACCATCAAACACAAAAAAGGACAAGCAAACAAAGTTGTTGATGCTCTGAGTAGAAGGTCCATGATGGTGCAGGAGATCAAGTTGCAAAGTGTAGCTTATGATGCACTTAAGGGTATGTATGAGAATGATGAAGATTTCAGTACTATTTTTATTGTTTGCAATCAATCCCAAGATGTTTTTCAAAATGAATTTTCTTAGTTTGTGGTACAAGATGGTCTACTATTCAAGGGAGCTCAGTTGTGTGTGCCAAGATGCTCCATGAGAGCAAATTTGATCAAGGAAAAACACTGTGGCAGCCTGAGTGGTCACTTTGGTTATGACAAAACTTTGGAGCAGGTCAAGAGGTTTTATCATTGACCTACGTTGCATAATAATGTGAAGAAGTTTGTGGAGAGTTGTGTGATATGCCAGAGGGCTAAAGGATCAAGTTCTACTGCAGGTTTACATCTGCCTTTACCAATACCCAATCAGCCATGGGAGTCTATCAACATGGACTTTGTTCTAGGTCTGCCCAAGACACAAAGAGGTTATGACAACACTTTTGTTGTTGTAGATAGATTTAGTAAGATGGCACATTTCATTGCTTGTAATTCCACTAATGATGCCTCTCATATTACTGGTCTATTCTTCAAGGAAATTGTAAGAATCCATGGATTACCTTTGACAATAGTGTCTGACAGAGATTCCAAGTTCACTGGTCACTTTTGGAGAACATTGTGGAAGAAGCTGGGAACAAATCTAACTTTCAGTTTTGCTACCTTCCCCAAACAGATGGGCAAACTAAGGTTGTAAATAGGTCTATGGGAAACCTATTAAGGTGCCTAATAAAGGAGCATAATCAGTCATGGGATCTACTACTGCCCCAAGCTGAATATGCCTACAATGACTCTATTAACAGGAGCATTGGAAGAACACCCTTTGAAGTAATGTATGGCATGAAGCCAAGAGGCATTTATGAGCTAAGAGACCTAAGGGGAGTAGACAATAGAAGTGCACAAGGAGAAGACTTTGCCACAGCCATGAAGGAGATACATCACCAAGTAAGAGAAACTCTTAAAAAGAGTGTTGCCAAGTACAAGGAGAAGATTGATCTAAGAAGAAGAGATGTTCAATACAAAGTAGGTGACATGGTACTGGCTCATTTGAGGAAGGAGAGACTACCCAAGGGAAGATATACAAAGCTGATGATGAAGAAGATAGGACCTTGCAAGGTGGTCCACAATTTTGGTCAGAATGCCTATGAGATAGAACTCCCTCCTGGAGTTGCTATCTCCTCCATTTTCAATGTTGCAGACCTATATCCTTTCAAAGGATCTAATGTTGCAGATGAAGAAATTGAAGATGTTGCTGATGAGGATTGGATAAGGGATCTTCCACCTAGTCATCTAGTGAAACTTGAAACTATTTTAGACACAAGAGAGATTAAGAGGACAAGAAACAAAGTCTATAATGAACATTTGGTGAAATGGCATGGTTTGCCAATTGAAGATGCTACATGGATGACAAAAGAAGATATAAAACAAAATGGAGCCTCTGTCCAAGAGATTATTTCATCAGGAGATTGAAATCTTTTTACCCCGGTTGTATGGTGTAGAGACCACCATAGTTAATTTTGACTTGTATGCTCACTAGGAGCCTTAAATTTTGGATTTTATGCTCATTATGAGCCTAGGTGGAGTCATGTATTAATTTATTATTGTAATAAGGTCTGAGTCAGACCACTCTCTCTATTTTAGAAACCACTCCCTCTATTCTAGAAGTCAACTAGTAGTGGAACTCCAAATAGCATGTGCTATGTTTGGAAAAAAATAGTCTTGAGGCTAAAATTAGTGAAATTAGTGGGAAATTAGTGAGCTTTTTTGCCTTTTTAGATAGGAAAAGAATATTGCACGAATTATAGTGATGATTTGGATTGTATTTATCCCCTAGAGGTCATGGAAAACATATCATTGAAGTTGGAAAAGAGAAAATACAGAAAAGAAGATTGTTTGCTGCTTTTTACTGTGAAAAATTGTTGTTCTTTGCTACAATACTCACCTGTACATCCATTTAAAGGACTCACATTTTGGATGATGTAAATACATGTTTTAAATTTCATTTCATTCTATTTGGGTGTCTTGAAATTATAGGAGAAAGAAGAACAAAATGTTATCCCAAAATTGTTGTTTCTAGGAGGGTTTGGTAGGGTTTTAAGAGTTTTATGGAATTCTGACCGGTTCTGACCCAAATATTTGAGTTAGAGCCCCAAAATGGATTTTTTGGGTCTGTATAGGTATATTATACAATGGGTTTTGTGTGCAGGTGCAGGGGAGCAGTCCAAGACAAGATTTGAGGAAGATTTGGCTTGATATCTCTATGTATTAAGCCATTGGTGATAGCTAGAGGAAGATTTAGTTGGAAAACTATGCCCATGGAGGTCCAAAACCCATTTAATCCATCCATTTGAAATAAATAATAACTTCTAGAATTGATTAGAAAGTTCTAGTCACTCTGGTAGGGTACTTCCTTTATAAACCTAGGGCTAATTGCCCCTTGGAATAGCAGGAATAGTCATTTTTAGAGGCTTGTGTTCCAAAACAATGTACCCTTCATGTCAAGTATGTTATTGAGGGCCATAATGGGTATCTAAAAAGATAAATATTTCTGGGAGTTGTTTGGAAAGTTTTGGATTTAAGCCCTCTAAACCGCATTTCTAGGGCTACAAGGAAAATAGGCCATTTGTGAAGGAACCTTGGGTAGGACAACTTGCTAGGCTCAATGATGAGTTTGGTAAGTTTCCATTGGTCAAAATAATGTGTCTCATGCCCTCCTCAAGTGTTTACAATCATCTCATCCATCCAAACCAAGTTAGGCTCGTGAATGAAGGTTGTAAGTGTCATGATGTGCAAGTTTGATGTCCTTCCCTCCAAGATCAGCCACTCATGTTTGTGAGACTTGATAAGAGTTCCGCTGCTCTGCATCATCATTTAAACATCCTATATTGTTAGCAAATACTACTCTCCCTGTATGATTCCCATCCCCACTAGCCATGTGGGGTGCCACCACTGTACCTTCTTCATGTGATCTTACTGTTTTAATTCCAACTTCATTGCTTTCATTGATCTAACCTTTCTTTCCTTGAATTCTTTTGTTATCATGGTTTGATGGGACTCCTCTATGCAATATTAAACTAAATGTATTTATAAAGAGTTAGCTAACAATTACAGTATTTTTGAGTACCTTAATAGAAAATGGAATGTTAACCTAGAGAAAAAACAATGGCAAAATTGTTTCAAAGTGATCTGGTCTAATGTTTTAGAGCCTAAAAAGGCTTGCTTTAGATGGTTGCTTACTCTGCAACACCTACCTTATAAATGTAACAATTTTGACATTGATTTGTGCTCTATCTATAGTAAACCTGAATTTATCAAACACATATTTTTTGAATGTTTCTTTGCAAAAGAAACTTGGAATCTGTTTTGTGTAGGATTGATTAATTGGGATGTAAATAATTATGAGAAGCGGATGGAAATAGTTACAGGATATGTGAATAAGTTAGATAAAAAACATAATTTGTTTTGGCTTTCCCTTTCATCTAAGATTTTGTGGTTTTTATGGAAGGCAAGAAATTATGAGAAATTCAATGGGGTTAAGAGGTCACTTACTGAGTTAAATAAAAGACTCGCAACTTTTAATATTGTTGTACAGGTAAATGATACCATGGAAATCTCAAAGGCCAAAGTTCAGAAGTTGAACGATGAAAGCAATTCAAGAGTGAATAAATAGAATCATGGTTACACAAGGACTTACAACCAAAATTAGGATTGGGAAATGGGAGTCCCAACACATAGAACACGTGGATTGGTATCTTTCAATTTCATATACTTACTCAAATGTAACATTTACTTTCAATTTATACATTTACTCTTGAAATTATAAATTGTTATAATTAAAAGAAGCTAAAGTACATGGATTATCTGAGCTCCCAAAGGGATCTTCAAGAAGATGACCAATGAAGGATGTGTTCACCATGCTAACATAGACAACCCCCATGCTACACAGAAGAAGGACCATGGATACACCGCCAACCAAGATTATTCTCAAGCATACATAAGGTCTCTCACAAGCCTCAAGAATCCATACAAAGGTCTATCACAAGACTTAACAAGGTTTTAGAATTTATTTTCACTCTGAAGCCTCTCGTGGCTTCACATAAGAAATCAAAAATGAGCTATTCTAAGCTCCACAAAAGGATTGCTCAAGATCACACAAAGGAATCACACTAGGTTTTCAATAGGATCTCTCATAAACCATTTAGTCTCAACACTAAGCTTACAAGGTTCACAAAGAAACCATGGATTCAATCACATATCTCATTAAAAATAGTGTGAATGGTGCAATAAGAATATTAACAATAAAGTGTTTCAATCCACTTAAACATGTGATAAACCATTAAAGATTAATGAAACAATGGAGAATCAAACACATATATGTAAACCATATGAACACCATATATATGGAGAAACCCTTACAGGAAAAAACCTCTACCACTAAAGAGACCTAAGCTTGTACTAATCTCTAAAAATAAAGAACAATAATATAATTCACTTCTCCCTCTGATAGATAGTAATCTAGTAGCATAACAATACGTATAAAAGAACCCTAAAATTTTTTATCTCATTCCTTTATTGTATAGGAAAATTGAAAATAAAAAACCACCAAGTGGTATCACAAAACTAGGAGTCAAAATAATGAGTTGCTAGTAAATATCCAATGCTCCATAGCCATGGTCATGCAACTTGGAAAATAATGCAGCTCTTCTTACATTGTATGACCTCCCACACCTCTCTTATGAATCATAGATTATGTTATAACCATCATATTGGATAAATTCCCAAATCTAGGTGCTCCATGAGAATATTTAATGCCTTTTCATAATATCTAAATTGGAAAGATCCTTTATAACTCCAAAATTTGAACTTTTCAATGTAACCTCCCTATTCAATGCCTTCTTACACAATATTCCAAGTAACCTAGAGAATAATTAAAAAATAAATAATATCGCCACCCTCACATGGGCATCCCATTTTTCCCATTTCATTATGTTTGGAGATCATACATTATTTATTATCTACACAATTAAATATAATTAACAAGAGTTAGGATTTGCAAGGTTAATGACACCCTTAATCCTAACATTCTTGTTAAACACATAGATATACTAAGAGGGGGGGATGATTTAGTATATATTCAAATTCTTTCCCTTTAGATATTTTCAATCTAATGTAAACAATTAACCCACATGAAGCAAAAGAACATACACACACATAACACCAAATTTACATGGAAACCCAAGATGGAAAAAACCATGGTGAGCCAACTGCTTATATCTACTATCCAAATCCAAACTCACAAATAAAATAAAGTAGACAATGAATTTTATGGGCACCAACCCAAAGGAGACACCAATGCTCTGTTACAATGATTTATGAGCACCAACTTTCTAAAAGGAAGTTTTATGGGCACCAACCCAAAGGAAGCACCAACTCCTTGAAGAAAAGTTTTATGGGAACCAGCCCAAAGGAAACACCAACTCCCTGAAGTGCTACAACACTTACAAGATGAGGCACAACCTCTCCTTTGCAATTCTGGACTGATGGCTCAATTTCCTCCACAACAATATCTCTGCTAACACTTTGACATCCTTGACTTGTTCTAATCACTCAAACACCTCCGCACTATCATCTCTGATATCCTCTTGATCTTTTGACTGATTTTGATAGCTCAAGTACCTCCACAATACTAACTCTGCTATAGGTTATCCATTACTGCTTACATAGTTACTTGTCTCCTTTTTTATCATTCCATTTTCATCGTACGTGCACTCACATATAACAATCTTTGATCCTTCATATATACCCTCCACAAGCCTTCGAAACATCATCTTTGTCAACTTGAATGTAATGTGTATCATGAAACATGTAACCGACCTTACTTGTCGGCTCCCAAATCATCTGCGATAATGTAGGAGTAAAATCCCATTATGTGGTTCATACCAAAGGATCTACTTGACCCATTTTAGTTCCTCTAAAGCTTTCTTGCTGGCACACACTCCCAAACACACGGTGCAAGCACTCAAATATACTATGCCAACTCCACAAACCCTTAACCTTTCATACACTAGCTCTAGATCCTATGCCGGTACCGGAGAAGTGAAATATCATCAAGCGGCTCATGCCATGAGAATTATGAGACATAACAAACCTTCTCATACACTCCTCTTTCTAATTTATGCTTCTAATTGTTGGCACAAACAATCAAACATTGATCCCGGTATCTTTTACACACTCCAATCACACAATCTCAACTCAGAACCTTGAAAAGCATACTTGCAGTACTTTATATCCTTTGAAACTTTAGTATGTCATTCTTGTATCTTTTCTTTACATAATCTCCAAAATACCAAGTCATATATGTAGATGCGGTGAAATGCGACAACTTTGAGTTTCATACCTAATAACCTTACACTGTGATAACCTTGTTTTTAGTCTGCTGACTCTAGATGTCCTTGCGATAGTCCATATGTTTTGAAACTTGGATCACGCATACCTCATAGCCATATTTATCTATCCTTCAAACCATGAGGTCATATCTTCATCTGTGGTAGAATGCGATACAATCTCCTGTGCTTCTGTAGTACAATTCCTTGTGCCTTTGACATTTTGATAACTTAGACAATTTCCTTCATATCCCATGCAATGCTTTTCATGAAGTGACAATATATGTAACAATGCAACAAGCATGACTTCATATTATCAATGCATGACATCAATCAAAACACTTTGAAAGCTTCATCTATCCATGAACTTCAGAAGATAAGGTACAATTGTGTACATATGATATTGATCCCTTCTCATGCTCATGTCTTTCATCATCATGTAATTCACATAACAACTCCTCTAATCACCACTCCTTTGACATGAATGACAACATATACAACAATCTCCCCCTTTATCATTGATGGTAACACTAATATGGTATAATCTGATATTCAAATTCTCTTCCCCTTTGACATCAAGGTAAAAGGGTCCCCGATCTTCCTTTGTACCGACAAACATACTAGTTCCCCCTATCTATATTAGCCCTTACATACTTTTGATATCACTTTATCTGCTTGCTCCCCCTGAGAGGTAGCTATTGTCAATCCAAGGGTAATAAATGAATCTTGAATTACTTCCCCTAGATAGATGCAACATATGTGCATCTAATTAAGAGAAGGAGAGGGAGGGGAAACAACCCCTAACTTTTGCCTGAGATATTCAAACGTGTCCTTAAAAAGTGATTTTGTAAAGATGTCTACAACCTGATCCTTTGTAGGTACATATTCCAATTTTACTTCTTGATTTGCAATCTTTTCTCTTAGGAAGTGATATTTAATGGATATGTGCTTGGTTCTAGGGTGCGTTACTAGATTCTTTGAAATATTGATAGCACTTGTATTATCACATAAGATGGAAATACGTTCATCATATATTACCCTAATATCCTTCAATGTTTGCTTCATCCATAACACTTGAGTGCAATAGGATACTACAGCTATGTACTCTACTTTTGTTGTTGATAAGGAAACCGAATCCTATTTTTTACTGAACCATGAAACTAATTTGTCACCCAAAAAGAAAGCTCCACCACTGGTACTTCTCCTATCATCAATGTTGCCAGCCCAATCTACATCAATATATGTTGTCAAAGAAAAATTCTTATCTTTTTTTATACCATAGCCCATAATCTAGAGTGCTCTTTAAGTATCTAAAGATTCTTTTGACTGCCTTCACATGTGTTTCTTTTGGTTCAGCTTGAAACCTTGCAACCATACAAACAACTTGCATAATATCAAGCCTTGATGTTGTTATGTATAGTAGGCCCCCAATCATAAACATATACAGAGTCTGATCAGCCTATGGTGACTCAACATTTTTACTTAGATGACAACCTGTTACCATAGGTGTACTCACTGGTTTGCAGTCTTCCATACCAAACTTTTTCAACATCTCCTTGACATACTTTTCTTGTGAGATAAAGATACCTTCCTCTGATTGAGTGAATTGAAGTCCAAGAAAGAATGATAGTTCACCTATCATAGACATTTCAAATTCCTTTTACATCTCTTTTGCAAAAATTTTGCACATTTCATCATTGCCACCAAAGATAATATCATCAACATATACTACTACTATTAGTATGTGCTCATTCTCTATTTTGATATATAGGTTACTATCTGTTGTACCTTTCTTCAAGCCTTACTAGAGTAAATACTTATCCAACCTTGCATACCAAGCCCTAGGGGCTTGCTTAAAACCATATAGTGCCTTCCTCGGTCTACACACCAAATTATGGTCTTCGGATAGTTAAAATCCCTCAAGTTGCCCAATGTAGACTTCTTCTAAATCACCATTCAAGAAGGTTGACTTTACATCTATTTGATAAACCTTGAAATCTTTGTGGAATGCAAATGCAAGAAACATCCTGATTGCTTCTAACCTTGCTACAGGAACAAAGGTTTCCTCAAAATCTATACCTTCTACTTGTGTATAACCCTTGCAGACCAATCTTTCCTTGTTTCTAATAACTTGTCCCTCTTCATTTAGTTTATTTCTGAACACCCATTTTGTGCCTATCACATTCTTGTCTGTGGGTCTTGGCACCAATTCTCAAGTGTAATTTTTCTCTATCTGATTGAGTTCTTCTTCCATAGCCTTGGTCCATCCTTCATCCTTGTTGGCATCAACAAAATTTTTAGGTTCCTTCTTAGATAGCAAAGAGAAGTTTACCTGTTCATTTGTCCTTGCAAATCTTCTTCTAGTATGTACTCCTTCATTCTTGTCTCCAATTATCTGATCTTCTGAGTGGTTTTTTTTAACATACTTAGCAGGAGTCTTGGTGACCTTCTCTTGTGTTTCTTCTTCTTTTTCTTCAAATCCATCCTCTTCTTCTGTGCAAGCATATCCCTCTGAGAAATAGTCATCTTGATAATATGTGGATGGGCATAGGTCTTCATCAATCCTCACATTTACACTTTCAACATTCTTTTATAGACTATTGTTGAAACATTTGTATGCCTTACTTCTAGATGAATAGCCAAGGAAGATAACTTCATTTGATCTTGAATCAAATTTTCCTAGGTTATCATCATCTCTCTTGATGTAGCACTTACTTCTAAATACCCTGAGATGTTTGAATGAGGAAGGTCTACCTTTCCACAGCTCATAAAGTGTCTTGGAACTATCTACTCTTAGTTGTCCTCTATTGAGAATGTAGACTGCGGTGTGTACTACCTCTTTCGAATATCTGTCAGGAAGTTTTGCATCATTAAGCATAGATCTTTCCATCTCCTATATTGTCCTATTCTTTCTTTCAACAACTCCATTTTGTTGAGGGGTTCTTGCAACAAATAGGTGCCTCCTTATTCCATGTTCTTCATAATATTCCTCAAACTCATTTGATGTGAATTCACCACCTCTATTAGACCTTAAGCACTTGATTCTAGAATTTATTTCATTTTCAACCATGGACTTGAAAATTTTAAACCTACTGAAAGCTTCTGAATTTTCTTTCAAAAAGGTAACCCATGTCATCCTAGAGCAATCATCAATGAGTAACATAAAGTACATCTCACCTTGGAGACTCGTTGTTTTGGTAGGACCACACAGGTCAGTATGAATCAGTTCCAGTGGCTTTGTAGAAGAATACTCCTTGATCTTCAACCTTGTCCTTGTCTGCTTCCCAATCTGACATTGTTTACATAGGGTACTTGTAGGCTTGGCAATCTTTGGCATGTCTCTTACTGCTTGTATGGAGCTAATTTTCACAAGATTGTCAAAATTGATGTGTCCCATCCTTTTATGCCACAACTGACATTCATTTGTGTGTCCCACAAGACAATTCCTTTCATTGACACCACTTAGGTTGGAAAAATTACTCTCTGTCCTACTAGCTTCTGCCACCATTTTACTAGTATTTACTTTTCTGATTTCACATCCTTGTGCATGAAATATAAGATCATGTCCTTTGCTGCACATATGACTTACACTGGGAAGATTGTTCTTAAGACCTTCTACATATAGGACATCTTTTGTTTTAAATCTTCCATCAATACTTATAGTGCCCTTTCCACAAATTTTTGCAGTTGTATTATCTCCAAACTTGACTGATCCACCATTCCACTTTACAAGGTTGATGAATTTGCTTTTATCACCTATCATGTGGCTCGAACATCCATTTTCTATCACCCAGGGTTTGTTTGCCCTTGGGCATGAAATTTTGTTCGAACAATCATTGAATTTTCCACTCCTTTATTTATTTCATGTCTCTTGGATGTATAAGTCTCCATGTCTTGCTTATTAATGTCTTCCATCTAAGTTTCTAACTTTGTCAATTCACTTCTGCAATATCTTGCTATGTGTCAAAAGTTGTAGGTATGATATATCACATTGAAATCTACTAGAGAAGCAAGAGGATTCCTACTCACAAAATTTCTTCTATTCATCCTATACTTGCACTCAATATCATTATGACCATATTTATTGCAGATAAAACAATAACCAAAAAATGCATGATTGAACTTGTTTACGAAGGTATGGCTTGCATGGAAAGGTCTTCCATATCTTCTTCTTTGAGACATGACTAGAATGAAATCTACTTCTTCAATGCCATTTGGATTTTTAAGCCTATTTCCAAAGTTAATACTCTTGTCCAACTGATCATATACTTTCTCCAATCCTCTTCTGAGTGACAATCTCCTCCTCAAGTTTTGAATATTCATCTGTCTTGGCTTCAATTTGGGATTTTTTTCTTTGCTCTCTTTCCTTACACATTTCAAGTCTTCAAGAGCATAAATAAGTTCACCTTCAAGATCAAATTCACATTCTTCTTCATCAACAATATTGTCTGAATTGTCAAAGACTTCCATAGTCATGAATAGGGATTCTTCCCTTTCATCATCTAATGAGTAGTGATCTGCTTCTTCGGAAGAGATGTGGTCCTCTTTGGAAAGGAGATTCTTTTTTAGGTTTTTTTTTTAAACTTTGTTGCTATTGTCATTTTCTCCAAAAGGACATTTAGATGCATAATGACAAATTTTACCACAATTAAAACATTTGAAAGGTAACTTACCTCTATACTTGTCTGAACCATTCTTTAGATTTCTCACAAAGTTTGCTTATTCTTCCTTAGACTCACTATGTGGACTAGAAGTTCCTTCTTTCTTTGAGGCTTTGAAAGTATCTTCCCTTTTGGATGTATCTTTGGCATCATTTCTCATCTCATAGGTAGTAAGAGAACCAAACAGTTCATCCATGGTGCATTTTTCCAAATCTCTAGCTTCTTCTATAGTAGAACCTTTTGAATCAAATCTATGAGGGATAGATCTGGGAACCTTCTTCACAATGACTGAGTCTTTTACTTCTTTGCCTAACCCTCTGATTACATTGACAATTTCATGCACCTGAAGTAGATAGTCAATAATGCTTTCCTCTTCTTTCATCTTCAAACTCTCAAACTTTCCTCTGTATGTTTGTAACTTAGCTTGGTTTACCTTGTCATCTCCTTCATAAATGTTCTAAAGCTTATTCCAGATGTCCTTAGCAGACTTGCAGTGCATCACTTTAACAAATTCAGTATTTGTCAGACCACTCAAAATTGTGTTCTTTGCCTTAGCATTATTCTCACATGATTTCTTCTCAGCCTGGTCTAGAGGAAATTTCAGAGGGTGTAGCCATCCACAACTAATTGCCAAACATCAAACCCTAATGGGTTTAGATAATCTTTCATTCTTATACTCCAAAATGCATAGTTTGATCCAATGAAGAGTGGTGCCTATTTGATGTTGATCCTTAATGTCCTACTATGTGTTCCAGTCCAAGATCTACCTTCAGTTGTTAAACCGTATCAAGGAACTTGGCTCTGATACCAATTGTTGAACACATAGATATATTGAGAGGGGGGAATGAATCAATATATATTTAAATTCTTTCCCTTTAGATATTTTCAATCCAATGTAAACAATTAACCCACATGAAGCAAAAGAACATACACACACATAACACCAGATTTACGTGGAAACCCAAATGGGAAAAACCATGGTGAGCCAGCTACTTGGATCTACTGTCCAAATTTAACCTCACAAATAAAATAAAGTATACAATGAATTTTATGGGTGCCAACCCAAAGGAGACACCAATCCCCTATTATAATGATTTATGAGCACCAACTCAATGGAAGCACCAACTTCCTAAAACAAAGTTTTATGGGCACCAACCCAAAGGAAGCACCAACTCCCTAAAGAAAAGTTTTATGGGCACCAACCCAAAGGAAGCAACAACTCCTTGGAGTACTACAACACTTACAAGATGAGGCACTAACCTCTACTCTACAATTCTAAACCAATGGCTCAATTTCCTCTGCAATAATATCTCTACTAACACTTTGACATCCTTAACTTGTTCTAATCACTTAGACACCTCTGCACTATCATCTCTGATAACCTCTTAATCTTTTGACTAATTCTAATAGCTAAAATACCTATGCAATACTAACTCTGCTATAGATTATGTATTATTGCTTACAAAGTTACTTGTCTCCTTTTTTATCATTCATTTTTCATCGCACGTGCACTCACATATAACAATATTTGATCCTTCATATATACCCTTCACAAGCCTTCTAAACATCATCTTTGTCAGCCTTAATGTAATGTGTATCATGAAACGTGTAACCAACCTTACTTGTCAGATCCCAAATCATCTGTGATAATGTAGGAGTGAAATCCTGTTATGCAGTTCATACCAAAGGATCTACTAGACCCATTTTACTTTCTCCAAAGCTTTCTTACTGGAAGACACTCCCAGACACATGACACAAGCACTCAAATATACCATGTCAACTCTGCAAACACTTAACCTTTCATACACTAGCTCCAAACCCTATACTGGTATTGGAGAAATGAAATATCATCAAGTGGTTCATGCCACAAATAATATGAGACCTAACAAACCTTCTCATATACTCCTGTTTCTGATTTATGCTTCTGCTTGCTGGCACAAGCAATCAAACATTGATCTCAATATCTTTTACACACTCCAATCACACAGTCTCAACTTAGAACCTTGAAAAACATACTTGCAGTACTTTATATGCTTTGAAACTTTAATATTTCATTCTTGTATATTTGCTTTACAGAATCTCCAAACCGCCAAGTCATATATTCAAATGCAGTGAAATGCGGCAACTTTGAGTTTCATACCTAATAACCATACATAGTAATAACCCTTTTTTCAGTCTGTTGACTCTAGATGTCCTTGCAGTAGTCAATATGCTTTGAAACTTGGATCACACATACCTCATAGCCATATTTAGATATCCTTCAAACTGTGAAGTCATATCTTCATCTGCAGTAGAATGCAATACAATCTCCTGTGCTTCTACAGTACAATTCCATGTGCCTTTGACATTTTAATAACTTAGATAGTTTCCTTCATATCCCATGCAATGCTTTTCATCAAGTGACAATATATGTAACAATGCAACAAGCATGACTTCATATTATAAATGCGTGACATCAATCAAAACAATTTGAAACCTTCACTTATCCATGAACTTCATAAGATAAGGTACAACTATGTACAGATGATACTGATCCCTTCTCATGTTTATGTCTTTCATCATCATGTCTTTCACACCACAACTCCTCTGATCACAACTCCTTTGACATCAATGACAACATATGAAACAATTATCTCACTTGTCATTTACATTGCAAAGACATAATAGGAAACTAAAATGAATGGATCAAGTGATACAAGAGGAAAGGCCCACATCATCTCTACAACAACAAAACTTATCCATGCTTACTAGCTTAGTCAAAGAATGTACAACATTATCCAAGTGTCAACATTTTGTATCATGACTCTACCACCCTCAACCATCTCATAGACAAGGTGATATTGAATATCTATTTGCTTCATATGAGAATGGAAAATAAGATTATCTACCAAACATATAGCACTCTGACTATCAGATTCAATCTTGGCATTTCTCACTCAAAGCCAATATTTAAACACAATCTCCATAACCACACTACCTCCTTATAGGCATGTGTTTCAGCCATGTACTCTAATTTTGTAGTGGACAATGTAATTGTAGTTTTACACTTAGTCTTATAGATAATCGCAACTCCAAATAAAGAATACATAACCAATCATGGACCTCAAGCTTTCTAGATCAATAGTCCAATCTAAATCAACACACTTTTGTATATCAAGAAAATTTCCCATATTATTAGTCCCATGAAAACAAAAACAATAATTAGGAGTCCCTCATAATATTTGAAAACCATTTTCACATAATTCCAATGTTCTCTACTAGGGTTAAACATGAACCTACTAAGAACTTCAACTACTTAGGCAATGTTTGGTCTTATATAGACATTACCATACATTATGCTACCAACAACACTAGCATAAAAAAAATTATACATATCCTCAAAATCATCATTTGTGATCCATGTGCAATTTTGTGTGTCATGCACTTCCACACAATGACTCAATTTTAGTGCATTCATGCTACAATATACCCTCACCCACACTTTACGTCTAGATATTTTGCACGTGAAGATTCTTCTATGTTGTGCACATATACAAAAGCATTATTACGAATAGCTCAACACAAGAGAGTGTAAGATATATGTGTGATTTTTTAGTCATACCATGCAATTTTAGGAATTTACACTTCAGTTTCAATAATAGCATTGCTAGCTCCTACAAGCTCTCTACATTATGTGCAACCTACACATTGGAAGACATGCATCTACATCAATACATCCAATTTGGCACCATACACTTTAAACAGACATCAACACACACATCCACATAACACAATCATTCAACTAGTACCATATGGGTTTGACATCTACCACTCACTCATCCACATTTAAATCACACCATACACACATGACTCTTGTTAGCATATAATGGAAGGGCTAGTTGATAGACTATTGTATAAATACACACTATTGTACTATGTAAACTAGTCTTCACATTCACCAATAATATGTTAGAAATTTACAGGTCCAATAAAACTAATTCCACATAACCCAATAAGAGAAGAAGATGCAGCAAATAACCATAATGCAAAGATCAAATGACAAACACAAGATAACACAAGATATACCCTGGGAAAACCCTCAAGAGGGAAAAACCTAGCCTCCAAAAGCATCCACACTCATATGTATTATTCAACAATAAAATATTACAATATATGTCATGAGTCTCCACGAATACCTCTGAAACATCAAGCACCTCCAATGCATCCTCCATGTGTCCAAGCACGAATCCACACATCACTTGCCATGATTCACAATATGCACTTATAGGAAAGAGCTCAATACAATGATAGACTCTCACAAACCTCCAATCCACCTACAATGAAATAGCCAACCAACCCAACTAATGACCATGTGCTTGCTTTTATAAACCAAGCTCACACAAATACACCATGTGGTATGGGATAAAACCATGTGTTCCAAAACCATGGATACACAAAACCATTGACCCCCTTATTTAATGTCGGTACTACATTTTCCCAACAATTAAATAATACAAATAATAACCCAATGTTACATACAACATTTACAAGTGGCCTCCAAATAAATATCTAATGTGGTTAAACACATCAATTAAGATGCACCACAAATAAATATTTATTTTACATGAATAAAATAATACAATATTATGCAAGGTGTACAACACCTATTTCCCAACATTCTCCCACTTGTTGTATACATTGCATAAAGGTCAATAAATGAAATACATCATCATAGGCAAGCATGAAATCACATGAATCTCCAACATGCTCTCATGCTCCATTAAGATACCTACAATAAAATCAAAGTGACCACCATCTCAAGCAAGAACTCCTCTCATCCTCCAACGTGCCACCTATGGAATAAAAGGAACATGCCAAGGTGAAGATGCACCAATCCAAAGAACACAAGCATCAAATCCAAGTGATAACATAAGGCTCCAAGCTATTGTCAAAGGTAAAAATCCACATGACTGGAAATAGAACCCACAACATATGCTAATACATCCAACCATCCATACCTCATAGGTATCAACAACATAAATAAACACATGCCAATAACATATCCAACCCATATACTGCAATCACAAGCTCCATGTATAAAACCTGTCAATGAAGAACACATACATCTAGGAATTCCCACTACATGGGTAATGTCAAATCTGAAAATAGATCAAAGGCATACCAAGTCTATCAATCAACACTCAAACCAAGGTGTGGCAAATCAACAAGCCAATGTAGTATCAAGAACAATCACAATGATCTACACATGCAAGATAAATCATTGCATACTCTCTCACAATATGTCACCATAACTCTCCCAAAGTCCAACCATATCTACATGATCCTTTAGGAAGTAGCCATAAGACGAAGAGAGAAAACCTATAAATCATAATGTCCTTCTACAAACACCTCAAAGTGCTAAGTTGTGTCAAGTATGATCTCCTCTACAACCCCAAATGAAAATCCCCAACAACACCCAACCATTCAATCTCATAAATCAAATGAACATATGTAACATGTAACCAACGTGGATGTAAGCCTCTCTAATCAAGGTAGATCAAACTCATAACCATTCCATAACCAAGAATAATCTCAATCACATCTCTTAAACTCCTCATAATAAACATCATAAATCAAACCATATGAACAAGGAGATAACCATGCTAACATCCCTCAAATGAACCCTCTAGAACCAATAATTGTAGCTCAAGATCCTTATCTATGAGAGGATAAATCATAAATCAAAATGCATCTAAAAGGATGGGCTATACCTCATAGTTGATAAACCGCTGAGTAGACCAAGAGTGGGGAATGAGAATGCTCCTCCAAGATACACCAAGCCACAGTGACTCTCTCCAAGAACAATCTCCTCTAAGTCTATAATGAACTCACATCCATATCCAGGTGTAAGGCTCCCCATTCTATCTATTGAAACCTCTAATGAGTAACCATCTCAACAAGTGTCTCTAATATCAAGAGAACTCCAGCCTCACCTAAGTCTCCAAGTATCAATGAGCACCTCCATGATCAATCCATGCCAAACTCCAAATGCAACACCACACTAACATGAAGCTCTCAAGCAAATGACCAATGTACTCAATACCAAGAGAACCAACAAGATCACTATCAATGGTCCAATTACACATGTGCATAATCAAGAAGCCCATCATGACATCATGATCTAACCATCTCCTCCAAGGAAGATCACATGCACTAATGCACACATCTTGTATCATGTCAAAACTCTAAACCGATATCTATAGTAAACCAAGACACAATATCAACATCTCTAAATCAAGGATCAACATCTCCAATCATATGAAGATAACCATCTACCAACAATGGAAATCAGGATGTCAAAGCACTCTCACTAAAATAAGAATCATAATCCAAGAGCCTCTCCATGACACTCACAACCACTGTAGAGATCATCCATCACAAATGATGAATCCACATCACTTCCAAATCTACCACTGAATTGTGACACCAATCTATCCATGGCAAAAAATTAACCATCTCCTAAATGAAGATTATCCACGGCCCCAAACCAATCAAGGAATCTCGTTGTAACATCAACAACTCCCAAAAGGTCGAGTAAACCATAACCTCCAACCAATAAGATAAAACCATCACTATCAAAAGTGCACATAAAACCATGTATCTAAGATATCCATGGCATTGTGATAAACACGCTGCAAGTCCCAAGAACCGACTATCTAGGCACTCTAATCATTCATCCTCTTATCTCAATGCAACATACCAATGTACAAATGACCACAGACAAGGCCAACTAACAAAGTCTGCATAAATAGTGAATCAATCTCATGGATATAGATAGTCCACATCTGAGTCATTCCACTGTAGCCAAGGGGTAGCTAATCCAAAAAACTATATAACTCGTAGATCCAAAACAAATGTAAACTGCAAACTCATCATCACACTAATAACATATAAATTGAGATATCAAATAAGATAACCTGTGGACTCCAAGACTCAAACACCAAATCAACACTATATTTGATTTGCCAACAATTCCACAACACAGTACCATAGTCAAGGAACTAATCAAGCATCCAAGAGATAAGAACAATCCCCTAAAACAACACCACAATGCCACCTGTAATCATGAATCGAACATCATAGCCCATACCTGTCAATTGCATACATGATCATGTCATGCCAATGCAAAAGTGTACCTACATATCCATGACACCACAATCATCATCATCATTGTACATGTACTCAACTCCCACTAAAACGAGACTCCAAGTCTCACACGCGTATCAACCATGTCCTCAAACCAGAAGACAACCTATGTACATGTCTCCATCAAAGTCTAAACTGTAAAAACACCTGTAAACTTGTAATCAGAAGTACCAAATTTGAAAACCTGCTATACCATGTTGATGGTCTCATAACAACATGCACTCCCACAATTTTGTGCCCAAAAATCCGTCAAAATGCACTCATAATTGCACTCTGAATCTCAGGCTCCTACAAGTGATCAAACAAGTACCAATCTCTCTTTGAACACCAAACTAAAAATCTACATGATCCAAATTGTAGTACACTGCAATAGCTCTCCAACACCTATCTGAAATTAAAATCTAATTCCGTATACAAAAGTTATGAGCATAAAATTGTCTTGCAGTAATGCTTGGCTTCAGGCACCAAATTTTGACACAGATAGAAAAATCTGATCATGAAACCTATACCACTGCGTAGTGCTTAGAGAGACCTCTTCAACACCTATAAGAAGTCAAAAAATGGATACTATGGATGAAATGTATGCCTCCCAGAAGAAAATGCCCTCTGAGGGATAAAAGGGGATCCTTGGTGGGACCCTCCATACCCTGTTGACGTCATCGCTGACGTGGCGCTAACTGTGCATGTTGACTAGGCAAGGTGGTGCTGACTAGGCGTTGGGCTGACATGGCATCATCACTCTGACCGGTGGATTCCAAGGAAGTTTGAATTTGTTTGTTTTTTGCAGACCCCACATTAATTTCAAGGAGGATTTAATTTTATAATAAAGTGCGCATTAAATTTTTTCAAACATTCTCATAATAAAATTTTCCACTGCCACCTATTTTTAATCCCCCGTCCATTTTTTAATCCCTTGCCCACTGCTAAAATTTCAAATAGCCCATGAGGGGTGTTGTCCACCAGCGGCGACCGAGGGCCTTAGGGCCCTTTGGCCCGGCCTTGCCGGCCATGGTAGGAAGCCGACAAGCCCTTGCCATCCCTGTCGCGCCATACCAAGCACAGGCACAAGTTCGTGGGGGGTCTGCGTACCCCCTGCAACTTTTAATTTCTAATTTCAATCCGGAATTTTTATTCTATAGTTTATTTATTGTTTTTTAATTTTCCAAACAGACTATAGAAAAATATTTGTGCAAGAAATTTAATTAAAAAAAATTCTCTTATACCTTGTAGTCCATACGGTCATACAACCAAACCAGGGCTAGTAGGGAAAAATTTTCTCCAGGTCACAGTAGCCAAAATATGTCAAATAATATATCAATCATTGCCTCTCAGGCCTCCTGGACTCAATGGTGAGGTTCGTTTTGTCCCAGGAGGTCATCTGTAGAAATTCCTCCTCAAAACCCTCATGAAGCCATCTAAGAAACCCTCATTTCTGCAACCAATTTTTAACACCCAGATCTACAAAATAGACAACAAATCTGCAATACCCAAAACCCCAAATCTTCAATACAACCTGCACAAATCCTTACATGCATTGTCATGGCTTCCATTTTGCACCCGATCTACACACACAAGGGTTATACAAATATAGGGAGCTCACACCTCCCTCAACCATAAACATGACTTTGTTACCACATGTTAGGAATTTGCAGGTCCAATAAAACCAATTCCACATAACCCAATAGGAGAAAAATATGCAACAAAGAACCATAATGCAAAGATCAAATGACAAACACAAGATAACACAAGATATACCCTGGGGAAACCCTTAAGAGGGAAAAACTCAGCCTCCAAAAGCATCCACACTCATATGTATTATTCAGCAATAAAATATTACAATACATGCCATGAGTCTCCATGAATACCTTTGAAACATCAAGCACCTCCAATGCATGCTCCATGTGTCCAAGCATGAATCCACACATCACCTACCATGCTTCACAATATACACTTACAAGAGAGAGCTCAATACAATGACAGCCTCTCAAAAACCTCCAATCCACCTACAATTATGAAATAGACAACCAACCCAACTAATGACCATGTGCTTGCTTTTATAGACCAAGGTCACACAAATACAACTTGTGGTATTGGATAAAACCGTGTGTTCTGAAACCATGGATACACAAAACCATTGACCCCCTTATTTAATGTTGGTACCACATTTTCCCAACAATTAAATAATACAAATAATAACCCAATGTTACATACAACATTTATAATTGGCCTCCAAATAAATATCTAATGTGGTTAAACACATTAATTAAGATGCACCACAAATAAATATTTATTTTACATGAATAAAATAATACAATATTATGCAAGGTGTACAACACCTATTGCTCAACATAATCCCTAACACATTTGGCATCTTGGTCTAGTTGTACTATAGGGTGCCTTTGGAAAATCAAGTGTACGGATCTTCCCATTGCTTGATCATGGGACCTTGCTTCATGTTATAGCCTTTATATATTATTTGTACAAACTTGCAACATCAATCAATATAGGATAATATTCCTCATAATTTGGCATGGCTATTATTTTCTTCAACCATGGCATTATATAACAACACATATGCAACTCAATCTTTCCAATAGAAGTAAACCCATTTCCACTAGCTTAGCCATGACTTTGCCTACATTTGAAGTTGTCCTCTAATCTTAAACAAAAATTAGATATTTGGTATTAGAGAGTAAATGCTTGATCTCATTTCACCTGTCATTAGACACCTCTATTCAAGCTCAAGACATCTAAGTCCTCTTTTTCTCTTCACACCATTGATTAGAAGAAGAAAGTATAGAGAAAAAAATCCATTAGGGATTTGCAACTTTTTTACATCCTCCATAGATGATAACAATTCTTTATCAAGCACTCTAGATGAGTAGAATCACCTATGTGTCATGACTCAACCTCACCTCCAACAGAGTTGGCTACTACCACATGCTCTAGAGTCCAAGGGTTTCATTTTTCACATCATCCTAACATGACTCCTTAGTAGTGAAATGCTACATCACTATACCTCAAATTATTGTCCTAAGAGGTCTAATTGTTCCTAGGGAGAGCTTTGATCACACTCACCAAAAGGAACCCTAATGTTATCCAATAATGCATCGTGCATTGAAGGGTTGGTAGCCATAGGTAACATCATGTGCCAAAGGAACCTTTTGGAGTTTCAGGATCCCTAGTCAAACAATAGCACACTAAAGTCCAACACACATACTTTCCAATTGTAGGACAGATAATTCTTAGGAAAGTATACTCATTTGGACCATGTGTGCCCACCTCAATATTGATTGTCAATTAGTCACAATACTAGCTTCAAGAAGCATTAAAGTTAGATAACTAGATAGATTTCTTTCTATGTGACTCAGTTGCACACCCTATTTCATCTCTCATGCATTCAATTTGACAACATTTGTGTTGTATAAAATGAGAGAAATATCTTTTTTTATGAATATTCCAAAAATCTATATATATAATATAAAAGTTACAATATCAACAAAAAAGGGTTGGGTGGAAAAGGCACACCCCAAAGTCTTAATGGGCCCAACGACCAAAACATAGATTAAAAAATATATACCACTGGGTCGAAAAGGCACACCCCAAAGTCTTAACAGGCCCTACCACCAAAAAATAGATGCCAAAATAAATA
The DNA here is from genome assembly GCA_027924645.1 of Cunninghamia lanceolata. NCBI lineage: Eukaryota > Viridiplantae > Streptophyta > Pinopsida > Cupressales > Cupressaceae > Cunninghamia > Cunninghamia lanceolata. The sequence continues at coordinate 964,008 of BSBN01001578.1, read as the reverse complement.
ACATCAAGTTGCTAAAGCAATAGCAGCAGGAGGTAGATCTTGATCATCATTGTTATTTCCCCACACATCAGTAGGGGTAGAATTATCAATTGGCTCCCATCCATCGATGTAATGTGCCGTACCTGTTTGTATTTTTTTAAAATCTTAATTGTGTGATTTTTTATTAGATTTGTGTGTTCTTTCAGATAGACAAAAGATGCAGAAAGGGGTTTTATGTTTTTCTGCAGATGTAGTGCCGGAGCACACAATATATAGTATAGAACCTAAACCCAGAAAATATACAATGAATCTAAAGAAACTAAAGACAACCCAGATAGTAAAATAGCCAGAAAACAATTACTATCACATACCCATATGAAAATATGCAACTTGGTACGGTCGTCGGAAATGGACCAGCAAGTGGGTATGGCTGGAAATGCAACAAATTTCCATATAATGTCACAAATGTCTCATACAAAATATAAGAGCAACAACTGAAGCACTAAACACCTCCCAAAGACCATGAATGAGTAGTAGAAGCAAAGAGAAAAGCTTCCCCACAATACTCCAAACTCCTCTTTATGCAGTACGGCCAAGCAATGGAAAGGTACAACAGCAAGGAACTACTTTAAACACTTTGATTTCTGCCTTCTATACCATCCATTATCAACTTATAACAGCAATAGAAAAAGATCTTTCACTCAGCACAAGAAACAACCTCAAATGTCTCCATTTCAGCACATATGTGAATGCCGAATACATCCACCGTCAATGGCACCGTTGGGTGGTCTTTCACACCTGTGGGATACTATCACTAATGGAGGTTTCCGTCTCCAATAGCCTGATGCAAATTCTCAAACTCTAGAAACCCTAGCAAAGATCTCACAAGCAAATATCAAAACATAGCATAAAACCGAATGAGCTCCAAATGACCTTTTTATCTTCCTCCAAGATATGCGTTGGGCAATTAGGAGGGAAAATAACAATTAATTTCACTTTATGTCTCCTAGGGATGGAGAAAAGCAATTTACTTTCACTTTATGTCTCCATTTCATTAATTTCACTTTTCTCAGCTAAATATAATAAAGTCCATGTTAATATAAATTAATAGATCTTCGGACTTTAAAATAAGTATGAAGACGGTGTCAGAATTTGCTGATCTTTAGCTCGCTGGAAAGTACTCGACGAAACGCATCTGATCCAACTCTGAAAATCCCAAACCAACACAGTACCTGAACTTACTAAAAATAGTAAGTAACGACCAAGAGCCCACTAAACCAACCACGAGGGTGCCAACTGGATCCTTTGAATGCGAACCAACTCACCCACTGACAAGGATCTCCAGAGCTAACTAACCATAATTCCCTAACCAAACTGTTAGCCCACGGGAACTCCATGATGTACTAACCATGTGTCGAGAAGGGGACATTACAGTCCGCCCTCCCTAAGATTGCTTGCCTCAAGCAATCTCAGCTTAGGATGCTTCAGAATCTGCTCGTTGTCCCACGTAGCGTCCTCAATTGGTAGATTTTTCCATTTGATCAGGTACTCTCTGATAATCCTCCTCCTCAAATTGCGATCCCTGGTGTCAATGATTGCCTCGGGTACCAATATCAACTTCCCCTCTTCATCAAGAGGAGGCAACTCTACTGAAGGTGTCGCATTTTGCCCGAGTTCCTTCTTGAGGCGAAAAACATGGAACACATTATGTACCCTACTCCCTGCTGGTAACTCTAACTCATAAGCCACTTCACCAATCCTCCTGGAGACCCTAAAAGGTCCATAGTACCGTGGCTTCAACTGCTCCGCTCCACTCTTCTTAAGAGTAGATTGCCTATAAGGCTGCAACATGAGGTAAACCATGTCACCAACCTCAAATGATCGCTCAGTTCTCTGCTGATTTGCATACTGCTTCTACTGATTCTGAGCCTTCTGTATGTTTTCCTTCAATGCCCTCATGATATCCTGACTCTCCTGAAGGAAGTCTTTGGCCTTCGGCACCCTACTATCACCAAACAGTAAATCAACAAAGCTCGGTGCCTCATAACCATATAATGCCATGAAGGGTGACATCTGAATGGACATGTGGTAAGTGGAATTGTAGCAATACTCTCCCATGTGAAGCCACTTAACCCATGCCTTTTGCTGCCCTGAAACATAGTTTCGGAGGTATCCTTCCACCCACTTATTCACTATCTCTGTCTGACCATTAGTCTGGGGGTGATAACTTGTACTGGGTGTGAGCTCTGTCCCTGACAACCTGAAGAGCTCCTACCAAAAATTATTGAGGAACCTGTTGTCCCTGTCGCTGACAATACTCCTAGGCAACCCATGAAGTCGAAATACCTCACGAAAGAACAACTCTGCAACCTGAGCTGCAATGTGAGTGGTAGGAATAGCAAAGAAGTGTGCATACTTCATCAATCTATCCACCACCACATAAATGCAATCCCTGCCTTGGACTCTAGGTAACCCTGTGATAAAGTCCATAGAAATGATGTCCCACTTCCTATCAGGAATGGGTAGGGGCTACAATAAACCTCCTGGAAGTGAGTGCTCTTGCTTATTCTGCTGACATATTGGGCACTCTCTTACATACTGCATCACCTCAGTCTTGAGGCCCTTCCAGGTGAACCTCTCTCTGACCTGTCTATAAGTTTTGAAGTATCCTGGATGTCCTGCCATAGGCAATTCATGAAATGCCCTCAAAACTTTTTGCTTCATCTGTGAACCCGACACCAAGAAGATCCTGTCCTTGTAAATTATCAAATCATTTACCACTGTGTACCTGTCATCTTTGATGGTGCCATCAATCACTCCAGTAGCCCACTCATCCTTGGCATACTCTGCTGAAATCAACTCTCTCCAATCATTAGCAATAGCACCTAGTGCACACAAATGAGGCCTCCTAGATAAGGCGTCGGCAACAACATTCTTCTTTCCCTTGACATAAACAATGTCAAAGTCGTAGGCTTGTAACTTGTTGACCCACTTCTGTTGCCTCTCACTCAAATCCTTTTGCCCAAGGAAATGCTTCAAACTATTGTGATCCGTCTTAACCACAAATTTGCTGCCCACCAGGTACTGTCTAAACTTAGCCAATGCATGCATGATGGCTAACATCTCCTTATCATATATGCTGTAACTCCTCTCCACACCCCTCAACTTCCTGCTCTCAAATGCAATGGGGTGCTTATCCTACATGATTACCGCACCAATGCCTACACCTAAGGCATCACACTGTAGCTCGAAGGGCTTGCTGAAATCTAGAATAGCTAACATAGGGCAAGTACTCATGATCTGTTTGAACCTGTCAAAACACTCCTGTGCCTTATCTGACCAACTGAAAGCATCCTTACGAGTCAAATCAGTAAGGGGAGCAGCTGATTGAGAGAACCCCTTCACAAACCTGCGGTAATATCCATAGAGGCCAAGAAATCCCTTAAGATATGAGATATTTTTTGGTGGTGGCCAATCCACAATTGCCCGAATCTTTTCCGAGTCTACCTTCACACTACCAACACTGATGATATGACCCAAGTATAGCAACTCGGACATCCCAAACTCACACTTTGACATTTTGGCATACAATCACTCACTCTCTAAGATGCTCAACACAATGTCAATGTGTTTCAGATGCTCTTCCCATGTCCTGCTATAAATTAGTATATCATCAAAGAAAATCAGCACAAATCTCCTCAACTGCTCTCTGAACACCTTGTTCATACAGGACTGGAAGGTAGCTAGTGCATTGGTCAAACCGAATGGCATGACTAGGAACTCAAAGTGCCCATAATGACACCTGAATGTTGTCTTCTCCACATCCTCATCTCTGACCCGTATCTGATGGTAACCAGATCTCAAATCAATCTTGGAGAAGTAACAGGCCCTGTGCAACTCATCGATCAGCTCATCGATTCTGGGAATCGGGTACCTATTCTTGATTGTTTTCTTATTGAGTTCCCTGTAATCGATACACATTCTGAGAGTCCCATCCTTCTTCTTTACCAATACCACGGATGATGCAAATGGACTCTTACTAGGCTTGATGTGTCCCATCTCGAGAAGCTCTTTGATAGCCTTCTCGATCTCATCCTTATACCTCTTTGGGTGCTTGTAAAGTGTCGTGATTACTGGCTTAGCACCCTCCTCCAACTCGATCACATGCTCAAAACCCCTATCAGGAGGTTTACCTGATAGAATATCACTAAACACTTTGGTGTGTTTAGTAAGTATAGACTGTATGTCAAAAGGATACACATGCTTCTGCTGATCTATTGCAGGCATCACCATAACCTCGGCTGCCCACTCCACCTAATCATGACAAATCAATCGCTCCATCCGCTTGAGAGAAACAACTCTTAATCCCCCATCTGAAATGCCTCTGAGCACATGTCTAACTCTGTCCACCTCAAACTTCATTTCCATCATCCGCAAGTTGAGAGTGAACTCCTCAATATCATTCAACCACTTCATACCCAACACAACATCCATCTCACCCATACCGACAACATAAAATTCTGATTGGCAAGTGTATCTGTTCAACTAGATTGATAGATTGGGTATCCTCCTAGTGCAGGTGAGTACAAAACCATCTGCAACCTTCACCTGAAAGCCCTCAAATTCCTCAGTTTTCAGCCCTCTCTTGGCGACTAAGCCCTCGTCTATGAAGTTATGAGTGGCACCTGTGTCAAGTAAAGCAATACATCGTTGCCCGCTCAGTACTCCTCGTATCTTGAATGACCCTTCCTTCTGGATACTTGTGATACGTGCTGTAGGTAGAGCTAGATCATCCTCTCTATTTGATTCTTCCCCTGAGCCCTCTGATTCTGCACCCTCGACTTCTGAATTGTAATCTAAGTGGGGCTTCCCATCAACAGACTCGTCGGCTGAAAAGTACTCTAATTGTTTGGCTTTTCCTTGGGCAGCACACTTGTGCGAAGGATCCCAAGGCTCTTGACATTGAAAATAGAGCTTCTTCCTCCTCAAGTCATTCAGCTGATCACTGTCCAATCTAGAAGAACCCTTATGCTGCTGTCCTACATCTCTCTGAAACGGTCTCCTATCCCTCTTCTTATCTTTCCTTGGTGGAAATCCTTTGGATTGAAACTTATTCCTCCATACTGATGACTCCATGTCCCGGGCCTTCTTCATGGCCTCCTGAAGTGTAGTAGGGTCAAAACTCTTCACCCATCCACGAAGTTGATCTGACAATCCGTCAATGAAAAGAACAACCAACCTGCGCTCAGTAATATCTGGAACCATAACAGATATATCCTGGAAATCAGCAATGTAGGAGTCTACTGATCCACTCTGTCTCAACTGAGTCAACTCCTTGAACTGTAACTCTGGGTCCTTTTATCGAACCTGTCGATCAGTCTAGCTATAAACTCCACATATGAAGTGACCTGATCGTGACCCAGTGTAACCTTCCCATTACTCCACCATTTATGAGCAGTCACCTCCAAGTGTAGAGCTGCATAAGTAATAGCGTCCTCCTCTGGCATGGGACTAATCTGCAAGTAGCTATCCAATTTCTGGACCCAAGCTCTCACGGTGGTCTTACCCGATCCATCAAAGTAAGGAAGTGTCATTTTACTTACTTTCCTCTACAGTTCTTGATTCTGTGATCTACCTCCCCTCCGAGGTCTACACCTAGTCCTCATTTCAGAATATTTAGCAAATGTCATCTCATTTCTGAAACCCTCACTGGATGCTCTCCAGTCCCTCAAAATCTCCTCCTAGAACTCTGCCTGAGTAGGATCTTGTTCAGGAACTTGATTCCTAGGAGCAAATATCAGAATACCAGGTCTATCTCCTGCAGTGAACTGCGAAGCTCTACGGTGGTTAACCGAAGGCTCATCATCATCATCTCTATCCCTGCGTCTGTCACCATGATACTTGTCCCCATTATTCCGTTCTTCCCAGTTCCTATCACCGTTATGCCTATCATTCCCATCATTCCTGTTCCTTTCTCCCCCGTCATGTTTGTTTCTATCACCATCCTGGTACCTGTTTCTGTCACCACCGTTGTATCTGTTTCTGTCACCTCCATGGTACATGTTCCTGTCACCTCCATGGTACCTGTTCCTATCACCTCCATTGTATCTGTTCCTATCACGGTGATTGTCTAAGTCATTACCCATTCGTTCGATGGCATGTGCTAACTCTGCCTGTGCCTCTACCATCTCACGACGAGACTCTCTCATCTCTCAGGTGAGTACGATCAAAATGTCACGCGCACTAAGTTATGGTTCTTCCCTGTCACCGACCTCTCCTGTAGGACCTGTAACTGGTGGAAGCTCTCCAGAAAATGGGTCCGTCCATGATACCTGAGAATCATCCCCAGTAGCTGCTACCAGTATCTCAGTATCTGACTCAAAAGGATCTATTACGGGTACTGGATTCTTTAGATTATTCAACTGTGAAGCCTATGTTCCTTGTCTTGCCCTTGTACTTCTGAACGAATATCTATCAGCAGGTCGCATGTCTCATTTTACTTCTGCATGTCAAAACTAAACTCACAGGATGGCAAGATCTTTAGCTCTGATACCACTGTAATGTGTCGTACCTGTTTGTATTTTTTTAAAATCTTAATTGTGTGATTTTTTATTAGATTTTTGTGTGTTCTTTTAGATAGACAGAAGATGCAGAAGGGGGTTTTATGTTTTCCTGCAGATGTAGTGCCGGAGCACACAATATATAGCATAGAACCTAAACCCAGAAAATATACAATGAATCTGAAGAAACTAAAGACAACCTAGATAGTAAAATAGCCAGAAAACAATTTCTATCACATACCCATATGAAAATATGCAACTTGGTACGGTTGCCGGAAATGGACCAGCAAGTGGGTATGGCTGGAAATGCATCAAATTTCCATAAAATGTCACAAATGTCTCATACAAAATATAAGAGCAACAACTGAAGCACTAAACACCTCCCAAAGACCATGAATGAGTAGTAGAAGCAAAGAGAAAAGCTTCCCCACAATACTCCAAACTCCTCTTTATGTAGTACGGCCAAGCAATGGAAAGGTACAACAGCAAGGAACTACTTCAAACACTTTGATTTCTGCCTTCTATACCATCCATTATCAACTTATAACAGCAATAGAAAAAGATCTTTCACTCAGCACAAGAAACAACCTCAAATGTCTCCATTTCAGCACATGTGAATGTCGAATACATCCACCGTCAATGGCACCATTGGGTGGTCTTTCACACCTATGGGATACCGTCACTAATGGAGGTTTCCGTCTCCAATAGCCTGATGCAAATTCTCAAACTCCAGAAACCCTAGCAGAGCTCTCACAAGCAAATATCAAAACATAGCATAAAACCGAATGAGCTCCAAATGACCTTTTTATCTTCCTCCAAGATAGGCGTTGGGCAATTAGGAGGGAAAATAACAATTAATTTCACTTTACGTCTCCTAGGGATGGAGAAAAACAATTTACTGTCACTTTATGTCTCCATTTCATTAATTTCACTTTTCTCGGCTAAATATAATAAAGTCCATGTTAATATAAATTAATAGATCTTCGAACTTTAAAATAAGTATGAAGACGGTGTCAGAATTCGCTGATCTTTAGCTCACTGGAAAGTACTCAACGAAATGCATCTGATCCAACTCTAAAAATCCTAAATCGACACAGTACCTGAACTTACTAAAAATAGTAAGTAATGACCAAGAGCCCACTGAACCAACCACGAAGGTGCCAACTGGATCCTCTGAATGCGAACCAACTCACCCACTGACAAGGATCTCTAGAGCCAACTAACCACAGTTCCCTAACCAAACTGTTAGCCCATGGGAACTCCATGATGGACTAACCATGTGTCCAAAAGGGGACATTACAATCGAGAGCACTAGTATCCTTAGGACTCTCCTCCGGTTGATCATGACTAGGAGAGATGGTGAGCTAAAGTCTTGAGAACTTATCTAAACTCATCCAACCAGACCCTCTGTGCCCATGAGAAGAGGTTGAGCACTGATGAGAGGGTTGGGACCATCCATGACCATGCAGTAAGGTCGCACAGAGGTTGGGACTAAGCCCCACGGGAGTGAGAGCTACAGTCCTACTTGGTCAACCTGTTGTGCCCATGCCTTCGGTTGCGAGAAGGAGAGATGGGTTCGAATGGCACCCTAGCCACCGTGCAGGGTGCATAATGGTCTAGAAGTTCTTGCAAATGCACAACCTTCTGGGCTTGCACTTGAATCTGCATTGTCACATTAGAGAAAAGCATAGCTTTAGTGTAAAGAGATAAATGAACATCTATAGTGTGCTTGGAAAACAAGGCAACATTTATGTCTTTCCAAATACTAAATAAAATTTCCACCCTAAAAGCATGTCAAATTTGGGTATACTTGAAAGCGAGGTTAGGCCAATCGCCTAATAGAACCATATGCCAAGAGAACGAGGCAAGCCTAAATGGCTAGATAAAATCATGGATCCAATTCCATGCCTCTTGAGCCTAGGGGCAAAACCAAAACAAGTACTTAAGACTTTCAATCTACCCACAAAAAGGGCATTGAGGGCAAGCAATACCCATGTGAACAAGGCAAGCTCCCATGGGGAGCCCTTAATAAATAATACACAAAGCAAAATGAGAAATCTTGAGTTCTAGCACAACATTCCAAATATAGTAAAATTGGTGATGCCAACTTCCACTAAAGGACTAGAGGTGCCAATGATGGTTGAGTTGATCAACCATAGGCAGATGTGGCAAAATCCACATATATCCTTTACGGGGCCTGTAATTTTTGAAAGGGGTATTCGGGTACCATTTCCAATCCTTCCACCAAGGTTTGAGAGATTGGATCCCAATCTTGTGAATCATTTGAAGGGGGATAGAGTTAATAACAACCTGATAAGTCTCTTGGTCAAGGTTGTTAAGCTTAAATTTGAGCTTGAACTCTGGCTGGAGGGTAAGAAATTCTTGGTGGCTCTATGAACAAAATCAGGTAGCACCCGCACCCCATGTTTAAAAAAACATAAAGCATGAATCCAAGGCATCTTGGCCAAAGGTTGGCCTTGAGAATTAAGAACAAGAGACCATTAGATGGAATGTTAGTTAATGGATAATCCATTACCGAAGTTAGTACCCACCCATTGAAGCCAGGGTTTTAGGGTTTCCCATGATTGCCAAATACTTTTGATAAAAAAATTTATCTGAATAGTAATAGGCTTAGGCATAGTAGGAAGCGTGCCTAAGTCCAAGCCTTTCCATGCAGAACGACTTGAGGGGACTCCCGTGCTGATGCAAAGGTGAACCAAAATTTTACAAGCTTCATTGCCCTCAAGGGTTCTGATGACCCACCTGGTGCAAAGCGCTATACCCTGTCGATGAACAAAAATGATGCCCAAGCCCCCAGCCTCACGAGGAAGGCAGCAAAAATCCCAAGCAACCTGATGGAAACCCTGGTGTCTATCACAAGAGGCCCAAAGGAAATCTCTAATAAATTTCTAAATCTTGGCATAGGAAGCCTTAAAGGGGACCCAACACAAGGAGTAATACACATGTGTAGCTACAAGAACTTTAGAACAAATCTAGAATTTGCAAGCTAATGAAAATGGCATGGTAATCCAATAGTGAACCTTCTTCTCGATCCAACAACCAACAAATTGCCATAGATCAATTGAAGAAGTCTAAAAGGCAAAGGGGATCCCCAAGAATTTAAAAATTTCTCCATGATCAATCCATTTCCATCTAAAATAATGAAGCCAGGCAAGCATGGGAAGGAAGGATTGCCGATAACATTGGGTTTTTTCCATTGGATGCTAGAACTAGATGCCTAGAAGAAAACATCCAAACAAAGTAAAGCTTACTAAATAGTATTCTCTTCCTCACAAAGAGTGGAGAAAGAATCATCAACAAAGTGACCATTAACAAGATGCTAAGACAAGTTGGGGAGATTAACATCCTTAACTCAAGATTGGGAGAATGTCTAGGCAAGTAAATACCCAAATCCTCCCATAGCTAAAACATAAAGAGAAGGATCCAGGGGATACCCTTGCCAGATAGATATGTGTATCTTAATGGAGGTAGACTATTGTCCAGCAATAGTGATACAAGCTGATGATTCAACAAAAAGCATCCAAACCATCTGAAGAAAGCATGGCCCGAAACCAAGGGCCTACAACATGGAAAGAATGAAAGGCCATTCTATGTGATCATAGGCTTTAGAAAAGTCAATTTTGAGGAAGACGTCTGGTTATTGAGATCACCATGCCCATTCCATTCCTTCACAAACAACAATAATGTTATCTAAAATAAAATAGGATTTGATAAACCCCATTTATTCAGGTTGCACAATTAAAGGGCGCATGGAACAAAGCTTCAACGCAATGGCTTTGGAAATAATTTTGTACGAGACATTAAGAAGCATGATAGGTTGCTTGTTACAAATCTCCTTCGGGTCCCCTGACTTAGGTATGAACTTGATATCGCCTTTGTTAATTAAATTCCCCAAAGAATTGTTGTGAAAATCTTCAAGGTAAACATTGTGCAAATCATAACCTACAATATCCCAAAAAGTTTTATAAAACTCATAGTGGAAGCCATCAAGGCCAAGGGCTTTGCCATTGGCCATAGAAAAGACAACTTCCTTGAGCTCATTTTGGGTGAGAATTTGATCACATAATATGTGTTGAGCATTAGACAACCGATATGGAACAATAGCAAGGCACTATTGAAGAGCATCCTTTCGGTGTGTGGTGTAAGCCTAAGCTGTGAAAACATGTTTATAAAGTTGAACAAAATATTGTAAAATGTTTGGCATCTCATGGAATAGTTGTTGTCCCTCTTTAATCCGCTAAATGGATTAGGAGGTATGACAGGCCCTCAAAGCCTAGAAGAATTATTTGGATACAGTGTCACCAATCTTAATCTAGTGGAGTTGAGCTTTAATTTGGTCTCCCCATACCGAGTAAGCATCAACGATTTGCTTATGTTGTCAAAGTTGTGCCACCCGGAGCTGAGCGGTGGAATCAAAAGGTTGTGCCTCCAAAATAGTGGAGGCAAAGCAGAGTTCTTTGGTATTGGCCTCATAGGAGCGGCAAAAGAATTGTGCTAGTTGTCTCCCATAAATGCGGAGAAAGTGTGAGGTGCAAGTGATAGCCCCATTCCACTAGATTGTCCAGTCGATCCCATGTATAGGACGAGGCTCAAGGTTCCAAACATGATGAATATGAGCTGACGTGGCCTTGTGTTTAAGCAGAGAGGTGTTAAGGAAGAATTACATTTTCACAGCTTTGGAAATGGAAAGGGTCCAATCAATGTGAAAACATACTGGGGAGTGGTCTAACAAGACTAGGTCCACTAATGGCTCCACTAGCAAGGAATAACAACTGGGAAAAGTGAAAAAGGATTGGACATTAATCATCACTCGATCCAGCCTCTTTAAAACTCTATTAGGACCCACCCTTAAGTTACTCCACATGTACGAGGGGGAATTAACTTATCATCAGCCAGCATGGGATTGAGGAGGCCCAATTTATTATGCATGATAAACCAAGCCTCTCTCTCACTAGTCGTCCACCACATAGGCAAGGTACCGCACTTGTCATAGGAATACTCAACCATTTTAAAATCATCGTACAGTACCCAAGTGGTAGTAGGCATTGAATGAGTAATCCATTTCCACAAAGAAGATCTCTCCATGGCATCATTGGGGACATAAACATTAATAACCCCAAAGGAATGATTGTTGATGTTGAAAAGCATCCAAAGTGCCCGTTGAGTGGGGTCACATCCATAATCAACCAATAGTTACTGCCACATCATAGAGAGGAAGGTGATAACCCCTCCACAACCAGCCGCATGCTTACTATAGAGAAAATGGATGGCTAGCCAAATAACACGGCAAGCAACTGAAAGAAAAAAAACTACAATTTGACCTCTTGGAGACAAAGGAAGTCTAAATCTGGGAATTGAGTCCTTGCATCTCTAACGAAATATTTTCATTGGAAGTTTATAAGACCTCTAACATTCCATGAGATACAATTCATTAACAATGATTGAGGGTCATTTATTTGTTATCAAGCTCATCAAGTGTCAAATATCTATTCTAAAACAATGCCTCATATGTATCAAAGATTTCAATTTGGAAGCTGAGTGGAGAAAGCTTCTATTTTGTCAACACAAACTCACCTTCCTCCACCTACCTAGCCAGGATGCAAGAACTTTGATGAATAGGAGGAGGGGAAACATGACAAGCTAATGAGACAAGCAGTTGTGACCCCCTGTAGTCGCACACAGGGATTTGATAACATTCACCCCTTGAGATGACTCCCCAAGATGGGAGATGGACAACTTGCCACTATCAAGGGGTTTTGAAGAGTATTTTGAATCCTATGCTCCCAAACTAAAGGGTTTAGGAGTAGGCTTGTGGCTCTCAAGTTCTTATTGTGCCCATTGGTCACTGTAGACTAGCCTTCTTCTTTTTTAGCAGGTGGTGTCGAACCCGTTAAGGGTTGCGTCGAGGACGTTGGATGCAAAGATGCTAAAGGGTAATCTCAAATTTTATGTTCAAAGGACTGACACCAATAGCAGGTGTTGGGCAAGTTGATGTACTTCACCTATTGAGAGTAGTGGATCTGTCTAACTTGAATGTCTATGGACTCCTTGAGATTTTTAGAAATCTCAACACAAACCCATCGATGGAGATGAACCACATAAAATTTTTCTAACTCCACACAAACAACATTGCCTAAGGAAGAGGTAATTTGTTACAAAAAATTCCAACAAGGCAAGGGAAGGCCAATAAATTCTACCCATATGGGAATCTAAATAGACTTGGACCATCAGAGATGACAAAGTCGTGGGTCTAGGGATTGAAAAAAAGTAGGGAAGAACGAACAAGCTAGGGCCCCAGTTGAGCATAGCCTCAACGTGGTTGGCCTCGACGAATTGGAAAAGGAAAAAATCTTTGGTAGGTTTTGCACGGCATCAAACTGAATCCCATTTGGGACCCATAGCTTGCTGACCCATGTTCTGACCATACTTTCAGGGGGACTCTACCCATCTAGCCATTTGCAAGCTTTATCAAATTCAAAAATTGGAAGAATAACATCCAGAGGTGTTTCAATGGTCAACCCACATAAAATACAATGTTTGTGATAATATACATGAACATTCAACTATTCCCTAGGTGCATCTTTATAAAAGGCAAGCCTCTACAACCTTACACTCATAGAAGGAAATATCCATGCACAATTCAATAGTTTTCAACTCTCCTTGAGACAAAAAAATGCAAAGCCTTTACAACTTTATTCTAATAGTTGAGCTCTTCATTTGAATACACTAGAATCATGCAACACCAAACAACAACCACATTAAAGTGCTTTACAATAGTTCTCAGCATAATCCTTCACAACACAACTTTGATATTCTACACAAATGGGTTAATTCTTAATTTGGTTATGATAGGTTAGATCATTTGCATCGACACTGTGTACTTATTTGCATTCCATCTTCAGCATACAAATATTAGCTTCTATCAATAAGGATACATGGGTTCAATGATACTCTCTCCTTTGAGTGTTGAAGTATAGGGGAAATCTCCCCTCTACATCTATGTCAAGACCATAATTTAGATTGCAACTAAACTAACACACTATCAACCTTCATTTTCTCCAAGGTAGGAGTATGACTACTTTAGATCTTAACTAACTTTTGAGCTTCATAAAAGATTTATGGCTTCACATCTACAAGTCATTTGTAGGCATGTGTATCACCAATTTGTGCCCCTCATGCATCAAGTTCCACTTTCTATGAAAAGGGCGCATAAAACCCCACTTTCTATGTTGGCACCTCCAAGTCTCCCCAACATAATGAGGACATTTCTCTACTAGAATGGGTAAAGTGATCTAGATACAACAACACAATGGTTCAACATGACCGATGGTTTTTCAAATCAACATAAGCTAAGCTCTTTAGTTGCACACTAGACATAATGGAGATCATTGCTCTATAAGAAAGGGCAAATAATTTGTGCATAATTTATTGCACCGTGTACTTTTATGCAATGGCTTGATTTTAGTGTATCTCATGCTACAATATACCCTTGTGCACACTTCTCATCTGGATGTTTTCCACATGAAGACCCTTATAGAAGAGTGGCTTTGTGCACATATACACAAGCATCATTTCCAACAACTTTATGCAAGAGAGCACAAGAAAACCATGCACACACTCTTCAATCATGTTGCACAACTTCAATAGTCTACACTTTAGCTTCAATAATAGAATTGCTAGTTCCTAAAACCTTTCCACATTATGTGCAACCTGCACATGGGTAGCACATGCATCTACATCAATACATTTGGTTTGGTGTAATATGCTTTAGATGTGGTAACACACACAAGAACATAACACAATCATCCAAATAGCACCATATGGGTTTAACATCTATCACTTACTTGTCCATATGTAAATCCCAACATATATGCATGAAAATTGTCGGTATATTATAGGTCTAGCTGATAACCTATTGTATAAATACACACCATTGTACTATGCAATCTAGTCTTCTAGTTGACCAATAATATTTGACACATTTTTAGCTTGGTCTAGTTGTATTCTAGAGTACCTCTGGAAAATCAAGTGTACACAACTTCTCACTACCTAATCACAAGACCTTGCTTCCCACTATAGCCTATATATATTATTTTCACAAGCATGCAACTTCAATGAATACATGACAATATTCCTCATGTATTTGTCATGTCTTTGCTTTGCTTCAACCATGGCATTAAATAACAATGCTTCAACAACTCAAGATTTCTATTTGAAGTAAACCTATTTACACTATCTTAGCCATGACTTTGCCTACATGCAAAGTTATCCTTTGATCTTAGACAAAAAATAAATCAATCTAACTTAGGACATTGATTAAATATAAATTAGTACTAATAGATAAATGAGTAGTCGCTGGCTTATAGTCTTGCATAGAAAAGTATTGCACAAAATAGTTTGAACATACTAACTTTGACTAAGCTAAAGCTTTCTACTAACTCAATCTCTATTAATCTCCATACCCAAGATGTATTTTATAACACCCAAATCCTTCATGTCAAATGCACTAGAAAGTTGATTTTTGAGTTCCCTAATCACATCCTTACTATTTCCAATGTACAACATGTCATCAACATACAAAATAATGATTTGTAACTAATCATTAATTAATTTGAAATAAACACAATAGTCAAAATCACTCCTAACAAACCCACGATGTTGTAATATCAAACTTATGATACCACAGCTAGGGCAACTACTTTAGACCATAAAAATATTTCTTTAACTTGCAAACCATGTTTTCTTTTCCTTTTACCACAAAATGGTTAGATTGTCTCATATAAATTTCTTCCTTAAGATCCCCGTGTAAAAATCAAGTTTTAACATCCATTTTCACTACTTCTAAATAATAAGCAACAACAAAGAGAAGTAGGAATTGAATAGAAGTTAGTTTGGTAATAGGAGAAAATATTTCACCAAAATCAACCCCCTTAATATGAGAGTAACCTTTTTCCACTAGTTTTGCCTTATATCTCTCCAACTATCCATCTACTCTAAGTTTCTTTTTAAATATCCACTTTCATCTAATGGGATTTCTTCCCTTGGGAAAATCTACTAGATGTCATGTCTTGCATTTATTTAAGGCCATCATCTCCTCTTGCATGGCCTCCATCTAAGATTCACTCTCCTTCGAAAAAAGAGCCTCCTTCACAGATATAGGTTCATTGTTGGTACAAGTTAAAGCAAATACATAATAAAAATTTGGTGTTATACCTATCAATTAGTTTGCATTGCCTCAGGGACCTTCTCAAGGGTGTAGTAAGAGGGTCATGTTTTTTTTCCTCTAAACTCTTTGAATCTAAACCTTCTTCTTCCTCTACATTTTCCTTTCCAACCTATCATGTTTCCACCTATGCATCTTCCCTCTACTCTATTTTGGTTTCAAAATGCATGGTTTTATTTTCTTTTTCTTATGGTTATGAAACATTAGAAATAACTCTAAGATCTCTAAAAATCATATCTCTAGAATAAACCATTTTCTAGGTTAGAGGATTTCAAAGCTTATAGCCCTTAAAATTATCACCAAAATAAATGGAATTACATTTGTTAGCCTTGAAATCCAACTTAGATCATTTTTATTTAGGCACATGAACAAAAGTCTCATAGCCAAAAACTCTAATGTGCAAAACATAGGGATTTTTACCCATCCACATTCATACAGTGTCTTATCCACCAATGTAAAAAAAGATCTATCAATCAAACACCAATCTAGTACTTACAACTTAACCAAGAAACATTGGTCAAGCCAACTACTAATCAACATACTTTTAGCTTTATCCATCAAAGTCTTGTTAATCCTTTATGTTGTGTCATTCTACTATGGTGTATAAGATGTCTTCTATCTCATAACACCTGCATATTTACAAAAAATATCAAATTATATAGAGTAATATTCCCCTCCATTATTTGACTATAATATTTTTCTTTTTTAATCCATCTAATTTTCAACAAGGACTTTAAAATCTTTAGACTTGTTAAAACTTTAAATTTTTGCCTTAGAAAATAAATTAAGGGATAATGTGGTAGTCATTGATAAAGGAAACATAATAATGAGGTCTACCAATTGAAGCAACATCTATAGGACCAAAAATATCACTATGAATAACCTCCAATAATCTATTTTCTCTAGTGCTACTAGAATTAAAGTTTATCTACTATTTTTCTAAACACACAATGCTGATAAAAGTCAAAGTTTGTAGAATAACTAGATAAAACATCCACCCTTTTTTATATTAATCATGTTTTTAAGACCTTTTTCACCCAACTTGTGGTGCCACAACATATATGAATCAGATTTCACAATTACATAGGTAGAGTTACAATATGTAGATTCATCCAACTTAAATAAGGTACTACATCGAGTGCCCCTAGCTAACACCAAATTCCTTCTAGCCAACCTACAACCAATCCTATCAAAAGTGACATGCACTCCAAAATCACTCAACTTAAAAATTGAAAGTAAATTGTGTAAGGCCTAGAATATACAACACATATATGAGAGATTAAATACTCTCCCATCACTGAACACAAGTTTTACCTTCCCTTTGCCAACAATCTAGTGTGAACTATTGTCACTGACGAATACCTCACCACCATCATATGCTTTGTAAGAAGAGAACCACTCCCTATGAGGAGACATGTGATATGAGGTACCTAAATAAATAAGCCATGGGTCATTACTATAAATGTTAGCAGAAATAAACAAAAACAACATTTTCATCATCAAATGATTTTTCTATATAGTAATCATTAGAAGTATTTTTCTTGTTTCTACATTCTTTCTTTAAATGGACCCATTTCCCACAATTTCAACATTTGAGCCTACTCTTACCAAGGTTTTAGACTATCCCTTTGACTTGGATCTCTCCTTATCTCCCCTTTTCTTACCACCTTTTTCCTTGTGTCTACCTTGAACATGTAGTGCATTCTTGGAACCATCATCCATGGATTTCCTCCTCACTTATTTGTTATGAAAAGTAGCAACAAGGGCATCCATCTTGATCTATATAGTACCACCACTAATTATAACTATTAGGTTCTGTCAAGATTCAAGTAAAGAGAAAAGTAATAAATACACTTATCCTCTTCATCGAGATAAACATCTATAGTTTCTAGCTAACTCAAAATAAGATTAAAAGAATTAAGATGCTTGGCTACTGGGTCTCCTTCATTCATTTTCAAGGAATGCAATTTTCTTTCCAAATATAATTTTTTTACTAGAACCTTCATTTAATAGATTTCATCTATCCTTCTCCACAAGTTATATGTGGTAGTCTCCTCAAAAACATTCAAAAGGATGGAATCAAAGAGACACAACCATACTGTACCTCAAGCCTTCTTGTTGATCTTCTTCCAATCTTCATCAAATAACCTAGTAGGCTTTTCTTTATGTGTCATATCTCTCCATTAAACTCTTTCCTCCAAGAGATCCTCCATTTTTAGTTTCCACAACATGTACTCAAAGCCATTGAACATCTCAATCTCCAAATGGGATGTGCTTGCCATGATTTTCTAGCCACACTTAGATCTACAAAACCACTAAACCAAATACTTCCACTACAACCACAAAAAACCTACAACACTATAAGAAATGAATCCTTCTCTAAAATCAAGTCGTAGCTCTAATATCAAATGTTGAAAGTAGGGTGAACGACGCAATAAGAATATTAACAATAAAGTGTTTCAATATGATTAAACGTGTGATAAACCATTAAAGGTTAATGAAACAATGGATAAGTAAACATAAATACTTAAACCATATGAACACTAGATATATGGAGAAACCCTTGCGAGAAAAACTCCACCACCAGAGAGCTAAGCTTCTATTAATTTTTGAATATAGAGTACACATATACAATCATATCCCTCTAATTGACAATAATCTAGTAGCATAATGGCACCTACAAAAGAACCCTACAACCTTTATCTTGTGCCTCCATTATATAAGAAAATAAAAAACAACAAACCACCAAGTTGTACCCCAAAAGTAGGAATCAGAAACATGAGCCACTAGTAAAAATCCAATGCCCCGTAGTCATAATCAATCAACCTAGTTCTATAGAATGTAACTCCTCTTACATCTCTTACACATCATAGATTCCATCATAACCATCATATTGACCGAATTCCCAAATCAAGGCAATCCGTGAGGGTATTTAATGTGTTGTCATAATATCCAAGTTGGGAAGATCCTCTATGACTCCCAATCTCAACCTTTTCAATGTAACCTCCTTATTCAATGCTTTCTTAAACAATATTCCAAGTATCCCATAGAATATATAATAAATGAATATTGTCCCTACCCTCACATGGGTGTTCCATTTTTCCCACTCCATGATGTTGGAGATTATACATTATTTGTTAACTACATAATTAAATACAAGCAACAAGACTTAAGATTTGCAAGGTAAATCACACACCTAATCCTAATATTTTAAATAATCAAAATAATAATGGTTTGAACCTAATTGTTCAACACGAGGCCAAAACAAGCCAAAGAATGTTTCACAAACAAGGAGTCAAACACTCCAATAAACCAAGTTATCCTTTCTACTCTAGGATACAAGGGTCGGATATGATCTAAAAATCATGACTTAAACAAATTAAAATAGACAACCACTCATCACACCAAGATCTCCTTTCAAACATATCACATATGAAGATATTAAAATAATTCATATATATCAAGATAAATGCCTTTCCTTGTTTTCAAGGGCCAACCAAATGAAGAAGAGGCAACCTCTAATTTTTCTAAGCCTTTGAGTAAGGTTCAAAAAGAACAAGGTGAGCTCCATCAAGCTCCAAACTAGTACTAGGATAAAACAATCCATTAAAACACCAAGGAAAACTTCCACAATCTCTAAAATCCATCCACACATAGGTGGGATGTTGGCCACATGTGTTGTCATTGATGTCAACATAACAGATGGAAATGCACAGATAAACTTAGAGTTAGGATGGTTAAGATAGATCAATTTGGGAGAAAGGGAAAATGATCTAAGTATGGATCAGTTTTGGTTTTGAACATGATGCGGAGGTAAACAACCCTATCCTTGCATGATTTCTGCATATATACTTACATATCTCATTAGTCAGGAGTACCGCACTCAAGGGTAAAAAGTAGAAAAGTGTCTAAGGCATTCTCAGTGCAAAGCCTAAGGCAGAATCAACTTGAATTGCTCCACACTTCTCCGCAAAGAAAGATTTGGCCATGTGGTTCTAATGATATCTTCTGACATGAATTGACATGATATATCCAAGGTTTCAACCTCTCACTTACCCAACATGAAAATTTACAAAGGTTAGTACATGGGCCATCACCCAGACATAACAGAGAAGTATTGGGGAGACAATGGAATGCTTCATATTCCTCTGGAAGAGATTTGTTTGTCATGCGGCTCTAAGGAATGACTAAGATCAGTATGTTATATGCTATGATGAAGTTTCAAGTGTTCTAGTGGTCTGCAAAGACATTACTTAAGAGACAGAGGTACACACTGTATTCTGGAGCCTAAATATACAAGTTAAGTTCTTCAAAAGATGAAACATGTATAAATCCATTATCAAAGCTTGTGCGGAGGCGGTATATGGTCCAAGACATATCAAACATGATCCGTGTATAGATAACTATTATTTTCTGGTACCACATCAAAATGTCATAGTTGTAAGCAAAGTTGTAAGTATAACTATCTTCTGGAACTCTAAGTACCTAAGCCATTCTTGAATTTCTCCAGAAACTTCAAACAGAGATGTACAAATCTGGTGAGTAGAATCCATTGATATCTATGATCATTCTCAGAAGATATCATACCCTGCACTTCACTGCAATATCATATTTTGGGTTGTGAAGCATTACATAAGGTCTGGAAGACTCTGTTATCTGCAGACTGATACATTTCTTGTCTTGCGGATGCATAGTTTAGCATGATACTTCTATGGTAAGGTGTACGATTGTTATTTAACTTGTCCATGATTGAATCCTTGGTCCACATTAAGGTTTTAGCTTCTCCTGAGTCGACTGGTTAAATACCTAGTGCATGCAGAGGCTTCTGACTAGTTTATCAAGTCTAAAAGGTGTGGAAAGGTGTGTCCTGATGTTCTTCATAAAGCCCTAAGGTCCACAACAGGTTTGTTATCACTTTTCATGTGTTGTGGCCGACCAGTGACTAGCTACACGTTACATTCAATATTACTCTAGATGTCGACCTAATCAATGTTTCAAGATCTTGCAGAGGATATATATAGAAGATACAATTTAGTTGAAAGGAAATTAAGGTGAACAAGAATATAGTAGAGCAGAAGAAGATATGAAATGCGCAGAATCAGTTTAAAGGCAGATATTGAGAAAGAATAGCAGACCGCACCATCAACATATAATAGATGTGTTCTCCATAGCAGTCCTTATATCTATACTATCATTGTAATAGCAGTGAGCTGAGCATTCAGGGAGTAGTAGCTTTCTTGGGTTAGAACCCTAAATCAAAGTTGTAAATCAAGGAGTAGTAGCTTCCTTGGGTTGAAGCCCTAAAACAATGTTGTAATACTTTTGTAATGAGCATATTATATTGTGAGCTAATCCTCACCATGGTTTTTCCCTATTTTAGGGATTTCCACATAAAAACACTGGTGTTATGTGTTGACTCTTGATTTGCATGTTTTTGTTCATGTTTTCAAAGCTATTCATTTTTATCAGTAAATGTTTGGCTAAATTTTTTAAGTGTGCTAATTCACCCCCTCTCTTAGCACCCCATTGTGTTCAACATGGGAAGCATGCACTTATATAGGAAGAGTGCCTATAACTTTCACATAAAAACCCACAAAGAGAGCAATTTCCCAAGGTTCTCCAAACCCCAAACTCCATGAGAGCTCCAATGCAATCAAGCCCAGGGGGTTTTACCAAACTACCCAGTCATGCAGCCAATATAATGCAACAGAAGCAAAGATTCATATAACATCACACAAATTTGAAAGTACTTTTTATTAATAACAAAATTACTGATTACATCAAAATTTACTACTCCAGAAATTGCAAACTCATCGAACTGCACAATCAGTTATGTGCTTACAACACAAAATAATTCCCCAAAGAATATAGAAATTGCCTTCCACCAGTCAAACCCCATGCTTCATTCCTATATCGAATGGATCCTCCCAACCATATCCGAGGAATCCCAATCTACAACAACAATCTCACATCTATTCAGAGAGAAATCCCCTAATTATTGATGTAGAGCAATCTAAAATCCCCAAACTAACTCAACAATTCATCTTTGAAGTTTTGAAACAAACAAAACAATTGGTGTTCCTTCACAACTGTCCCCTTTGCCTTGTAGCCCTCAAAACCCATTTTTTTCATCATATCTTTTGGATAAGGCCTCAAACCCACAAACCATTTACCATTTCAGATACCCATTTATCTTTTTGATAACATGCCTCCATTTGGAATAGGGTTGTTTTGGAACAACACCCTCAATAATTCGTTGGTAATGCTGCAACTAGGGCTAATTAGCCCTATTTTGCAAAGCAAGTCTATGAGATTCAAAACCCAAAACACAAAACTCAACTCCAACATGCTCCACACATTGAATGGGGTCTAAATCCATCAATTTTGTCAATTTTGACAATACCCAGATTACCTTCTTTTCAAAACCCTACCTCTAGCTACACAAACAAGCCTAAAACATAGGAATATTAGGCTAGGGCTGCTTGAAATTCGCCCAAAACTCCATTTCCTGCAATACCCAATTTCAAAATCTTAAAAAAAATGCTAAAACCCTCCATTCCACTGATTTCCATAATTTTCCACCAGTGGAATAGCTCAAAATTCCATTTTTTTTTCTCAAAACCCTAGCTAATGAGGTTTAACAGGCAGTTTTCACAAAAAAGGCTATAACTCACTCATACTCCAATGAAAATCAACAAAACTAGGTTCAAATGAAAGGTATTTTATAACCCTACAACATGCAACCAGTTTCAAGCCTTGAGCATACTGTACCATGTCGTACAAGTCACGGGAATAGCAAAAAATAATAAAAAAAGCAGAAAACAACAGTATAAATTTATTAATCTTCCTCCAAAATGTCTTCTCTACCTTGTTTCGACCTTATTTAGGTGTATTTACACATTTTTCATCCAACACCAACAATTTCCATCGACTCTTCATGTACTTGACTCTTCAACTTCCCATTTTTTGCATTTTTGCAATATGACAATATTTACAAAATTGACACAAAACTTGACAACTCACTCTAACCGACCCATGATGACTTTAATCAACTAAAAACATTAGGAATGGTCTCACTAGACCTTATTACATCCAAATGCTTGACTGCAAACACAAAATCCAAAACTAGACCCTATTTACACGTTGTTAACTAGGTGCCCTTGCACCATACACCCGGACAAAACAAGAACTTAAGTCCCCTTGAGGACTGTGCTGCAGCAAACCATGCTTGATCACATCATTTTTTTGATCTCCAAATGCCTTTCCATTTGGTAATCCTTTCCATTGAACTACGTATTGAAAATTCGCATTGTCCTTTGCATTAGGGGACTCTTTGCCACCTAGAAATTGCTCCAACTTCATAAACTGACTTGATGGATGTTCTTTGACTTTTCCCTCATCTAGAACTAATGTTAAATCTGCCTTTATACCTACAAACATACCTCTACCATCCTTATCATGAACTATCTTCTTCTTTACCTTTGATGCATGCTTTAACTTGCCCATATGTCTTTGCAATTTACCTCTAATCTCCCTACCTATGCTTCCCTTCTCATCCTTTTGTTGTAGTACACCTACAACTGCTGCTTCATTAGACCTATTAGCCTCTGATAGAAAAGGAATGAATTGGCCAATATCTCCTTTTGAAAACAAGGGTTAGAACACCTCTTTTACCTTCTTAGCAACATACACCTCACTCTTACCTTTCGTCTCTTCCATTTGTTGATCTATCCCTATGTCTGTTGCTTTATCAGGTTTACCAACCTCTGAGTTGCCAGAAATTGAATGACCACCAGCCTCTTTTGAAAATAATGAACAAAACACTCTTTTCATCATCATATCAACATGCTTCTTAACCCACTCTTGAATCTCCCCAACCAATTTATCCTTGACCTTCTCAATATCATTTTTCTCCAAGATTGAATCATTCTTCAATGCTGCTATCTCAATACTTTCAAGTTTACAAGTGGCTGCAAACTCCTCATGTTTTTCTTCCTCTAGCTTTATAAGCTCTTTTTCCCCAATCATTACACTAGACCCAACTTGTTCATCTACCCCTTCATCTTGCAATGGAATAAGAGTGAATGATACCCCATCCTTGTCAATCACATAAATATTTTTTTGCCCATCATATTTAACTTTTATGTCATACTGTCAGGGTCTTCCTAGGAGCAGATGACATACATCCATAGGGATGATGTCACACAATATTTTTTCTTTATACCCCCTATATTAAACTCAGCAAATGTTTGTTCATTAACCAAGACTTGTTGACCCTTATGCAACCAAGAAACCTTGTAAGGTGTGGGATGTGGGATCCTTTTCATCTTTAACTTTTCAACCATCTCCAAAGAAACTAAATTATCAATAGAACTGGAATCAACAATAACCTTACATACCTTGCCTTGAGATTTGCAAGTGGTTTTGAATAATGACTTTCTTTGTGGAGGCTCCTTCACTACAGGGACCTTGAGTAATGTTCTTCTCATGATTAATGTCTCTCCAACTTCTGAAATAGCAAGCTGAGATGGAGGTTTGACACTCTTACTATCTTCCTCTTGCACCAATTGATTCTTTCTTTCTCCTCCATGTGAACTAGAGGCTTGATCTTCATTACATTGCCATGCTTGATGTCCAAACTTATTGCATTGATAGCACCTTTCTGAGAATCCTTGTAAACCTCTTCCTTGACCTTCAAATCTGCCTCTAAAGCCTAATCTACCACCTCTAAATCCACCTCTCTGATCAGCAACTTGTTTTTGGACTTTGCTTGTATATTCTTGGCTCTCATATGGCTGCCTTGAGTTGGAAAATGATCCTCTACCTCTGATATTGTTGTCTCTGCCCCTATTTGACTTGTCTTTCCTTCTCTTGATCTTTTCTTCAACCCTTATTGCCATTTGATAGCATTCCTCAACCATTTTTTGATTTGCCATAGTAAATGCATCTTGAATATTAAATCTCAATCCACTAAGGTATCTAGCCACCTTCTCCACATCATCCTCCATATGACCTGCTCTTATACTCAACTTATAAAACTCATTAGTATAAGTTTTGACATCCATATCATTTTGCTTGAAACCTTGAAGTTTCTTGAGCAATTGAACTGTATAATCATTTGGAAGAAACTTACCCTTAAGCTTAGCCACCATTCTGTCCCAAGAAACAATATTTGACCTACCTTTCTTCCTCCTTTCAGATTCCTGATAATCCCACCATAATAGTGCATGACCCTTCAATCTTGTCTTTGCTATCTTCACTCTTTGCTCCTCTGAAACATCTTCACACTCAAAGTAGTTATCAAGTGCTACAATCCAATCTAATAGCTCTTCATCATCCAAGTTACCTCCATACATAGGTAAATCAATCTTCACCTTGTGTTTGTCTTCCTTGACTGCTCTCAGTAGCTTGGCAAACTTCTGCTCATTAGGATCCAATTCCTATTCTTCTTCTTCAGGGGGATTCTCCTTTTCCCCTTCCTCTTCACTGTCACTCCCATCACTTATGACCACACCTCTTCTCTGACTAGTTTCCACAGCCTCTAGCCTTTCTACCAACCTATCTTGTAGTTCTTTCAACCTTCTAATATCCCT
Source organism: Cunninghamia lanceolata (assembly GCA_027924645.1). Taxonomy (NCBI): domain Eukaryota; kingdom Viridiplantae; phylum Streptophyta; class Pinopsida; order Cupressales; family Cupressaceae; genus Cunninghamia; species Cunninghamia lanceolata. The sequence continues at coordinate 938,632 of BSBN01001578.1, read as the reverse complement.
TTCAGTCTTCTCTTTCATCTCTTGCATTTCTTTAGCCACATGGCTACCTTTTGGAGGCATCTTGATCAGTTTTTCTTCACACCTTCCCAAAATCTTCTAGCTCTAATACCAATTGATGCAGAGAAATCTAAAATCTTCAAACTAACTCAATAATTCACCTTTGAAGTTTTGAAACAAACAAATAATTGGTGTTCATTCACAACTGTCCCCTTTGCCTTGTAGCCCTCAAAACCTAGTTTTTTCATCATATCTTTTGGAGAAGGAATCAAACCCACAAACCATTTACCATTTTAGATACCCATTTAGCTTTTTGATAACATATCTCTATTTTGAATAGGGTTGTTTTGGAACGACATCCTCAATAATTCACTGGTAATGCTGCAACTAGGCCTAATTAGCCCTGTTTTACAAAGCAAGTCTATGAGATTCAAAACCCACAACACAAAACTCAACTCCAAGGTTCTCCACACATTGCATGGGGTCTAAATCCATCAATTTTGTCAATCAAGACAATACCCAGATCACCTTTTTTCAAAACCCTACCTCTAGCTACATAAACAAGCCTAAAACATAGGAATATTAGGCTAGGGCTGCTTGAAATTCACCCAAAACTCCATTTCTTGCAATACCTAATTTCAAAATCTTAAAGAACATGCTAAAACTCTCCATTCCACCAATTTTCATAATTTTTCACCAATGGAATGGCTCAAAATTCCATTTTTTTCCTCTCAAAACCCTAACTAATGAGGTTTAACAGGCAGTTTTCACAAAAAGGCTATAACTCACTCATACTCCAATGAAAATCAACCAAACTAGGCTCAAACGAAATCTATTTCATAACTCTACGACATGCAACTAGTTTCAAACCTTGACTATACTGTACCAGGCCGTACAAGTCACGGAACAATAGAAAACAATAAAAAAATGTAGAAAACAACAGTATAACTTTATTAATCTTCCTCCAAAATGTCGTCTCTGCCTTGTTTTCACCTTCTTCAAGTGCATTTACACATTTTTCATCCAACACCAACAATTTCCATCGACTCTTCATGTACTTGACTCTTCCACTTCCCATTTTTGCAATATGACAATATTTACAAAATTGACACAAAACTTGACAACTTACTCTAACCGACCCATGATGACTTTAATCAAATAAAAACATTAGGAATGGTCTCACTAGACCTTATTACATCCAAATACTTGACTGCAAACACAAAATCCAAAACTAGACCTTATTTACATGTTGTTAACTAGGTGCCCCTGCACCAATTCGCAACAATCTCACCTCTATTCCGAGAGAAACCTCCAATCAACATCAGAATCACACATGTTCAAAGAGGAACCCCCTACAACATGCAATGGTTTTCAATTTATACACAAATGAGAAAGAAACTAAAAAGTTGATAGTTTAATAACTGAATCCCAACAATCACCAATTAGTTGAACAGTTATAGAACTGAATTGCCACAGTTTGTTTACTAGAACCTTACACATGTCGTGTCTAGGATAACCCTCATGGTTATGAAAATAAGTGTTGACTTCATTAGGACCCCCTTATCAGCAAAACATATTACCCTCGAACTAAGTCAAAATGTCTTCATCGGTGTTCTTTAGGGTTTGGGAACTTAGATGTTCACGACACACCATTAGGAAGTTGTTGACAAAAGTGGCACTTCGTGAACTTAGGATTTTGCCAACACATACTTATTGGATAAATATTTGGTTTGCAAACTAAAAAGTTTGCCAAAATAATGCCTTAACCATCAAGTCCTCTTGTCGGCGAATCTTCACCCCCACGAACCTTGGAATCGGCAACAATTTGACTTCACAAACTTTGAGTATTTTCAACTTCTACATTATCACCAATTGGCAAACTAAAAAAACCACGAACTCCAATCTTTAAAGCCTTTATCGACAAAATGGCTTATCGGTGAACCTAAGGGTTCGCAAACTAGGAAGTTGGTCGACAATACTTATCGGTGTAAGAGAAAGTTTTTCAAACTTCCAACTTTTCTGATAACAAAGAAACATTCTTCAAATTCTTTTCAGAGATACAAATGGCAATCCATGCAATCGGCAAACTTTACAAAATCAAACCTTCCTTCCAAAGCTTGTCAGCAAACCAAACCATCAGAAAACCACTGGATCGGTGAACTAAATAATTCGTGAACTTGAAACTTTGCCGACCAAAGGCTTCCCTTCGACAAACTTGAAGAAATAAGAACTTTCCTTTAAAGCTTAGTTGGTGAAATCACCCATCGGAGAACTAAGCTATCGGCAAACTATTGGATCGGTGAATTAAACAGTTCGCAAACTGGAAAATTAGTCGACTTGTTCTAACTTAGCCATTTTTTACCCAAACTTCACCAAAATTGAACTGGAGATACCCAATTGGCTTTTTAACAAGATGATGCTTCTAAACTTGGCCGAATTAATCAGAATTTGCCTCATGAAGAAAAAGACCAAAACCAACATAAAAGAAGACAAAATACAACAAAACTAAATTGAAACTGAAACTAAAAACTTGAAATATTTTTGAGTGATGTTGATTGCTCGTGGACCCGGATTCTCCTGGATCAAGCTCTTCCCAAGCTTTTTCTCTCCCTTTTTCATTCCCAAAATAGAATCATCTATGACATAATGGGTTATTTTTCCTATAAGGAAGAAACCCTAACTCAACAAGAAATTAGATTAACTCAACCCCAACCCAAGAGGTCAACTCAAAAATCTAACTAAAATTTATTAAAAAAAAGTTCACTTAAATAGACATAAAATCCTAAAATGCTTTAAAAATTTATTAAAAATAGTTCACTTAAATAACTAAAATGAATCTAAAAATAATCCTAAAATGCTTTAAAAATATTTCACTTAAATAGACAATTTCTAATTTAAGAAAGTAAAAAAATTAAATAGAAATCTCTAAAGAGACTTAAGTCCCAAAATTTACTCAAAATGGATTAAATCAAAGGCACACAATTTATAACCTCTTATAAGAAGTGTGGAAATCAATTAAAACTCACATAGAAATTAAAATGATGATAGAGACATGAGTAAACACACTCACAAGAGCCATATGGTCACTTACTAGACCAGAGAGGCTAGGTAAACTGGCTAACACATGGAGAGAGGTCTCATAAATTCCACAAGGTAAAGTTAGATGGTTAAGTGGTATACATGATGTTCTTCTCCACATACCATCTATCATCCATAAACATGTATATATCTTGCACACTTGAGGTGCACTTGAAATCCCATATCGAAGATCATAACCGAAGCACAATTAGCCAAATTATCAACATGTTCTTGTACATGGAACTCAATGTACACATAGCATCTCAAAGAACGATAATCATGTATATCATCTCTAATCTACATAATCTCAATTGTGGAATAATTCAAAGCACCAATCACAATTATTCTTTCAAAGACAATGTATAAATGATGCTTTATTCAAATTCATACTACTCACTAGATAGCATCACACAAGCCAAGTATGGCTCTAAACCATCTTTGTCAATGCATGGATGTAATCATGAATATATGATCAATACCAAATATGGGTTAGCACATATGTAATCACAAACATCTCATGTCAAAATCCAATGCATATATCTACAAAGATAATCCATCTACCAAAATAAGTATAGGAATGTGCTACAACACAAGCATCAATAAAGAGAATCAAGACATGGTAGGAAATAAACATGGGTGGGCCTTACAATAGAGATTGTCGTTCAATTATTGATATGAGTTTCATGTGTGTTTTGTGTATAAGTGTTTATTAATTGAATTAAAGTGAAGAATAATGTTGATATTTGTATCATTTCTACAATTTATCTTATCAAGTAACTTTGTGTGCTTCTAAGTGTTCATTTTTTTGAAATCTTGCATTTCGTGGTTGTAAGTTTGAATTAGTTTATTAATCATTTATTGTGTATGTGTACATGCTTGGTCTCTATTTTCATCCAATAGGAAATATTCAATGTTCTAGTTTATTTTGTTTTAGTTGCAAGTCTTAATCATAAAAACCTCATTTGTGAGAGGAGAACCTTTCAAGTATTGTTCTTGTGGATGTATGTTTGAAGTAGTTTATTAATAGTTTATTGTATAAGTGGATATGCTTGGTCTCTATTTTCAGCCAGTAGGAAATAATTAATGTTCTAGTTCATTTTGTTTTAGTTGCAAGTTTTAATCATAAAACCTCATTTGTGAGAGGAGAACCTTTCAAGTCTTGTGCTCATCTTCTAAGGACCAAAAGGATAGGGCATAATTTATTTTAGTTATTTCATTTATGCAACTCACCTTGAGATTACTATAACATGTTTAGTCTTTTAGGGGTCTTCCCTTGTGAATTTGAAGAGAGGATTGCCCTCATGTGTTGTTTTATGTTGTGTTGTTTTGAAATAGACAAATTAAAATGTTAACAATTTTTAGCACCTACCATGGGTATGTGTTACTAAAAGGTTTTATCTTGTAGCTAAAGGTTATCCTTACTACCTCCAAATTGTATCTCTTTCATTCTAGAAAATAAGTTCTACACCAGATAATGGAGGAAGGCAGGTGTTTTTGATCTTATCTTTCAAACTCTAAACCATTCATCCTCAAGTGAGGGTTCATCACTGACCATTCCTAAACCAATCAAAATATATTTTGGATAAAAAACCTTTTCAAATAATGGGTGACAATGCCCATAAAAACAACACTTGTCCTCCTTTGCTTCTATTGCTATAGAGAGCCAACACTAGTTCTTTGGCTCTTGTAGAACATAATGATTTTATGTATGGTTTAGTAAAAATTTTCACAAAGTTTCTTGATGATGACACCCAACACCTTAATGAGCACATTGCTATCTTCAACACAACTTGCAATATTTTAGGAGTAGTTATATAAAGATGTCAAAAGTGACTTTTTTATGAGACCCTAGTGAGAGGTGCAACTGAATGCTTCCACCATCTTGCCACATGCATAATCACTAGTTGGGAGATCATGCATGAAACGTTCTTATCATGTTTCAAGCAAGCTAAAAAATAACCACATTATTTTTACACAACTCTTAAATGCAAATAAGGAAAGTAATGATTCTGTGAGGGAATCCATTTCATGATCATATTGCCTTGTCAACAAAATTTACAACTATAAAGCCATCTGTAGAATTCTTCCAGGGTTTTTTTATAAATGAATTTCCATTAGAGATCACATTCATGATCGAATTTGGTGAGATTGATGAACTTGAAGAAGCTTAAGAGCTAGTTTTTAAGTTAGGAAATGACATGATTGACACTAAAATGATCAAGAAATACTATCAAGCCCATGATTTGAAGTTCAACAAATCCCTTATTATAGAGAGTGGTGAGTGATGTCACAAATATGAAGATACTACTTCAACAAAATGTTCCAACTTAGTTGTACCAGGGACATCAACACATAAATGTTGGTCCTTCCAACCGAAATGACAAATTCAAATTAACTCCTCCTACAAGGCTTACTTTGGAGGCACCACCTAAATACACCTTGAATAACTTTTTCTCTTTCCAGAAGACAAGAGATCATAGTGTTATAAATTGTCTAGAGACACATCAAATGATGCACCTCATGGTCTCTTCCAAGTTAAATTATCAAAGGGTCTCAGGTAACCTTCAACATCTTCAAGATGAGCCCAATGGTGACTCCATGATGGGATATTTCTCAATGTGGACCTATTTGTACTAAAAAAGTAAATACATTTAATGACTACATGTGTTCATACAATCAGGGAGTTCAGAAAGAACAAAGAACTAAATAGAGAGGAGGTCATGGAGAAAATCCATGGAAGGATCCACCATCGAAGTTTAATTCTCAAGATCCTATCTTTGTCCCTTGATTAACAAATCATGGTGAGGTGTTGTATTTTCTTTTTATCTTGCAAAGCTTACTCAATTTTTACAATGAAGAAGGAATGTTGATAAGAGAAGAACAAATCTTTTGTGTTGGATACAGAAGGAACTACACAAGTACATTATAACATGTTCCTTGAAGAAGACAAGGTCTCACAAGTTTCCATGGAGAAAAATGATGATCCAAATTTTTATGTTGGGAAAGGAAGCAACAATTGTGCCATAGATGAAGCTACATTAAATGGTTATTTTTTTGTATTTGAAGTATTATTTGAGGAAATTGCATAGGAAAAGACTAGGGAAAGATCACAATTAGATAAAGAACAAGATTTTTTTCTTGAAGATGATTCATCTCTAGAGGGACACATCAAATCAAAAGTATATATAGAGGATTTATTGCTAGATCTAGATATTTCCTTGCAACACCTTGAGAGTGGAGCAATGTTTCAATAAAACAAAATTTCTCTTGATTTTCCATGCATCCTCATCTTTAGCATCTCCCATGAACATCAATAAAAAAACCAAGAATAAAACATACATCAGTGGTCAATGAGCATTCTACAAAAGTGGTTATCATGGAAGAAGAAATGCTATCTACTCTGTCTCTTCTATTAGAAGACTAGAACTGCACCATAAGAGACTATCAATTTAAATTTTTCTTCCTTTGTTGGATTATTTCTTTGAAGAATATTGTTATGATGAAGCTAAAAAAGTCCAATTCATTCAAGGTCCACAATTGTCATTAGAAGACGATTTCTAGAGTTTATTTCCCAAGACTAATATTTTTCTTCAATGTGCTTGATGAGGAAACAAATCGTGAAGTGTTAGACTAGGCTCTAAAACATGCAAATGACAAAACTGAAGAAGTTTGAAGGCTCACCATAAATACACATTGTAGACTTAGATAGTCAAATGCATGTCATGGAGACCTTTCTTAAATAACTCTAGCCTCTTCTAGATAATAATGCTTCATTTAATTTTATGGTTGAGTATACTGAAGTGACATGTGAACAAGATTAGATAGGATATGAGGTAGTCATCATTCCTAAATATTTTCTATGATAGGAGGATTTCATGACCTGTATCTTCAGAGAATTAAAGTATCTTCACAAGATGGAGATACAATTCAATGAGAAGGAAGACCATGTAGAACTATAGTACATTAATGAGTGTGTGCTTGAGTTTTCCCTACATAATCATTCTTATCATCTTGAACTATAGATCTTAATGAAAATCTTGTAAAGGTTTGAAGGATGTGAGTTACCATAATTGGATTCCTAGCTCAAATAGAGGAGTTGCTGCTTTTTCTAGCCTATAAATGGTTTCAGCTGACAAGTCTACTTCCTCATGTTCATCCATAGGTATAAGTTGTCATTTTATGTGTTCATCTTTTAGTAATGTGTTTCCCTTTTCCATGATGTGTTTTCTTTAGATGACATATTTGTTTAGGTTAGGTTAGTCTTCTATTTAGGTGTTAGAAAATATTCCTAAATTTATCACCCATTGATAAGACATTGGTCAAAAAAATTTCTAGATATTCTAAGGTTCTCTTATGGCCCAGGTATGTCCCATGGTACCCAGATAGAGCCAATTGTTACACCCTACAAAATTTTAGAAAAAAATATTTTTTTTAAGGGTTGAGACCTATTTTGTCTTCATGGTTAAATTGTATGGGTATTTACAATGTTTAATCTTGCCCTTCTTTTCTTATTAAATTTGCAACAAAGCAATAGAACAATAGAATAAGAGAATAAGCAATTTTAAGAAGTAGAAAAGGGCATTTAGCATGCAACTAGCAATAGAATAGTACTAGTTTTGAAGGGAAAAATATGAGCAATATTACTCACAATTACAAAAAAGAAAACAACTAAAAGAAACTTAAATTGAAGGTAGAATCATGCAATTAGTAGGTGCCTAGGGTAATTTGAAGGTTATCAATTACATCCATAAAGAAGAATAAAAAAATTGACTAAGTCCTTCAAGGCATACATTTAACTATCACTTGACTAGTTGAAACACCAATATCCTCAAGCCTTAAAAGTGGTAATGACACTAAGAGTGTGCATTGATCGCCCTTTCACCATGGCAAAGTCCCTCATGGCGCACCCCTAAACAGCTTAAACTTGGTGAAGACAATAGTGGTATGTTGAAAGACATGATAAAGTCATCATAAAATTATGCCAATTAAAACTAGTAAACACCTCTGTGGTGCATTCAAGGCTTAGATCTGTTAGTATATAATTTTTCCTACATCTTAAAACACAACTAAGTCATTGAAAATAGGTGCCCCTCTTATACTTGCCTGAAAAATACTTTAATGGTGCATGCCCAACACCTTTCGACCTACCAAATACCTTAGAAACACACACCTAATTCACTTTAACCTAATAGAGAATGCCAAATGGTGGCACCTATATTTAGTTGGTAAACCATGAAAGTAGAAAAAATAAGATTTTAAGAACTAAAACTTAAGTACATTCCAGGCTTAGATCTGTCAGTATAGAATTTTGCCTACATCTTAAAACACAACCAAGTCATTGAAAATGGGTGCCCCTCTTATACTTGCTTGACAAATACTTTAATGTGCATGCCCAACACCTTTCAACATACCAAATACCTTAGAAACACACACCGAACTCACTTTAACCTAATAGAGAATGCCAAATGGCGGCACCTATATTTAGTTGGTAAACCATGAAAGTAGAAAAAACAAGATTTTAAGAACTGAAACTTAAGTACATTCCTATATATGCAATTTAATTCACCATTCTTCATCATCAACTTGCACTTATTGTTTCTAATAGAAGCTTGGCTCCATTTTTGGTCTTGTTGCATATCTACAAGCAAATTTTTAATACCATATTTAGATGTTCTTGAAGGTCCAATAGTGTTGAATCTTATCACCAACATGTGCATCATTTTCCATCAGAATTCTACCATAAATCAATATTTTTTTAACTCTTTTTCTACTATTGCAAGGTATTATCGTATGTAGTCATAAGGGTTATTTCTCTACACTTATAATGGATTATTTTCACCATTTTCATCACTCCTAAGGTTATAGGACAGTGTAGAATTATCTTTTTCAAGAGAGAGTAGAAAAAAACATGTTTCAATCATGAATGACAGTGGTTCTACATTGGCACATGATGATAATTTTTGTACCTCTATTTTTAGGTATATATCAACAATTATGGGCAATCTATCACAACAATTAGGGTTAATTGAGTAGGGTTTCAAGTTTCTAAAATACCATAAATAGTGATTCCAAGTCACCCATATTAGCAACACTTTGTATATGAATGATGGCAGAGATATAATTTCTCTAAGGGTTTAGCACTAGGGTTTGACCAAGACAAATAAGCATATGTAATCGGTAGTTTCATTCACTCTTTCCAATCATCAGAAACAAGACCTAGGGTTCATAATATTGAATTGGCTTGTTTTTTGTGGAGTGGTTCATATTACAACCACTAAGTTGGTTTGGTAAATTTTTATGGTGGTTTTTGAGTTCTTCAAGAGATTTTCCAATTTCAGGACAAAGAGTGAAAATGTATTAGAATCATAGAGGTTGTTTGTGCACCGAATTGATATTTTTAGTATAGCTATTTCTATTAAATTATAATTTTATCAGTCTATTCATTGGTAAAGAGGAGGCCTATTTTTAGGTCCCTTTTGATCAAAGTTATTCTATTAGTTGTTTGGATTAGATTTGCTTTTCTTTTTTACTTTTTTCGTAAAATTTGGAAGGTTTTCTTTAAAATATTTCTTTTTGGGATAATTAGTTATTATTTGTCAAATCCCAAAATATATTCTTTGTAAACCTATAAATAAGTGCATTGGTCACAAGTGTTAGAATGATAATTGAAGTTGATTTTATGTTGTAGAGATTGTTAATCAAGTATTAATTTGAGTTTCATGTGTGTTATGGGTGTAATATTTTATTAAGTGGATTAAAGTGAAGAATAGTGTTGAGCTTTGTATCAATGCTACAATTCATCTTAGAAAGTAACTTAAAGTGCTTCTTAGTGTTCATTTTTCTAAAATTTTATTTTGTGGATGTATGTCTAAAGTTATTGATCTTTTCTTGTGCATGTAGATATGCTAATCTATATTTTCAGCTAGTTAGGAAGCATTCTATGATCTAGTTTAATTTGTTTTAGTTGCAAGTCTTAATCATAAAACCTTAATTGTGAGAGAAGAACCTTTCAAGTCTTGTGTTCATCCTCCAAGAACCAAAAATATAAATCAAAATTTATTTCATTTATGTAACTCCCTTTGAGATTATTGTAAAGTTTACATAACTATAAATCATGTTCATAGCTTAGGGTTTAGGATAGTGTTTAGTTTTTAGGGAGCTTCCCTTGTGAATTTGAAGAGAGGTTTATCCTTGTGTGCTGTTTGATTTGTTGTTGTCTTCAAAGAGACAAGTTAAAAAGATAACAAGTTGAAAAGTGACTAAGGGAACCACATACAATCTACATTTGATTCATGGTGCAAGCACTACAAAGTTATATCTTTGCATTTTACAACAACTTAATCATGCTTCTTATGTCTGCATTATTTTTGTTATGTGACTACCAAATATGTTCAATCATCTAGGGGCTTAACTACATGATAGACCTGTGTCTTCACCTCTTGTCACAAAGAAAGCCTTGAGATACTTTTTAGTACAACACCTTTTTAGCAATAGGTCAAGGCACATAGATCTTCAAAGGTTACATCAACATCAAATCAGGTTGTGGTAGAGGGACTGATTTGCATGGCATGAATGAGTTAAGGACTAGACCACATGGTGCAATCCCATCTAGAATAATGTAATTTTTAGTAGAAGCTCGATATATTCATCTTATCATTGATCCATAATGAGAAACCAACAAATATTGATTGTCAAGGATTTCCTACATGTAAGATCCAAATAAATATCTATAGAAACCAATGTAGAGACAAAATATAGTTTAAATTGCAACCTTGAGAATTCAAAAGTTAATAAGTTTTTAATGTTAAAGCACTTGGGAGGGTCATACCTTTGTCTTGTTGAAGCATTGCTAGTTACACTCCACTCAACTTGGATAAAATACTAAGTATCTTACCTCTCCTGAAAGGAAATCAAATCCCATAATTGAAAAATGACTACCCTAAGGTCCTTTATAGCTAGGTCTTGGCCTTGCAAGATAACTCAATAGTGAAATGTGATTTGTTGTTTACACACAAAGGGACTTACACAAATTTTGTTTGTTGGAAATCTAGTTGTAGGGTTTGGTGTTGGAGATGACTTATTATGGTTTTAGCTTCCAACCCTAGAATGTTTCCAAGCCTTTTTATGAATTTAAATGCAATGGAAACAATGTTTAATCATCTAGTTTTTCGATTGTTTGATGTTGTTCCTAAATCTAAACCTAAACTAACCACTTACATAAAAAAGTTCAAAAGAGAAGGTAAGGAAGGGTTTAAGAAAACTTTTATTATTGTGAAACATTCTTCCATAACATAAATGCATAAGTAGACATATTTTAAATAAAACTAACCTTTGCTTAAACAAAAATATCACAAAGCCACAAAGGTAGTTTAATATTTAAATGAAACAATTTTTATACCATGAAACAACTCCATTAAAACCCAATTCTGACTCAATTTAACAAAACATTTCACAGTATAAAAAGATGAAACTAAAAATGTCTAGGCTAACTACACAAAGCAACTTATAGGCAACAAGTAACCAGTAGTATGGACATGAAATCCATAAAATACTTAACACATTGATGTATGAATAATAACAAATTCAATCGAATGATAATTCTATTAAAGATTTAGGAACCATGAAGCAAACTTTACATTGATATGAATAAGTCTGGTAGTTATCAATTATTTCCAATCCTTCCAACCAAAAAAGTAAAAAATTCTAGTGTTTGGGAACCTTGAATGATTTCCAACATTTGAATGGAGACGACAAATGATTGCCAACCCCCTTCTACAACATTAAAGAGGCATCCTAGAGAAGAAACTATGGTTGCATGCAAAATAAAATGGTTGCCCATGCCTAGTCACATCTATTTTGTTCAACACTTCTCCCATTATTATTAGCTACCACATAAAATTTGTTTTTACATATTTTATTATTTTGCTAATGTAGATGTGAACTATGTACCTTGTGACTCAGCTTGTGGGATATATCACAAGTATTTTTCATACTAAATCAAGCAATTCTATATTTTACTAGTATAATAATAATTTAAGAAAAACAAGGACTGCATAGCGGTTAGTCTAGTATGTTTGCAAATTAGTTGAATCAACTAAGTCATGTTAGTAGTTGTTCCAATATGTCTAAAAATTAGGTAGCTACAAGTTTAGAGGTTGAATAACCCTTAGCTAAGATTGTTTTCCCATCCATGCACTATTTTGCCTTGAACACATTTGGAAATCGACTATACATGCACTCCAAGCTCTATTAATGCACTTGAAATCAATTCTATAAACATCATTAATGATTGGATTTGACTGCATTGATCTCATACACTTTTGTTTTGTTTGCTTGGTGATTTGTTATTATTGATCACGATGATTTATTTATAGTGAAACATTTACTAGCTATTGTTCTCTAGACCAATGGGTGTGGGCTTCATTAGTCTCCTTATATCTTTTCGACAGTTTGATACCCTTGTTATCACAATTGTCCATGATCATACACTTTAATAAAGTAGTGAGTACATGTGTTGCTACAAGTTTAAAATGTAGTTAAATCATCCATAGCTTTACTTGTGCATTTGAACTTTGACCTTTGATCTCATATAAGCTTTATTGATCCCTTCAATTCATAAGAACTTTAATGAACTTGAACAATAAACTCATGTTATGCCCTTACTTCCATAGCACATATGGTTATGAATAGTCAGCTTGTGGCTATCTTAACTCTTAATTAAGTCATATTATCATTAGTACATTGTTATTTAGTTGTTTAGGTCAGCCTAAGGCTTATATAGGGCTATCTAAGTCAGCCTAGGTGATATCTTAGGCATGAATAGGTATATATAGGAGGTAGTGAGTCTCATTTCATATCATATTGTGTATTGTGTTCTCATTGAAGACTGTTGGAGGTATCCCCCTCGAAGTGGATTAGGAGGTTGCCCCCTTGAAGTGGCATATTATTATCAAGCATTTGCAGCATATTTACTATTATATTCCTTATTGTGCAAGTTGTTTCATTACAACTCAATTATAAGTGGGTTGGATGCATGTCATGATTATATCAACCTTAACCCAATAGGTGGGTGCATTACCCTATACTTTATGTTTTGAATGATGCCCCAATGTCATAGATCTAAAATAGGGCAAATCTTGATCGTCAAATAGAAATTTAATTTAATTATACATGTATAAATTTGAGATAATAAAATGATTTAGTTGAGTCATCAATGAAGTAAAGCATTAAACAAAGTATTAATTGAGTGATTGGATTAAGACATGTATCACGATATCAACGATTACGACCCATTGACGTATCTATGAGAAAGCACTTTGGTGCCTTCTCGATGTCATGGATGTTGAAGCAATTTATTTAAGCTGTTAATTCTCGATGGAGGTTTAACACATAAAAGGGATTTAATTTTGATGGCCTTGTATAGAAAGAAAACATTCTACATGCCTGTTTGTAATGAACTTCGAAGATTTTTTAAAATAAAAATAGCTTGTTTGTCATGAGTTGTAAATAACATATGATAGTGTATAGGCAGTCCAAACTTGAGCTAGTGAGCATTGTGTGAGTATTTGTGATAATTTTACATGTTGTTCATGAGACAAACAACAGTGATAACCTCAATTGATACTAGGGAGTACACGTGTCAATGTTGGTGTGAAATGACAAAATACCATATGATCTTGCTATTTTTTGGGCCATAGGATTGTGCCACTATTTAGAGGATTAGGTGTGTGTAAGCCCCTTCATTAAGTTCACATCTTACACAAGTGCATTTATCTTAATTAAAATAAAGGAGAACACAATTTGTTGTGACACCATTGGATAAAGGGATTAAAATATGAATGCGACATGTAACCATATGATATAGAGCCAATGAAATGTTTTTATGTGTGCTTAGAAATATTGACTGACAAGGGTTTTTTTTACGTTGGTGAACTCTTTGGGTATCATCTAAGTGAGATCACATCTTAAGTCATGTGTTTATCCCTAGCCTAAAAATTAAAAAGAATCTACATGCAAATTTGATTTACTCATTGAAGTTATAACCATAGATCTTGTCTTTTTATCAAGTTGTTGATTTTCTATAGAGTTTAACTAACTTAAGTGGAATCCATATGTCACTCATGGGCTCAACTAACAATAATAAACTATGAGTGGATTATTTAATGAATGAATAGATTTTAAAGTCCACAAAGGTAAAATAGCCTATGGGACCACCAGCCTTGTTGTTTTAGTCTTTTGCACTTCAATCCCTTTCTTGTTCAAATTGAGGATGAGCCCCCCAAACTTTGAAACATTCTCTTCACTAACTAAATTATGCCAAGAAAGAGGTGTCAAACTACTGGTATACTTGTCCTTGAAGTCATTGAAAGCCTCACACTCCATAATAAAGTGTTTTTCTGATTCCACTACCCTGATAGTGTAGAAAATACACACTTGTTCTTCCCATGTTTCTTTAGGCCTTTTCCACCGCCCTATTTCACACTGGAGTTGATGAGAGTTAGTTCTTAATTGAGCAATAAGAATCTTAGCTCTCCATGATATATAAGCCCCTATGTACACTTTTTGTCAATGGTCACAAGTAGGGTTGAATTTGTCAAGATAGTATTTCTTCTTCCTCTAAGCACTTTCCCCCATAAATGCTTGCAAAACTTATCCATAACGAAAGCCTTTACCTGCCCCCCCAACTCTGGATGGATCAAACTCAACTTTGACAGAACTTCTAAAGGGAATCTGATGCAGAAGCATCCAGAGGTGTAAGGGCAATCTTGTATCACCCAAAAATAATGTGATTCAAAATTGATGACTTTGTTTTCATTTTTTTTCAAAATTTGTGTTTTTAGATACCCATTTGCTTGAAAAATGATTCAGAACCTTCAAAGTTTTCAACAGGGCTAAGGATACTAGAATTTGCTATTTTGAGTAAGTCTTTATCAGAGAAGTGGTTGAGCCCAAAATTTTCCCCAAAGCTTAGGAATAGTCGAATAAGCATTCTTGGTAAATTTTAGCTCGAGATCATGTCTAGATTTCAAGATATTAAAGTTTCTATTTTGTGAGGTCCCCTAAAAAGTTTCAAAATTAGATATGAGGCACTAAAAATTCCCATAATGCCCTAGAAAGTTGATTGAAACCTGTTTATAGATTTCTAGTGTGATAGGTCACTTCGCGAGCTTTCCAGTGCTTCAAACGGTTCGTCAATCAGACACCCAGATCAAAAGTTATGCTTCCTAGAAGTTGACCTATTTTTGGAGGAAGTTGCAAATTTTGAAATTTTGGTTGGAGGCCGCCAAAATGGCTATTTATGACTATTTTTGGAACCCTGGTGGTAGTAGAGATAAGGGGGAAAGTGTAGAGTCAATAAAAGGTGGGAAAATAGAAACCCTAGTTGATTTGGAGTTACAAAAGGCAAAAGATTCCAAAGTCTTGAGATAGGGGAGTTGTAGTGTGTTGCAACATGTGGAGGATTTATCCTCTGATTGTATTTGAGCTTCTGTAATGTAATGAGTTGTCCAAATCAATAAAAGAACATTCTATTTTGTGTGTGCAATTTCTGTTGTTGTGTGTTTTATGATTTACCCCATTCATCAGAATCTAGGACAGGCAGGTGGGGGTGGTCTCCTAAGGGATAATGAAGGTCAGGTGTTGGGAGCATATGTAGAGAATTTAGGGATTCAGACGTGCAACTTCACCAAAGCCAATGTGGCTTATCAAGGTATAAAAATAGCAGTAGACAATGGAATAAAGAATCTGGTGGTGGAAGGGGACTCTAAAAATATTATCAAAATGCTCCAATCTAAAGCAAATCCTAGCTGGTCCCTCAAAGACCCAATTGAATTGAGCAAACAAAGGTTGTCAACCTTGGAGAATGTGGATTTTCACCATATCTATAGACAAGGGAATGGACTTGCCGATGCCTTTACAAACCTAGGTACTAAAGTTGAAGACTTATTAAGTTGGAAACAAGGGGAGGTCATTCCTAATCTTATGAAAACCATAATCAACAATGAAGACATCAAAGCCACTTAAGTAAATGAGTGCCTCTGCGAAGGATGAGACTCCTCACATGAGGGTCATTAACTGAAGGACTGAGAACAATAATGTCAAGATAAGTCCCAACCTCATTGCATTTCCTTCCCATTGCATTTGGTTAATCCTCATTATTGTGTCTTGATATAGAGTGGAATTGGAAGTTTATGATTCTATGCTTTTTGATATGGGTGTTGATTTATTGCAAATAGAGCCGAGTGTTTATGATAGCATAAAATATGACGTCGAGCTTTGGGAAATCTTAGAAAGGGGCAATTTTACCCCCTTCATCCAGGCTATGAATGAGTATGATACTCTCCTTTCAAGGGAGTTTGCCACCTCTTGGAAGGTTGGTGTAGTGTATGTGAGAGGTATCTCCTTCAGGGTCATAGAGGAGCTCATCACTGAGGTAACAGATTCGAGAATGGAGGGCACCCACCTCCCAAAGAAGGTCAAAGGAAACTACCAAGAAGATATGAGGAGGTTTCTAATCCAGGAAGGGGAGAAAGTAAGTAGACTGCAGAATGACTACAACCGCGAGGACTTGCCTGGTGTTTGGAAAAGGGTGGCTGAGGTTCTCATGAGGTATGTCACCCTTGAGGGTAGATTCAAAATATTTCATGCTTACATGTTCCCTCTTCTTAATCATTTTTGGTATAATATGCAAATCAACTTTCCCTATTGGCTTTTTACTTCCCTTGAGGACTCTGTCCAAAAGGTGTTGGTGGGGGAGAAACCACTTCCTCTCCACCAAAGTTTAATGTATGCTATTTACAAGTTAGAGCTTTCCCTAATCCCTTCCCTAGATTTTAAGCCTAGAATCTATAACCCTCAGCTGGTGGAGAAGTTGCTCGATGAAGCTAGGAGAAAGAAAACCTAAGATAGTATTTCTGCTACCCCTGTTGAAACCCTTGCCAGAGAGGTTGTTATCACCTTGACAAAGGCCCATAAAGCTTTTGCTTCCTAGGCCCAAACTAGTAAAAAGGACTATAAGGAGACCAATCCCATTGAGTCTAGCCTTGAGAAAGGAACTACTTTTAACCCTTGCAAAAATAAACAGAAATTACCCATGGATCCCCCTGCCCTAGGAGAGAAGGACAAAGGGAAAAGGTATTGTCAGGGGTGATTCCCTTGCTATGGAAGGGAAGGACATAGGGAAAGGTATTGTTAGGGATGATTCATCTGTTGAAGATGATTTTCCTTAGGTGAAAGGCAAAAGGAAATTCATGGAAAAATGTTGGGAAACAGAGCACTAACCATAGGGACGTGGAATTTCCCCCCAAGAAAGTTCAGGTCATCTCCCCTGCAACCCCTCTATTACCAATCCCAACTCTGAGAAGATTGAATGTAATTCCTGTCAGTAGATGGTGGAAAAAGTGGCAACCTTATAACAAGCCATGGATGTTCAGAACTAGGTTCTCAAGTGGCAATCAACACAAATGCACCATGTAAAATGCAAAATTCAACACCTAGAGGTTATTACACAACTTGAGACCATTGACTAGTCGAGGGAGAATGAGGACAGGCTATGGCAGGAAGTAGAGAACCTTGCTAGGATGTTTGAGAAGTGGGAATGTATGGATGAGGAAATCAACAAGATTAAGATTAAACAAAAATAGATTAAGAAGGACATGGAGGAGATAGTGGCATTTAGTAGGGAGACAGTCAAGAATTTTGCTACAACACTTTATGTTTTCCAAGATGAAATGGAAAAACATAGGGTAGCCAGAGAAGCTCAAGCAAAGGTTACTTCTAATAACAATTTGAAGCAGATTACTACAGGTCTGACCAATAGGACTAGGGCAAAAAGCAAAGGCAACAAAGGTAAAGAGATCATCAATGACCCCAGGTTGATTAGGACAAGAGGATGGAAGAAAACACCTTTGATTACAAGTTGAACTTTCTTAACAGGGAATGATAGGCAATAAGTGGCCTGAAAAATTCATCAAAGTAGTAATTTTCATTACTGAACTATAGTTGGCCTTCCTGGCAGAGCTGGTTCTGTTGATTTTTTCTATGTTTTTTGCTGTTTTAGTTTGTTCCTTGTTGTTTTACTCCTCGTAAAACTTGTTCCATTCACCTTTTTGGCTTTGTGTAATGGGTTCGGGCCCTTTCTGGTTATCTTATTAAAAAAAAGTCTTTACCTCTTTGCTATTAGTGGGGCAAGCATTCAATCCATTTGTTCATCCATTTGTTGTTTTGTCTCAATAAAGTCTTCTTTCTTTCGCTTATGGTGTCATTGAAAACTAATTTAGGCCATCTACCTACATCCATTTGCTTAATTCTTTTCAAATATCTTATTAGACATATCATAGCAATAGCTTCAATAGGAGTTGCCCCTATTTCACACAACATTATCTCATAAGGAATCGAACCTTTTATTTTGAACTTGGTTGTGATCAAGCACTTTTAAATTTTCTCAATTTGTTTCCACTTTGAATTTGAAGTGCTGCTAGCCCACAATTCACAACCATAAAGCACCACCAGAAGCACCAAAAGACCAAAAAGAACTTGCATAGTGTTCCAATCCCATAACTCTACCTCTCTACATCTATTCTGAAGAGCATATAATGCTTTCCACCCTCCCAAAGTTCTCTTCTTTTTGCAGCTCTCCCAACTATGCTTGTTGTTGAAGTCAAACCCAAGGTATTTAAACTCTATTACTTCTTCCAGAATATTGCCTTCAAAGTAGAACTTATGCTGATTCCTCTTCTTTTGTTAGAGAAGATCATGAACTTGGTCTTACTGGTATTGACTTGCATCCCCACCGTTCTGCAAAAGTGTTCAAGGGCATATAAGTGCTCTTTCAACCCTTAAGCTGTCTTAGAAATCAAAATAAGGTTGTTAGCATATAAAAGAAGCTTTATCACAAATTCCCCCAAAAGAATGCCATCTCCTCCTTGCACGTTGAGCCACTCTTCAAGTTTGTCAATATATAAACCAAAAAGAGTAGGAGAAAGTGGGCAGCCTTTCTAGACCCCAAAATCACTCCTAAAACTCTTTGAAATGCCTGTTAAAGTTTTAATTTTGAGTCTTACCTCTTCATAAATCCTATGGACAGCCACTCTAAGATGCATAGGAATCCCAAGTTCTTCCATTCTACACCATAGCTTATCCCTAGGTACCGTGTCAAAAGCCTTTTTGAAGTCAACAAAACAACAAAAGGCTTCCTCCCTTTCCTCCCAAACTTTTCAATGATGTGCCTTAACGTAATTCCATGATCAATCGTAGAGTGTTTGCATCTAAAACATGCTTGCCCTTTTGCATGCTTTTCTTTTTCTTCTACCCACTTGCTGACTCTGTTTTCTACCATGCTACCAAATAATTTCGCAAACAAAGGATTGATCATAATGGTCCTGTAATTTGAAGGGTTATTAACGTCACCACTCTTGAAAAGAGGTATTGCTAGGCTGGTTATCCAATCTTTAGGGAACCCTTGCTGAATGATGTTGTTGACAATTCTCATAATGTGTGGTGTGAGAGTACTTTCTCCCCATTTCAAATACTCTGCTTGAAGCTCAACCAAATCCTTAACTTTTCCTACACCCAATTTTTTAATACCAATATCCACCTCTTGCAAGGTGAAAAACTTAGTTTAGATGTTGATTGAGGGGGGAGGCTCAGCCTCTGATTCCTGCTCATAAAGTTGTCTTGCATAGTCTAACCATTGATTTGATGATTTTCATTTTGTTCCTTTCTCGATTGAAACTCTTAGAAAAGCTTTGGGTTATTCTTTCCTAGATAAATTAATTCTTCTCTTCTTGTGTTCATGAACTCAACTTTTTTCTATTTTATGAGCTGCTTGTACAACTTTATATTTATCTTCTTCCTGGATGACTCTTTCAAAGTTCTCCTTGCCATTTTGCATTCTTCATCAAACCACACATTTATTGGAAAACAATTTGTTTTTGCTTTCTTTATTTTTTCTCTTTTGCATTTCCCAAGTGCTCTTTGGATAATATCTGCAACGTATCAATAGTCATGAGTTAACATATATTATCCAAAGAGCACTTGGGAAATGCAAAAGAGCAAAATTAAAGAAAGCAAAAACAAATTGTTTTCTGGTAAATGTGTGGTTTGATGAAGAATGCAAAATGGCAAGGAGAACTTTGAAAGAGTTAGCCAGGAAGAAGATAAATATAAAGTTGTACAAGCAGCTCATAAAACAAAAAAAAAAAGATGAGCTTATGAACACAAGAAGAGAAGAGTTAATTTATCTAGGAAAGAATAACCCAAAGCTTTTTTAGAAGGAGCTTCGATCGAGAAAGGAACAAAATGAAAATAACATTTCAACAAATCAATGGTTAGACTATGCAAGACAACTTTATGAGCAGGAATTAGAGGCTTCAAGCCTCCCCCTTGATCAACATCTCAACTAAGCTTTTCACCTTACAAGAGGTGGAGATTGGTATTAAAAAATTAGGTGTAGGAAAAGCTAAGGATTTGGTTGAGCTTCAAGCGGATTATCTGAAATGGGGAGTGAGTACTCTCGCACCACACATTATGAGAATTTTCAACAACATCATTCAACAAGGGTTCCCTAAAGATTGGACAACCAGCCTAGTAATACCTCTTTTTAAGAGTGGTGACGTTAATAACCCTTCAAATTACAGGATCATTATGATTAATCCTTTGTTTGCGAAATTATTTGGTAGCATGGTAGAAAATAAAATCAGCAAGTGGGCAGAAGAAAAAGAAAAGCGTGCAAAAGGGCAAGCATGTTTTAGACCCAAACACTCTACGGTTGATCATGGAATCACGTTAAGGCACATCATTGAAAAAGTTTGGGAGGAAAGGGAGGAAGCCTTTTGTTGTTTTGTTGACTTCAAAAAGGCTTTTGACACAATACTTAGGGATAAGCTATGGTGTAGAATGGAAAAACCTGGGATTCCTACACATATTAGAGCGGCTGCCTATAGGATTTATGAAGAGGTAAGAGTCAGAATTAGAACTTTAGTGGGCATTTTAGAGAGTTTTAGGAGTGATTTTGGGGTCAATAAAGGTTGGCCGCTTTCTCTTACTCTTTTTGGTTTATATATTGACAAACTTGAAGAGTGGATCAACGTGCAAGGAGGAGATGGTGTCCTTTTGAGGGAATTTGTGATAAAGCTTCTTTTATATGCTGATGACCTTATTTTGATTTCTAAGACAATTCAAGGGTTGCAAGAGCACTTATATGCCCTTGAATACTTTTGCAAAATGATGGGGATGCAAGTCAATATCAGTGAGACCAAGATCATGATCTTCTCCAACAAAAGAAAGAGGAACCAACATAAGTTCTACTTTGAAGGCAATATTCTGGAAGAAGTAATAAAGTTTAAATACCTTGAGTTTGACTTCAACAACAAGCTTAGTTGGGAGAGTTGCAGAAAGAAGAGAACTTTGGGAGGGTGGAAAGCATTATATGCTCTTTAGAATAGATGTAGAGAGGTAGAGTTATAGGATTGGAACACTACGTATGTTCTTTTTGGTCTTTTGGTGCTTCTGGTGGTGCTTTATGGTTGTGAATTGTGGGCTAGCAACACTTCAAATTCAAAGTAGAAACAAATTGAGAAAATTCAAAACCGCTTGATCAGAACCAAGTTCAAAATAAAAGGTTCGATTCCTTATGAGATAATGTTGTGTGAAACATGGGTAACTCCTATTGAAGCTATTGCTATGATACGTCTAATAAGGTATTTGAAAAGAATTAAGCAAATGGAGGTAGGTAGATGGCCAAAAGTTGTTTTCAATGACACCATAAGCGAAAGAAAGAAGACTTGGATGAGACAAAGCAACAAATGGATGAACAAATGGAATATCTATTTGAATGCTTGCCCCACTAATAGCAAAGAGGTAAAGGATTTTGTTATGGATAAGTTCCGCAAGTGCTTATGGGGGAAAGTGCTTGGGAGGAAGAATAAATACTATCTTGACGAGTTCAACCCTACTTGTGACCATCAACAAAAAGCATACATAGGGGCTTGTACTTCATGGAAGCTAAGATTCTTATTGCTCAATTAAGAACTAACTCTCACCAACTCCGGTGTGAAACAGGGCGGTGGAAAAGGCCTAAAGAAACATGGGAAGAATGGGTGTGTATTTTCTGCACTATCGGGGCAGTGGAATCAGAAAAACACTCTATTATGGAGTGTGAGGCTTTCAAGGACATTAGAGACAAGTATACTAGTAGTTTGATAGCTCTTTCTTGGCATAGTTTATTCAGTGAAGAGAATGTTGCGAAGTTTGGGGGCTCATCCTTAATTTGGAAAGGGAAAGGATTGAAGTGCAGAAGACTAAAACAACAAGGATGGAGGTCCCATAGGCTATTTTTAGCCTCATGGACTTTAAAAGCTATTCATTCATATACTTTTGTCTCTATTACACTCATACATTTTTGTTTTGTTCATTTGATGAATTGTTATTATTGGTCGTAATGATTTATTTGTAGTGTAATGTTCATCGACTATTTCTCCATAGGCTTGTAGTTGGAAGCCTCATCATTCTCCTTGTAGCTTGTTGATAATTTTAGCTACTCTTGTTCTCATAGTTGTCCATGGCATATAATTTAATAAAGTAGGGAGTACACATGTTGCTATAAGGTTAAAATAGTGTTGTCAAGTGAAATAAAGCATTGAATAATTTATATTGCTTAGGGGTTTATGTGTCCATTGTGGGCTCATATGACCATATTAAACTCTGTGCAAGTTATGTCATGTGTAGAACCCCGGTCCATCATATCTTACACAATTTTAAACTATTGATTTTTAACTGAATTACTAAACAAAATGAAGGATCTTTGAGATAATAAATTTGATGGCCTTATATAATACAAAGATGTCTTGTGGGCTTGGATGTTATGAATTTTGAAGATTTTTTTTAGATTCCGAGCCTTTGAACGAATCTGTATATTTAGAAGAGACCTTGCACCTTATTTGTATGACATAGGTCTCGGTAGCCATCTTTTCCAAGAGCTACACAAATTCTACATGGTGTTTGAATGAGTTGTGCTTAATGGAGGCCGATGAGGCTCCCATTATACCCATCTTTTATGAACTTACACATACAAAATAAAAAAAAGCATCATCGTTGTGAAAGAGCAGATAGTGAGACTGTTGAAAAATGGAGAACCTTGCTTCTTAAGGTTTTGAGTCAAATTCAATTATATTTGCAGTACAAGCACATTTCAAAGAGAAGTGATCATAACTAAGATCAGAGTAAGATTTTGTCTAATATATCATATGATACACTATTAGCTTGTTAAAGTTTGTTTGACAAGAATGATGGGTAACAAAAAACTATTGTGGGAAAATGTTTGATGATTTGGGTTATTTTTTTGGACATGTTTGGTTCAAGATAATTGCATTGGAATTTCAAAATCAATTTTATTAGTAGAAATTCATAATGAATAGTTATTATTGTATATCAAACATTTATGGTGCTAATCCCATTTTCTATGCAAGGTAATAATTTTTTGTATGGGACAAATGTTTTAATGCATAATAAATGTTTAGAATAAGAACTTAAAAAATATTAAGTAAACTTTAGAAAAGTAAAAATTAAACCTAGAACTTTAGAAA
Organism: Cunninghamia lanceolata; assembly: GCA_027924645.1. Classification (NCBI taxonomy): domain Eukaryota; kingdom Viridiplantae; phylum Streptophyta; class Pinopsida; order Cupressales; family Cupressaceae; genus Cunninghamia; species Cunninghamia lanceolata. Next base: position 914,975 of record BSBN01001578.1, on the reverse strand, counting down.
CTACTAAAGTAGTTTATAAAATATTTGAAATAGAATTAATAACATACAATTTATTAATCACTATAATTTGTGCCTTGAAGGGACTAACAATATATTAAATTTTATGTTAATCGGACATTTGCTTGAGGTTCTCACTCATTGTTCCATGCCCCATCTTATTTTCCTATTTAAATTTCCTTTTTGAATTATGGGGCACTTTTAAATAATTGAAAAGGTGATGAAATCACCATTTTACCATTCACAATTAGAGAAAAGTATTTATGAACATCTACAATTTATGGCCCTATATAATACAAAGATGTCTTGTGGGCTTGGATGTTATGAATTTTGAAGAATTTTTTAAGATTGCGAGCCTTTCAATGAATCTGCAACTTACATCTTTAGAAGAGACCTTGCACCTTATTTGTATGACATAGGTCTAGGTAGCCATCTTTTCCAAGAGCTACACAGAGTTTGCATGGTTTTTGAATGAGTTGTGCTTAATGGATGCCGATGAGGCTCCCATTATACCCATCTTTTATGAACTTACACATACAAAAGGATAAATTATCATCTTTTCCAAAGAGCAAATAGTGAGACCATCGGAAAAGGGAGAACCTTGCTTCTTAAGGTTTTGATGCAAATTTAATTATATTTGTAATACAAGCACATTCCAAAGAGAAGTGATCATAACTAAGATTAGAGTAAGATTTTGTCTAGTATGTCATATGATACATTATTAGCTTTTTAAAGTTTGTTTGACAAGAATGATGGGTAACAAAAAAACTATTGTGGAAAAAAATTGTTTGATGCTTTTTGGACAGGTTTGGTTCAAGATAATTGCATTGGAATTTCAAAATCAATTTTATTAGTAGAAATTCATAATGAATAGTTATTATTGTATATCAAACATTTATGGTGCTAATTCTATTGCCTACGCAAAGTAATAATTTTTTGTATGGGACAAATGGTTTAATGCATTATAAATGTTTAGAATAAGAACTTAAAAAATATTAAGTAAACAACTTTAGAAAAGCCAAAAATTAAACCTAGAACTTTAGAAACTACTAAAGTAGTTTATAAAATATTTGAAATAGAATTAATAACATACAATTTATTAATCACTATAATTTATGCCTTGAAGGGATTGACAATATATTAAATTTTATGTTAATCAGACATTTGCTTGAGGTTCTCACTCATTGTTCCATGCCCCATCTTATTTTCTTATTTAAATTTCCTTTTTGAATTATGGGGCACTCTTAAATAATTGAAAAGGTGATGAAATCACCCTTTTACCATTCATAATTAGAGAAAAGTATTTATGAACATCTACAATTTGAGAATTATGAGGTCAACCAAATGCCATTCATTATAGTGCAATTCTTTTGCACTAGAATATAAATGTATGGTGTGAGCTTCTTGAGTTTCTTTTATAGGGAAAGTTTGAATTTGAACAAATATAATAAGTTAGTTCAAGCGGTTGAGTCCAAGGAAGCAGTTTCGTATGGGGGCTTTATAATCTATCTTTATGGAGTGGGAAAAATTGCTATAAGATAAATTAGAATCTTATCTTAGAAAATAGGATCTTTTAAATTTTAGTTCTCTAATTTCTAGTGGTTATGTTTGGGGTGGGTTGAAAAATTTCCCTAATAATTTAAGGTTTTTTATCACATGGTTTCATTAGAAGATGTGTAGTTTTTTAACATCGTAAAGGATCAAAATTCCTTTTACATAATTCTAGAGTAAATAAACAAATGCAATCAAATCAAACACTAATTATCCTAGATTAAATTTAGAAGCTAGGTTGATAAAAGGAATAAATATTTTGAAATTAAATGAGGATAGATGCACTTAACTTTGGGAACAACAATGGAGAATCAATGCTAATGTCACGTAGAATCTAGTCGCTAGGTCCAAAAATAGTGCTCTCGGTTTGATGAATGTTATAGTTCTATGTAGTCCTAAAAACTTTTGTGGGTCAAATTTGAGTCCCTTAGGATTGAATTTGAGTTTGGTGAGAATGATATGTAGCTTGCAATAAAAATTTGTTGAAAAGTTGCAACATTGATCTCTTCGCCTTCACCTTCTTGATATCTGAATTTGTCAAGGTAGTGTTTACAAGTTCACCTTTGAGGAGATGGCTAGAACACTAGGGTCAAGTTCTGCTAGGTCAATCCCTCGTTAGACTCGTTTTATAGCTTTGAACAAATGATTGAAGACAATCTAGTAGACTCATAGATGGCTTAATATGATTTTGATGCAGGGTAAGATTCTTTGTCCTCTAGAAATGAAATGTGCTCTAGTGCTTTTCTCCTTGTAATCATTTTTGAAATGATCTCCTACATGTTAATTAATTGCATAAATGAATGTCTTTAAATGAAGATATAACAATAATCTGCAAACACTTGTGTCAAGTTGGTTCACAACAACTAGTGAAAAGTGCCTTGAACTCTGGAATATGAATTTTGGGGTCAATCTCGAGCCACCTGTGATTGATCTAGGATAGAGACAAAGATCTCAGGATTAGGCACAAGTATGTGGAAATGCATGCAAAGATGAATAAATAGATAAAAAATGACGAATGTGTTGGAATGAGTATAAATATGAATGAGGTAAAGTCTAATGCATGGAAATAGGTGTAAATGAGTGTGAAAAAGATAGGGACACGTATTGGATTGTGAACCAAACTTAACACAAGAGTGTGCCACTTGTTTTTTTTTTTTAATAGATACTCTGGGGTATCCCCGTGGTCCAACCCAACTATTCCCACTATACATGCCTCGGGCTTACATATTGCCGAGTTTTGGGGCACATGTGGGGTGAGCAAAGACAAGACTAGTCCCCCAGGGATGTGCACAGAGCCCGCAACCACGCAACGTCGGTTTAACTTGGGTAGAGAGAATTGACATCGGGACCTATATGGGATGAACCCAAAGCCCTTAGCCAACTACACTGCCCGTGCGAACTAAGAGTGTGCCACTTGTTGATATATAATTGTATTAATACATCTATCAAAATAGACCCAAAACTAAATGAGAATTAACATGAGTATACAAATTTTACTCGTATAAAATCAATAAAACTACCTATTATTAAATACTCCTAAAAATTCTCCAAAACACCCACTAATTTACCCACTATTTTTTTAAAATAATCCTTCTATAAAACTAAATCTTAGAATTGTGACCAAAAGATTCGTTGGTATAGTTTATGAATGGAAAATTGGAAATAGAATCGAGTGCTTTTGTCCTATTTCGGGAAGAAGCAAATTTGCAAAATGATTGACTCAAAAACTGTCCGATAAAATATCATATAATTGAATATACTGCAAAATACCACCTAAATGTGAATAATCTATAAATACCCAAACAAAAAATTTGTGGATAGAAGGAAGGAAATCTTTTTACAGGAAAGAAGTAGCCCAATCCGTTCTGTTACAGCATGGCATGTTTGGCGTCAATATCAGGAGGGCACTATCTGAAGCTGAATTCAATTAAACGAAAAATTGGTTTGAAACAGCCGATTCCAGGAAATGTGAATGTCATATACCACCATTCTAATTTCTATTCCGAATTGAAATTTCTTTCAAGGCGGACAAGCTCTGTTATGTGTGCACACGATCTTGTTCCTCCCCCAATCGACAATGACTTGCACGTAAGTTTCTCTTTCTTTTCTCAAATTGGGTTTATGTCGTTCACTGAGTTTAACAATTTTGGTAGGTAACAGGATCAATCTGTCAACCCTTCATAGTAAACCTTACCCGAAAACATCACGCAAAAAGTTTAGTAAGAAAAACAGTCATTCTGAAAGAGGAAAAAGTTTACTCTAAAACATAGATGTCTGGATGGTTTACAATGCAAAATGTAGACTTACGGATGATGATTAAATGCAAAATTAAGGCAGTAAGGTGCAGTGGAACTGAAACTGAATGCTGATAAGCCTTGCAAAATAATGATTAAATGCAAAGTAAGGCAGCAAGGTGCAGAGGAACTAAAACTGAATGTTGATAAAGCCTCAAAGTAAACTGACCCTCTTATCATTTCCATTAGTATGAAGCCCACGGTTGGGAACCAAACGGTGCTTTGACATGGAGCCGGAACATTATGCATATTAACTAAGAAAAGATCTCCCAGAGTCAATAAGTAAAGAAGGCAAACACTGAAATCAACCCACCCCAAAATTCCTTTATGGTACGTATTAACACAGACTGGCTGCGACTACACCAAAAGCCTAAGCTGTCAGTGAGGGCGCCACCGGAGATGTTAATGGGGTACTCCCGAGCCTAGAGGTCTGTACTGGACACAGTCGACCACGAGGCGAGCAAGCCTGTTGAGGGCGGGAATCGAACCCTCCCTGGTAGAGTCGCCAGTTTTGTTAACACAGACCGACTGCCACTACACCAAAAACCTAAGCTGTCAGTGAGGGCGCCACCGGAGAGGTTAATGGGGTACTGATGGAGGGTTGGGGTCCCAGCACAACAACAGTACGTTAAATAATTACTTTATCACAATCCATTAAAAGGCTTAAAATACTCCAGCCAAATATATATTTTTTTATGATGGTAAATGTATGGCATATTTTGTGAAGCAATTGTTAAACTGATTTTATTCTTTAAGACTCTCACTCATAAGTGCGCAGTTGAGGAATTGATTTTATTCTCTTATATTCACAACCATGATGTGGGCACTCGAGGAACAGATTAGATTCTTATCGATTCAGATTCATGATGTGTGTGCTTCAGCCCTAAACTTTATTTAAACAGTTTCTCTAGTTTCTATAATAACTTCATTTGATAATTCTTGCATACCAGTTTATTGTGTTGAATGAAAGTAATGTGGATGAGGGTGGAACTGGCAAATATTCTGCGTTGAATTCCAGTAATAGAACCTTATTGTCATCATTATTGTACCCTCTTATATTTGTCGTGGCTACACTTTCCAGCATCCACAATCATATTGTTTTTTTTTTTTTTTGCTGCGTAAGAGAATTTTTGTATATGAAAAGATATAATCAAAAAACAAAAAGCAAGCCCTTGAGAAAGGGGAGCATGAGCAATAAGCTGAAGGCCCCAATACAACACTCCAACAAATCTTAGAAGAAGCAAAGCCTTCACTACCCAACGAAGACTGCATCCACAATCATATTGTTATCATTATATTGGAATTTAAATTTTTTTTTGAGTGTCCTTTTCTTTAATAATTATCACAGGACCTGCTGTCCTTGGACGTTTCAAAAGAGAGGGATTTCTCCTGTTTCTTTTTCTTTTTTTTTGGCAGACGGGATGAGGCAGGGATGTTTTGTCCCCATCCCCCCACCCCCCATGGCGTTCGGGTTGGCACCCAGACCTTGATATGTCCCAATGGAACTATGGAACTTACAGCTACCTGAGCCACCCACAGAAGCTGACATTGAGGACAGTCATTTTTACATAGATTGCTTCTTCTTCTATTGATTTGGATTTAATAGTGTGGGAGGGGGGGAGCAGCTAGAGCCAAAGGTTTAATAGTAGATGAGGTTGCATTATAGAGTTCCTCAACTTTTCCTCAAAAGGAACTTGGATTTTCATATTTAGTCACTAAATAGTTATTGAAATGCTTTTTTCAGCAGCATTCTTTTCATTAATCGCAATCTCTGAGTGTGGAACTTTCTTGGGTCTGTAAATGGAATGATCTTTTGCTTGTTCCTTATGTAAGTTGAAGATTTGATACTTTCATTACACTCATTATTGGACTAATTCATCTCTGTTTTGAAGGAAGTTACTGGTAGATCTTATTTTGGACTTCCTTCAAATGCTTCAATTTTTCTGCCTTTACTGTTCCTCTCTAATCTTCACACTTATAAGGAGTCTGAGTAACTAAAGCGACTAGAAGCTCAAGTAGAGTTATGCATTTTAATGCTACTTTCTTTGAAGACTCTTCAATCTAAAAGCTTTCTAATATATCTTTTCTATAAATTTCTATTCCAAATAGCAATGATTGCCATTAGGGTTCAAATACAAAATGTAACGTCTTTATGCTTTTATTTTCCTCAGTAGTTAAGCGTCAAGACTATCACATTTATTTATTGACTATATGGTCTCATAACTTCTCCTTGCTTAGAGAATCAATGCCACTGAATATTTTGTTAGCGTCTGCAGTTCTAGCTATTAGTAGGATGTGATTTGCATGCAGGTAATTAAGCATGGTATCTTGCAATTTGAGATGCTGCATTGACCGCTGCTGTGGAGAAGACTATTGGGGAAGCACGGAACAACCTGTTTGGGGCTGATCAGGGATCTCAATGGGCTGGGATGGAGTCCCATTAGGCCATTCAAAAGGCTCAGCTGTGGCTAAATTCTATGCAAACTGCCCTATTTTAGAATGCGGGTTCATTGTCTGCTTGTTGATGTTAACATTGACATCTACAACAAGATCATGATCTGGTATGTATCCCAAGATCAGCCTATCAACCATGGAGAACAAATTGGCGAAGTTGTCAATTTCACTAGTGAGGGTTTCCTTACCAGCAACGACTGAAATGGAGCTCACATGTTTAGGAGTGGGGGATGTTGACATGTTCACTGGAAGTGCTAATTGAAGTATCAGATGTATGCAAAACTCTAGGAGGAAATGAAAAGGACAGCGGAGTCCTTTGCAAAACTTAAATTTTCAAGGAGTATCTAGTGGTTGACTGCTTTCGCTGCTCTTGTGTTGGTAGGCTCATCAGTAATATCTCCACATCCTTGTTGGTGAAGTCTTTGTTCCCTCAATTGTGCACACTGTCATCAAATACATTGATGGTCCCCTCATCAGATTGATCATTCTCTATCTCGTTGCCCTTGTGTTTTGAGTTGGAAATAGTTTGGTAACCCTCTTCCTCCTCAATAGTCTTCACCCTCAATGTCTTATTCAAGGATGAATTATGCTCACCATTTATGACCACCTTCTTGTACTTTTTGAATTTTCCATGACATCTTCTGCTTCAAAGATTGGGGTGACAGGACACCCATCTCTAAGTTCCTACTCTTGAACACTGTCAGTTTTCTCTTAAGGGCAAGCAATGGAAATAGTTCTTCGTACCCATTGGGAGATAACCTTGTACAGTTATGGCAACTGCATCATAGAAGAGGGCCAAAGTGTGCAAGAAAATGCAGGTGCTCTTATAACATCTTACCAAGCAATCCTTGAGTTTCTTTGACTAATATTCATTCGAGTTGTACACCTCACCAAGTGGCAAAGTGAATGTCTGGTAGTTATTAGGACTCATTTTTTTGAGTGGCAAGTTTTTGGAAAAAATTGTGTGTTTAATTTGTATCAATTTTTTGGATCACACTCCATAATCCATCATCAACATGAAGAATGTGATGTCCCCTTCCTAATTTACCTTAGATTTACAGCTGCAACAAATTAGGGTTAGGGTTACATCTTATTAATGTAAATATCTCTTTAAATAATGTGATTCTGGATTTGAATACTGCAATCAAAACATAAGCAACATATACAGATTTCTGCATATATATATATATATATTCAATCATTATGGTTAGTCAAAACTTCACTGTATTCTCATATTACCGCTAATGCTATATAAGCATGTTTTGGGGTTTTGAAGAGAGACATGAGGGGTCTGCTTGAAGCCATTTCTACACTAAGCTCAAGAGCGGATGTCTGCCAGAGCCCTCTTGTTTGCTTAGCGGCTTGTAATTGCTTTCCCATCGATGTCCCATCTTCCTAAAGACAAGTGCCATCTTGTGGAATTGGGCGGAGCTCGTAAGTGGGTTCCTTGGCTCATCTATGTAAGTGCCCTCTGGTCCTAGGAGCCATTATGGTCAACTCTAGGACGGCTTACTTAATTAGCCCTATTAAACCCCTTTTGCTTACATCTCAGGCCCTTTCCTACAATATGGGTTTTCAGACCAGTACGTATATATGATATCTATCATATAAATATATACTTAAGCACTCTTTATTATGCATGAACAATATGTATACATCTATGTATATAATGATCATGATTATGAAGATATAATGCAATAGATATACCGCAGAACCTTTATTTGGATGACAAAAATCTGAGATACTTAGTGATTTGCTATAATTGTCTCTTCTAATATCTTCCTTCGTTCCCTTATCCCTGTTGGAATGATCGGCTATATGAAGGATTTTTATTGCCTGCTTCCCCTTATCTCCTTGACCCGATCCTTCTTTTATGTCTTCTCATTAAGGAGTTGTGTCTCTTCATATGGACGGTCACTTGAGAAGGGGCGCTGTAATGTCCCCTTCTTAGCCCAGACAGATAGATGGAGTGATTAGCCTATTCCAGGGTTCCTGTTGGCTAATGGAGATGGTTAGGGAACCTAATTGGGCACATTTTACTAGGACTTACTATTTATAGTAAGTCAGGCAGGAGGATCACCGGGGAAGTTTACCTGACTTTCCATATTTAGCAGTTAGCACTGCCAGTTGGAGTACCTAGCACATTGTACTTGGATTTCGAGATGGCCACGGAGTTAAGTGTCGAGATATAAGTTAAATTAAATGTTTAACTTATATTAGTTTAAATGGCATAGTTACTTTATTTTATAGAGTGACTAACACTGGTTGACATAAGTTGTGTTAAAAGTAAAGTGCTAGGAGTGGGTGCCCCTCTATGAGGATTCATGGTACTTAAAAGAATTAAAATAAAATAAATAAAAGAATTCCTCCTTGGGCATTGGGAGTGAGGAGTAAAAAGGAAAAGTTGTGAAGGCATTCATTCATTCATTCACTCTTGCAAAAATTACTTTGTCGTGAGTTTGAAGCTTTGGCTTTGTGGCTGTAATAGGGTTTTGCAGAGACGAAAACCTCTGTGGAATTGCTCTATTCGTGTTTGAAAGACAACATCAGGAGGGTTGCTGGGAGTCTCACTCAGGGGCTTCGCTTTGTGCTTTGAATGATACATTTTTGATGAGATTTTAGAATGGTATTAATCTGATTTTCATGAGCAGCTGATAATAAATAATACCAGACTAGATTTTCTGAGTTTTGTGGTGAGTTGTGGTGATTGATTTTCCTATCATGCTGGCCGTACACCCTTGAGGGGGGCCATACCACACACAAGAGCAGATTTTGATGTCTTAAGCCTGATTTTAGACTTCCATCTTGGGCGAAATCACATCTCAGCAATATGGCAGAGTTATTAGGACAGATTGCATGGTTTATTGTGGGTTATTGTTGCTGATGTCACCCTCACCCAGGGCGTATAACAGCTTGCAGGGTCATGGATCTTCAAGGAGGGTCAACGCCTTTCATTTGGGGCTTCATTTCCATGCATAAGGGTCGCCTAGGACCACAAATGACATTGCCACTATTTGTATAACGAAGAACACTTATTTGTAGATGTTTGGAGGTGATTTTCCATAGCTTGTATTGCTGGTTCATGCACAATAGAAATACCAAGTTGAGGAAAATGAAATCGGTATGTCACCGTAATTCATTTTGAGCAATATTACAATCTGGGTCTTTGTTATTTTATGCATGTCTGTTACAGATTTTCTGGGTTTATTTGCATGCACTATATTTCATTGTCAAACTACAAACAAGCATATGCAAAACACAAACAAACCCTAAACACATTCAACAGTGAAACCGGAATAGAAAACAAAAAAATATTGGCATTAAAACCCTACAGGACAGGTGTATATTATAGGCGCTATCTTTGATAAATTAAATCTTTAATTTAATTTGTCTTTAGTTAATCGGCTTTGTCTGTTTGACATCGGCGGCTCATGACAGTCCGCCCTCCCCAAAATTTGCTTACCCTCAAGCAACTTTAGATTCGGATGGTTGAAGATCTCTTCTCCTTCCCACATAGCATCTTCCTCAGGTAGGCCCTTCCATTTGATCAAGAATTGGGAAATAGTTTTATTCCTCAATCGCTTTTCCCTCATATTAAGAACTGCTTCAGGGTCCAAGATTAGTTTATCCTCATCGTCAAGTGGGGGTAACTCTACACATGGGGTGACTTGTTGCCCTAGCACTTTCTTGAGTCAAGATACGTGAAATATGTTGCGAATAGGGCTATTCTTAGGTAACTCCAATTCGTAAGCTACTTCGCTAATCTTCCTTAAGTTTTATATTGCCCATAAAATTGGGGTTTTAGCTTTTCCGCCTAGGATCTTATATGACCCATAAAATTGGGGTTTTAGCTTTTCCACCCCGCTTACCTTGATTGAGGATTGTTTATATGGTTGTAGCCGCAAAAACACTAAGTCTCCAACCTCAAATGTCCTCTTGGTGCGATTTCGATCAACATAGATCTTTTGTTGATTCTATCCTTGATGCAAATTGTATTTGAGGGTATTCATGATGTCCATACTTTGTTGCACGAAATCTTTTGCCCTTGGTACTTGGCTTTCCTTTGAGATCAAACTTCTGAAGGAAGTTGGTTTGTAACCATACAATGCCTTGAACAGACTCATCTTGATTGACATGTGATGAGTGGTGTTGTAGCAATATTCACCAAGATGTAACCATTTCATCCATGTGTTTATGTTGGTCCGCGACATAATTCCTCTAAGTATCCTTCCATCCACTTGTTAACAATTTTGGTTTGTCCATCCGTTTGAGGGTGGTAACTTGTGTTGGGTGTAAGATTAGACCCTGCTAATCGGAAGAGCTCTTGCCAAAATAGGCTAAGGAATCGACTGTCTCGGTCGCTGACTATGTTCCTTGGAAGACCATGTAATTTGAAGATTTCTTTGAAGAATACTTCCGCTATTTGTGGACCCCGATACTCGGTGGATATTGCGAAGAAGTGTGCATACTTGGTGAGTCGATCCACTAGTACGTAAATGCAATCCTTCCCTTGAACTTTAGGTAACCTGTTATGAAGTCCATCGAGATGCTTTCCCATTTTTGATCTGGAATGGGCAACGGTTGTAGAATACCTGTTGGGTGGCTTTGCTTTGTTTTGTTTCTTTGACATGTCATGCATTCTTGTACATGCTTTTAGACATCTTTCTTGAGGCCTTTCCAAGAGTATCTTTCTCGCATCTGTTTGTAAGTTTTATGGTACCCTTTGTGGCCCGCTAAGGGATTGTCATGGTATTCATTAAGGATTTTTTCCTTCATTTTCAAGTTGGGCACAAGGAATATCTTATTTTTATATAGGATAAGCTCTTCCACTACTTTGTATTCTTCATCGAGTAAATTTCCTTCAAGGATACTATTAGCTTGTGGGTTTTTGACATATTCTGCAATGATGTCATTATTCCAATCCGCGATAATGCTCGTTAGGGTGTTCAAATAGGGTCGTCTTGATAAAGCATCTCCTACAACATTATTTGTCCCTTTCACATACTCAATATCGAAATCGTAAGCTTGTATTTTGCTTACCCACTTTTGTTGTTTGTCATTTAGGTCCTTTTGATTCATAAAGAACCTCAAGTTATTGTGATCAGTCTTAAAGTTGAATTTTCCACAAACCAAATATTGTCAAAACTTGGCTAAGGCATGCATGATATCTATCATCTCCTTATCATAGATTGAGTAGTGTCTTTCAGTCTCGATTAGCTTGCGACTTTCAAATGCATTGGGATGCTTGTTTTGCATAAGGACTGCTCCAATTCCTTCCGCAGAAGCATCACACTGCAGTTCAAAGGGTAATGTAAAATCAAGGATAGCTAAAACAAGGCATGAGCTCATTGCTTCTTTTAGTCTTTCGAAAGCTTGTTGAGACATTTCACTCCACACAAAGGCCCCCTTTTTGGTTAGGTCTGTGAGTGGGGCGGCAGTTTTCGAGAATCCTTTTACGAAGCGTCTATAGTAACTGCATAATCCCACGAAGCCCCTTAGTTGTGTTAGGGTTTTGGGTTTTGGCCATTCCTTAATGGCTTTAATTTTTTCTTCATCTACACTTACCCCTTGCGCATTGATCTTGTAACCTAGGTAAAGGATCTCTTCCAAGCCAAACTCGCATTTTGAAGCTTTAGCATACAAGGACTCTTGTTCCACAATGTTTAGTACTTCCTCGATGTGTTTGAGATGTTCATCCCATGTCTTGCTGTAAATTAGGATGTTGTCGAAAAATATGAGTAGAAATTTCCTTAGCTGTTTCCAAAATATATGATTCATGCACGATTAAAATGTTGCGAGGGCATTTGTTAGGCCAAAAGGCTGGACCAAGAACTCAAAGTGCCCATAGTGACACCGGAGGGCGGTTTTAGGAATGTTTTCTTTCCTCATCCTTTTATGATGATACCTTGATCGTAAATCAATTTTGGAAAAGTATCTGGCTCCATGGAGTTCGTCAATTAACTCATCAATTCTTGGTATAGGGTAACGATTTTTGATTGTTTTCTTGTTTAAAGTCCTATAGTCTATCACATTCTCATGGTACCATCCTTTTTCTTCACTAGGACTACGGATGATGCGAAGGGACTAGAACTAGGTTGAATATGGCCCATTTCTAGTAGTTTCTTAATGGTTTTTTCAATCTCTGCTTTAAATTTGTGGGGGTGTCGGTAGGGTGTGGTGATTACAGGTTTTGCCCACTCTTCCAATTCTATTGTATGCTCAAATCCTCTTTTTGGGGCTAGCCCCGGGGGAATATCATCGAATACTTATATTTTCTTAAGATGGGTTGGATGTCAATGTGAATTGTTTTGCCATGGGTGGAGGTTTTGTCTAGAACCATACATTGTGTGACCCACTCCCCTTAGCCATGTCTAAGGATCTTTTCCATTCTTTTGGATGAGACCAACCTTGGGGAGCCATTGGGTAATCCTCTCAATGTAACTTCTTGTCCATTATGTTGGAAGCAAATTTCTAAATTTGGGAGATCTATGGTGAAGCGCCCCAAGGAGTGTATCCATGGGGTTCCCAATATCACATCATTATCTAGTGTTACCACATAGAAATCCCCTTTGATGGTATGGTTTCCCAAGGTGATTTCTAGTTGGGGAATTATTTTGGTGCATTGAGTCAAAGATCCATTAGCTAGGGCTATTGTAAAACCCTTGAAGTCTTGGTTTCTAATTTCCTTTTCACCACTAGATTCTTGTTAATGAAGTTGTGGGATGCCCCACTATCCACTAGGGTGATTACCTTATGCCCCTTTAGGGTGCTTTTGATTCTAAAAGGGCGGTGTTTGGAGGTTTGTGAGATGGTAGCTAAGATTCCATGCTCTTCATCCTCGTACTTTACCTTTTTGCTAAGATTTTCCTTTGTTTCTTCATCGGATGTTGCTTCAATGTTATGCATTCAGCTTCTTTTCCCACAAATGTGTCCACGTTCCCATGGTTCTTTTCACTTGAAGCACAAGATCCTCTTTCTTAGGTCATCTCGTTGTTTTTGGGCATTTCCGTCTTGGCATACATGTCCACGTTCCCATATCTCATTACAATGGAAGCATGTTCTTCCTCAGAGTTCCTTCTTATGCCTTTCATCTTTATGAGGATACTTGGAGTGTGTGTTTGATGTAAAGTTTTTGGGTTTTTCTTGTGATGGGTTAGTCTCAAATTTCATTGCCTTTTGAATTGCCTCTTCAAGGTTTGTGGGGTCTAGGGCACTTATTATGCTCTTGATTTATTTTTTTAATCCTTCCACGAATAAGTATGTGAGTCTCCTTTGAGAGATTTCTGGTACCATCACGGATAGCCTTTGGAATTCGGTGGCGAACTCTTCTACTGTTCCTTGCTGCTTTAGTTGAGTTAGTTCTTTAAAATACCATTACGGATGCTTTTGATCAAATCTTGTAATGAGCTTTTGGGGAAATTCATCATAAGTGGTTATATGTTGGTGGCCTTGGGTAATAAGACCATGATGCCACCAATCATGGGCTGTTCCTGTTAAATGGAGTACAACAAATTTTATGGCATTTTCTTCTATCATGGGAGTAAGTGAAAGGTAGGTGTCCAATTTTTGGACCCATGAATGTGCTGTGAATTTTTAGGATCCCTCAAAGTTAGGAAGGGTCATCTTACTTACCCTCTCTTTTAAGTCTTTATCGGGTTGCCCTCTTCTCCTATTTGGTGCAACTTGTGTTTTGACATCACAATAATCTCTAAAGGAGACGTTCCTCCTAACTTTGGGGTCTAGACTTGAATATATTTCTGCAAGTTCTTCCACATTATCAAAGGTTGGATTATTTTCTTCATCTTCTACCATGGGTTCTGCCCTAGGTAGGAAGGGGGGTCTTGTTGGTTTGGGTGTTGATACCCTGGTGGTGTTGTTATTTTCAGATTGGTTGGAGTGGGTATCCCTCCCATTGTTTTGGTTGGATACAAAGTTATTGTTATTCATGTTTTGGATGGCTTGGAGGAGGAGTTGGGTTGTTCTTTCAATTTTTTCATTTTGCTCTATGAGAGTTCGATTGGTTTGATCCATGAAAGCCCTCATTTCGTTGCCTATTTGTTCACTCATGGTGTATGTAAGCTTCTTCCTTTCTCTTTTCAAAGCCCTTTGAGCCCTTTGGCTATTTTTCATTAACTGTTCTTTGTCCCTTAGGCTGGCAGGAACGGTGCTCTGATACCAATTGTGATGTCCCCTTCCTAATTTACTCTAGATTTACAACTGCAACAAATTAGGGTTAGGGTTACATCTTATTAATGTAAATATCTCTTTAAATAATGCGATTCTGGATTTGAATACTGCAATTAAAACATAAGCAACATATACAGATTTATGCATATATATATATTCAATCATTATGGTTAGTCAAAACTTCATTGTATTCTCATATTACCGCTAATGCTATATAAGCATGTTTGGGATTTGGAAGAGAGACATGAGGGGTCTGCCTGAAGCCATTTCTACACTAAGCTCAAGAGCGGATGTCTGCCAGAGCCCTCTTGTTTGCTTAGCGGCTTGTAACTGCTTTCCCATCGATGGCTCATCTTCCTAAAGACAAGTGCCATCTTGTGGAATTGGGCGGAGATCGTAAGTGGGTTCCTTGGCTCTTCTATGTAAGTGCCCTCTGGTCCTAGGAGCCATTATGGTCAACTTTGAGACAGCTTACTTACTTTGCCCTATTAAACCCCTTTTGCTTACTTCTCAGGCTCTTCCCTACAAGATGGGTTTTCAGACTAGTACGTATATATGATATCTATCATATAAATATATACTTAAGCACTCTTTATTATGCATGAACAATATGTATACATCTATGTATATAATGATAATGATTACGAAGATATAATGCAATAGATATACCGCAGAACCTTTATTTGGATGAAAGAAATCTGAGATACTTAGTGATCTGCTGTAATTGTCTCTTCTAATATCTTCCTTCGTTCCCTTATCCCTGCTGGAATGATCGGCCATGTGAATGATTTTTATTGCCTTCTTCCCCTTATCTCCTTGACCCAATCCTTCTTTTATGTCTTCTCATTAAGGAGTTGTGTCTCTTCATATGGACGGTCACTTGAGAAGGGGCGCTATCTTTGATAAATTAAATCTTTAATTTAATTTGTCTTTACTTAATCGGCTTTGTCTGTTTGACATTGGCCGCTCATGACAAAGAAATGATTATATGTGGATTGCAAAAGTAGCTCAATAAATAGAGCAAACATGCCAATGTATGAGCTAAGAAATTGCGGAAACTAAAAACCTATTATTAACAATTTTTAAGATTTTAAGAATGTAGGAAACAACAAAAGATAAAAAGGATGAATGAGCATTGAAGTTAGAAGCCAATTAGGAGGAAATTTTGCCATATGATAGTGTGAAAAGTGAGAAAAGAAGTAAGCAAGTTTTTAACAAGAGAAATAGGATTTATAAAGTACTTTAATTAAGGCAGAGGTTAAAATTCTAGATTTTATTAGTAGCAAGAAACAAGTAGCAATAACCAGTGACAAAGTAAAAGATAGTTTGATAAGTCAAGTAACGGATGTAGATAGGAGAATGCAAAAAAGAAGGGAATTAAGAAAAAAGAAAAGCTTCAAGGAAAAGAATGTTGAAAAGATGACAAGGCTGGAAGATTGTTAGAAGGGTGGAGAGAGGCATGAAGAAAAAGGGGGGGTTTGACTGAAGACTGTTAGTTTTTTGCATAGTTTGAAAACTTGGCCAAAACTAAGCAGACTCGGCGCAACTCGCGAGTCCCCCAGCAAAACACGTTGAGACGACACTTGCGCGTTGAGTCTCTGCCGAGTACTTGCCAAGTCTTGGTCGAGTCCTGTAAAAAACTCGTCGAGTATTGTAAAAAATACTTTGAGTCTTGTAAATAATTCTCTGAGGCTTGTAAAAAACTCTCTGAGTCCTGTAATGAAAGCATAATTTATTGGTTTGAGGGTCATGACATATGTAATCTTTGAATTATGACAAATTAATGATTAGAATATACTTATGTGTTCTCTAAATGGATTAGATTTTATCTTTTTTGTGTAATTTTTTTTTTGCCGAGTTTTGCAGATTTTTTGCCGAGTCCTGTGTCTGAGTCAAAATTTTGGGCTGCCTAGTCCGTACCAAGTTTGAGTTTTCCAACTATGGTTTTTTGTACTTGTTGCTTGTGGGTTGTTCTTCTTCAGCAGGCCACTCACCAAATTCAGTACAGCAATCAGTTTTTTTTGCTTTGTTTTTCTTATTTTTAGTTGGGATAGTTCTTCTATCTTTTAGCATGACAACACTTGGTTTTCTTATATTTAGATTGGCTTCTAAATTCTGTGAGTTCGCTGCTGTTCTTATTTTAGAACAAGGCATTTTTCTGCTATAGTTTTTTTAGGTTAGGATTTCTCTTCTCCTAGTCTAGGTGTTCCATTGAGATGGGGATTTTTCATTGTAACCCCTAGAGTTCTCTTGTTCTATAAAAGAGACCTATGGCACACCATGAAAAAACAGAGAGGACACATTTGAGTGTTGAGCTAGTGCAGTATGATTTTTTTCAATTTTAATAGAAGATAGGTGCAGATTTGTGAGTATTTACTGTTCATATTTTCAATATTATGTGTTTATATATTAGCCTACTCAGTTCAGCTGATTTGATTGAAGTTTTTTGTTTTAAGCTACTTTGCAGTTAGGGTTAATTTTCTGAGTGCAGCATCTGCATAACATGGTCTGAAAATTAACAAAGACACTGGTGATCATAAAAAAGTGGGGGAGAGAGATCCAGATAAGTTGTAGGACACAGGATCCAACAAAATTGAGGGATAGAAGAAAAGATAACCTATGCATCAAGTATGGGTATTATTATGTTTAACAGTTTAAGTGAGTTTATGATAGTTGCCATGAGAAACTCAAACCCCTCCCCTCATCTCTCCTGAGGTTCTATAGGTGTTTGTTTGTTTTAATAGCTTCCCTTAATTTTTTTCTTGCAATAATTTTCCTCCTTCACTAGGACCTTGTTGGCCTTTGAGTGGATGAGGTGTTTGTTAATTTCAACAGATTCCCTTAATTGTTTTTTTGCAATAATTTTCCTCATTCACTAGGACCTTGTTGGCCTTTGAGCGGATGTGGTGTATGCTATTGAATGAAGACTCTGCTAGAGAAGATTTGTTAGTGCTTTCATGTTTGATGTCTGCAACATGTTCCTTTATCCCAGTGCCAATGGAGTGGTCTGTTTCAACAATGTAGGGACTTCCATAGGAGTGCTCAATTTTGTAGACCCTAAAGTTATTAAGCATATCTCTATGATCTTTTGGGAAGGGAGCAGCTTCCTAACTTTCTTATATGGTTTAATGGATGTCTTAATGCCTTTTTTCTTTGAAATTTTGAAATCTTATTAGAGATGTCTTCAACACAAGGAAAAAAGGCCACAAGAGTATCAATCAAGTCATCTACACCACTGCGAATTTCATGATGAGTTTTGGATTTTCTGAACACTCTAGCAATGTGCTTATTCTTGTAACTGTTCAACTTAAAACCTTAGTTAAACGAGAGATTTCTTGTTTGATATAATCATCATCACATGCATGAAAGACACTTGTGGCTAGAATTTTTAAAATTCCTGCCTCTTGGGTAGGATGGTGATGAGAAGACGCATGTAGGTAAAGGTTAGTGTGAGAGGCTTTTCTATACACTTGATGCAACATGGATCCTTCATTTTCTTTCACAAGATGAAAATTTTCCTTCTCTACCTGCTTCCTCATCTTGGTAAGTCCCATTACCAAACGTATGTGGTTGGCTTCATAACACATCACCACCTCCCTGCTGTTAAATCTTTGAGACCAACTTTTTGGTTAGAGGGTCAAAGTACTTGAACTTGATCAATGTCTTCATAAGTTCTTGTTCTTTACAAAGGCAGCGATATAAATGTTTTTTGTTACTATTGTGATATTTAAAATTGTGAAATTCAGTTGGTGAGCTCCCTTAGGATTTGATTCTGAATCTTGTGGCTCCATATTGACCAATTTTGTGGTCTAATGGGACCAATATAATGAGTCTGCTAGAAATTTTTCTTTCAATTCTTTTTTGTTGGTCTGTGGGTCCAGTCTTGTGGGTCTATTTGGATTTTGGTTCAATAGATGTACTTTTTGTTAGCAAACTAGTTGTACTGCATGCAAACTAAAATAGAGCTAGTATGAAAATAGTTATAGATTGGATGTAGGCGTTAGAGAGGGACAGAGTTTTTGGGAAGCAATCTCTTCTGCACAAAATTGATGACTATGTTTGGCTAAGGCAGCACCATATTGTCTTGGATTCGGCTTAGGTCAATATCCATACCCTCTTTTATGTAATTTTAGTATATTTTCAGTAATATCATAACATAGTTTTCTTTTGGGTCCTTAGAGGAAAGAGCTCAATTCTGATTTTTCAGCAGCTACAGATTTGAATTTTATTTCCAGCAGTTACATATATCTGTTTTACAGAACTTTCAGATTTAGTTTCTAGCAAATTCAAATTTCTATCAATTTCATTTTTTTTCTGAATTCAATTTCATTTAATTATAATTTATTAGTTTATTTTCAGCAGTTTCATTATCAGATCAAGAAGTTACCTTTTTAGGATCATAACAGACAAACATAGAAATATTGTGGTTGACTTAGTCAAATTTTCTCAAAGTATGTGTCCTGTGGTTGAACTCCCAATTCTTTGCCATTGCTCACAATGGCAGTAATCAAAATAATTGCACAGGAGGATTCTTTATTATCTCCCCATTCTTCTTCTCCTTTTGATCGGTGTCGATAGCCTGAAATATCAAAATTGGAATCCTCATCAATAGGGGTTTGGCTTGATGGGCTTCTCTATTGTCTTGCAATGGTCAGTCTTGGTCATCTGCAAGTCATGGAACTCCAAATCGAGCTCCCTAAGTAGTAATTACCAACCACTAAAATATTTTACTTCACGAGGACCCTTTAGTCTTGACTCTTGAATTTTGATACATGACTTTGCAACAAAACCCTTGGCCATGCAAGGTTGGACATCTACAGCAGTAGTGTTGTACTCAGACAAATCTTTTGTATATGTTAAGGTGCAAGGAAGAGTACTGTCATGCACGCCTAGGGCATCAAAGAAAATTCAGAGGTTAGAAAAACATACAGATGTGCCCGCCTAGGAGCCGTTCAGCAAGGGCTTTCAAAAGAAAAAAAACCGACTTTGCAACAAACCTCTTGGACATGCAAGGTTGGACATCTACAGCACTAGTGTTGTACTCGGACAAATCTTTTGTATATGTTAAGGTGCAAGGAAGAGTACAATCACTCACACCTAGGGCATCAAAGAAAATTCAGAGGTTAGAAAAACATACAGATGTGCCTGCCTAGGAGCTGTTCACCAAAGGCTTTTAAAAGAAAAAAAAACCCTAGTTGGGTGCAAGCAGATGCAGGAATAAAAACAAGTTTTGTTTAAAATTGTGTCTATACAGTGCACAGGCACACGCATGTGAAGGGTGAAGTTGTGTTAAGTGAGAGTCCAATGTCCAGGTGTGTGTCCAAGCTAGAAGTGTGTGCCCCATGTAAGAGAAAATTGTTTTCAAAACAAAGTTCGGAAAGCTTGTTCAAAGGTGCGCAACATGACAAAGAAAATCAATGTTGGAAAACAGCCTATGTTGAGGCACATGCATGGCCAAGAGGTGTGTGCTTTATTGAACAAAATTTTGATTAAGAAAAGAGCTTGTGAAGAGTGGTGTGTGCCTAGCTCAGAAGTGAGTGCCTAGACAAGGGAACCTTAAAATTAAACATCAAATCTGAAGACCATGCAGGTATAGGCATGCCCATATGAGAGTGGTTAGTCAGTGTTTGAAGGTAACCAACTCAGCCCTAATCATGAGTCAAATCTCCTATTTTAGGAAGAGGCACAACTTTCAGAAGTCATACCTTTTCAAAATAGAAGCAATTTTTCTATAAATACTAAGAGGCATCTATATTCAGCTCAAAGCTCTTAATAGGAAAAATTAAAATAGCAAGCACTGATATTATTAGAGTGGAGGCCCCAATTTAGTAAGAGAATTATGCTCAAATAGACCCGTTGCAAATTTGCTTTTTCATACAGCAGCAAAACAGCACCAGCAGATTACAGTTTTTATCTAGCATCAGAAATTATTTTTTTGTTTGCAGGTTTTTCATGGACAGTGAACAGCAGCTTTAGCTGTCATTTTTCAAAGGAAAAGTCACTTTTTATCAGCACAGTGGTCTCTCTCTTTTCAAAAGCCCTTCTCTTGATAGTTTTCATCTTCACAAGGTGAAAACAACACCTTTACATCAACAGGATGTTTTGAAGAAAAATCAGGCACTCAACAACAAACGACAGTCATATGATACATATCATCCTTAGATCTTTGTCAAATTCTTCCATTTTTCTCTCAAATATCTGCAAATCAACAAATTTGAAGAAAATTGGTTAGGGGGGATGGTTTGAAAGGGTTTTTGGATTCAGAATGTCAGGAAGGTAGTCAGAGTCTTAGAGATTTGGAAGATTTTCCATGATTGGAATTGTTAGCATCGTCATTTAGAACCACCAGAGAAGTATATTTTAGCCAGCGCTAAAACTAGCTCTCCCTATTTTTAGTGGTCACTATTTTTCGAAAATGCACTATTTTTAGCCATCACCATTTTCAAGGAGAATAGCATATTCTAAAACACACTATTTTTAGCCGGAGCTATTTATAACCTATGCTATTTTTAGTTTTCTATTATTCTTAGCGACTGATATTTTAGCTTGAAGTTAGCTATTGTTAGATTGTCTATATTTAGATCTCTCATCATGTGAGAGATGTGAGTTCTAGTTGATAGTATGTAATAATTTGTATTGTCAGTCTAACTAGCGGTTGCATGGTTTAGTTTATAATTAGAGGATGAGATCTTGTAATAAAAATTATCATGCAATAGCTTTATAAACAGTACAAGTGGTGTTTTGCACTCGGTTTCTAGTGGTAATTCTTATGTTTGCTTGTTGCCAAAATTGCCGTTCACTAAGTATTCATAATTGTTATTCCAAAATTTGTTATTCATTCCATAGAATTTAGTATGCCTATTTTACTTCTAAATTACTGTTGAAAGTGTTCCACCTTATGTGTTATTGTGCTTATATAAGTTAAATATCACTTAACAACTATTGAAAACTTTGGATTGCAATAGGTTTTAGGTCGGTCTCTTGTAGCTTTGAAGACAACTATTGTGTTTAACTTATAACGTTTGGCGTATGTGTTTAACCTATCCAATACTTATGTGTACTTGCATTATTTAGCCTTTGCCTTTATTCGGATAGCGCAAGCATGTAGTGGTAGAATTTATTCTCAATTAAAAAAAAAACATAAAAATCATTTGCCTTGAGTTGAAAAGTCTCTCAATCTTTTGCCCTAGGTAAATCCAAAAAGTCACACATTTAGTTTTATTTAGCATGATTGTGAACCACCTTAGAAAAATATTGTAAAGATTGTAAATAGCAAGTACATCTTGTTCATATAAGGTTTATGTTTTATAGGGAGCTCCCCCTTCTAATTTGAAGAGTTGCGAATTAAAACGCTAACAAGTAGCAATATGGGATAAAGACTTATGGCATTGGTGCAAGGGTTTTTGAGGCCAACGTAAAAAATCCAAACTCTTCACTTGCTCAAATTCATTGCCTAACTATTGATTTATTTATTTTTTATTTCCCACTTGCACTAAGAAAACCTAAAATTGGCTTTGAAAAATCAACTACTTCCTTGAAAACCCAAAATAACAAACCACTGGACTTTGACAAAAATTTAGTGGGTTGAGACAGTTTAAACAAAATCTATTTGCTCTTGGACTACCTAGGCGAAATATCTATGCTGATACAACCTAGTTACTTTCTTCTCACCCCCAACAATTGCTTCACATCATTGGATGATGCACTTAAGTCACCTCCTTCCCATCACAATGAAGTGAGCAGGCAAACTTGACAAACTGGTAGAAAATATGCGATTGGCATACTTTATGAGTGCATTTCCTTCATTATTGTTGGTGTTTTAATTTCTCTTTTGCAAGACAACACAAAACAAAATAGTGTGTGAGATAAAACCTCTCTTCAAATCCAGAGGGAAAGCTCTCTGAGATCTAGAAGCTAAACAAACTAAAACTACAGACAAGATTTATAGATATGCACACTATACAAGATTCACTAAGGGGGTTTTGCATAAATGCAAATGATTACGTGCCTATGTTTTTGCCTCAGATACATGCACTAGATTGTTAACATGCATGCTTTGTAGACGAGATTTATAGATATTGAATGGAAGCTAACTATTTAAACACAAATAAACACAATAACTTCCGACTAGCTAAAATAGAGACTAGCAATCTGCTGCAAACAAGATTTGAAGGAATAACAATTTGGGTAAAAAACAAACACATGATTCTAGAAAATAAATTGTTAAGTCACATACAAAGCTAGCACTTAATAAATAAACAACATCAATGTAAAACTCTTAAAGCTACTCAACTGCAATTTAATCAACAAAATTACAAACACAGGTGAACCAGCTTGAACAACAGTTTTTGCAGCATAAGTGTAACATCAACTATCTTCTCTAGAGTTTATGTGCTCAAAGCACTTATCTATAGGTTACAAATGTCCAATTCTTGAATAATCTTATTTTAATCCCAAAATTTAAAAAGTGAGCTTTAAAGCGAAATGCTTAAAGGTTGTTGAAATGCTGGATAGAAAGGAACTTTAAAGCAATTCTAATCCTAAACAAATAATAATAAAAACACTAAAAATAGGCTCTTAGCTCTGCCTGGAAATATAACGTGATCGGAAATAACAAGTGCCTTATATAGCTATTGCTAAAAATAGCAATCTGGCATATGAATGGCCTCCTTGATTCTGATGCAGCTTCTCACTCCGAAAACTGGTGAATCCTCTGAAACCTCAAATCTGGAACCCTGTGACTGAAAAACATGTACAAAATTCTCTTCAACACTTGCTGAAAAATGGACTGAAATCCTAGGATTTCATCTTTAAGACATCAAAAACCGAAAACAGCTAGAAAAGTAGTAGCATAGTTTTGAAAACACACAAATCCCAGTTGCATGGACAACATGTTGAAATTGCTGGCTGAAATCATGAAATTTCTATTGAAACTGCCTTCGTTCTTTGCTGTTTTAACTGTCATATCCCTGCTTTTTACAATTTTGAAAGGCTGGAAACCTCGCATCAGCAACATACCCTACAATATTCAGTTACCACTAGTATTGAATTATACATTTTAGTGCTTCAATTGTGCCTTATATCTAAAGTTTTCACTTCAAACCAAATCAGGTGCTTGTCATGGATGCCTTGGCCTCAAAAACACTGTCACAACAGACGCAGGTGCACTTCCTAGACATCTGTGCCTCTTAAAAACTTGTCCGGGCATGAATTTATGATGCTTTGGCCGACTTAGTCCTGGCAGAGATGTTTGGTGGTTTAGCCAACTAAAAAACATGCCTAGTGGAAATTATTAAAATAATATCTAGTTATTTAATTAGATAGTTTCTAATTCCGTCTTCAGTTTAGTTTGTTTCTATCTGTTTAGCTTTGTCTAGCTGTAGTTTCCTTGTTTATTTTAGAAACTTTTGTAAACCTCTTTATATAGAGCTCCGCTCTATCATTGTATATATCTCTTTTAGTAATATATCATTCTGTAATACATTATTCAATTCCTCAATCATGTAACATGGTATCAGAGCCAGAATAGGATCTTTGTATTCCGTATGTCGTATGGATTGTATGGTGTTGTATGGGCAGCTGTACTTGTCTGGACGTGATTTCTAGTTTTGAGGTTTCCTTTCCTAAAGTCGCGTTTTTTATCTGAAGACTCTGTGTTTTAGAGGTCATGGTCTTTTTCTGGCAGGATTTCGCATTTGAAAATCGCATTTTCTGGTTTCCGTTTAGCGTTTAGGGTTTTGTTTTTGCTAGAAGACTTATGTGGTTTCTGAGGAGGTCGTGTTTTCTGCTTTGTGCATCATTTTTGCACCCTTTTGAATTGTGTTTTTCGCATTTTCTTCTTGGCAAGGGTTCTGTTTTCTTCAGCGGTAGCATTTTACCTGACGTCATGGGTGGAGAGATTTGCGTTTGGTGTTTGGCATTTCTCCTGCTCAATTCATGATTTCTGTTTTCCACATGATTTCCACGTTTTCTGACCGCGCTCTTTAATTTGAAGGCGTTTTTTCTATGACCTGGTTGAAGTTATGTTGAAGTTGCGTGTTCTTTTAGGCAATCGTGTTTTGGGCGCATATCAATTCTGTTGGAGCACCGTTTTTCTTTCTGTAGGTCATGATGAGTGTTTTCTCTTGCATTTTCTCCTTTGCTGTGATTCAACAGTCTTTGTTGAAGTGCTGAGGTTTGATCTAATGGAAGTGCTCAGCTCCTTTTATTTTTTGGCGGACTCTAAAGATTTGTCTCTTGTGGTTGCCGGTTTGGTTTAACCAAGGCATTGGGGTCTCTTTTATTCGGCGGGAATTTTTTGTGTGGGTCCCACAGTTACCAGTAGGCAAGCAAACATATATTTTCTATTTAGTCTCGAAATCCGTGTTTAGATTTTCTGTAATCTTGAGATCCGTGCCTCGAGATCCGTGATTCGGATTTGTCTCGAGATCTGTGCCTCGATGTCCGTGTTCAGGATTGTTGAGCTTGTGTATTCCGTGCTTTTGGAATCTGTGCCTCGAAACCCGTGCAAGGGTTCTGTTCAGAATCTATGCCATCTATCTACTTCAGTATTCGTGCCATCAAGTTGTAATCCGTTTTTTGTGCCTCGAAAAACGTGAAAAATGGCATCATGGTCCAAAAGTAGCCAGAAGTTCAACAACAACAAACTTTTTGATTGTCGGTGTTTTCTGCAGGATCTCGTCAGAGTTGGGTTCTTGTTTCGTAGCCCTTTGAATGGGGTTCTGTTTTCTTGATTGGTGGCTTCCTTGTTTGGCAATGTTTTTGCCTAGTCGCTGTTTTTGGAGAGTTTAATCTGCCTTTTTGCCATGGTTCGTAGCTTTGAGGGCTTCTTTGATCTGCGCTTACAGCGCCAGCCCCTTCTAGTCACCAGCTAGATCAGCGGTCAACATTTGTGTTTGGCAAGCGGCCAGTCTGCTTCTTTGGATCCCTTGGGATTTGTGTTTCGACACTCGTGCTCGGGTTTTGTTTTCTGTTTATGTCATCCATCTATCTCGAAAGGCAGTCTGTTTTAGGGGGCATCTTGGTGTAGTTAGTATATTGACTATTATGGGGGGGTATTAAAATAATATCTAGTTATTTAATGGTCAATCTAGTTTTCCTTTAGATAGTTTCTAATTCCGTCTTCAGTTTAGTTTGTTTCTATCTGTTTAGCTTTGTCTAGCTGTAGTTTCCTTGTGACACTCCTGTGCTTATTTTAGAAACTTCTGTAAACCTCTTTATATAGAGCTTTGCTCTACCATTGTATATATCTCTTTTAGTAATATATCATTCTGTAATACATTATTCAGTTCTTCAATCATGTAACAGAAATATATGGTGGCTAAGCCACAATGGGTGCATGCCGCCTTCACAATCGTTATGGTTGAACCATAATAGATCCGTGCCTGGGTGGAAGAGTATTTCACTTAAGCCAATTTCCTTTAAGGTGGAGTTTCCCATCACTTAAACCATCTTTTGGCATATGGTGGAGGTCTAACCAACTGAAAAACGTGCTCTTATAATATATGGTGGAACTTCATTTATGCCAACACAAGAGTTCTTAGTTGATATTGGCATCCTAAATCACACACCCCTGTTTATGTTTTGATGCTCGGCAGAATTTTTAAGTGGCTAAGCCATCCTAGGCTCACGCTCAAGCTATATCTGCCACTCTTTTCCATTATGACTGTCAGGCGGAAGTTTCTTATCCATGCCAAGGCAGAGCTTCAGGACCATTATGCCACTTGTGCTCTGCTGCTGCTCTTGTTTCTGCCTTATGATCACCCCTGTATGCTGCTGATGTTACCTGAACCTCATTAGCCATATGGAAATCTCAGACAAAAACCTATATTCTGCTGCAAGTCTGCAGTTCTGCTGATCTAGAAGTCTGTTGTGGACTGAATGGGGAAAAAGAGACAAGATTTTATGATATAAATATATAACAATTTTCCCCACAAAGCCATACAGGGTGGCCCTAATAAATAAATAAAAACTTGTTTTACTGAGATTTTGCAGGATGTAACAATTATGACAGGTAACAATAAATGAACCATTTTTAGCTCAAAGTCATTCTCCTATGGACATCACAGATCCTCTTTTGGTGATTGATGATGAAGATATTGGCCCTTCTATGCCATATTTTGGAACGTATTACAACCAACTTTGATCTCTATCCTTTGTCTCCATCTTTAGTTTGCATTGACTCCCTTGATGTAGTTTCTTTGGTTTTAGTGAGGGGACTTTTTCTACATAGTTATTTTTATATGTATCATAGAAAAACTTCTATAGCTACCAAATTTCGCTAAGGCACCATGCAATTATAAAACTGCAAATTTCTTCAGTTGCCTTGTACAATAAAATAGCCTTACCTTATACAATAAAATAGCCTTATGCTTAATATATACCAAACAACTGAGGAAAAATAACTGAGACTAGTTTGATAAAGGTCATGAAAGTGTATCCTCAGTTGTTATTAGTCTCAGAGTTCCATAGGAGAACCTTCTAGCCATCAGGTTCTCTCCTATATGTTTTGGTCCAAATTGGTCACCCCCATGCCTTGTCTCCAAATCCAACTAGTTAGTAGGTGAGGGCCTTTTGTGTGGGAGAAATACTGCACTGGGGTGATCAACAGCTTCAGTGTCTTTCAAATCCTTCTGTTTGGTAGGCATACCACGTTGATGGAGGTGAGCAGAAGTTCCTTTGAAATCTTTACTCCTCCATATGCTTGCCATCTATTGCTGTTATATGCTTACTGTTGTGACCAAATCACACATCGCCCCATTGCAAATGGGGACCCCCCTTTTTTTTGAATTCCAGTGCTTTGCATGAAGTTTTGATGATGTCTTAGAGCTATTGCATGATGAAGTCAGTGGTGTTTGAGTATTAGAGCCCCTTGATGACCTGATCCTGATGTTTGAGATCCTGAAAATGACTAAGTCTGGTATCCTGATCCTGAAGATCTTGAAAATTGGCTAAGTCTAAAATCTGGTGGATCCTCCAAATTCTATAATCTACATGTTAAATCTAGTGGATTCGGGACCTATCTCAAACATCCTGAAAGGTATATTGAAAAATATTTAAAGTATAAGAATGAATTTCTTATACTTAAATATATTTTTCAATATACCTTACCCCTTGGACTTCCTTTTCTGGGCGCATTTCTCTACTCGCAATGACTCCAGATGGCACTTGCAACTCAGGGCGCCTCCCATCATTCCAAACAACTTCAAAATTGCGCCTTGACATGAGATGAACATAGGAGTAAACAAAGATGGTGCTTTGATGGGAAAGTTGCCCAGAAGACCTCAGGAATTGAAAATTTCACAAAATTAAGACATCTTGAGTTAGGCGCCAATTTCACATTCAAATGATCATCAAATGGCGCCTTGAATTGAAGCAGATAAGTTTAGGCGCACTTTCTTACTATTATCATTACCTTTGAGCGCCATACATCCGGAGGGTTGGAGAGATGATCTTTTGGCGCCGAGGAATGCATGGTGTGGAGAAATCATTCAAACAATCACATTCTGGTGCCAAGTGTTAAGGAGCCTTTTAGAATGACTAAAATCTGTCTAAGGAGTGTAGGCGCCCCTTTGCCCTCAAATAACTCCTCTTTGGCGCCTAGATTTAGGAGGAGGAAAGCATCATTCAATGAGCACTTTAGAAGGAGATTGGACTCTGAAGATTAGGCGCTTAACTTAAAAGGGCTTTAACACTCAAAATTGCGCTTGGAGTTGGAGTAATTGAGCCTAGGCGCCCTGTCCTACTTCTAGCTACATCAAATTGCACCCAACTTGGGTTGGACAATCATGATGCTAAGGTGCAATTCTATGTTCAAATCATCACTAAAGGGCGCCTAGTACTTCTAAAACCTCAAATATCCCCAAGATAGCGCCTAAAGGTGAGGATGAGGTCTTTGTGAAGTTTAAACAAGAATAGAGATCATCGAAAGTTTCAAGAAACAAGTTAGAACTAAGGCGCCAATCCAAGAAGGATGCATGAAAACACATCATTTTGGCGCCTAGAATAGTCAAACCTTTAGGAGCGTTCCATATCAAGTAGATTAACAAGTTTGTTGCAAGTGAACCCAAAGGGGTCAAGGTGCTAGTTCATGTCTAAATGATTCTCAATGGGCGCCTTCATGGAAAAATTGCCAAGAGACCTCAAAAAGTGGAAATTCCACAAGGTAAGCACACAGTGATCTTAGGCGCAACTTCATGCTTTAGTCATCCTTAATGAGCGCCTAAATGAAATTGCATTTTATGACTCAATTTAGTGAGCGCCTAGAAAGAAAGCATTAGTTTAAGCATGTTTTAATCATTCAACATCTAAAGAATAGCAAATGGAGTCCATAATGATCAGGGCGCCCTTTTACCTCTCTGCAAACATCTTCTGGCGCCTAGAGGAATCACCCCAAGTCTTACATTTTGAGTGGGCGCCTTGAAGAAAATTGCTCATTCCATATCAAAAGGTTGGGTGCTAGAAATATAAAGTCATTCCAGAACATGATTGATCACTTAGAAGTGTCAAATTGCAAGTACAAAGCTAAATTGTGTTAGGCACCCACTTCTAGCTTCGCCAACCTATATTGGCGCCTTGAGGAAAATCATCCAAATCCATGTTCAAAAGTGGGCGCTGAAAAGATTGAAGGCATTCAAGACATGTCTCATCATTTAAAATTGCGAAATGACAAGGATAAAGCCTAATGAAAGTAGGCGCTCATGACTACCTCTGCCACCTAGATTGGCGCCTAAGGAATAATTTGCATCAAAAGACACCTTCGAGTGAATCTCTCAAGTGAGATTGACTTATTTTAAACATTACAATTGCAAATAATCATTTGAAGTTATGAATGTGGGATTAAATTGTATTAGGCGTTTTTTGCTCCTCTTTTCATATGTATAAGCGCCTAGAGCTTGAAGAAGGATTATTGCATGTTTAGAGTGTTTCCTTTGTTATGAAGTGATTGATATATTGTTTATCTTGTCTTGTAGGATCATCAATCAGGGCTAAGGAGTTATACAAGGAGTCACCTTCAAGCGAGAAGTCCGGAGTTACCTTCATCCAAGGAGTGAAGTCAAGAAATTGTTATTGCAAGAAGAAGCATCATGCTATCCACCTTTGGAGATCACTTCAAGATCATCATCAAGTTGAGAAGAGTGTTGGTGAAGCCAAGGAATCATCTAAAAGACAAGCATCTGAACCATCTTCAAGTTGCAGAAGGATCACACCTCAAGTCTCCTACATGAATGACATCATGTTAGATCACATCAAATTCAAATGTACTTCATCAAGGATAATCATGTTCGAAGCATTCATCTGTCCAAGCTTCAAGTCAGGTTCTTACAATCCTTAAAGTCTCCTTAAGAGGTCATTCAAAGAAGTGTCATCATCTACACTCCAAAGGGCTACTTCAAGGTCAACATGTCAAGTGCCCTACTTCATCTTCATCATATCATCAAGTTCAAGCATGCTTCATCATTTGCATTACGAAGGATTACTTCATCTTCAATAGCATCATGTCGAAGACACTTCATCTATTCTATTTCAAGTTCCGTTCAACCTTCAAGTCCAAGAGAGAGTCTTCTACTCCATGTCATTAATGAAGCTTCATCATCTACTTTGAGTTATGAAGGAAACATCATTAGCTTCATTACCTACTCACTCTTCAAGAAGGAGCATCATCAAAGAAGATCATCATATCAACTTACCTGCAAGAAGAAGAAAGAATCATGAAGTTAATCAAGTGAAGCAACAAGTATCATACATTCAGTCTACAAGAAGAATGAACAAGGCAAGATCTACAAGATGTGTTCCTAAACATACAAGTTCAAGCAATCACATTGAATACATCACCACATTGATGATACAATTTTCAAAGTATGCTGAGGTGGCATCTATGTGGCGAGTACACATCATTTTAAATGCATTAAATGTATCATTTAATAAAAGAAGTCAAAGGGATTCCTATGTGGGGGATGTTTTAAATGATTTCGCCTTACCTTATCATGTTGGAAAACGTGCCTTCATTGCCTCTCTCTTTTATGCTAAAAATAGCAAATTGTTGTAACTACCTGTGAGGTGGCACGATCTAGACCCTTGGCTATTGAATTAATCTTAGCCATTCATTGTATTCTGACCACTATATAAAGGCCTTGTTGCCTTATTTGTAAAGTAGTAGTTCAGTTGGTAGGAAAGTAGGAGTAGAATAAGAGAAACTCTCGAAATTCTCTAAGAGGACTTGAAATTGTTGTAAATATTGCTCAAGATTAATGCAAAAACATTGGAGTTCATTAGTTGGTGTTAAGTGTTGTCTTGCGGAGTAACATAATTTCTTGTATCTTAATGAAATGGAGAGATGTTTCAAAGTAGATTAAAAGTAGATTAGAAGCTCTTTGTTGTAATGCATGTTTGTGTTGGATATTTGATCAACTCCTAGCTCATGCTTTTAACATTCATCGCTGGTGAAATGTTGTGTAAAGCTAGTCTGAGCCTTATAATTTGCATAAGTTCGATTGTGGATGCTTGTTTGAGCTGCGCCATCCGATGGGTGCTTTTATAAGCCTTCATGATTTGAAAACCATTCGCATAACCTTAGGAGATTGCACCAACTTCATGTAGTTGTAGGCATCCTTGGTGAAGTGAAGTTAGGTTTATCCAGGAGTTTGTCTGTTCATACATCATCATTGCTTCATTGACCTTAGATTAGTTTTCTGAACCTTTATCTTTTCATTCTCTTTATCATTTAAGTCTTGTATATATGTCATCCACACTGAAGGAGAGATAAGCTGAATGAAAGAAGAAAGATCTAATGTAAGTCCCTTTGTGTTTACCAGTAAAATCATACTTAGTCACCGAGCTATCTCTTACAAAATCATAGGAAAGGAACCTTGGAGTCATCTTGTTTGATCACTTCGTTCAGCATTCGAGAGGCTTTGCTCAACAGGGAGTTAGATACTTTGTATTTCACTCTAATTGTTGACTTGTCCAAAAACAAACATCAACACTTACATTTCTGGTTGAACGCACCTGTTATATACTGCTGTAAATCTGCTGTACTTTACTTCTCTACAGCTTGGTAGGCATACCATATTGCTGGAGGTGGGCAGTTCTTCCTTTGAAACCTTAACCTTTCCATATGGTCGCAATCTAGTACTGTTATATGCTTAGGTTTCTGGTACCTGTTATATACTTCTGTAAATCTGCTGTACCGTACTTCTCTATATAGCTGTTAAAGAACATAGTAGGTTGAATGTATTTTTATGTCATCATCCCTAGTTAGGGTCTTTGATGTTTAAGTAATAGTAGTTTCTGCAGACCTTGGAGTTCTTTTTATCACACCCAATTGTTATTGTAAATTGTTTTGCTTTTGAGTCCCATTGACCTGTCTTGGTCATTTGTGGACTGATTGGTGGCCCAGGGGTGCTCCAGGACAATATACTTAAATTGATTCAAATGTGTTATGAATGGAAGCTAATGCAGGTGCGACAAAGTGTAAATTTTACTCAGAGTGCTATTCAACAAGAGAAATTCAAGAGAGTAGAAATCATATTAGAACTGTAAATTGCAAGATTGTATTATGTAAAAGCTCTATACAAAATCTGAGAGATTGAATGTATGCCACAAAATGTGTATTTGGACTAACTCATGTCTAATATGTTAGAGACTAATTGTAGGACATTAATATACAAGGATTGAAGATGAAGGGACATCTTGATAGTTAGAAGAAACACAACCACTCACCTTATGTGGGCTCATATCCCTTTGTTTTGTCGTTTTCTAGAAATGCTGCAAAATTGCTTGCAGAATAGGGTTGACATTATCAGAGCTATGGGGCATGAATGAATAGTTAGGAATTTGAAGTGGTTCCACGTGTTTTAGTAGAGGTCCTGAAGCTACTGTGAAGACAGCATATGACGCGGAGCTAAATGCCTTTGCACAACGACTCAATCAAAGTCAGAAATCCTCCTGGATCATGGAAATTAATATAGTTTCTTTCTTCTGACTGCTTTCTTATATAATAATAGTCAGACATAAATAACATCATTAGATTTGTTGAAGGTCACAACATTAATTTATGGTTGTCCTCCATTTGCCTATATGCAAGAGGGAATTAAGCTGCATAGCCTCCTTTTATAGCTTTTTTTTGTACTCAGGACAAAAGGAATTACATTATCTAAAAGTTAGAGAACAAAGAGATTTATCACCAGTCCTTGTCTTTTCTCCCAAATAAGTTCAAGATCATACAGTGTCTATAGCTTTGTAAAGTTATTTCTGCCAACTGACAATCGTTAATTTATGTCTCTCAATTTTCCTCAAATTATGAAAAATTTCATCTAGTAGACAACACATATCCATCATAGCTGATGGCATACTTTGTGGCCAATGAAATTCTTGATAAGGTTAATTGTCCAACTAATTATAGCTATCAAATAATTTTTCTGTCTTGTTGACATAGACTTACTATTTTTAGTATCCATTGACATTGTCAATTGTTTTTGTCATAGGCTACAATGGTGGATATGGGTGCAAAGTTTTCAGATGGTGGCATTGTGGAAACTTTTGGAAATGATGAGGTTGCTTTGAAGGCTGTGGAGGATGGTATTGTGGTATGATTTTAATAAAAAAATATTTGATGTTTGAAAAGTCTTTACTTTCATATAAGCAATGAATTCAGTGCTAACATCATAATGCATATTATTACAATTAGGCTTATTTACCATGATATCATTCTCACAACTTCCCAATTTTTGACTAATATTGTTTGGGTGATTCCAACTTTGGCAAGAACATACCAGTACAAACACAATTCATCTTTGATTCAAAAAATTATCATAATCTTAGATTGTCTGTAAACATGCACTTGGTCCAAAGTGATATTTAATAGCAATGAGATAGAAGTCATCATAATAGTCACAAAGCTAGAAAAAACACCTTGAACAATTATGACACAACAGATGTAAGAAAGTTTATTGCAATAGACAGCAATAACTGTATTGGGAATAGGAGTTCGATATAGATAAGATGCAAGGGTAGTCACTAAGGGCTGTATTGGACTGAAACCTCTTGGTGACACACCATCAAAATAACTCCATATACCAACTTTACTAATTATTTTTTCAAGTTCAGCATCAAATATTGTTGTACCCATATGAAACTCAATGGTTGTATTACTTAGTGTCTGTTTTTTGTCATCAATTTATCATCATTTGTGTCATGACAAAGCCAATAATAATGTAGTGTTCCACGGGGATGCGGCCCCCCCCCCCCCCCCCCAAAAAAAAAAAAAAAAGAAACCCTGCATTCCAGAGACAGGGATGTTTCGAGGACGCGGGGACTTGAGGGAAACATCCCCCCACCGTCCCACCACTGCCACCCATGACTTGGGGACGTTTTCGGGACGTCCCCTTTATTTTTGGTCTTCATGGAGACTCTAGGATGTGCCCAAGACGCCTAGGGGACTCCTAGACATCTCCTAACCATCCTCGAGACTTCTAGACGGCCCCCACGACAATTGTGGCAAAAAGTTCATTTTTTAAATCAGATTTTTTTGGATCTTCGTGCTAGTAACCCTAACCCTAATGTCTACGTGTCCTACCCACACCCTAAGCAATCACAAAAGTGAAAAAAATCAAAATGAGAGGCTAAAGGCTGCAAGATTGAGAGTATTAGGATAGGAAAAGTAAGGACTTGGTATTGCAGAAAGCATAGTGATAAAATTGTTTAAATGACATGCACCATGAAGGTTTGTGTGGTATCGAAGGCCTTAATTTGGGTTTGGTGGTGCGGGCTCCGCCTCTAGACCCTGCCTTGTGCTGCAATAGGGAACGCGCTAGCCCTTGGACCCTGTGATGGGCGCTGCCCCCAGACCTTTGTGAGGGTTTTTGCCCCTCGACCCCACTAGGGGCGTTGCCCCTAGACCCTTGCAAGGGGCTTTGCCCCTCAACCCCACTGGGGACGCTACCCCTAGACCCTCGTGAGGGGCGTTGCCCCTTGACCCTACTAGGGGCATTGCCCTCAGACCCTTACAAGGGGCATTGCCCCCTGACCCCCACCCACCACCATCTCGCCACTGTTCCCTTGTGGTCCCCAAACTTAGGCCCTTGGTCCCCCCGTCCCCCTATCAGGAAACTTCGTGGAACATAGTAATAATGTTTTCGGTTCAAGTAGCAATGTTGTTTGTCAAGGTCCAGTATTTCAACCTGTTGGTTCCCAAAATAATTGCAACCCAAAACCCTAAAACATTTCACAATCACCTAGTGTGATGTCCCCTTCTCGAATGTGCCCTAGAATTATGATCGCGATAACTTAGGGTTAGGGTTACCACTTTCCAATGTAAATGTTTCTTTGAATAATGTAATTCCGAATTGGAACCCTGCAATCAAACACAGTAACAACATATACAAAATACATATGTATTCGTCTGTAATCATTAGGGTTAGTTAAGATTGTATAATGATCATAATCAACAATAATAATCAAGAATATAATGTTGTTTGTGAGTACATATATTCAAATATATCTCCACATACTTAAAACATACTTATACTTTAACATGTTTCATACATCATGATATACTTGGGAATGGCTAACGTCGAGCTCGGTCCTTAATCTAACCTAATCATCAACCCTAGTGGAGGAGGGGAAAACATTACGTTAAGGCGCTGGATAACTAATCTCCACTGCCGTAGGCCCAAGGGTTTCATGAACGCCCGTCAATACCACCACTTGGGAGTCACCTACCATGTGAGACATTAATAACAAAACTGCTCTTCCCTAACAACCCAAATAATCCTCATAGGGGCAATAGAGAAAGATTAAAGACACGGCAAGACGCGCTCATCCCTCGTATATCATAAATAAGACTAAGTATAACTATTTAATAAATTAAAGCATAGAAAAACATATGGATTAGGTATACCATACCAATATATGATTCTCTCTTTTAACTGATTTGGAGATGCACAAGTGATCCTATGATCACTAATATATCACTTTGTATATATCCTTGTCTCTCACAAGGCTGTTATAAAGAATCTGAAATTCCTTTTTTATTTCTATTGTTCCTATAATAGGAACTAAGTTTATTTAATGATATTATCCACCAACTATGGCTGCATATGCAAATATGAGATCGCTGCACTTTTCTTACCTAGACTGCTGAATTAGAATTCAATTCATACTTCTTGTCTTGCTTAGACTACTCAATAGAACTTAATTTGTTATTCCTTTTTCCACTTTTCTCTGCCACCTTTTCTCCATAAATATATCCATATATCTCTTTGAGGAGAGCCATCCCTTTGGAAGGGTGATGAATCTCCAAAGAATTGTGACCTTTGGTAAGGACTGCTGCCCTTTCAAGACGATTGCAGTCCTTTGTATTCATTGCTTTCTCTTTAATTACCTGCAAGTTATATAGTAACCTCCATATGCCTATGTTGGAATAACCATGAGAATCGTTATTTTATATTTTGATTGGTATATATTATATGAATTGCTCATATTATATGTATCGCTGCCAATATGAATCGCAGCCCTTCCGTACTATTGATTGCTGCATTAGTATAGGTTTTGCATTATTATATTAATAATTATTTTTATAATAATATTTAATTTAATATTAATATTTATATTAATAATTATATCTGTTATTTATATTTAATAATATATTTAATTATTTAAATAAATATATTATATATTATATTTTAATTATATTAGAATATTTATAATATTTAGTTTATAATATTTAATTTTTTATTTAAATATATTTAATCTATATTATTTAATGTAAATATATTCGATTTATAATATTTAATATGGATTTTAATGTCATTCATATCTTTAGTTTGAATGAATAATACATAATCAATTCAATTATAAATTATCAATATAGGGACATGACACCTAGGCCAGGGGTGTCCTCAAGGTGATTGAAAGGGGTTTATCAACAGGTCAAGGGCGATTTTGGCCAACTGACAGGAGTGGGTATACTTCTCTGCACTTCAGGCCCAGCTAGACCTAGGAGGGATATTCCTAAAGGCATGAAATAGAACACAAACAAACAAACACAACCATACCCAACGTACACTTGACCCCTAAAGTTGTCACTACGTCAAGACAAATTGGCTGCACAGGCCTCTATATTAAGCTGATTACTGCACTATGCATTTGAACCCAAATATAACTACATCATATTCCTTAAGATGACTCCGCTTAACTTTACATACACAAGATACACAATGCAAGCATATATGTACCTGATTCACCAATGATTAAAACAATTTTACATCACTTCAGATCTATCTCTGGTTATTACACTGAATCATGAACATCATGAGAAACCCTAAACTTAACCTACTCCTACTCCTACAACTAACAGGACGAGGGTTTGATTAAAATAGTGATTGATCCATCCCCAATATGGAGCGGCACCTACTCCATTAGGCAACTGAGTCATGAACAAATGAAAGAAGCACACCCAGGAAAATATCAACAGAATCATGAGTTGCAGACATACAACTCTGAAATATATTTCATACAATGGACATACTTGTTTATCCCAAATACAACTGCAATAATCCACACATAACAGAAGAAAGACCCATACAAAAGGTTTGCATGATTTAAATGTTGTCATACATTATTTGACTTCTGTTACATTCATGCCAGCAAATGGGGCAAAGGAGAATACAAAATTGCGATTCAATATCCCCTTGAATCATTACAAAGCACCCTGGAGACATACCATGATACGAGAATATTCAATGAAATCTTTCCTCCCTTCTGCTGGACGCATCACTTCATTCCCCTTTTAGACTTTATGCTCTGCTTGATGCCCTAAAATCTCCCTTAGGCTTTCTAGACCAGACAATTGGTTCAGCCACCAACCCTTAGAATGAATTCCAAACTTACCTTTATAGCTTTCACAACTCAGATATGAGAATGAAATGGGCAGGAAAACCCCCAACAACCTCACCAACTGCAATAAAAACATTAATTTCAACTATCCATTTCGCATTAATGGCGATTTTGGAAATTGTTGGCGCGTTTTTGGATGACGGAAGGAGCAGGGAAGGTAAAATAGTCGGGCCCCGATCAATCGGGCTTCCTCCAGGCAATCAACCTTTGAAAAGGTGAAGAAGGAAGCCTTGATCTCCAAAGTCCGAAAGGAACAAAGGGAAACCATTGGGCTTCGGAGATCGGGTCTTCACCATACATCATTCATTTTGGAAGAGACCAAAGGAACCGCTCGATCCCGAAAGACTTGGAAATTTTTTGAAGGTCGTCGGACTTCGACGATCGGACCTTCCACCTTCCATCTGCAAAAAGGAAGAAACAAAAGACACCTTCCGCATGTCGCCACCCAAAAGACTTAGAAGAATATGAGCTGCGTCGGACTTTGACCGTTGGGCCCTCACCCTTTTGCTTGCTCGGAAGAAGACAAAAGACTGCCACTCCGACTTCCGATGCCTGAAACACTTAAGACGATTTTACGAATTACCAAGGGGGAATTTGGAGCCGATAGGAAAGGCACAACTGAAGACAGGAAAACAAAACTCCGAAGTCCGACAAAGGCAAAAACATAAGGAAAAAGCCAAGAGTCTCTTGGACTTGGCCATTTTGTTAGGGTTTCTTCCTTGGATTTCGAAAAGGCAACCACTTAGAAACTTTTGGGGGAAACCAATTCGAAATAGTCTCAGATCATATATAATTGATGGGTTCAACAACAAAGGCACAAAGTGGGAATTTTGATGGATTTGGGGCAAAATAATACAAGTTGGGAACTAGTTTTTTCAGGTGCCAACACAACCATAGAAGCAAATATTGTTCTCGGGAATTTATCAGCATCCCAAAGGATAAAGATATTTTTAGTTTCTCAGGATATTATTGGAAAAAAACTGAGAACCCAAAAAATGCAGTTAAAAAATTAAAAAAAGAGAAATGACTGATTTTTTTACATTTAAAGCCATTCTAACTGCATAGAAAGTGAGAGCATGAAAGTAAACGAGAATGTACACCATGAATTTTGAAATATGAATTTTTCTAATTAATTTTGAGATCGTTGACTATAGATATTGTAATATAAATCTCTTTAACAAAGTTAATAAATGAGTCCCAGAATGACAATGAACCCTTAATGCAATAGAACACAACTAATGTAAATATGACCTGTTAATCGCAGTGTTCTCCTTAACTATCAAGTCCAAGAGACTAATCTATACACAAAATGGTAACTATAGTTCACGACAAAAGCCTCCCTAACCTCTTCAAATTCCTCTTAAATTTTCAGTAGTGGCAAGCATTTCAAGACAACAATGTCTTGTCTTAACAATGTTTTATATTAATCATTTTTATCAGTAATATTTCCTATAATGTTGCCAGTAGTATTGATGCCCATATTAATTCATCACAGTACTAATAAGGATGCTACTAAACACTAGATTGATCAAGAATGTACAGGTTGCAATAATGACAAAATGCTACTGATCAATGATCATAAGAAGATAACTAATCACAAAAGGCTAGTTCTGTCAAAAGACAAGGATGACAACAACAATCTCAACTGATACGACATTATTAACAATTGATATGTAACAATAAAAATTGCCAAATAATTGTCTCAATAATACAACTATTTTACAAATGAAATAACGACAACAATATCCATTGATAAGTACAAATGACAACAAGTCCACCACGTGAAATATCCCTAACAATATTTGGTTTGAATCTTACACACAGTATGTTTACTAGTAATTCAATTCAGCATATATAAATGTGTAATGTCCGCTTGTCACAAATCAAAACCTCTTTACCTTGTTCACAAATTTCAACTTGCAAAAAGAGAACATTAGTACATTTTTCATTTAAAGCCACATATATAATTTACATAATCACATTGCTTTTATCATTTCTATGATTAAATGCCAACTCATAACTTTAGTTCATCATTGGTTACTTTCAATATACATTACTATCATCAATCTATGATTACTTTTAATGCATTTCACTATTACTAATCTTATGATTGCTCTCAATGCACATTATCTATCATTCATATTTCACATGTTATTCTTATGATCACTATCCATATGCATTGCATATCATTAATATTTCACATGTTACTCTCATGATCATTATCAATATGCCTTGCATATTCTCTATCATGACATTTCACATGATCTATTATTAACTCATGGTTTTTATCAATATATATTGCATACTCGCTATCTCTTCATATGTCACTCATTAACAGCCTATGAGAGAGATGAGATGAGAGTTGCCACTATCCACCATGGGGCTCTAATGTCTCCTATCCTTAGACTCAAGTAGTATCCTTAATACTCTTAGAGTCAAGGCCTCTATGAGACTCCTTCGTACTCTTATGACGCCTTACATCAAGGTAGCCAAGGCCATTAATTCACAATCCTTGCACTATGGGTACTTTATACCACATGTGACAAGGCCTCTGTGATTAATATCCTTTGCACTATGGGTACCTTATACCACATGTGACAAAGGCCTCTAAATACCCATGAATGGCCTCTAGGCACTTTACTCTCACTCTCCCATATGAGGTTAATGGGTCACATATTGTTACGGCTGATTGCATACAAAATACATTATTATGAATAATTGCATGACTATCTATACTTTACATTGTTAGCAATGGCTGCATATAAATCACAATACTATCATAATGATACATGTATGAATTAATAACAAGCAAGAAATGTAAATATGCATTCATACCTGTATGACTATGATAGCCCGATCAGGAATATAGTAAGAATGATAATGTATAGATGTTTACTTGCTAATATAACTTCTAGACTGTATTTGCTTCAATAATCTTGATGGCGGATCTGATATAATGTCAGAGATAATTCTTTAATGCTGTCAATAGTGACAGATGCTATTGCTGTCTCTTAATTGGTTTTGTATCTGCTGTTATGAACTGAAGGATATTGAATGGTATTCGTTGGATATACAAGACAAGGAATGTTCTTCGATGGATTGCTTAATTGATTCCTCAAGGGTCCCTTTTAAAGCTTCGAAGGGGATGCGAACTTAAAAGACACCTTTGTTAATATTACACAGGTAATTGGTAAATTATTGGATGATATTCACATAGAGCAAAGGCTCTTAAATAGGTTACAAGTAATTACAAAGAAAGCAAGTTTCTATATTTAGAAACTGCCAAAGACTGCCAGAGATCGACACACGATCTTGTCATAATTACATACCATTACAAGAAACTGACCATTAACTAAAAATAGGAGATTCTAAGTAAAGAATATCTTAATACCCTCCCTTAATGGTCAACCAATTCACTACACCAAGAGAACCCCTGAATTTGACAAACTTGTTAGGACTAAGGGACTTGGTGAGAATATCAGCTGTCTGATCCTCAGTCGGAACATACAACAACTGAACTGATCCGTCTTCAACCAACGATCTGATGAAATGACAATGTGTCTCGACATGCTTGGTTCTTTCATGGAAGACCGGATTTTTGGCAAGTTTGAGAACGCCCTGATTGTCACAGAACAAGGGAGTCGGACCTGCTGGAGATAGTTGCAGATCGGCAAGCATCCGGCGAAGCCAAATTGCCTCACAAGCTGCTTTTATTGCACCGCGATACTCAGCTTCTGTGGAGGAGAGTGCTACAGCCTGCTGCTTCTTACTGGTCCAGGTGACAGCACCGGATCCCAAACTGAACACATACCCAGAAGTTGATTTTCTGTGATCAACGGATCTTGCCCAATCTGAATCTGTGTAGCCTCTAAGGCTGGAATTAGAATTCCTTGTGTAAAGAATTCCAAAGTTAGAAGTGCCTTTCACGTACCGTAGCACATGCTTAGCCGCTACCCAATGAACAGCCTTAGGAGCTGTCAAAAAACGTGAAATGTAGCTGACTGCAAAACTGATGTCGGGTCTAGTAGCAGTTAGATAGATAAGACTACCT
This sequence comes from Cunninghamia lanceolata, assembly GCA_027924645.1. Lineage (NCBI taxonomy): Eukaryota > Viridiplantae > Streptophyta > Pinopsida > Cupressales > Cupressaceae > Cunninghamia > Cunninghamia lanceolata. The sequence continues at coordinate 873,545 of BSBN01001578.1, read as the reverse complement.
ACTAGCTGTCTAAACAGAGACTCATCCACCGCTGGTGAGTCAGACGTAGTGGATAGCTTAAGGCCTTTTTCCATCGGAGTGGAGGCTGGTTGCAGTCCTGCATGCGGAACCTATCCAGAAGACTGCGAGCATACTTTGATTGAGAGATGAAGATGCTGTTCGAAGTTTGCCAAACCTCAACACCAAGACAATAGTGTGAAAGTCCCAAATTTGTCATATCAAAGGATTGGCACAGGTCCTGTTTGATCTTATCGATCAAGTATGCCGAGCTACCAGTAATGAGCAAGTCATCCACATAGACAACGAGCAACAATATATCAGTGCCAGTATGTTTGATGTACAAATTTGGGTCAAATGGGCTCCTCTTAAAGCCATGATCTGTGAGGTACTTGTCGATTTTAATGTACCATGCTTTGGGAGCCTGCTTCAAGCCATAAAGTGCTTTGACCAGTCTACAGACTTTTTGTTCTTGTCCGGCAACCTTGAAACCAGGAGGCTGCGTCATATAGACTTCTTCCTGCAACTCACCGTTGAGAAAGGCACTTTTGACGTCCATCTGATGGACTTTCCATCCAAATTGGGTTGCTAAGGCAAGGACGAGTCATATGGTACTCATCTTGGCTGTAGGAGCAAAAGTCTCCTCATAGTCGATGCCTTCTTTCTGTGAGAAACCCCGAGCAACAAGCCGTGCTTTGTACTTGTCTAGGGTTCCGTCAGCCTTGTACTTAACTTTATACACCCATTTGCAGCTAATGGGTTTCTTCCTTGGAGGAAGGTCTGAAAGGACCCAGGTGTGATTCTTCTGAAGGTTCTGGAGTTCTGATTCCATCGCCGTATCCCACTCTGGAATACCTTTAGCCTCTGAATACGTCTGAGGCTCATAGACACTGTGCAGATTGGCCATGAGAGCAAAGTTTACTGTATGCTGCTGTTTGCTCTTATTCCGGGAGGATCTACCCTCAACAAGTTCATCATCATGAAGATTGGCAATCGTCTGAGACCACCATTTGGGGCGACGGGTAGATGGGACAACTTCGGGTTTAGTAGGAGGTTCTGGAACAGGTGCATCATGGAGAACAGGTGCATCAGGAGGATACTCAGGATCATCCTCAGGGATGTCAAACTGAGAATCATCGAAATCTGAAGAATTATCAGCATCTCTCCCACAAGGGGGACTTAAGGGAATACAGACACCTAAGTCAGGAGCCTTCAAAGGCTGGTCTTCGGATTGCTGCACAGAGGAGGGAGAGAAGAAAGGTCCCCGCTCTTCATCAAAAACCACATCACGATTGAAGATGAGACGTTTTGTCTCAATGTCAATTAGCCTGTAGGCTTTGTGGTTATCGCTGTATCTTGTGAACATGAGTTTCTGACTCTTGGAATCTAGTTTGGAGCGCTTGGCATCTGGAATCCAAACATAAGCAAGAGAGCCAAAAACCTTCAAATGACTGACCCACGGCTTGCGGCTAGTCCAGGCTTCTTCTGGAGTCTTCTCTTTAACTGCATAGGTCGGAGACCAGTTAAGAAGGTAAACTGCAGTGAAAACTGCTTCTGCCCAAAATTTCTTGGGAACACATCTGTGCTCCATCATGGAACGGGCTAACTCAGTTATAGTGCGGTTGCGCCACTCTACAACACTGTTCTGCTGAGGAGTGTAGGGTGTGGTCAATTGGCGTTTGATGCCATGTGTATCACAGAAGTTGGAGAACGCATTTGAACAAAATTCCCCCCCATTATCTGACCTAAGAGTTACAATGGAACAACCAGACTCTTTTTCTACTAAGGCCTTAAACTTCTGAAAAACTGAAAACACATTTGATTTCTGTCTAAGAAAGTAAACCCACATTTTCCTACTGAAATCATCAACAAACAGTAAAAAATATTTGCATCCAGTAACTGAAAGAGTATTCATAGGGCCACAAACATCAACATGAACCAACTGAAGTACCTTGGATGCGCGCCAGGAGTCGTCAGTTGGGAATGGCGTGCGGTGTTGTTTCCCAGCTTGACACGATCCACAGACACCGAAGTTCGAGCCTGAATCTCAGGGAGCCCATCTACCAGGTACTGTCGGGAGAGCTGAGACAGGTAGTGCACATTCAGGTGCCCATACCGCTAATGCCAGAGACTGGTAACCGAAGAGTGTCGAGTTGCTAGGGCTGATTCAGGAGGACCATCTGAATCCACAAGTCGATAAAGACCATGGTCCTCAATGCCAACAGCTACAGTACATTTGGTTTCCCGATCGATGATCGAGCACTGGTGAGCGTTGAACACCACATCAAGGTGTGGAGAATGTTTCATGATCTGGCTGACTGAAAGCAAGTTAAGTTCCATACCAGGAACATAATATACGTTGAGGAATATGATTTTCCTCCCACCAGACTGAAGCTGAACAGTGCCCTTCCCGACAACTGTGTACACTTCACCACCGAAGACCACTGAATCACTGAAAGGGGAGAGTTCTGTAAACCAGTCACGACAATGAGTGAAGTGACGTGAAGCACCTGAATCAATGTACCAGGCAGAGGATTTTGCATGGTCTGCGGGTCTTTTAGCCATGAAGGCATAAAACGCAGACTCCTACTCAGTGTGCTCCGCACTGTTGGCCTTCTGCTGAGACCCTCCCTGCTTCTGTTCAGAAGCGATACGTGCGCGACAATCTTTCTTGATGTGTCCAAACTTGTGATAGTAGTTACACTGAATGTTCTTTTTACTGCTGTCCTGAGATGGCGCTGGCTGATGATTCTGCTGTGGAGGCTGACTTTTGCCTTTATTCTGAGCCTGAAACTTGGCTGCAAAAGCCTGCTTTGAAGAGGATGAAGAAGCACTACTACCAAACTGTTGTTTCCAGCGATCCTGCTGCAAGAGGATAGTACAGAGTTCTGGAATCTTCAGATCAACATTAGCCGATGTAATGTTGATAGTCTCAATGAAATGTTCATAGGACTTAGGTAGACTTTTCAAAGTGATCACAACTAGGTCTTCTTCCTCCATTTTTTGACCAATAGCCTCCAGCTGATCTCTGATCTCCTGGATCTTGTTTAGGTGCGCTTGCAATGTAGTTTTCTCATCCATCATGATAGAAAACAACATATTTTTCAGGAAGAACGCACGGCTCTTGTCAGAGGTTTCATGCAAACCCTTCAGATGGTCCCAAATCTCCTTTGTTGTTTTTCCAGCCGGAATCTGAGGTAGCTGATCATCTGTAACTGACAGCTTAAGGAGCATGACTGCTTCACGGTTCTGCTCGTCAAACTTGTCCTGGTCTTTGCCTGCCGTTGCAGGACGAGTAGCGGTGCCTAAAATCATCTGATCGAGGCAGCGATATTCAAAGATGGTCATCATTTGCTGCTTCCAGGTATTATAATTTTTGCCATTAAATCGTTGACTGCCTTCCAACATGATGTTGGTCAAACTCGCCATCTTGCACGCTTTTCAAGGAACAAAAAATGAGGTACTGAGAAGAGGCGGAATACTCTGAACCTAAAGCACAAAGTCCAATGCACAGAGGCAGGTACAGGTACAGATTTCAAGACGAACCTGTTGGCTCAAATTTCGAGGCACAAATTTCGAGGTAGCCGAAAAATTTTGAAGGCAACCCAGAAAAGATCTTGAAAAACCCACCAAGAATCTGCAATTGAAAAAATTTTCCGACTTGAGCCAAAGGGGCAAAACCCTAGCCGAAAAATTCAGAGGCCCTAGGCGGCCATGGAAGCACAGAGATTTGCAGAAAAAACCAAAATGAAGAAACCAGAAGACGTCGGTTTTGTTATTTAAACACAAAATCATGATTCCAAGTAGAAACCGCGTATTAGATAATCACAGAAGCAAGGGCACGGAAGTCACGAATCTGGAAAACACAGCCAGAAAATAGAATGCGAACTTCTAACCACAAGCTTTGAACCAACACGCGATCACAAAAAAACCCCAGTCGCGAGGCTCTTCACGAGCAGATACAGACGCCGGCCTTAAACAATGAATCTCGTCCTTAGAGAATTGCGATTTGGGAAGAATCGCATCCCCCCAAAACTCAAAAAATCGCGATTTTTGGAAGAAAAACGAGAGTGGAGGGAGGTGAAATCACGAACAGGAGCCCTAAAACGGCACGCAGAAAGAACAGGAACCCTACAGAGACAGGGTCGCGACCAGGAACTCGGAGAGAGGAGAAAAAAACAATCTTCAAAGAACACTTAAAAATTTCTTTCGAAATTTCTAGAAGACCAATTTTTTAAAATTTCAGGTTCTGGCTTTGATACCATATTACACAGGTAATTGGTAAATTATTGGATGATATTCACATAGAGCAAAGGCTCTTAAATAGGTTACAAGTAATTACAAAGAAAGCAAGTTTCTATATTTAGAAACTGCCAAAGACTGTCAGAGATCGACACACGATCTTGTCATAATTACATACCATTACAAGAAATTGACCATTAACTAAAAATAGGAGATTCTAAGTAAAGAATATCTTAATAGTTAAAAGCCTCCGCCTCTTCATAATCACGGGTCTTGAATAATTGTTATCATTATTTTATTCCTCTTAACATATCAGCGCTGCCTTCATTGTATTATGATCGTTGTTTGTTTTAGAACCATAATCACTGGTATTCCTTGGCGACTCCTTAATATACTTATCAATTATTACTTCTTTGTTTACGTGGGCTATTTCTTCTCAATCGGTGCCTTTAAGTAATTACAAATGCTTTAAGGAAATAGCGATTACTTCTTGTCTCTTTATCATTTATGCCAATTTGTCTTTTAGACTTGATATTGTTTAATCTTCTTCTTTATATAGACAATTTTTATAATGAAAGGTTTCCAATCTTTAATTGGAAACTATCGATCTATGACAGGCCTCCCTCCTTGAGATTGCTTGTCCTCAAGCAATTTTTGTGTTTGGGAGTCTAAGTCTTCTAGTCTTTCCCATGTAGCATCATCATTTGGCAGGGTCCTCCACTTAATGAGATATTCTATAATGGTTTTATTTCTAAGCCTTCTTTCCCTTGTGTCCAAAATTGCCTCAGGCTCTAGTATCAATAGCCCCTCATCATTAAGAGGAGGTAGATCTTCACATGGTGTGACCTTTTGACCAAGTACCTTTTTTGAGTCTAGAGACCTGAAACACATTGTGGATCTTGCTGTTCTTTGGCAACTCTAACTCATATGCAACCTCGCCAATCCTTCTTATTACCTTATAGGGTCCATATAATTGTGGCTTAAGCTTTTTGGCACCATTGGATTTTAAGGAGGATTGCTTATAGGGTTGCAACCTCAAGAATACCATGGCTCCGGCTTCAAATGTTCTTTCCACATGCTTTTGATCAGCATATATCTTTTGCTGATTTTGGGCATGGTGTAAATTATCTCTAAGTACCCTCATGATGTCTTCATGTTGCTGGATGAAGTCTTTTGCCTTGGGACTTCGACTTTCTTGGAGTATCAAGCTTCCGAATGAAGTGGGATCATATCCATAGAGAGCCTTAAAAGGGCTCATCCCGATTGACATATGATGTGTTGTATTATAGCAATGTTCTCCAAGGTGTAACCATTTAATCCATGCCTTTTGTTGCCCGGTGACATAGTTTCAGAGATATCCTTCGATCCACTTGTTTACAATCTTTGTTTGACCATCCGTTTGTGGATGATAACTTGTGTTGGGTGTAAGTTGTTTGCCTGCCAATTTGAACAATTCTTGCCAAAAGAGACTCATAAACCAGCTGTCTCAATCACTAATTATGTTTTGTGGTAAACCATGGAGTCGGAATATTTCTTTGAAAAACAATTTGGCTATTTGAGATGCTTTATAATCACAGGATATGGCCATGAAATGTGCATATTTGGTGAGTCTATCCACGACCACATAAATGCAATCTTTCCCTTGTACCTTAGGGAGCCCGGTAATAAAATCCATGGTGATACTACTCCATTTTTGCTCTGGTATGGGTAACAGTTGTAGTAAACCGACAGGATGTGTATGCTCTTTTGGCAAGTGGCACATTCTCGTATATATTGGACTACATCCTTCTTTAAACCTCTCCACACAAATTTTTCTTGAACTTGTTTATAGGTTTTGTAATAGCCTTGGTGTCCCGCAAGTGGGCTATCATGGAACTCTTGGATGATTTGGTCCTTCATCTTGGACCCTGCGGCCAAAAATATTTGATCTTTGTATAGGATGAGATCCTCCTTAACTTTTGAGGGTGTCTATACGGGGTGGTGATGACGGGTTTGGCATCCTTCTCCATCTCAATGACATGTTCAAATCCTCTTTTTGGAGGCAACCCTGGTGGTATGTTTTCAAACACCTTCTTATGTTTTTCGTAGGATAGGTTGAATGTCTATGTGTATTGCTTGCCCCTCTTTAGTTGATTTATCTAAAATCATACATTGGGCTGCCCACTCCACTTGGTTGTGTCGGAAGATTCTTGCTATTCTTTTGGAGGACACTACTCGGGGTGTTCCATCGGAAAGTCCATGTAAGATGACCTTATTTCCTTGATCTTCAAAGTGGATTTCTAATTTGGGAAAATCTATGGTGACTCGTCCTAGTGAGTGTAGCCATGGCATTCCTAGGACAATATCCGTGTCTCCTAAATTGACCACATAGAAATCTTCCTTAACTTGATGTTTTCCTACGGTCATCTCTAGTTGAGGTAGTATTTTAGAACATTCCCTTGTGGAGTTATCAGCTAGTGAGACCGTAAACCCATCAAAATTTTGTGTATCTAGTTTTAACCTTTTTGCTAGGGACTCATCTATAAAATTATGAGTGGCCCCGCTGTCCACTAAGGCTGTTAATTTGTTTCCCTTTAAGTTACATCTAAGTTTAAAAGGGTGATGTTTAGATACCTTAGATATGGAACCTAGGATGACCTTTTCCTCGGGTTCACATCTTTTCTTAGGAGGATTTTCCTCCTCCTCATTGGTTAATGCCTCTATGGTGCGAATTTGCCCACATCTATGACCCGGTTCCCATTTGTTTTTGCATCGGAAACACAAACCTTTCTCTTTCAAGTCTTGACACTTTTGACATTTGTGATCTTGTGTCCATGGAGCTCCACATGAGAAACAATTCTTTTTATCTTTCCTCTTGTCTTTGCGGTGGTAGGACTTGTCATATTTACCTTTCTTATAAAAGGGCTTTGTAGATGAATGATAAGGTTTACTCTTTTCTAGGTGAAGCGCCATTTCAATGGCATCATCTAGGGAGGTAGGTTTGAGTGCTCCTACTAAGCCTCCTAATTTTTCATCTAATCCTTCTATGTATAGGAATGTAAGTCGTTCATTTTCAATTCCTGTGACATGTATGGCAATCTTCTCAAATTCATTGATATATTCATCCACCATTCCTCGTTGCCTTACTTGGGCTAAATCCTTGAAATCTTGTTGCGGGTGTCGTCTCTCAAATTTCTTGATAAACTTCTTGGAGAACTCCACATAAGATGTGATGGAGTCGTGACCTTGGGTATGTTTCCCATTGTGCCACCATTCATAGGCTAAGCCTTCCAAATGCACGATGGCGAATTGGAGTGCATCTTTTTCCGTCATTGGGCTAAGTGAGAAATAGTCATTTAGCTTTTGGAGCCATGCATGTGGTGTGATTTTATTTGTCCCATCAAAATTAGGAATGTTCACGTTATTGGTTTTATGTTTTAAATCCTTGTTAGGAGGTCTTCTTTCTCTCCTCACCATTTCATTCCTTCTTGAATTGCTATAATCATTAAATGACACTATCCTCCTTACTTCCAGTTCCAAGCTTGCATAAGCCCTTGCAATGTCATCCGTACTTATGGCATTTGTAATAGGTTCTTCCGTTCTTGAGTTTTCTTCTTCCGGAAGGAAATATGGCATAGGAATCCTTGGATTTGATGAAGTAGGGCTGTTCTCGGCATGATTGGATCCTATTTCTCTCCCGTTTGTTGAGTTTGGTTGATCCGTGGTGTTACCCACCTTTTGAAGTGCTTCTAAAAACATTTGAGTTGTCTTTTCACCTTGATCCATCATGGCCTTGGTGATTCTTTCATTTTGTTCCATCATGGCCTTGGTGGTGGCTTCCATGAAGGCCCTCATTTCGTTGTTCATTTGTTCTTCTAGAAGTTGACAATTCCTTCTAGTGTATGCTTGCATAAGATTGTTTCACAGGATGGCAGGATGATGGCTCTGATACCAATTGTAATGTCCCCTTGTCACAAATCATAACTTTTTTACCTTGTTCACAAATTTCAACTTGCAAAAAGAGAACATTAGTACATTTTTCATTTAAAGCCACATATATAATTTACATAATCACATTGCTTTTATCATTTCTATGATCAAATGCCTACTCATAACTTTAGTTCATCATTGGTTACTTTCAATCTACATTACTATCATCAATCTATGATTACTTTTAATGCATATCACTATTACTAATCTTATGATTGCTCTTAATGCACATTATCTATCGTTCATATTTCACATGTTATTCTTATGATCACTATCCATATGCCTTGCATATCATTAATATTTCACATGTTACTCTCATGATCATTATCAATATGTCTTGCATATTCTCTATCATGACATTTCACATGATCTATTATTAACTCATGATTTTTATCAATATATATTGCATACTCGCTATCTCTTCATATGCCACTCATTAACAACCTATGAGAGAGATGAGATGAGAGTTGCCACTATCCACCATGGGGCTTTAATGTCTCCTATCCTTAGACTCAAGTAGTATCCTTAATACTCTTAGAGTCAAAGCCTCTATGAGACTCCTTGGTACTCTTATGATGCCTTACATCAAGGTAGCCAAGGCCATTAATTCACAATCCTTGCACTATGGGTACCTTATACCACATGTGACAAGGCCTCTATGTGATTAATATCCTTTGCACTATAGGTACCTTATACCACATGTGACAAAGGTCTCCAAATACCCATGAATGGCCTATAGGCACTTTACTCTCACTCTCCTATATGAGGTTAATGGGTCACATATTGCTATGGCTGATTGCATATAAAATACATTATTATGAATAATTGCATATGACTGTCTATACTTTACATTGTTAGCAATGGCTGCATATAAATCACAATACTATCATAATGATACATGTATGAATTAGTAACAAGCAAGAAATGTAAATATGCATTCATATCTGTATGACTATGACAGTCCGATCAGGAATATAGCAAGAATGATAATGTATAGATGTTTACTTGCTGATATAACTTCTGGACTGTATTTGCTTCAATAATCTTGATGGCGGATCTGATATAATGTCAGATATAATTCTTTAATGCTGTCAATACTGATAGATGCTATTGCTGTCCCTTAATTGGTTTTGTATCTGCTGTTATGAATTGAAGGATATTGAATGGTATTCGTTGGATATACAAGACAAGGAATGTTCTTCGATGGATTGCTTAATCGATTCCTCAAGGGTCCCCTTTAAAGCCTTGAAGGGGATGCGAACTGAAAAGACACCTTTGTTAAAAGCCTCCGCCTCTTCATAATCATGGGTCTTGAATAATTGTTATCATTATTTTATTCCTCTTAACATATCAGTGCCGCCTTCATTGTATTATGATCGTTGTTTGTTTTAGAACCATAATCGCTAGTATTCCTTGGCGACTCCTTAATATACTTATCGATTATTACTTCTTTGTTTACGTGGGCATTTCTTCTCAATCGGTGCCTTTAAGTAATTACGAATGCTTTAAGGAAATAGCGATTACATCTTGTCTCTTTATCATTTATGCCAATTTGTCTTTTAGACTTGATATTGTTTAATCTTCTTCTTTATATAGACAATTTTTATAATGAAAAGTTTCCAATCTTTAATTGGAAACTATCGATCTATGACAAAATCAAAATGACATTGAAAACTAGGATTTTAAAGAGCTACCACTATTCATATTCAAGTCTGATATTTAATTGAATTTACAATGTAAGAAAGTATATCTTTATAGCATTGACTTCCATACTTGAATACAGATTATGAATTTGTTACGACTTACAATGAGATTGCAAGTTGCTAGTAGGTATAACATGATTCAAATGCAAATAACTGCAACCTTAAATTTGTTGTCGAGCTTTGGTAACCTGTGTATGTGAGGCGTCTGGGAACTCCGATGATGTTGGTAAAGGTGATCGCGTCCTATTTGATGATCCTCTAGCTGACACCAATGCCAATAGATCGCCCCTATCGCAGACAACAAATCGCCCTTACTCAATCGCCTTCCCTAGGGAAATAATCGTGGTGCACAATCAGATGGAATCTCCTACCCTTTAGACTACCGCATACCCCTAGAATGGTGTGATCTTGTATGACGCTAGCTTCGCCTTAGTAGTCCCTGGAAAATGAGACCAGTTTTGCGAACTAATTGTCCTTGGATGCGTCTTGAATATGGAATGAGTCCCTTCTCCAAATGACAACTTCACAAAAACCTGAAAATGGTATCACTTTAGTTAAATTTAATGCTAGCACCTAAGAGTGGAATTAGCTCAAATTCATAAATGCCAGATAGGGGTTTTATCCCACCTGTATTTGCTTTTGTGGGGCTTTTGTCCCAGTAGGCATTAAGCTTGAAGCAACAATTTTCCAAAATGTGAACTGATGATCTTCAAATGAAACCAAACCATCCTTTTATACCTGTTGGGGAGTGGTCCTAAGGACCCAAAAGTTGGCGCCAATTTCAAATTCTTATTATTTTTGTCTTAATATTATTATTATTATTATAATAATTATTATTGTTAGTGTTGAAAAACGTTATTTTTAAATTTAAAAAATATAATTATTTTGTGAGGGGCGGAGGGGACATTACAGTCCTCCCTACCCCAAATTGCTTGCCCTCAAGCAATTTCAAATTTGGGTGATCAACAATCTCTGCTCCTTCCCATGTCGCATCCTCAAGAGACAATTTTTTCCATTTCACCAAATATTTTAGAATGACTTTGGTTCTTAGCTTCTTCTCTCTCATGTCTATGATAGCTTCAGTCTTCAAAATCAATTTCCCCTCGTCATCAAGTGGAGGTAGCTCCAAGCAAGGAGTGATATGTTGCCCCAACACCTTCTTAAGGTGAGGTACATGAAAAATATTGTGACTCCTGCATGTTTACTAGTAGCTCCAACTCATATGCTACCTCTCCTACCTTTTGTGTAATCTTGTAGGGCCCATAAAATCATGGCTTAAGCTTCTTTGCACCACTCCCTTTTAGTGAGGATTGCATGTAGGGCTGCAATTCAAAGAATACCAAGTCTCCAACCTCAAATGTCCTCTCCAAATGGTGGCGATCAACATTCATCTTTTGCTGATTTGGGGCCTGCTATAAGTTTTCTTTGAGTGCATTCAAAATATCCATACTTTGATGTACCAAGTCTCTAGCTCCAAGGACTCTGCTATCTGAAAGAATCATGTCCACAAAAGATAATGCATCATAACCATATAGTGCTTTGAAAGGGGTCATACTTATTGACATATGATGAGTGGAATTGTAGCAGTATTCCTCAAGATGTAACCACGTAATCCATGTTGTTTGCTGCCCTGTAACATAATTCCTCAAGTACCCTTCGATCCACTTATTCACAATCTCGGTTTGTCCATTTATTTGAGGGTGATAACTAATGCTTGGAGTCAACTCTATGCTTGTCAACCGAAAGAGTTCTTGCCGAAACAAACTAATGAACTTGCTGTCCTGTCACTCACAATGTTTCTAGGTAGCCCATGTAATCTGAACACCCCTCTAAAGAACAAATCAACCACTTGTGGAACTCTATATTCAGGAGATATAGCATAAAAATGAGCATACTTAGTGAGTCTATCCACAACCACAAAGATACAATCCTTGCCTTGCACTTTTAGAAGGCTTGTGATAAAATCCATCGAAATGCTCTTCCATTTTTGATTTGAAATGGGTTAGGGCTGCAACAACCCAGTTGGAAATGTATATTCTACCTTGTTTTGTTGACAAGTCAAACACTCTCTCACATACTTCAAAACATCCCCCTTGAGGCCATTCCAAGAAAACCACTCTCTCACATGTCTATATGTTTTGTAGTACCCTTGATGACCAGCCAATGGAGTGTCATAACATGCTCTCAAAATCTTCTCCTTCATCTTTGATCTTGGGACAAGGTACCCTCGGTCCTTATAGAGAATGAGCTTCCCAACCACCTTGTACCTGTCATCTTGCAATTTGACCTCCAAGATGTCAATGTCAAAAGCATTCTTGGCATACCTAACTAATATAGAAGCTCTCCAATCAGCAGAAATATCAGTCATGGAGCATAAATAAGGCCCCCTAGATAATGCATCCGCAACCTCATTATTCTTTCCCTTAACATACTCGATATCAATACCATAAGGTTGCAACTTACTGACCCACTTCTGTTGTCTATCATTCAAATCTTTCTGATTGAGGAAGAACTTCAAACTGGTATGTTCTGTCTTCACCACAAATCTCCCGCAAACCAAGTACTGCTTGAACTTAGCCAATGCACGCATGATGGCTAGGATCTCCTTGTCATAAATAGAGAAACTCCTCTCAGACTCCTTGAGCTTCCATCTCTCAAATGCTATAGGATGTTTGTTTTGCATCAATACCACTCCAATGCTCTCTCCCGAAACATCACAATCCAAAACAAATGGAAGTGAAAAACTGGAATAGCTAAAACAGGGCATACACTCATTACCTCCTTGAGCTTGTCAAAAGCCTCCTGTGCTGAATCACTTGTAATGTCCCCATTTTTGCTCGAAGAGTATTTGGTTGAGCTAGGTGGGAAAAATGAATGTTGTCAAGGTTTGAGAAAAGGAATGTTAGCTCAACTAATATTATTTTTGGCTAAGTGGTATTTTTATATTATTTTATTTAGCCAAAAATAATAAAATAATAAGCCAAGGGATTGAGCGGCCAAGTTGGAGAAATAAAAAATAACTTAAAGATGGAAAATGGGAGTTGATGAGCAAACATAAAATATAATATTTTATTGTTATATTTCCCTCTAGGAAATCGCCACCCAAATTGGAGAGGAAAAATAATTAAAAAAAAAAGAGAAAATAATAAAATATTATTTTCTCTCTCCTAGTCGCTGCCCAAGGAGGAATTGGAGAAAAATATTAAATAAAAATTATTATTTTTTTTTTAATCTATGGTAGTGGACTTGAAAATTCATAAAAATATGTCCTATTGGGTTGCCCAACTTGAGGATTATAAAAGGACATAAATTGGTATCATTTTTCATATACTTGATGATTTGGCTTTTGTATTTTGGAGTATTTCTCTTGGTTGAAACTTGTTTCCAGCAGTGTTCAAGGATGAAAACCCTTGGATAAGAGTGAATTGGACGAAAACCCAATCACTATGTGAGATGGATTCACATGGAATTCCTCATTGAACTTATTTGCAGGTATTTGAAAGAATAATGGCTTCATTTGAGCTAAGGTTTGGATGGAAATTTATGACAACAACTAGGGTTTGAAGCATTGATCATATTGAAGACTTTTACATTCAGATTTGAAGATATATTTGATATATTTTCATCAATAAATCATTAGAGAAGGATTTTAGGTGGATTGCTTGGCATAAGGAGGCATTTTGAGGCGATTTCATCACTTACATGAATTCTGATTTTTAGAACAGCAGGCTGGAACTTCATATCAGAGACAGATTGCATGATATTTTGACATGATTTGAGGTTATAAGGAGTTAGATTGCATGCTAGGCTAAATCACTCCATTCCTACACATAGGCACTTGCATATTTTGGCATCATTTCACAAATTTGGGTTCATATCAGCAGCTACAAGTGTTTTATTAGACATTTCAGACTTCATTCTAGCAGCTATAGGTGCTATATCAGTCATACTTCATTGGGTTTATCATTGTACTTTCATAAGACAACATCACACACAAGGCGGCTAGGGTTTGGTTCATCATTTGGGCAGATTTGCATGCTTGTCAAATTCATCATAGAGACTCCTGAATACTTCACTTGTAGATGCACCAAGTGATTTTTTCTTATTATTGTGTTGCATCAATTCATCTTTATACCACTGCATGTCTTGTTCCCATGTCTTCAATCGTTGTTGGGATTGCATTAAGGCATTTATCATCTGCTGATTTTTTCTTGTAGCCTCTTTAAAATATCGCCAAAATTTCGGTCATCCCTTCTAACCTTGATGAACTTGAACTTCCTCTAGCCATTGATATAACCTTTCTTCACCTGTTGTATGTAGCCGGATGTAATTTGAAAAAACAGACCCAAATAGTTATGCAACCAAGTTGATTTATAACCCACAAGCTGACAAGATACACTGCTCTAATACCACTGTAAGAACCTTGTCTAGTCTTAATTGAAAATTTTCACTCACTGCCCTGAATTTTCTTATTTCTTTTTCTTCAAATGCACTTAGGGTTTTGACATGTAGTTTTCAACAAAATGTTTGAAATGTAATGAAGATGGAAAGGTTGCAATTTAACATTCAAACATGTAAAACAAGTGAAATTAGTCAAGATAGATCATTTATATCACAAATAAACATACCCAGATGAATACTTGTCTTCTTTATTGAAATTGAGAAGGCTGATTACAAAAGATATTCTCTGATTTTGCATCAGTCAAGTTTGATTATAAATTCAGACATACAGAAGCATGCAAATCTGCCCAAATGCTGAACCAAACCCTAGCCGCCTTGTGTGTGATGTTGCCTTACGAAAGTACAACGATAAACCCAATGAAGTACGACTGATATAACACCTGTAGCTGCTAGAATGAAGTCTGAAATGTCTGATAAAACACCTGTAGCTGCTGATATGTACCCAGATTTGTGAAATGATGCCAACGCCTATGTGTAGGAATGGAGCGATTTAGCCCAGCATGCAATCTAACTCCTTATAACCTCAAATCATGTCAAAATATCATGCAATCTGTCTCTGATATGAAGTTTCAGCCCGCTGTTCTAAAAATCAGAATTCATGTAAGTGATGAAATTGTCTCAAAATGCCTTCTTATGCCAAGCGACCCACCTAAAATCTTTCTCTAATGATTTATTGATGAAAGTATATCAAATATGCAGTGTTCCATGGGGACCCGTCCCCTCCCAAAATCCAGAAATCCCCCCGTCACCGAAACCTGTCCCCAAAACCCGTCCCCGAGTCCCCGTCAGGAAACTCCGTGGAACACTGCAAATATGTCTTCAAATCTGAATATAAAAGTCTTTAATATGCTCAATACTTCAAACCCTAGCTGTTGTCATGAATTTCCATCCAAACCCTAGCTGAAATGAAGCCATTATTCCTTCAAATACATGCTTATATGATTATAACGACCACCACTTAGGTCACTAACATCTAATGTAATGTAACTTATAAGCTATACTCTAAATTTGATGTGATGGTCCTAACAATTATTTGGTTACCTCCTGCATTCCCCAAGGTAACCAACCTTCTTGGCATTTTAGCATTGTATAGGAATGATTAGTTTCTGCTTTCTCCACAATCTCTTGCCTTGAAATTCCAAGTGATTGTTCATGGAGTGTGATCTGAAATGTTGAAGGAAAATATTGTTACACGGTTTTATCCAGAAGCTTTACAAAGTTACTAAAATGGACCATGAAAACCTAACGCTCCTAATTATTTGCTTTGCCCTTTACATGCATTTGAGAAGCATGTTTACTTTTCTCCACCAAATATATGCTTTATAGAGTTTATTTGAAAGTCATGACTTTATTGAATCAAATTCTGCATGTTTATGCGATTATGTCAACTCCTATCTGATTGTTTGTTCAGGTTGTAGATTTATCTCATTTTGGCAGAATTAGAGGTACGTATTTCCACAAATCCTTCTAAAAATTTAATTAGCAGTTACTTCAAATTTTTTTGACTATAGTTTGGTATGCATAATTTTTACACTAGGATTGCCATTGTTGATGCTATTGACTTGGTCAAAGCTCTTTCGAGAATTTCTGGAGTATTGCTTCCAAGATAGTCATCAACAATTTTATTCTGTTCTGTTGGTACTGGGTAGTTTTTAACATGTCTAGACAAACAAATTGCAAAATTCTATTTGGCAATTTTTCTTTGTTGGTCCAGGTAAAGATGAAAATGTAGTGATACTCACAATATATTACAAAATGATGCATTGAAGGCATCTACATTACAAATAAGTTAATAACTGCGAGAAAGGAAAATCTGTCACTATAGAAGCTTGGGGTGATGAAGGCCATGTCTGGAGGAAAAGGCTGTCCCAAATTTAAATTGCTCGATGGAGGACTGTCTTCCTCATCACTAATCACTGTGAAAGAGCTAATACAAGTTCTGATGATATCCATGGGAGAATGGTTGAGAATTATAATTTTAACATTAAAAATGTTTTTATTATTTTGTTATAAACATCTTAAAGAGTCATTGATATGATAATAAAACATTTTAACATTATGTTATAGAAATGTATGATCATCGTTGATAAGTTATAAATGGTTAGTGCTTCAATGTAAAATCATACAATTTATGTGCAAACTTCGGTGGCTATCAAAATTGTCACCGAAGTTCACTCCTGTTTAAAGTGGTGTAAAATTCAAAGGAATCACAAAAAGCCTATCATGTTTGCTTCTTACTAGCTTAAACACTAATGAAACACGATATCTATCAATGCATACAAAGGAAACTTCATCTTGTTATCTATTTACTAGCTTAAATAGTAGGGAAACACGATACTTATAAAAGCATACAAATGGTATGTTATTTCTGCATAAGGTAGTACTGTCTGGATACAAAGCTTAGGGGCACGTTGAGCCTTCTATCCACCTACACTTTCACACACACAGATGAAATGTGATGATCTCTTAAGGGTGTTAAAACTCTTTATTTTTTTGATAAAGGATAATTATATCAATATAGAAAAAGAGTATATAAACCTTAAGTGGTCATTAGGAAAAAGCCAATGGGAAAGAAGAACAAAAAGAGAGAAAATTGTCATGAGAGGAATAGTCCAATATGGCACAAGAGAGACATTTACATATATAACAGATGCAAAGTCAGAAAAGAACTATCTATACATAGTAAGAACATAAGAAGAGAATGTTTGTAAAGTGAGTGTGAGAGATGAGTTTTGCTCAAGAACATAGAAAGACATCCTATATTTAGGCCAGTCTATATGGGTGCAAATGCTGTCTCTTGTTGTCTGGTTTGAATGAAGCCATGGCTTGACATTCTTGGTGGATTCAACCTCCTATGGCTGCTCCTTACTGAGTAGGAGAGTGATGGCGCACAGGTTGCCTGAGATATTCCATAATCCAAAGGATAACCATAGCATTTGCTGCAAAATGAGCCCTGTTTCGCTGCCTATTGTGCTGCATAACCTCAGCCAGCTGGAAATGCTTTCTTTCAGTGGTGAGAAACTCCTCAACTGCTTTGGCTCAACCTTGGAAGTTGGTGAAGTTATTTGCAGCAATTCTAGAGATCCAATGCACTTTATGAGACAATCTTTCAATAGAAGTTGATTGAATTTGTGTTCTTGTGTAATGATACCTCTACTTGGCTATTAGAACAACCACAAATAAGCCAAAGATATATGCTAATTTTTTCTTTTCTTTTAAGAGCATTTCAGTTAAACATGTACTCCAAGTGCAGTAACACATATGCTCAAATAGATTTATATCCCAACTTATAAGATTTACAATGTCTTAACGAAATGAATCATTTCATTATAATAAAAGAGCATATTGCATTCACGATGTATCAAGTCATGCCATTCATAGATCCACACAAAATAATTCCCCTAATAATTCATAGATTCTCTTTATGTACTTTTTCTTGACTTTTTGACTTCATGAACATGCGTAATCGTTGAACACTTGACTTTAAATTATTCATTTCTTTAGCATGAATTTGTCCATATTGAAAATATTCCATCATAGTCGCCATCGGGCTCATCTCGAAGATGTTGAATGTTACCTAAAACACTTTGTTTATTTGACTTGGAAAACGTCATGAGCTGCCATATAAAATGCATCTCTGAACAATTTCTAGCATTGTGATCTTCTATTTCATGTAAAGAGCAAAAAATATTCATGTGTTCATTAGATGGTGCCTCTAAGGCATGTCTTGCAGGTGAAGGAAGTAATTTGAATGTTATTTTTATTATTTCTTTGAGGATGCCCTTGATACTGCCGAGTTGGAACATTTTGTTGAAGCTGTCTCTTCACATTTGTGACATTGCTCACCACCCTTTATGAAAGAGGATTAGCGGAAGTTTGTATCATGGGATTGATTGGGTCTTTTTTGATATTGCTAGTGGTAATCATGTTGTCAACTAACTGCTTGTTTTTGGCTTCTTTCAGTTCATCAATCTCATTGGACTTGATCAAGAATGCAATCTTTGATGGAAGTGCATTGATAAAACAGCACCAAGGGATCTCTGTGGATGGATTCAAAGTAGCATTGATTCTTTCGACAAGGCAGTTGATCATGCAACAAATATTTTCATTGGCTCGTTATTCTCTTTCTTTGCTTTTGAGAGTTGTGCAAAAAGGATGTGGCCATCTTCAGCTAGCTTGAAATGTGTCAAGAACTCTTGCACATGATCCCAACTGGTGATTGAACCTATGGCAAGATGGTGGAAGTGGAACCATTTTGCTGTGCCTCTTATTAATTTCTCAACAAAAACTCGCACCGTGACATCTTCATGTCCTACTCCTAGAATACTAAATGATATGGTGAAGGCTAAAATGTGCTCATCAGGTGTTGTGTACTGTCACCATGAAACTTTGGAAGAAAACCCTTCCTCAAGCCATGTAGAAAATGATTGTGTTCTGCAAGAGCCAAAGGACTAATGCTGGTTCCCCATGACAATGGAAATGGAGGGGGACCATTATTGTCATTATGAGCATTATCACCCTTTGCAGAGGCTCTTTGTCCAATGTTGGAAGTATCTCGATGAGTTCAAGAATTGTTGGTGAAGAACTTCTTTCACTTGACTCTGCTTGATTGAGCTCTCGAATGACAGGATCAGAATTACCTGCTTTCCTTCGTGATCAAGTGTAGACCTTATCTACTAGAATGTAGAAGCTTCAATTGAAGGTGATGAGACTAATACATCGCTACAAGATTGGCTTGTATCTTGTTCCCCAATAGAGTCACCAAAATTGTTAGCGTTTTAATTTCTCTTTTGTAGGACAACACAAAATAGAATAGTGTGTGAGGGTAAACCTCTTCAAATTATAAGGGGAAGCTCCCATAGATCTAAACTAAACCTAAACACTAAGCTAAATTTACCCTCAACACCAAATTAGAGACAAGATGTACAAATATCAACACTATACAATATCTTCTTGGAGGCTTTTCATTATTGAAATGAATACTTGCCTATGTTTTTGCTTCAGATACAAGCACCAGGGTAATAGCAAACGTGTCTTGCAAGTGAGATTTATAGATTTTATGGACGAAATAACTAATCTAAACACAAGATCAACACCTTTGTACTGGCTAAGAATAGAGACCAACATTTTAGTGCACAATAATCGAAAATAACAACACATAGATGACACTTGATTCAAAGAATTAAATAGTTTTGTTTATAAATCCACAACCTAGTTGAGCAAACGGCATCAATACAAAGCTTGACAATGTTGTTTAGTTTCAACTTAATCAAAGGTATTACAAACATAGATAAACAACGCGAATAACAATTTTGGCAGCATAATTGTAGTGTTAACCATCATTCTCCTTTGTCTTCTACTCAAAGCATTTATTTATAAGTTACAAAGAAAATAGAGTTTAGGATTTAAAATAATAATTGATTTATCCCCGAAAATCAAGTTTTAAAGAGAAACACTTTAAACCTGCAAAAAAGCAGAAATAGAAAGGAACTTTAAAATAAAGCTACTCTAAACAACTAATAAAATAAAGTGGCCTAAATAGGCTCTCTTTATCCACCTAGAAATAGAGCTCGATTGTAATAACAATCGCTAGAAATAACTACGGCGAAAATTAACAATTTGCATGTGAACGTCTTTTGAGATTCTGAATCAATTTCTTGCTTTGAAACCAATGAATCCTTTGAAGAAAACCAAAACCACAAGCACCATGAATCTCACTGATCCAATCTTGTTGACTCAAATACTCGAATCTTAACTCCTCTTAAACCAAAGAGAATTTAGAGTTTTAAATCCTAGGTCCTTCATCAATGATAAAAAATCGTCATGAGACAGATCACCTAGATATACTTGAATCCCCAAAATATGATCATGGCCCTATTTGACATTACAATACATGTATATGGCTGAAAGTTTGTTAATGATACTTGAACATCTACGAGAAACATATGAAGACTTCAACAAGGCTATTTATGATTGCCAAATGATGCCTTGTTGCTATTATTTGTGAATGAAATACCAAGGTATAACCTTCCTTTGCAACCTTCAAAAACTTATCAGAAATCACTAAAAATACTTGAGGCAAGAGTGACCACCAAAAATCCTGAAAATTGATATTTTAAGAGTCCTTGTGGGCACCAACCATAGTCTGAAACAAAGAATTATGGAAATAGGAATGGTCTGGAGTTTGGGTGTTTTAACTTCTGCCTTATATTTTAAATCCTGTCAGCCCTAAGAAATAAAGACTGTTTTAAATCACATTAGGAATTTCCACTTCATGAAGCTGACTATGAATGATAATGCCATGCCATTTAGATATTATTTTGAATTACTCAAGCTGTCATGTATATTAGGTCATGTTGCCACTAATGTGCCCTTGGAACATGCAAATTTGTGACCTTTGCCAACGTTCTAAACCCTCAACTACGTGTTTGGAAGACCTCTACGACTAGTAAAAACTTCTTATCGTGCGGATATGCTTCTCTGTTGACATTCTAAACCCTCAGTTGCATGATTCATATTCATTTGCCACTTATTTAATAGTTGATCACGCGTTTACTAGATCTCTACCACTAACCTTTCTTGCTATTGTGTTATCATGAAGTCTTTGTTGGCAACGTTGCTTAGTCACATGGATTCATTACTTATGCAATTACCTGCCAGTGATTTGTGTGGTTATAGGGTTTTTGTCGATTTGCCATGTTCTAGTTGTGCAGATTTTGTGTCATCTTGTTGACGAGCATGCCTTATTTTTGTGATATAGGGTGTGTTGCCATGAATTCTAACTTCTAATTGCGCAGATCCATGGTCTTGATATCTTACCATTCTCTCTTGTCATAGGTATTCATAGTCCTTTGTTGTTTTTTTTTGTTGCTTGTCAGATGGTTGACAAATGAAAGACATTATGAAATGGCATAAATACATAAACCTATTTTACACAAGGATGTGTTCCCCCCTCTGAAACTCACATCCCCGTCCCCAATGGCATTTTTGTAATGGTAGGGGACGTTCCCTAGCCATCCCCAATCTACAGGAAAATCATGGAACGTCCTTGAGATGTGTGCAAAACTTAGGGAATGTGGTTGGGACATTTGGCTGTCCCTCGACCTTTTTTGGGATGTCTAGGCATCCTCAATGTCAATTTTTTTCTCACGCTTTAAAAAAAATACTTTGATCTAAAAGAAACAAATTTAAAGGGGGCGTGGGGGGCCCACAAGCCCTCTCACACTTGTTGTGCAACCCTAAACACCTTAAAACATTAACCAAAAATTATTTTTGCCATTGTCATTTGAGTTTTTCAGCAGCTTGAAGAAGAGGAAGCGAAGAAGAGGAAAGAAGGGCAAAGAAGGAACGAGAAAGAAGACATGCTGTCACTCTCCACATTGAAGGTCATTTCATTCATTGCAAGGTATACCACAATCATCATGGCTGCTTTTTTTTGTTGTCATTTCTTTTTTAATTTTGTCAAAAAATTTAGGGAGTGCTTTTTTTTTCCCTTCAGTTTGCTCTTTGTTGTCATCTTGTCACACATATCTTTGCAAGTAAAAATGAGTAGCAGTGATGAGTGTGAGATGGAGAGTGAAGAAGTGAATGACATAAACCAAAATAAAGTTGAAGGGTGTGGTTGGGGTTCTCATACTTCTAAAAACACAAATGTTGTTTCATCAAACTATTTTGCATGCCCTTCACCCCCCACAAGGATTTTGCAAAAGGCTCTTTGAATCCCCAAAAGCCCTTGATGCAATTTGTCACCATTTTGGGCAATAGTCAGTCCAACAATGGAAGGGGCAGTACGCATTGGTTGTGTCATGTTTGCAATACTGATTTTCATGGGAGCTATAGTAGGGTTGGGCACCATTTATTAGGTGAGAGTGGACATGGGGTTAGGGTTTGTGTGGAAATAAATTTGGAACATAAGGTTGAAATGGTAAAGTTGATTAGGGATAGTGAGGCAAAAACTAGTAGACATGCATTTATGCCATCTATTCAATAGTATTCCAATGTATTAGATGTTCATGTTGCTAGTAGGGCAAAGGGTTATGATAGAGATAAGAGGAAGGCCACTTCTATAACAGTCATATGTGGGAAAAATACAGTGGTGGGGTTGTTGAATTTGCGACATGAGGATGCCAGTGATTCAATAGGCAAGTTTTTTTATGCACATGCCATCCCATTTCATGTGGCAAGCCCACCTTATTTCAAAGGGATGTTGAAAACAACAAACACAGTTGGACGCTCTTATGCAGCTCCTAGAGAGCATAGATTGTATACGTCCCTCCTCGACAAACAATATTCAAGGGTGAACGTATTGATGGAGAGCATGAGGCAAACATAGATTATGATAGGTTCTTCCATTGTTATGCATAGGTGGACTGATTTTAACATCAACCACTCATTAATATTATTGTTATATGTCTTCCGGTTCATACTTTCCTAGAGCTATTGATTGCTTTGTGAAATGTAAGTTTGTTGATTACCAATTTGGCCTTTTGAAGGAGGCATAGAGAAGATTGGGCCTTCTAGTGTTGTGCAAGTTGTGACAAATTCAACTTGTGTAAATTAGTTGGTTTGATGGTTGAGAGTGCTAACAAATACATTTTTTGGAGTCGACGTTGTGTACATGCTTTGAAAGACATTGGAAGAATAAATTGGGTGAAGATAGAGGTGGCTGAAGCTAGAGAATACAAATGTTTGTATGTAACCACCACACATCATATGCATTATTCTGGTCTTTTTCGAAGAAAGAATTCCTCAAAGTAGTTGAGACTAGATATGCTAACTATTTCATTTTATTGGAGAGGATGTTGGAGGTGTAGGAGGCTTTACAAACCATGGTGGTTTGTGGAGAGTGGGAGAAGTGTGCTGAATCAAAGTCAAAAGAAGGGAAGAAGGTGAGACAAAGGGTGCTTCATGATGCTTGGTGGCCCATTATCAAATAATACATGTTTATTTAATATGTTTGTTGAATTTTATTTAATTTTGGTATTTTAGCTTTAGTTTCTATTTTTATTTTGTTTTTTAATTATTAAATGCTGTTGCTCTATCATATCACTTGCTATGGGGGTAATTAGGTATGCCCATGTAAACTCATCTAGCCTTGGAGAGATTTATGAGGCTTTTGACATTGTGCTTGATCAAATGAAGCAAACAATTTGTAGCAAGGATCCCAAATTACAATTCTATAGTGAGCATTCAGGCCTATTATGATGAAGAGGTGGAACACAATGCATACCCTTCTTTAAATGGCTGCGTATGGTCTTACTCTCAAGTGGTATGTATCTAGACTTGGTAGAGCTCCTCCTGATGATGATAAGGTAAAGGAGGGGTTTATGAAGGCCCTTGGAAAGATGTACAGCGTTGAGGATGGAACTAGACTTGAGTAGTGGATTCAATTTGTCAATCCTACATAAAGCAAGCTGGAGACTAGGGTGGATAGAATCATTCTTGCACAAAGAGATCCTATTGGATAGTGGACATGGCATGAGAAGGATACATTGGAGCTAAGGTAGCTTGCCATTTGTCTCCTCTCACAAGTTGCTAGTTCCTCTACTGTAGGGAGGAATCGGTCCACCTATAGCTTCATCTACTTGATCAAGATGAACAAGCTTACCTCTAGACAAATGGAGAAGCTAGTTGTAGTTCATAGTGCCTTGAGACTTCAGGATCTACAGCCTCTTGAGAGTATTGACAGAGTCCAGCCACACATTGTGATGTTGATTTTGAAGAAGTTATATTGATGAGGAGGAGCAACTGAGATTGCTCAGCGTTCCATTGGACAAGCCACATCTTGATATACAGAGTGACCCACATTCAGAGAGCTCTTTTGATATTGATAGCCCAAATGCGACATAGTTGTACTTAGCAGTAGTACCATACTTTTTTATATTACTATGTCTATAAAAAACTTTGACACTTGAGTTTGAACAATGAAATCAGAAATTTGTGTTTGAATGTTTTATTGCTGCTATACTGCTATCACTGATCAGCCACGTCAATTTTAATTATATTTATGATTTTGAAGCTTTGATTTAATTTTAATATTGAATTTGATACATTATATGAATGTCTAAACTTAAATTTTGATGTCAGGTATAGTTAAACTTGTAAAAAATTTGAGTATCCCTATATTAAAAAAATTCACATATATACTGCTGCCTCCCAGCCATCCCCCAAAAATGGCCCCTTGGACTTCCATCGCCGAAACACCGTGGAACATAGACATGAACATTTCTGTTTTTTTTTAAGACCAAACAAGATCAGCCCTGTTCTGGGCAACACAGGGTTGTCCCTTTCGAAAGGAAAAATTGCTTTCCTTTTGACATCTCACAGGGGTGTACTAGTTAATTTGGTCATTGTTATCCAAAAGATCTTTTTTCTATTTCTCTGTTGTTGTATTTATTTTTGTTTTCTCATAGAGAAAGACTAAGAAGGTTGATTTTCTTAAATTTGTGAACCACATAAACTATGTTATATATGGTTACCTTATCTATCAAATTGGAAGGTCATAAAATGTGAGGATATTCTCACAATAAGTGATTTATACAAGGGTAATCATTGAAGTCATCACCTCTAATTAGGAAATTGCATGCTTGTTTGATGAAATTACGAACTTCAATTTCTGAAGGTATCATGTTTCATTTGGCATGCCAGCCCGATTGATAAGACTTATGGTCCCACCGAAGGTCTCTCATTGTGAAATTTTGATCTATGAAATTGTTTGCCAATTTTTCTATGTTTTGGGATCTATTATCTAGTAAAAAAGGGGATTGAGATCTCAAATTTGACAATTTAACATGTGAAAATGGTGGCTCTACTCAGTCAGTGGAGATGACCGAACTCAATTTATGCATAACCAGAGCACTGCAGATTTCCACTCTTTGAGAGAAGGACAGGTACTATGTCAACCCTAATTCATTTTACAAAGTTACATTGAAATTAAAAACCATAATTGAATCCTTCAAAATCTGCAGGGATGCGACACAGTTTTTGTTACACCAACAGCTCGCACCATTGATCTTGCCAATGTTTGGGTTATGGTAGGCATCTCTCTTATCAACTCAAATTCAGTGTTGATTATTGATTTAGAGGCTGAATAGAGAAAATGAAGAAATGATTCTTATATTTGATTAAGGTTATAATGAATGTGCATATTGAATTTAAGAATGATATTTTGACATTGCCCATTAACAAAATATCTTATCTCACTTGACTTTAAATAAACTTCACTAATTGTGACTTTATTATGTAACATGATGACAATTACTCTAGAACCATTAGCTAATTGAACTTTTGTATTACATCAAATATGCATAAGAAAATCCAAATGAGTATTCTATTGACCATTGTGGCACAGTTGGCCTCATCACTCACCACTCTTTGTGCCAGTCCTTGTGACAAGCTATGAGTCATGCCAACTCTCCTTCCTCTCTGTGGCATCCACATTGTAATGACTCATCTACTTGTCTTAGAGAAATAAGTTAGTTATCACTTAGACTAAGGACTAAGGAATATTTTAGTGGCTAATATTGCCATTTAGACAAATATAAATAAATAAATAATTAAATAAATATATGTATGTACACCACATATTTATTATTTAATTCTTTAGAAAGTATTTGCTAATAAAAAATGAAGATTCACCTTGATTTCTATAAGATGATACTCTTCTCTTCATGAATTTGCCACCCTTATGTGCTAAAGACATAAAATCTTTCCACGCTAGACTCAGAAAAGAAGGAATTGCTTTGAGTTCTGAGTTGCTGCCCCATGCTTCTCTCTACCCCTTTTCAAATTAGATGCTTTGTTTTCACAAGTGCTCCTCGTACTGGTCAGGACTCAAGTTCTCTGTAAGGGGAGTATAAATAAATATAATTCTTTATAAAGTATTTTCCAATTGAAAATGAAGATTCACCTTGATTTCTATAAGACGATAATTTTCTCTTTCATGAATCTGCAACCTTATGTACTAAAAATATAAAATCTTTCCACACTAGACATGGAAAAGAAGGAATTGCTTTGATCTCTGAGTTGCTGCCTCATTTTTCTCTCTACCCCTTTTTAAACTAGATGCATTGTTTTCACAAATGCTCCTCCTCATACTGGTCAGGACCCAAGTTCTCTGTAAGGGGACTCCATGGTCTCCTCTTCAGGTCCCTGCTAAGAGTTTGTATAAAACTCAATTATTGAAAGGAATTTTCAAGGGCTTTTAACACTATATTTCTTTTGAAGATAACTTCTGAGATGATTTTATGTGAACTTTTATACATTAAGGCATCAAGTTTTATGCAATATAATAGCTGTTATAAGTGTAACATACCTGCTGTTATCTGTTGGCATATGCTTATATGTATGTGTGCTAAAATACTGTTTACATACATCAATCAATTTGTTTCTCAGTTTGTCTTTTAGGCTTTGAATGGCTTTACATTTGTGAACCCAAAGTCACAATTCAAATCGGTATATGTAGTTTATGTACCAGGGGGGATATTGGAATAGATTGAGAAGACACCTGTCAGTAAATGAAGAAATAAAAGAGATATAAGAGATTGAGTGTTTGCAGACCATTCCAGGTGTGGAGAAAGAACTATCAGCTAAGAGTCTTCCAACATGTAAGTCATTTCCATTCTGCATCTGGCTGCTTTAATCTACGCTGCTTCTTAACTTATCTTCCTTTGTCTTCGATTTGACGGTTTTGATTGTGCAAAGTGTTTGGTTTGGGTGTGTAGAGTTTATGGTTTGAATATGAAGGTAATGAATATTGGATTATGAATATGAACTGATTCAGTTCAGATCATTAATGAAGAGCTTCGCATTCCCTGGTTAGAAATTTTAACCAACTCCATGAGAGGTCATATAAAGACTTGCAGGGGAAGAGAAGCATCCATAAAATGATATCCATCTTTTGCAAAATCATATCATATTTCTTCCTACATCATGCACTTCGAAGCTTGGGGTTTTTAGCATTTTAATTCATACCTTTCGATGTGACACAAAACAAAACGACGTTTGCAATAAACTGTTCTTTGAATTATAAGGGGAAACTTCCTTTGACCTAGAATTTAAAGACAATACATAAATTGAAACTAAGACCTATCTTTTTGTTTCTTAGTCTAGGGCACAAGGTGATTCAGCTCTTCAGCAGTAGACAAGAGATTCTGTTTATAAATCTATCTACTGCACAAAATAATCTACACAACTAAAAGATGCATATGATTTTCAATTAAGTGCAAAGATTGAAAGCCATAAATGAAACAAGATTGGATTGCAGACACACAAACATTAAGCACGGAAGCAGTACAAACAAAGTTGGAAGACTTCTTTCGATAATAATTGTAATACAAAGCTTACAATATTTATCAAATTGTACTCAACATAAAACAATTGAACATCGAAACTCAGAATTCAGTGAGCAACAAGTTCAGCATCATGCAGGCTTGAAAATCACTATTAGAAATTAAGTACAAAATCACTTATTTATAATGTTGGAAAATATTGCATGGAAATAAATGAAATAAACTAATTGCACTTCTACTTGTAATGTCCCCATTTTTGGAATGGTCGCCATTTGAGTTGACTTGGGCCTTTCACCTCGCTCTGGGACATTTGGAGGATATCATGGGTAGTGAAGATGACTTGTCACATTGGTATGTTGTCCTTGGTACACTCATCAGGGATATGGAGATTTGTCTTCCTTGGAGTTAGCTATTTGGAGTGCCTTTCATATGGAATTGTGATAGGAGTTTGGACTTCATCATATGTTGTATGGATGCTACCATCTTGGGATGCTTTCCTATGGATACCTTTCCTTGGGTGACTTGACATCATCATGGAGATCATTGCTCACTTTGGGCAATTTGATATTCACTTGGGCGAAGGACAAATATTATTCACATACCTCTCCTAGGCGCTCATTGATAGATTATTATATTCTTTGACTAGCATTTGAGGTGGAATAAAATAATTAACTATTATCCTTGGTGGCGCCCTTACTAATAGTCCTAATTCATATCTTTAATTTGAATTAGGCGGAGATTTAAACATGAGCTAATTACCTAGGTCGGCCATGAGGAGAAGATGAGACAAAGCATGTATTTATACTTGATCAATTGGCATTCCAAAGGCATCATTCAAGCATTCATTCATTCATATATGGAGAGCGATCTCTAAGAGTGACTTGGGACGAAAACCTCAAGTGACTTGAGAGGAGCTGGACGACAATCTAACTTCTCTACTTGTGGATTCTGTGATGGGAGTTCAAGTGAGCATCATAGCATCAAGAGCAGATTTTATATCAGCTATGGAGAGCATTCATGAAGGGCGACTCACCTAGGGTTGCAACGACTTGCATCCAAGGAGGAGCGATCCTCATTTGAGGCGATTTTGGGCTAGGGTTTGCCCTAGACCTAGGGCGCATCATCTTGAGGAAGGGCGACCTGCTCTTAGGGCAGATTTGTGGCTGTTTGTAATTAGGGTTTGAGTAGATTTATAGCAGCAGATTTGCATCTCCTAATTCAGCCTTCATTGGAGTTTATTCATGCACAACCTTGGTATGTAATTATTGGCATTAGTATCTACTTTGTAACTGGGCTATTGGCTGGTTACCAATATCATTTTGTGTACTTAAGATTCATATTTACAGCAGTTAATTACAGCAGACTTCATGCTCCTTGTGTTTGGTATAAATTGATATGTGCTATGTGTGATTCATGGTGAATATAATTTACATGATTGGGTGAATCATATGGTATGATTATATTGGTGTTTGGCATGATATATGATAAACATATGCAATTGTTTCAAGTCTGATTTTTGGAGCAGAACTAGGGTTAGGGCAGAATAATAAAGTGCAGAAATTTTAGGGCAGAAGTTAGAAAATTAATTTGGAAAGTCCGGAAATCCAAACTAGGGCAAAATATTCCCATTTGGGATATTACACTACTCTAGCTACTGACTGCTTGGATGACATGGAAGTTTTATTACAAAATATCTTAACCACTAATCCTAAAACTAAGACATGCAACTGTCAGTTAAATTGACGATTGAAGTTATTACAAATTATCTCTTGATGCTCACATCTCTTGCATGACAATTGATCTATAGGTGGACTATCTAACAATAGTTGACTCCGAGCTATAAATAGGGAATGCTAAAATTTAGGGGAACGCTAAAATTTAGGGGAACACTAAAGTAGCATAGGCTAAAAATAGTGAAACTCAGAATATGCTCTTTCCTTTGAAAAGGTGACGGCTAAAAATACCACGAGCGACTTTAGATGACTCTAATGAAGCTCTCTTATGTGTTTATCATGGCGAAATTTTGAAAACACTCCGAAACTCTGTAAACATTCTCTTGCTGCCTTGAATTTGAAAATTCTTTCGTTTGTCTTCAGATTATTAATATAGACAAGAAAGGTATCTCGAACATGGTATGAATTGTTTTGATAAGAGTGTTTTGTGCTCTAGGACATCCTTGTGCAATTCCATGGTAGAAAATCAATTTTCTTTTGCTGTCTCAGAATTTGAAATGCATAAATATGAGCAAGTACACTTGAACACTCGCCCCAATCAAAGGATGATCTACTCAACATTTTGGAAGAAGTGGAGAATTGCTTATTTATGGGAGATCAGTTTGACACTGAGATTATGCTAAGAGTTGTGACTCCATCAGCGACTTATTTGGTTAAGCCAGAGCTTATGAGACACCCAGATAAAGATGTGAGACTTGTAGCAACTTGTTTTGTTAATGAAATTACAAGAATAACAGCTCCAAAAGTTCCTTATAACAACAGTATTACGAAAGAGGT
This sequence comes from Cunninghamia lanceolata, assembly GCA_027924645.1. Classification (NCBI taxonomy): domain Eukaryota; kingdom Viridiplantae; phylum Streptophyta; class Pinopsida; order Cupressales; family Cupressaceae; genus Cunninghamia; species Cunninghamia lanceolata. The sequence goes on along the minus strand of BSBN01001578.1, from coordinate 843,374 downwards.
ATTTCAGTTGATTGTGGAAAGTTTTCAAGTTTGGATGATATCAGAAGTCTTTTTGCTAAGAGGGTAAAATTCTAGAAATTGTTGCAAAGGTTAGATCATGTGTGGTGATGCTTGATCTTGAATGTTATGATCTAATTCTCAAAATGTTTCACTATTTCTTTGCTACTATCAGCAAATATCATGCTAAAAATATTGTAACAACAATGTAGACAATTATGTCTTGATTGTAAATGAGCGTGATGATGTACCCCAGCCACTCTTATTAGTCTTATTGGCTAATACGAGGAAGGACGATCAAGAATTTTTATCAGTTGCTCATGTTTTAGCTGAAATTGTTGTTAATCAATGCGAAGAAAAAATGAAGCCTTCTTTGACGGATCAAGATAAGGAAGAATTTGTGACAATGGAGCTCTAGAATGACTTTATTGAAGGATATGCAGTTACTAATGATGGGTTTGAGCTTGCTGAAATTATCAAATCAGCGATTGCTACTAAGCAATTTGACAATAATTATGGCGATGGTTCGGGAAACCTAGGATTGAAGACCAAAGTGGAGCAAGCAATGGAGTTTCTTGGTGATTCATTACTTGAGCATAGTGCTGTTATGCCATCTATTCAAGGAATTTGCAAGGCAACAATTAGAGAGGTAGCTGATTTTGAAGGTCTTGTTGTTCCTATAGTTGAAGACAATTCAGAAACCTTGTTGTGTGGTGAGCAAAGTCACTCTGCAGAAATAGAACAAAAGCTTAAAGAATTGCAAGAATTGAAGAATCAACTCTTGGTCACAGAAGAGAAAGTGGTGCAAGTTTTAACAAGAGTTGAAAACACACACAAATTCATTCAGGACCTCATTTGGAAGGCTCAAGTCGAGGAGAGACAGAAAGGCATTGAGAGAGGAGCCACTCTTACAAACTTGCAAACTATCAAAGATACATTGGAGATAAGGAAATCAGAGTACCTGCAATTGCTCATAGACAGGGATCGTGCCATCAAGTTTGCATAAGAGACCTTCAGTGCATTCAAAGGAAAAGGAGAAAGAGGTTTGTAAGAACCCTGTCTTATCTAACTAAATTTTTTTTCCTTGCTGATCTGAATTTTCTGATTTGAATTGCTTGCAAAGTACTTAGGGTTTTTAACTTTTGTTTCCACCGATGTGTTTGAAATATCATAGAGATGGAAAGGTTGCAAATACACATCCCAACAACATGAAAAGATGATAAAATTTAACCAAATAACTCACATAAAACAAGGATGAACATACACGGAATGCAAGTTTATCTTCTTTATTGAATGAAAAGATTACACTTGAAGATGGCTGGGTATTACAATCAGCTAAGTCTGATATAAATTTTAGACTTCTAAATACATGCAACAACACCAAAATATGAGCCCAAATCCTAGTACCATGTATAGATCATGAAGTCCAATTTTAATCCTTGATGTCCTATGATCATATATCATTCTGGAAATGACCGTATGCTGCTGTTATAACCCTGTGTGCTGCTGTCATAAACCCTAGTGACTGAAAGTCACTAATTCATGCCTCAAAACACCACAAAAAGTGAAGCGATTGGCCGTAGGATGAAATGATTAGGGCTGGGATGTCAAATGAATGATGAATGCTCAACAAAGATGTCAAAACCACCTCAGATCTGATGCTGATATGAAATTACAGTCCGCTGTCATGAATTTCAGATCTTGAAAAAGTGATGGAAATCAACAAAACACCTCTCTTTGCCAAGCAATCCAATTGGAAACCCTCTACAATCAACTTATTGATAAAAATATACCAATATCAAAGCCAAATCTGAATATCCAACTCCAATGCCAGCTGAAAATAAGAATCCTTGTCAAACCCTAGCTTGATTGAAGCAAAATCACCTTCAAACCGCACCAATAAAGCTCAATGATGAACTCCATATGAATTCACCTCTCATGGTGGATTGGGATTATCTCAAGGGAACACCACTTTGAATCCACTGAAAATCACTTTCAGCCAAGAGCAATATGCAAAATGCAAAGTTTACCATATGTCAAAGATGTCAAAAATGAAGCCAAAGTCCTCTTTTGATACTTTCTCTCCAAGGGCGACCCAATTATACTTTCTCTCCACCAATAATATCAAATCTTTAATTTGATATTTTTAAATGCTTTCACCTTGGACGCCAATATTAAAAACAATAAAATAATAATATTTTATTATTTTTTCCTTTTTCCTCCTAGGCGCTGATTTCCTTGGCAAATATATTTTTTTATCTCTCCTTGAGCGCCGATTTCTTTAGGGAAATAATATTATATATTTTAATTATTTTTCCCTCTTCATGTTGGCGTCAATTTTCCCTTGGCATAATTAAATAAAATACAATAAAATATTATATTTTATTTTTCTTCTTTTTCTCATTGGTGTCAAATTTTCTTGGGAAAATTAAATAAATAAAATATAAATAAAAATTACCTTTTATTTATTTTCCCACTTTCAAGTCTCCAAGCCCTTGATTTTTGCCTTGGCTAAAATATCATTATTTTTGGCTTTTATAAAAATATTATATAATATTGCTAGCCAAAAATACAAATAAAATAGAGTGTTGAGCCAACTTTCTACTTTCCAAACCTTCAATGTTCTAGCTCAACCAATAAACAAGTCATGCTAAAAAAGGGGACATTACAAGGTTGATGAGTTCAACGTATAGCTAAGTTTAGCTTACTTCTCACTCTACAAAGTTGAAAGTCAGTCATTTATTGCGGCCATACCCAAGGAACAAGAATCTAATATAAGAACTATGGAGGTCAAGCATATAATTGAAGGAATTGATGAGCTCCAAAAGAACTATAGTTTGGAGCCAAGTTACCCTTGGAGAGACAAAGAAGAATTCAAGGAGGATGAAATACTGCATAATGATTTCAACATTCCTAGTACCATGGAGATTCAACATGTTGATAGCATTTGGGGAGAACATCAAAAGTGCAATCTCATGGGACTAGAAGAGCAATTTTCTCATGACGGTATGTTTTCTACTTTGGATAAGAATGACATGGTGATAGACTTTGCATTTTCAGGATCAACACAAAGTGATGAACATTATCATGAGTTAGAGACTGGTTGTGTGGGAAGTATTCTTCCTAGTGAAGAAGTCTCAAGCACCACCAAAAGATCAGATGAAGCTCACATGAATACCAGAGTAGCGCAACATAAGCATGGTGGAGCTACTTCATTGTTGAATATCCATGCAAGAGATCACCAACAAAGTATATTGGAGATTAGTGATGGCAGAAGGAATGTGCCATGGGGGATTATAGGTCGAAATTCCAAATGTAGTGCTGCTGTCATCATTCAAACCAACCACCACGTGATTTCATTTGCATACATACAAGTGGGTCATTTTGAAGCCATTGAATCATTGGAGAATGTTGGTAAATGGTTTCAGTTGAAGAGAATGAATATTTCAGCCAACATAGATCCGATTTGGGTGGAAAATCAGGGGATTCATTATTGTCATGATATGTTTTCAGCCTGCACATAAGATGATTTGTGTCCTTTCTTGGAAGGAATAGGTTGCAACATCATTAATGGAGATCATCTTGCAAAGGTATGTGTTGTGGATTTTAGTGGTTTATCTTTGGAACTAATTCAGGACAACAATTTATGCATGAATTTGGCCATCATTTAGGAACTCTAGAAATGAAAATAAAGAGTATTTGCACATATTTTTCAGTTTTTTATCAGAATGGTGTAGCGGAAACATGGTAGAGCAAAGTAGATTTTTGAGGAAATTGCAGAATACTTGCAAAAGATTGCTACACATTTAGCAAGATGTTTGAAGGAGGGTCTATTTGAAGGTGTGATGCAGCACAGTACATCAAACAAAAGGACACACAAGCCTCCTAGATTGATTTGGGACCCTGAAATCACGTTTTTTCCTCAGGAGTAATCAATTGGTTGAGTTTGCATTGCTTGAGGACAAACAATTTTGGGGAGGGAGGAATTGTAATGTCCCCTTTGCAGGCATGATCGATCGACAAAGACCCTTAGCCTATTCCTGATTCCCGTAGGCTAATTGGGATTATGGTAAGGGAAAAGTTGATTATTTAAATTAAGTTGTCTTGAATTATCTTTTTATGAGCAACTAATATTTAATTAATTATTTCATTATAAAGTGACTTATTTGGTCCAAAAAGTAAATTAAAATAGTCACTTTATGAGGAAATAAAATATAATTCTTAGAAAGATCCAAAGGGGTTATAAAAAGGAGGTTGTGAAGAGAAATTTTCATATCTTTTGGCATTTCATATTCTAATACCCGAATTGTGGAGTTTGAACATCTTATTCAAGTTGCAGCCCTAGGACGAAAACCCTTAGGTGGAGATTGGTTTCGAGGAAGGAATTTTCTCCTAGCCAATATTTGGTGGACTCATACAGAATTCACAAATGTGCTGAATGTTTTAAGATTTATGGAGATCTGAAGGAAATTTCAAAAATATCATTCTAGATTGGTATTTTGATTCACGGTGGAACTACAGGTTTGAGATTTATCGAAAATCATTTGCAAGCAAACATAAATCGATTTTTGGTATGTATTGATTAAACAAAATATTTTTATTATTTCTAGAATGTTGATCAAACCCTAGCTGTGAAGTTAATTGAAAATATATTCATATGTTTTATTGGCCATGAAGACCAACCCTACCACTAATTTTGCTTAATAGTAGACTAAGCTTTGGGCCGTACCATTCTCACATTGCTGTACTTGCATAAAGTTCGTTGTATAGGGAAGGAAAGGAGAAGTGCTTGAATTTGGTTGTAATGTCCCCTTTTAGGATTTTCATAAGTTCTTTATTTGCACACAATAATATCACTAGAAAGAGACATTAGATATATTAAAGATCACTAAATTAAAAATAATATTCAATGCATAACATCATAGCATGATTAATAACGAAATCAATACTACATAACACCAATAATGAGATCAAATCATCATAACATAATCCACAATCAATTCAATTCATAACACAATTCAACATTGATTATGCTCAAGTCTTTAATCCTTATTATTTTCTATTCCTCGATCTTGGATGAGGAATTACTTGCCTAGGGCGCGATGAAACCAACTCAATGGCTGGAATTACTCCGCCTCTCCCTAGCAAAACCTTGCTTGTCCTAAGGTCGGAGGTGATAGAGATCAATAAGTCTTAACTTGGTCATACTTCGATATACCTCAATGTATAAGAATCACACTTATCCACAACATGCTTCTATTAGTTATGTCCAAATCTCAATCTTATTCTTTTTCTAATCCTTAACCACGGATGAGGAATTACTTGTCTAGGGCGCAATGAAACCAACTCAATGGCTGGAATTACTCCACCTCTCCCTAGCAAAACCTTGCTTGTCCTAGGTTATAGGTGTTAGACATGATAAGCATTGGATTTTAACCACCAATGTGTTATGGATAGGATCTATGTTTCATAACAAGTTTACCCAACGTACATATATATATACTAATGATAGTATGCATTTGTCATTACTTGCCACATGACATTCATCATAATAGACAAAGGGTTAGATATATCATAGCAGTATATAAGTCTTGCCTTTGTATCCTTGGCAGTCTAAGGATTGTCTTCCTTTAGTGTTGATTGTATATTGATATGTAAATTCTCCTTAGATGACTTGGAGATGCCCAATGATCCTATGGACCACCAATATAATGATTACCTCGAGTATATTCTCTTTTCCATTCTATATCAGATCTTCTTCTTATCCCTCATGTACCGCATTTTATCCATCATAGAAATCATAACATTTAAGTAAATTTTCATAATAGTTCATCATATATGAAGTTATGAAGAAATCTTATTATTAGTTTATATACACCTTAATACCTAATCCTTATTGATATGCTTATTAAACTGTTAACATATATCCTTAATAATGAAGCAATTGTTAATAAATTATATATTAAGTAATTCATTAAACTACACATTAATCCACTACCTCTTGTGACCAAATCACACATCGCCCCATTGCAAATGGGGACCCCCTTTTTTTTGAACTCTAATGCTTTGCATTGAGTCTTGGATGATGTCTTAAGATTTATTTCATGATGAAGTCAATGGTGTTTGAGTCCAATAGTCCCCTGATGACCTGATCCTGATGTTTGAGATCCTGAAAATGACTAAGTTTGGTAGCCTGATATCTCGAAACACTGAAAAATTGACTAAGTCTTGAATCTGGTGGATCCTCCAAATTCTATAATCTACATGTTAAATCCGGTGGATATGAGACCTATCTCAAACATCCTAAAAGGTATATTGAAAAATATTTAAAGTATAATTTCTTATACTTAAATATATTTTTCAATATACCTTACCTCGGGGACTTTCAGTTCCAGGCGCGAATTTGCTCTAGGATCATAGGCGCATTTCTCCACTTGCACAACCTCAAAACTCTGCCTAGAACTCTGGGCGCCTTTCATCATCCAAGCAACCTCAAAATTGCGCCTTGAGCAAGGAAAAGTTAAGACAAAGGCGCCTTGAATGAAATTGCTATTGGAAAGCCTTAAACTTTGAAAATATGCAAGAAATGACTCCAACAAGTTTAGGTGCCAATCTACTCATTAACAACTCAAATGTGCACCCAAGCTTCAAGCCTCAAACTGCGCCTAAACATGAAAGGAGTGTTTTAGTTAGTGATAAGTTGCACCTAAGGGAGGATGACTCTCTTTGAAGTCCTTGTGAGTAATTGAAGTTCATAAAATCTTTGTCTTGTGTTAGGCGCATTTTGCATGTGTAGCCACCATGTTGAGCGCCTTGATGAGAGATGAGGTCCAAATTAATTATAGATGGCGCCTAAAGACATATCTCCATCCTTAAGACTCTAGGATTGATCTAAGTCCACAAAAGACACATTATGAGTTAGGCGCCAATTCACATTCAGATGTTCATCAAGATGCGCCTAAAAGGTAGGAGGCCAAGAGTCTTGATTTGCAATGTCCCTTTGAGTAAGAGTTTTTCAAAATAACAATGCTTTAGTAGGGAGATTTGAGATCATCCTAAGGACTAAGAACAAGCCAATAAGTTTTGGCACCATTTCTTATTGTTTTAGTCATTTTTAGCACCTAAGAGTGAGGTTGATTGAAGAAGTCAATCAGCGCCTAGATAGGAGAGGTCACTTTAAATCATCTTCTAATGATTGAAGGCATGAAAATGAAGCAAGTAAAGTAAGGCACACTTTTTATCTCCCTATTTTCCTTTGAGCGCCTTAGCATAAAGTGAATGTTTTAAACTAGATATTTTTGGCGCCTAGGAATGCAGAGTGTTAGAAATCACTAAATTTAGCTTAGTGAAGATGCTTGAAGTGATAAAATGCCAATTCAAGACCCCATATGAGTCTAGGCGCACTTTCCATGTCTTATAATCATCAATTGGCGCCTCAAAATAGTCTAGGCGCATTTCCTAGTCCATACCACTTCACATTGGCGCCTAGGAAGAATTTATATGAGTTAGCTCTTTTAGGTGGACTCCTTGAGAAATAGGATCATTTTATGTCATCTTCTATTGTTTGAAATCATTGAAATATCAAAAGTTAAGTCAAATTGATGCTAGGCGCCTCCTCTTGTCTCTACCATCCATATTGGCGCCTAGGGGGAAGTTGCATCTAGTGAACTTATTGATTGAGTGCCTAGGAGGAAAAGAACTTAAACTTACATTATTGAGTCAGCACTTTAGAAATTGAGCCATTGTAAGTCATTCCTAGTCAATTGGAGTCATAAAATATCAAATGCAAGGTTAATTTGGCTTAGGCGCCCTTCATGTAATTTCCCACCATCATGAGCGCCTAGATCTAGAGAGGGATTGATTGCTTAAAACATGTTTCTATGTTATGAAATAAAATGCTTATGAAGTAATTGATGTTGTTTCTTTGTTGGTTTTGAAGGAATATGGAGCGTACACTGAGCTAAGGAGTCATCCAAGGAGTCAAGCACTCAAAGTTAACCTTCATGCGAGGAATAAAGTTAAAGGGGTGGTCATTACATCATCAAGTTCCACATGCTTCATCATCTGCACTTCACCCATTAAGCTTCAAGACTCATCAAGCTTCAAAGTCTACATCCAAAGAAGATGTATCATCAATATCTACACTTCAAAGGACCTTTCAAGTTGGAGCATTTCACCATGTTAAGATCATATCAAGTTCAAGTACACTACTTCATCTTCAATAGCATCATGTTAAAGACACTTCATCCATTCAACTTCAAGTTCCATTCAATCTTCAAGTCCAAGAGAGATCTCCTACTCCGATTCATGAATGAAGCATCATTATCCTCATCTACTCTCTAGGAAGTCTCATCTAAGAAGATCAACATCAACCTACCTACAAGAAGAAATGTCACAGTGTTAGATGAATGAAGCATCATATATCATACTACTTACAATGAACAAGGCAAGATCAACAAGATACATTTCAAATGTTTATCATCAAAGGCAACCACATCGAAGACATCACATACAGATGATACAATTTGGGAATATGCCCAAAAGCATATTTAATTAACAGTTGAAATCCACAAGTTTGCTGAGGTGGCATCTACGTGACAAGTACACATCATCATTCACCACGTCATTCAGTCGCATTCAATGTATCTATAACAAACAAGAAGCCAAAGAAGAAGTCCATGTGGAAGATGCTCCAAAGATTCCATCTTATCTTATCACATTGGAAAACGTGCCTTCATTGCCTCTCTTTTGTACTAAAAATAGCAAATTGTTGTAACTACCTACTGAGGTGGCACGATCTGGACCCTTGGCTATGTGAATTGATCCTAGCCCTTCATTGTATTTCTGGACACTATATAAAGGCCTTGTTACCTCATTTGTAAAAGTAGTAGACATTAGATTATAGACAAGTAGGAGTAGAATAGAAGAGACTCAAAATTCTCTGAGAGGACTTGAAGTTGTACATATTTCTCGAGACTAATGCAAAAATATTGGAGCTCATTTGGTGTTAAGTGTTATCTTGTGAAATGACATGGTTTCTTGTACTTTGATGAAGTGGAGAGATGTTTCAGATTAGATTAGAAGTAGATTAGAAGTTCATTGATGTAATGTATGTTTGTGTTGAATATTTGATCAACTCCTAGCTCATGCTTTTAACATTCATCACCGGTGAAGTGTTGTGTAAAGCTAGTCTGAGCTTAATTTGCTTAAGTTATGGATGCTTGTTTGAGTTGCGTCGTATAATGAGTGCTTATATAAGCCTTCATGATTTGAAAACCTTTCGCTATCCTTAGGAGATTGCACCAACTCCATGTAGTTGTAGGCATCCTTGGCGAAATGGAGTTAGGTTAGTCAAGGAGTTTGTCTATTCGTACATCATCATTGCTTCATTGACCTTAGATTAGATTCTTTAAACCTTTATCTTTTGCCTTTCTTTATCATTGAAACCTTGTACATACATCATCCACACTGAAAGGAGGAATAAGCTAAATGAAGTCAGAATAAGTCAGCATAAGTCCCTTTGTGATAATTAGCAATATCACATCAAGTCACTGAGTTATCCATTGCAAATCATAAGAAAAGGAACCTTGGAGTTGTCTCGATTGATCACTTTGTGTAGCATTTGAGAGACTTTATTCAAGAGAGAGTGGGATACTCTAGTGTTTTACTCTATTGCTGACTTGTCCAAAAACAATCATCAACACTACCAATTGTGCTGTCTTTTATTAATGTTTGCTTTTGACCTGATCGCTGATCCTGTAGACTCCAATTTCAGAACCTTTTTTATCTCCCAAAATAGTAAGCACCACCTTGCTTTAAAGTTCTGCTTTTATTACTCTAGGCTTACCATACTTAGAAGAGACACCTCCCTTCATCAATTTTCATTCTATTTCTAAACTTGGGTGCTAAAATGAATGCTGGCCAGCTAACTTAGAACTGGGCAGAGTTTTTTTATGGTTTTGCCACTTAGAAACCATGCCAAATTGAACATTTTCATGTTTTAAAGAGAGGTGCAGATCACTTCTATAATCGTTAGTTTATTAGCTGACTAGGTGATCACAAAACCAATTCACTTCCTTTGTCGTATTTGAAGTGTGACTTTATTGATCAACTCTCTACTTTACAATGCAATTATAGACTTGTTGGCGTTTCAATTCGCACCTCTGGAATGCGAGTTGGAAATGGACAGCTATGCACAGATAAACTGCTCTCCTATTATGAGGGGGAGTTCCCTTTTTGCTGATGTTTGCTTGAAAGATAAATAAAACCAAATTTGCCTATCTTCTTTTTGATTCTCAGCTGTGAGCACAAGGTTATAAAACTCTATTTTGCTGCAGAAGAGGTTTTTTTTTTTAAATAAACTTCTAACTACAGCTAGGCCTAAACTAAATGACATTTTTGATTGTCTGAGTAAACATAGAGTACAGAAATCAAAAGTGGACAAGGAATGATTTGTTTTAACATAAAAGCTTAAATAAATTTGTCCCAGATTCACATCACAAGACTCATTATACTTTAATGATGAAAGCTGAAATAAAATTTACGCAAGCCACACATCTGATGACAAAACTTGATGATTAGTGAGATAAAAAATCAAAGCAAAGGTAGGCATGAGACTTCTATTCCAATATCATAAAGTTGATACAACTCCAGGACAACAATATTGTAGCAAAAGGTAGGCATACAATATGCGATCAAACATTGGGAATAGACAACATAGAATGAACGAGCACTTGGAATAACAAGTTCTGCAGGCTAGAATAGACACAGCAAATTCGCTATCACAATTACCATTACTTACAATGGGCAAGGCTGCCCTTATTTATACTAAATCAAAGGAGTAGGGAACCCTAAAATCTCCTTGATTTTACCCTAACTAACTTGCCAACTCACAAGCTTTATTTCTATTCTAAGACAAAGATTACAATTAACAAATGCTTTAAAACAATTTGCTTTAAAGCAAAGAAAGCTCCAACTAATACAAAGTGATTTCTTTGTAAATAAAGAATGGATGAGCTTAGGATGAAAGCAAATGCTTTAAAACAAAAAGCATCTGATTTAAAGTTGCCTTCTTTTGAGTCACATCCTCATCTACATTCTTGCTTTATGGTGATGTCATCCATTGATATAAATATATTGCCGCAACTGCCTATTTTCAGCCTTGAGGGCTGCTTCATCTTCTCCATCATTCAACACTCTCTTTCAGATTATCTGTTGCAACTTCAAGAGATTCACATCTGTGTGTCGGGTACTTCTACCAAGATTGGCTCTGAAAACCTTGAAGACATCCACGTCCAATGTTCTTTGGCAAAACATTCTGCTTTTCTTTCAACCACTTTTGAGCAACCTTTTCTGATATTTTTCTTTCTCATTGTGCCACACCTTGCATTCTTCAATTGAAAAAACCAAGTTCTCCCTCCATATTGGTATTGAAAAACACTTCTCAATGTCGTTTGGCCTGAGGCTGCAGAGCACATTTCCATCTGTTGATTAGATTTCTTTTGTGATTGAATTATAATGCTTTATACAAACAATTACAAATTTGATACTTTGCACTGAAATGGGGAATGAAGTTGCTGCAAGCAACCCGGAGTGACCCAGATTCCTGATAGTACTGTTTCCTACATCTTCCAAAGGATGCAAATTGATCACTGGAAGTACTTCATACAAGTATGTCTCGAAAGTTCTTAGGTAATCGTGAACCAATGCCGTTTTAGGCTTGATCTCTATTAGAGAGTATTGCATACTGAAAGATTTGAAGAATGACTGTGAACACGCCTGTCGGAAAAATCTTGGACAAAAGGCTGAAAATTACTTGCTGATTTATTCTAAAAAGCAAAATGTGAGCAAAAAAAGCTGGCACATGGGTTTTGTAGGCAATTCTGTTTTGAAGCAACCCAGATTGTCAGATTTTGAAAAAGCGGAAGGTTTCCCGAAAAAACAACAAAAAATAGATTCCCGAAAAAATAAAATTTCCCAATCTTCAAGAGGATGAAATTCTGGATGGACCCATCACAATGAAAATTGAAAAAGTTTCGGTCTTGTTTCTGAAAAACGATCCCCTAGAAAAAAGGGCCATGAAAAAGCATGCCTCCTTGCTTCCTCATCCCGAAACTATGAAGAACGCTGAAAAAACACTTCGTTTGGGTCTTCAAATCTTTGTGGAAAGAAAATAAAAATCTTCCCTCTGGATGCAACTTGTAAAAATAATGAATAAAGAAGCCAAAAGCTTGTCTTTATAGAACCTTAGGGCAAAAAAGCAGCTTTCTTTGTGAAAGCACAAAGCTTGAATCTTATCCATGAAAAAAACAACTTTTAAAGCACAAATCCAAGTAGATGTCTTCGAATAGAAATAATCTCTATTTTATAGCTGCTTATGGCTTCATGTGTGAGATGATTAAAAACATTTTCTTTGATGATGTCATCAAACACGCGAGGTTGTAAAAGTATTAGCCAATTTTTCCTTCGTTTCGACACTTTTGCACTCGCTCTGACACCAATATGGCCTGTCCTTGACTTCAACAAGATGGCAAACTGTCACCGTTGACTGAAAAAGCTGACTGATCATGGCACCTTGAAGACTTATCAATCCTGATTTCATCCCTAGCCTCGAACTGACGACGTTTGACCGCAAATTTGACCTCTGGAACCTGTTGCCGGATGAAGTTTTGGAAGCAGCTATTGAAAAAACACTATCAAGCATGAAAAATTCTAAGGCATGAAAATTTGGGAGCCCCCAGCCTCTAGGGGCTCCTGGATTTTCATGCCTTAGCCATTTTTTGGAAAATTTCAACTTTTTCAATTTCTTGTCTTCTGTGCACGCGGTGATTGTAAACCCCTGTTTGGCTGTCGATTTCCGCCTGTCGGAACAAAATTGAGTCTGATGATCTGGTATATAGGCAAGCTTGTTGAAAACTGAGCTGATTGTACCTTGTGCCTGCCTCGAAAATTGAGCCAAACTGATTATCTATGAATATGACCGTGTTGACAGAAGATTTGTCGTTTTTTTGGAAAAACATGGAAAATATTCAAAGGCATGAAAAGATGGAAGCCCCTAGCCTCTAGGGGCTCCTACAAAATTGTGCCTTGGAATATTTTTGAGATTTTCAAATTTTCTTTCTATTTCTCCGTTTTGCGTGCCGCAGGTCCCGTTTGATCTTCGTGTCAAGTTGTCCGATTGACTGTTGGAGCAGGATGGGAGGTGATCTGAGTAGCCTGAACCTGCCTAAAGATGAATTTCCAGCTTTTACCAACATTTCGACTGAGTTTTGACTGATTTTGACCCCTCGAAAAGGGGCTGACGGAGGCTTTTTGACGTTTCTCAAAAAACGTGGAAAAAAATTCTAAGGCATGAAAAGATGGGAGCCTCCAGCCTCCAGGGGCTCCTAAAAATCTGTGCCTTAGAAAATTTTCATGATTTTCAACATTTGCTTGTAGTTTACCTCGTTTCTCGTGTTGACAATTGCTCCCTGTCACCGATTTCGATGATTCGTCGGTCAACTACCATTGGATGAGGGATGGACTGGATAGCTTGGGTACAGCTGACGTGGATTCCAGCTTTTTAGGGCTTGTTGACCAAAATGACTGCTTTTGTTGACCTCGGAACTGATCGATAGAGGTGTTTCTAGCATTTTCTTGAAAAACGCGGAAAAAATGTAAGGCATGAAAAGTTGGGCGCCCCTGTCCTCCAGGGGCGCTTGGAAATCCGTGCCTTAGTCAAATTTATGATTTTCAACTTTTCTTCCCCATTCCGGATCCATCCTGCTCCGTTTCCCGTGTTTCGTCAACTCAACGACTGTTTGTCAGTTCTGCGTTAGTTGAACAGCCTGGAAGACCTGAAAATGAGCTCTGGATGATGAGCTTCTTCCATTGATGGCTCTGGAGCTCATGCTTCGCCTTCTGAAAAAGCAGAATTGAGCCAGTAAAGAAAACTTGATCTTTTGCGGATTCCGTTTGGACTGCCTTGATTGTGAAGCGAAATCAACCAATCAGATTCAGGTACGACACTTGAATCGAAGATTCTATTTTTAAATAATTTTGCCAGCATCTGTATCTCAAGAAACCCAAAAAACCTAATTTGACGTCTATTTTTAGAAACTTTTTAAAAATAGAAATTTCTATTTTTAGAAACTTTGACTTTTTGACTTTTTTGACGAAAATTTTTTTAGACTTTCTCAAAATGCCTTAATGAAGCAAATTTTTTTGATTGGGTACAACAAGACTTGCAATGTCTTACATAAAGTGTGCTGTAATATTTCCTTTCTCTTGCTTAGGCACAATTTTCTTGATAGACCTGCATCCGTTAATATCTCCTTATGCAGCATAAAAGAAAATGACAGAGCTTTACCTTTTAGAATGTGACAATTTCTTAGTCGTGATTCTCATGCTTAGCATCATATATTGCTTGGTCGGCAGAAAACATGAGAACAAAATATCTAAAAAATTGCACTGACTCTCTTTATTTTGTCTTAGACAATTCTCATTGGTTAGCACCATACATCACTTAGACGGCAGAGTATAAGATAACAGAACACCTTAAAAAGTGTATCTTAATTCCTTAGTCAATCTCTTAGTCTCTTCATAGGCATGATCCTCATTTGAATTGTCTCCAAATAATGGCGTGACTTACTTATCTGATCCATCACTATATGATGCATTTCCATGTGTTTACAAGCTGATTTCTGAGCCCTTTATAGACTTAATTTTGGCGCAATTTTATTAATTAAACCTCCACTTTACTTGTTCAGTGCAAATCGTCAACCAAAATTGACACTTATCCATAAGCACACTCTCTTGAAATTTCTAAACTCAGGTGAAGTTACTCCATGTCATTGTCAAGATGAAAGTATGCCACCTTTATAATATACTGAAAAAGTCTTTAAGTGACAACACTATGACAAAAGTGCGCTTGAAGTAGTTCATGTAATCACTTGCCAATCTATCCCTTCCCTACATGCATGTCTTAAACGTTTGGCTGGGACTTATTCAAAATAATGCCATCATGAGAAATCTGCAAAGTTGTTAGTTTGAAATACTGGACCATGATATGACACCTTAACAACTTGTTTAGAAAACATTACTATTGATTCAAACTTGACACAGAGATGACGATAAATTGATGACAAAAACAGACATCAAGTAGCCCCATCTTGTACTCAAATATATTGAGCATCTGAAATGTTCTTGATTTGAACATAATTCTTTGTCTCCTGTTGGTTGCATATCCTTAGGAAAGGATGCCATTTTCATACCAAAAGCTTAGAAATGTGATTTGGAACAAATGGGTATACAATTTTTTAGCTACTCTGTCTAATGGCCCGACAAATCAGAGATTGGAAAGTTGATCTGCAATCATGACTCTTGCTAGATTGAATAATGATTTTGAAAATAAATTCATGCAAGACTATCAATTAATGTTTAACATAACCATAAATTATAGTCTAACCCTTGACAGTTCTGTATTCTGCTTCATGTCCTATTAATTTTTGGTCTACCCATTTTAGATTTTTTGAAATCATTCTTGATGGACACATACTTTATAGAAAAAGCAAGTTATAGGCTGAATGTACAGTTTGAGTCAAAAGGTGTTTGTTGGGGTGGGGATTCACATGGACATCAACTCTTCAATCATGACAACGACCCTGGAAACATTGGATGAAAACTTAATATACTTAGATCATCTGATGCTAGTGTAGTACCCACATTGTAGTATACTCAAAACATGACACACAACAATACTTACATATACAATGTAGGACATTGTCTTCTTCATTAATATCACATGATGTACAATCCTGACTATGATGGAAATACTTGCAGATCAGAATGGCCCATCATTGCCACATACTTGATGTACAGTCTTGATGGACACATGCTTCATAGAAAAAGGAAGTTACAAGCTGAATGTACAGTTTGAGTCAAAAGGTGTTTGTTTGGGAGGGATTCACATGGACAGAAATTCTTCAATCATGACAACGACCCTGTTGTGACCAAATCACACATCACCCCATTAGGCATAGGGACCCCCCTTTTTGAGCTCAAATGCTTTGCATAGGGTCCTGAATGTTAATAATGCGGAGGATTAGATTGTCAGGGAAGACTCGTCATGAGTAAAGGTGTACTAAGTCATCATGGGGAGAGTGCCTAGGAGATATCACTTAATGACTAAAGTTTAGGCGCCTTGTTGGAAGAGGAAGGCCATGAGCTTGGAGCGCCTAAAAGATGAAGTAAAGTCATAGGATAATGAAGATGAAGCACCTTGGAGCCAACTTGAGTGGACATTGCATCATCTGGATCATCATGGAGAGATGCGCCCAAAGTATGACAAGTCTGAAGAAACCCTGGAATTAGCATAATCACCTCCTTGACCAAATCTGCGCCTTCATCTAGGACTAGCACCTTGATGAAGCCAAGAGTTCAGAGGATTTGCGCCTTAATGGGAGACCTCTGCATCTGGATGGTGAAGTCAAAAGGTTCTAGCGCCTTGAATGGTTGAATTGCTTAATGATGAGCGCCTTGATTCGAGTAGCTATTAGGAGGCTTTGAACCTTGAGGATTGGTCAGAGTGATTTGAGCGCCTTTGGTGGGGAGGAACAATGAGAAGTGATTTAGTTTTAGTGCCTTCAAGAGAAAAGCGCCTTAAGGATGTTGTAGTGCCTTAACATATCTTCAATGAAATTGCGCCCTGAGCACCTTGATCAACTTTGAAGGTCTTAGACTAGGACTTCTGCGCCTTGATGATCTAATGAGCCCTTTGGTAGTGTTCAGAGGTTGGATCACCCCTTGAGACAATGAATGTTTAGCGCCCTGGAGGTAGAGAGAGGGTTTGAAGAATGAAGTGTTCTGACGCCCTAACTTCAAGAGATAAAGTCAATTGACTTGATGATGTGATTTCCTTAGTTGCAAGAGACCTCAAAGTGCGCCTTGATGGTAAGCCAAGATGATCCGCCTAGTAGAGGAGGATGAGATTATGAGCACCTTTTGCGCCTTGGAGAGTTTGAGTTGGAAGAGTTTAAGTTGAAGGTTTGAGTTGAGAGTTTTAGTGCCTTAGAGAGAAGTAAGCTCCTTCATGATGTTGTAGCACCCTAGTTCTGAAGGTGAGCGCCTTAGTGTCTTGAACGACCTCTACCCTTTTAGCACTCTGAGTATCTTAACGACTCTTGCGCCTAGAGTGGATGTGAGCGCTATTGCAAAGTGAAGTTTGTGCGCCTAGAGTAGATGTATGCGCCTAGCAAGTTCAGAGAGGAGTAAATGCGCCTTTGATGGAGTGTGTACACCATGGAAGAGATAACATCACTTTGAAATCACATGGTCTCTTTTGCGCCTAAGTCTAGGACCCTCAGTTGGAATGCCTTGAGTGATGTTGGAGCGCCTAAGAGGTGATATGCACCTTAAGGTGAAGTCAAGTTATGAGAAATGAGTTCTGGCGCCTAGGTCTTGTTAAGGAGAATGAACTATCAAAATGCGCCTAGAGTGGGAGATGGTGTTTCTGGCACCTAGGGAAGGAGAGAGGTAAGTCAGTGAAGAGTTTAGCGCCTTTGGTGCTTATCCTTAATTGACATTGGCGCCTTTGGTGCTTAGATATAAGGAGATTGAAGAGTTTAGCGCCTTGTTGTAAGGAGAAGGTTGTGCCTTGATGGTGGTGAAGTCAAGATGATGCACCTTAGAGAGATAGTTTCTTGGAGTATGGAGCACCTTGGGGTAGTTTGATGCGCCTTCAATTTGCGCCCTCTGGATAAGAGATGGTGTATGGTTTGTTAATACTACAATTAAATGATTTGGGGTAGTCTAATTGTCTAATGGAGCGCCTTAGAGTGCATGTTTTGCTAACTTGAAGAAGGATAATGGAATGCACTTAGAGATAGAGCGCCTAGAAGTGAAGTTGGCGCCTTAGAGTTGTAAACCTGGCTTTGACACCCTCAGTTGCTTTTGGTGCCTTGGACAAGTAAATGCGCCTTTGATGGAGTGGAGCCCAGAAGGGGAGTATGAAACCTAGGAAGATGGAGCGCCTTGAACTTCAAGAACTAAATATGCACCTAGGTCAATTTTGAGCGCCTAAGGAATATTGGTGAGTGATAACTAGATTAGTGCCTTAATAGAGCGCCTTGGAGGGTGAATGTGTGCCTTGAAGTATTCAGAGGTAAGATAAAAGGGTTTGCACCTAAAGTATGACAAGTTTGAATAAACCCAAGATTGGCGCCTTAAAGAATAATGAGGAATGAATGGTCACCTCCTTGGCCATATCTGTACCTTCAAGGACTAGCGCCTTGAGGAGAGTGGAAACTAAGTGATATCTTGCGCCTTTGACAAAAGTGAGCGCCTAGGAAGGTTGAGCGCCTTTGAGATTGTATCACCTTAGAAGTATAAGATGCCAAATGTTTGAAAGTCAAAAGATGACCTAATGAGCGCCTTAGGTAGTGTTCAGAGGTTAGGGTATCCCTTGACAATGAATTTTTAGCGCCCTGAATCAAATTGTGCCTAGGTAAATGCTAGAGAGCGCCCTGAGGTCCTCAATTGGCGCCCTGTGTTTGAAAACTCATCATTTTTGACACCTTTGTTTTTGCGCCTTGAGGAGGAAGAAAGGCGCCTTAATGGGGTATTAGCGCCTAGACATATCTGGCGCCTAGTTTGGGAGACCTAGTTTAGCGCCCTGAAGTAGAAATGCCTTAGGTGATTTTAGATAAGGATTTGGGTGCCTAGGTATAAAAGAATGAAGTGTTGGAGGCATATAACTAAGATGAAAATGCGCCTAGATGGAGAAGTTAGAGCCTTAGTTGGCATGTTGAAGAATGTCTGATCGCTTAGAAGTGGTTAGAAGCACCCTTGAGAAGGTTCCAAACACCTTGAAGTCTATGAGCACCTTGCTAGCGCCCTCAGTGTGCGAATTGGAACCCTTCAGATAGTTGAGCTTAGAAAATGTGAGAGCCTCAAGAAAGTGCACCTTGGAGGATATAAGTCCTGAAGCAGGATTGGGGAGTCATCACCTAAAGAATGCTTCGAGATCATCAAATTGCATCATCAAGAGCAAATACCTAAGTAGCCTTCAAATTGCAGAGGGAGCACCACTTTAAAGGATCAAGTTTAAGTCCCCTACATCCATGACATCATGTTAGATTACATCAAATTCAAGAGTACGTCATCAAGGATAATCATACATTCATCCATCCGAGCTTCAAGTCAAATTCTCCCAATCTTCAAGATTCATCAAGCTTCAAAGTCTTTGTGAGAGGTTATCCACTTCATATCCAAGGATGGTGTTATCACTTACAAGAGGGTCACTTCAAGGTCAACATACTGAGTGCACTACTTCATCTTCATCTGCAATAGCACCATGTCAGAGACACTTCATCCATTCACTCTTCAATTTTAAGAGAGATCTCTTACTCCAATTCAAGAATGAAGTTATCTTCATCTACTCTACTCCATATGAAGAAACATCAAAGTAGATCAGCAAGTAGGAGGAACATCATGGAGTTAGGCGCTTATAGGTATTCAAACTTCTCTTTTGGGCGCCCTTAATATGGAGGACAATCCATTTTGGCGCCCATCTATGCTTAAACCTTCTCATTTGGCGCCCAAAGTTTTTTTAAAATTTTTGAAAATGCAAATATTTAATGCAAGGAGGCCGACCTAGTTATGAGCCGCCCACATTTAATAAGTATAGATGCCTATATAAAGGTGGCGCTTCCTTTATGTATCTCATTCATTTTCGCAAGTTGCAAACAAGGGGAGGCAGCGAATTTTCACAAGAAGGCAGCAATTTCATCTTAAGATCTGCAAAATTTAACAAAAGGAGAGTGAAGTGTTTCAAGAGCATACTAAATTTTGAAGAAAAAAGCAGAATTTTCAGGGCAGACCTGCTTTTAGAAGGCTGATTTCATATTTCTATTCCTGATTTTTGACATTTTTAGCTGATTTGCATCATTCAATCCAGAAATTTACATTTTTCTAAGGCAGAAAATTGGACACAAGGTATGTATTAATCACTTCTACTTTGTAAAATTACCTTGTATTTGTTTAAATTCGCTAATTTATATTCAGAAACTGGGGTGTAGAGATAGTGCTTTGATGTGAAATGACTTAGAGTATGTTGCTCTTCATTCATAAAACCTCTTTGTACTTGAAAAATTGAGTTGAAACATGATAACATGATATCATGAATATAGGAGACTTGTAAAATCTATTATTTCGATGTACTTATTCGAGTCTAGTCTTGCAGGTAAATGGGAATGACGGCCAAAGAAAGACAAGTACTTATCAAAATGGATGCCAAGTCCAACATACCGGAGTCCAAGCTAGAAACGCAATGGAAGGATGTTGGCGACACCAATATGGGACACGTCAACCTGGAGGAGGTGAAAGACTTCTTGCTCGCCATCACAAGGAACGACGACATCAAAGCCATCGCAAAGAGCGGGATTGTACAAGCAGCTTGCTTTCCACCTGCTTTGTCAAGCGCCGAGCTAGTGTTGGAGTGTGTTCAGCACTATGACAAAGAGAAAAGACAGATTATAGCAAAGGATGGAACTGTTCTCGCCTACCTGCAAAGGGAAGCTATTCAAGAGATCTTCAACATCCCGAAAGCGAAAGGAGTCTTCATATGCCCTACAACTGCTCAAATGACTTTCGAAGGCAACTCAAAGGTCTACATGCAAGAAATCAGGAAGAAGTGGATGAATGATTCATCGATGAAGATATACAACTCCGAAGACCCCAAGTATCACAAGGCTGACTTCAAGCAGGAGATAAGTTACTTGATCATGTTCCTGAATCGAGTCACAGGTAGGCCTCAATCATCTACCTTCGAAGGATGGATGTATACTTATTTAGATCATATGGTTACAAAGAACAAGATGATTGACTGGGCTGGTCTTATAAGCCACTGCCTTGATCAACAGTTTGAGAACTTTGATGAAACGAAGTCTTTTTTCATGACTTCATATCTTGTTTATATCCTGGCAAGAAATACAGTATATAAAGGACTAACAGCTAAAGGGCAAGTAGGTACAAAGCCGGGACAGATTCTCTTGCATCAGTGTTATCCTCAGCTCCACCTGAAAAACATCAATCACTACAAGAGATTCAATGATGCTTTCGCCATGTTCATAGTGAGGAAGTTGAGGGGTGAACTGCATAGGAGATTAACAGGTGCTGCCAGGAACTTCATCAAGCAGTATGGAAGATATTATATTTAGTATGACAAGTTCACCTACATCAGGATTCAAGGATTTACATCATTCCCATATAGACTGCCTAGATATCCTTCAAATAGGATGGTGTTGCTGGAGGTTTCCAGACAGTTGTTAGAATTTCATAAGATGCAGAAAGTAAGGAAGAAAGCAGGAGTTCAGTTTCCTCTTCAACTGGGTAGATACTATTCTTGTCCATCCTTACAGGCAGCTGAGCATTCAGAAGTTGAGCTTCAGGCTTATCATCTGCATCCACATGATTCGAGGAGAGAAAACTTTGATCCACATGGAGCCATCAAGCAGTCTTACTCTTCTTACAAGCATAAAGAACAACTGGAGGATCACTGGGCTGATGCTATAGATGATGATGACATCAGGATGCAAAAATGTTCAAGATTGAAATGGGACCTGATAAGAGCAACAAAGGTACTAAGGATTCCTGATCAGTTAGAAGGTGAAAGAGCTCTTCTTGGTGATGAATACGATAAGATCCGCAATTTGCCTTATGAAGTCAACTGGGCAGATAGAGAAAAGGTCGATGATGAAGGGTTGATAAGGCCTATCATTGCTATCACTGAAGAGCAAATAAATAAACAAGTACAAGCCTTGCTTGATAAAGGTAAGAAACTCACCTATACTAAGATGGGAGAAGTGGATCAGCAAGAACAACATAAAGCACCTAGTAAAGATTCACGAAGCAGAGGAAGTGAGAAAGATTCAGGACAGGGAAAGAAAAGAAAACAGCTTGAGACTGTACAAGGAGAATCCAGTAAAAAGAAGAAAAGGATAAGTATTGAAACTGCTTCTTCTAGACAGCCAGGTGATATCCCACTGAATCAAGACTTAGTGATACCTGTTGAGAATGTAGTTCCAGAAGCTCCAATGGAAGAAATGCCTTCTAGCCCACATGATATTGAGATCATCGATGAAGCAAACATTGAAGATAAGGATGAGGCTGAAGAGGAATCATTGCCTACACAAGGAAGACAATTACAATAGCAGCAAGATCTTTCATCATTGCCAGAGTGGCTACAGGAAAGAATCAGAGAAAATTATGAAGTGGAGAAGTGTCCTCCCCTTCCAGTTGATGAGTTACTCTTGGACATGTTGAAAGAGAAACCAAAGAAAAAGGCAACTATCCTTTCTAAGATCACTAAAGATGAAACAGGTGTAAGGAAAGTGCATGTAGTAGTTCCCAGGCTTGAAAAGAATATAGAGGATGTAACACCTAATGATTATGACATCAATACAATCAATCTGGGTCCTTTGACTGGAATGCAAGTTGAAGAAGAGCTTCAGGATTCGATTGATAATGCTCGAGCTATCATAAGACAAGAGACAGAAGGTAGAATCAAAGCTGAGCAAAGATGTCGAGCCTTAGAGCAATACATTTAGCATTTAGTGCATCCTATTCATTAGCAGGAAAGAGTAACTACACCTCCATCTCTCCTTCCTCCAGAAACAGTTGAACACCTAGAAGAATTGAAGTCTTCATCTCACAGAATGAAGGATTGGATGAAAAGATCAAAGGAGACTACATTTAAACATCTAGAAGATATTATACAAGTGATAAGATTACTAGTCTTAAGGAGAGGGTACTTGCACTGATGACAGCTTGTGTTGAATTTAAAGACCTCAAGGATCAATACTTGCCACACTTGAAGAGCTTGATGGAAACATCAGTGGATGAGTTGTTACATGCTGAAGTCATTGAAGGTAAAACATATAACTTCTCCTCTTGGTATTATGGCTTTCGCATCAAAAGACAGTTGTTGGATAAAATAGAAATAGACATGTCAAGGGTTAGAAGTGTACTTCAAAGGATTCAGGATGGGATACGTGCCTCTTTGATGAAGATCTGTAATCCATTTGGGGAGATGACTATGGAGAATCTGAAAGAGCAAGTTCAAGCTTTCTATTTTCAGGAAAATGATGTTACAGATGAAAGGCTTGATAGTATATTTTCACTTGCTGTCCACCTTGGCGACAACAAAGCAAGGATAACTGATTGGGAAAAGACACTTGGCTTTTATTCAATTGATGTACTTGAAGCTGAAGGAACCATTCAGAATGTGCCAAGTGTACCTTTGGAGGAAGTCAAGCAAATAGTGTCCAAGTTCATTGAATGCCAAGCTTCTAGTGATGGATATTCACATGGGGATTCTTCATAAGATAATGATATATCATTCTTATCTTCTTGCGAGGCGTGCCTTTGTTCCTTTCTTCATAGCCTCTTTCATTTAATATGGATAGCCTCCTTCATTTAATAAAGTTGACCTCTTTCATTTAATAAAGAGGAGTTTGTTACAACTACTTGTGATGTGGCTTGATCTGGTCCGCTGACTTGGCCGATCGATCTTGACCCTTCATTCCTTTTGAGGTCTATAAAAGGGCTCTTGTTGCTCTCATTTGTACGGTTGAAATTTCTGAAATTGTTGCAAGAGCTCTCTGAGATAATAAAAGATTCATTGCTTTGGTGATTCTATTTGTGTTTCTGAGTGTTGCATGGTTTAGATTTTCAAGCGAACATTAAGTTATAAGTTTTCCTTAAGTTTATGTTAGTTAATGGAAGGTTTCTTTATTGCTTTGTGGTGAAATCTATAAGTTCATACCATTTGTAGTTTGTGGCTTGCAAATTGCAATGCATGGTTAGTCTGAACGAAATTGGACATCAATTTGATCTTTATGTTTGTTGAATTTTTCATGAACATAACTGATTTAAACATCTTGTACACCCTAGAAGATTGCATCAATCTTGTGTAGTTGTCTATCTTGGCGAAGCAGGATCTGGTCTGATTTCACCTAAGTAGTAATCATCCTTACATCTAGGCTTAGATTAGTGTTTCTAAACCTTACATCTTTTGCCCCTTTTTTTCATTAAGTTAGAATTAGGATCGAGAACATCATTGTCAAATCATACGCCATAGGTTGTAGTACCTAGATTCTCCACTGTTCGCTTCCATAATCATTGAAACAACAGTTTATTTGAACAATTGCGTAAGTCCCTTTGTGTTTAAACAGCAAAATCATACTTAGTCACTGAGCTATCTCTTACAAACTCATCAGAAAGGAACCTTGGAGTCATCTTGTTTGATCACATAGTTCAGCATTCGAGAGGCTTTGCTCAAGAGGGAGTCAGATACTTAGTATTTCACTCTAATTGTTGACTTGTCCAAAAACAATCATCAACAGACCCCAGAAACATTGGATGGAAACTTAATATACTTAGATCATTTGATGCTAGTGTAACACCCACATTGTAGTGTACTCAAAACATGACACAAAACAATACTTACATATACAATGTAGGACATTGTATTCTTCATTAATATCACATGATGTACAATCCTGACTATGATGGAAACACTTGCTGAGCAGACCAGCCCATCATTGCCAATCCAACCTTCTAGGACATAGTAATCATAGGAGAATGGATATGATAGTTGGGGACCAACCCACCTCGCCAAGACAACCTATTGAATGAAAGATTAATAGTAGTATTGATAACATACCTACCATGATGCATCACTCTTAATTGTACTCTTCTATCCCTAATTGGCTACAATGTTATTCAATTACAAAAGCAAGTTCGTACATCTTGTCATTTATTTCCTTCAAGTGATATTAATAGAGCCATTCTTAATTCCCTGGGCATAGACTAGACGATTGAGCCGTTGAAAAACATAGGCAATGGTCGCAAATTCAAAACTGTTGGGGCGTGGGGCCTTCATAGGCACAACTGGGAGTTATAGGGGCTTGCTCGATGCTTGCTAGCTTACCGGTAATTGGTGGTGCATTCATGGTTGTTAGGCCATTGGATCTCCTAGAAAAAAAAGAGAGACATTCTTAAGTTGTGTACCAACAAAGCAATAGATTGTGAGGGTGCTTTAGACCAAGTTCCTAAAATTTGGATCGGATTCACTTGCCTTCCATATGACGAGTTTTTTAATGAGGTTGTTTGCTTGAGGCACCCCTTTTTTCTATTTAAAAAGACCCGAAAGAAACTCTAAACCTAAAAGGGGGCCCTACCAAGGTGTTCCACCATAATTCAACCTACCTAAACTCTAAATGCATTTCATTTTGCAAAAACAAAAAAAAGAAAAAGAAAAGAGAGGATGAGGAAAAGAGAGGAAGAAAAAAGAAGAGAAAAAGAGAGGAAGAGGGATTTGCAGTCAAAGGGGTCACCACATTTGCTCAATATATCTTTCTTGTATTTTAAAATAGTTGTCTATTTTATCAAAATAAAAGAAATGAAAAATGTATATCTAAAAAAATTAATAAGTTGTTAGCATTTTAATTTTGCATATTTCATTGTGACACAAAATGAAACAGATGTGAGGTAGAATTGCTCTTCGAATTAGAAGGGGAAGCTCTTTGTAAACAAAAAATAACCTAAAAACCCTAATTTGAACAATATGTACTTGCTATTTATAATTTGTATAGGTGTGTTTTCTAGGGTAATTTATGCATAACAAACAAAACTAAAGGGGCATCTTTAAGCATGCAATAGAAACAAACTTACAATAAAAAATGTATATCTAAAAAATTTAAATTAATAAGTTAGTGTTTTAATTTGCATCTTTCATTGTGACACAAAACGAAACAAATGTGAGGTAGAACTACTTTTCAAATTAGAAGGGGAAGCTTTATGTAAACAAAAATAAACTTGAAAACCCTAATTTGAACAATATGTACTTGCTATTTACAATTTGTATAAGTGTGTTTTCTAGAGTAATTTATGCATAACAAACAAAACTAAAGGTGTATCTTTAAGCATGCAAAACAAGTAAACTTACAATAAAACATCTTTTTGTACTCGGGCTAGGGGAAAAAGTTGACATGCACTTCCACTCTAGGTGAGAGGTTTTTATGCTATTTTGATTGAAAGTAAACCCTATATCAACTACCACGCTTACATTGTTCAGATAAAGGTAGAAATTGAATAGTGCGAGTACACATAAGGCAGGATCAATTTAAACAACACAAAAGACTCAATACAAGGAGAGTCCAGTGGCTTGGTGGGATGTAGAGCTTGAGGAGCCAAGGCAAGTTGATGAAGATCAAGATGTGCAATTGGGATTGGTTTGGGTCTTGTTGCAAGAGCCAAATGAGTCTAGTTGTTCTAGTGACAAGGATACTACTAGGTCAAGATTACTTCCATCTTTCATTCCATCATATGTATTGGAGGCATTAAGCCCTCTTGGATGCTACCAATTCACACATAGATTTAGACAGTGAGATGACATTCCCAAAAAAATTGTACTTCATGAGTTTTTTATTAAGTCAAATGGTGTTTTGGATGTAGGTTGCATACGTGGTTCTTGTTGCTTATTGCATCAAATAACTGTCCTTGCTATTTTTCTGTTACATTCTGAACAACCCTGTTTATTCACTATCATAACTCCTTTTTCTTATATAAGAAATACTGTTGAGAAAATAACTTGAAAATGCCTTTCATTATACTCATTTGGCTTTTCACTCTAGACAAAACACCCAACTACATTTTGATATATTTCTGTTAAACAGCTGATCTGAAAACTAGGTTGGATACTTGTCATGTCCCCTTTTCGGTCCGAAGATAATCAAGAGCGCCCTAGCCTATTATTTTAATTTTCCATAGGCTTAAGGGTAAGGTGAGGGAAACAATTAAAAAAAAAGAACTTAAGTTTGTCCTAAGTTACTTTATGTTATAACATTTTGAAAGGACAACTAATATGTTGTTTTTAAAAGAGGGCCAATGTTATGTCATTACGGAAATAGGCCAAGGGTATTCCTAGTCTTTAGGTTAGTTCCTAATATTATTTGAAAATTATTGTAAGGGACAACTTAATATTTTATTTTGTACGGGCTGCTTAAATGGGGCACAATAAAGCCTTATGTAACTTCCAAGAATATTTTATTATTATCTTTAGGAGTGGGAGTTATAAATTAAAATTAGGAGAAAATCTCATGAGGGGAGTTACAAACTAAATTTAGCCTAGAATATCTAAAGAAAGAAAAGATATTAAAATTAAGTAGTGGAGGGAAAAAAGGGGAAGAGAAATAATATTCAATTATTCCCACATGAATCTATATAAGAAGGGAAAAAGCTCAAAGGGGATATCCAACTTGATATTATCAACTTTTTTCATTTTTAGAGCACTTGTGTTGAAAAACCAATCCAAGGATGAAACCCCTTGTGGTTGCAAGATCCAAGGATGAAAGGCTTTTGTTAGTGTAGGTTTTTATTTCCTAGTGGGTTATTTATTTTTTCCTTATATTTCTAGGTTTTTCCTACACTTCTATTAATCTCGCTTAGGTTAATAAAGCATGTCTTATTAGGTGAGTGGTTGTGAGGTGTCACCTTTCTACATGTGAGCATCCATTAGCTATCTTGGGAAGATACTTTGCTATCTTTAGTCCGATAGATGGTTGCTCCTCATTGGTCGGTGTTGCCACCTCCTCCCTCTCCCTGGTCTATATAAACATTTTACCTGGCTTGTATTTGGTATCTTTTGTTTTTGTATTCTCTTAATGCTATTTTGCTTCTAGCATTTGCATTACTCTCTTGGAGACTAACTCTGTGTTGCTATTTTGATTTCGTATCATTTGCATTCATAGTTTAGATATCTATTCTTTGCATTAGTTTTCTGGGTTAATAATCTTTTCAGATTCTAACATGGTATCAAAGTTATTCTATGTGCAAAAGTAGATTTTAGTTTCCATATTTGAGAGATTTGGGGGGGGAGGGGGGTTAATAAATCTTATTACAGTTTTTCGAAAAACCCAGTATGCTCTTCTCTTGTATCTTCGGATGATCTTGAGAATCAGAAAAGTTTGATGGAAATTTTTTTAATCTCTGGGGTTTGCACATGCATTTTATGAAATCTGGGTGATTGAAGCATTTCTAGTTATACTGACAGCATTTTCGGCTGTTCCAACGCGTCCAGGAGGCATGTCATTTTTTGGTTGCTGGGGTCGTTTTTTGTAGCTAAAGGCGTTCTGTTTACACTGGATCAAAATCTTCTGTACATCAGCAAGAAGAACGCCTTCTGGGTTTTGTTCATAGCACAGAAAAACCATCTGGGTATGTTTTAGTTTTTGCATGCAGTCTATATATTTTGTAGAAACGCACTCAGAAAGTTACAGCAGGACCCCTCTCCATTGGCAGTTGCAGTTTTGAAGGCAGTTTTCAAATGCTCCGTTCTTGCTCATACGGACTCCGTTTCCTACGATTTTTTTTTTTATTTTGGCTATTTTTTTATGCTCTATGCACTAGTGCAGTCGTTTTTTGATTTTGATGCAGAAATTTTTCAGAAATTGCAGATTTTCAGTCGTGACACTGCATAGTTCTCGTTTTGAGAATTTCGGAGGATCATAACTTTCACATATGACTTCGTATCGAGGCGATTCTTTTTTTGAAAGTGCATGATTTTTTGAGTAGATCGCAGTGGTGCTGTTTATTTCTCTGGGCATTGTGCCAAAGTTGTATTTTCAGCATATGCTCTTCGTGAGGGTTTTGTAATGCATTGAAATTAAGACCACTTAGTATTTCTTGCTAGTGGCAGTTGAAAACGTACTAATATAAAGTGCCAAATCATATTTTCTTGGGGGGGGGGGGGTCTTTGATTGAGTGAAAAGGGGGGGGTTGTCTTGGTTGAGTTCTCTTCTTTTCGGCATTTCTTCTCTGCATTTTTTCATCATGGATCAAACAAATGTGCCCATCCTAACTCCATACAATTACTTTGAGTGGAAATCATGCATGACAATTCACTTAAGGAAAGCTAGATTAAATAGGATAACTATGGGACTTGAAACTGAACCTGCTAAAGATGAAGATAAGCCTAAGTGGTTTAACAAATGTGATGAGGCATATGAAACATTGTGTTTGTCTGTTTTTCCTGATTTGCTCTTTCACATTGAGTCTTTGAATTTACTAAATGAAATCTAGACAAAGCTAGAAACACTATTTGACACACAAGATTCAATGAGGGGTCATATGTTAGAAAACAAACTAATTAGTTTAAGTCCAGGCAATTTCAACACAATCCAGGATTTCTTCACTAAATTGAAATCACTAAGGCTACAGTTAAAACAATGTGAAATTGAAAAGAAAGATGAACAACTTAGTATTCTCTCTAAGCTAAGTTCAGAATATTCTGTGTTTGTTTCTACCTTCTATGCTACTAAGGGTGCACTTGGTACTCAATTCACTATGTCATCTTTAGATGATTTTGCTGTCAATCTCACTCGGGAACAAGGACAAGCTAATCCAGATGGGCACTCTTAAGTCCTCTAAGTCACATGCCTTGGCTGCCAACCAAGGCACAAAAGAACAAAAAGGACAAAGTAGTAACAACAATAGTAAGGATAAGAAACAGAAGAATAGCAAGGAGAAGAAGGATCATATACTGGTTGCTTCAAAAGCAACTAATGAGACCCAATCTTCCAAGGGCGACAAGCCTAAGAAAGAGAGGGTCCAATGTGCCTATTGTAAAAGACCCGGTCATGATGAACATAAATGTCTGAAGAAACAAATTGATCACTTGACACACATTCTTGAGAAGAATAATATCAATGTTCCTGAGTCTATCAAACAGAGTTCTAATGAGGGGTCTAATAAGGCAAAAGAAAGTAGCAAGGGGAAAGGAAAGGGCAAGGCCCTTGTTGCAGTTGCTTCTTCACCATCCACTTGGGTTCTTGATTCGGGTGCTTCGCACCACATGGCTTCATCTAAGGAAGAACTTGCATCTTTGGAGCCATGTACTATGCCTTCTATTTTGATGGGTGATGACACTCCTATTGAGGTGTGTGGGAGAGGGTCTGTTGATATGGGGGATGGCACATTCCATGATGTTCTTTGTGTGCCCTCATTATCAACTAATCTCCTATTAGTATACCAGATCACTCACACAGGTTCAGGCAAGCGGGTTGAGTACACTCCTGATTCAGTGGAGATTCGTGAGTTGCACTGTCATGTCCCTGTTTCCGGCTTGATCATCAAGTGAAGAATGGATTAGCCTATTCCTCATTCCCGGAGGCTAATTCTAAATGATAAGGGAATGAATTGGTTTTTGACTAACTTAACTTTACTGTTTTGCAGGATCTAAGTCAGAAACCCAAATTTGGTTAAGATTGGGTCAGGGCGCACTTTGTCTTACTTCTAACCTCAAGTGGCGCCTAGATAAGAAACATCATGATATCAGTCATTTAAGACAAAGCACCTTAATGAGGAGTTGGTTCAGTCAACATGTGGAAGTGTAAGATAGTTTAAGGATGTTAGGCGTTCACCCTGGAGCAGACAAACTTCAAAATGCGCCTTAATACTGGAGGCGCCTTAGCATGTCTTTCCACCCAAGAAATGGCGCCTTAAGGTAGATTGAAGAGTAAAAAGGTTTTTGCATCATCAATGAGGTTAAGGATTGACAAATAGATCATACCTTCACTCAAAGGCATCATTTCCATCTTGAGAAGTGTTAAACCCAACTAGGCGCTAGATCATGACAGGACAAACTATGAATGGCGCCCTATGTTAGATAATAGTCTGAAGGGTTAGAATGCATCATCAAAAGTGCGCCTAGCATGGAGTCATCAAGCCATGGAGCACTTCTATCCTATCCACCAGGGCGCCTTGGAAGAAAAGAATGTTTTGATCCTCAAAGTGACTCTTACATTGCAATTTTTCAAAGATCATGTCTAAGTGAACATTGGGCGCACTTCTCCATTCAAATTGTCCCCAAGGAGCGCCTAGGGTGTTGTAAGGATACAACAAGGTAGAGAGACTATTGAGCCAAGGCGCTGGCTTGACATTCAATAGACACTCAATGAGCGCCTAGGCGCCTATTCCTGTTCCTGCAAACCTTAATAGGCGCCTAATTTACCTAAGACATTAAGGTAAGTTTCTATGACTATGAATTAGCGCCTCATTGTGGAATTGAAGACAATTTGTCACTACAAAGTGGAAGTTGTGCACATTGATACTTGGGCGCTAGATCAGAATGTAACCTACTTGCAATGGCGCCTAGTGGACTAGAAGGTCATCCTTTCAAGAGAGGTTGTTATCTTAGTCTAGAGGAGTGTTAAGTAAGTGAAGGCGCCTTCTGGTTCTCCATCACTTCAAATAGGCGCCTAAACAGGAAGGTCAAGTAGAAAGATATGTGAGATGCACCTTTTGATGAAGCACTTCCATTTTGGCGCCTAGCATCTTTGCAAACCTCCAATTGGCGCCTAGAACTCATCAACGCCTAGACTCCAGAAAACTCATTTGGGCGCCTAATCTTGAATCAAAGTCCAAAAGTCTTTGTTGAATAATTGATAAGTGTTTGAAAACTTATGGAATCTCCAGATTGCACTAGGCGCATTTCCATGCCTCTACACCTTTAGATTGGCGCCTAGCATTTAAACACTTTCTTAATGGTTTGGTTGTGGCGCCTAACCTTGAAGACAATCAAGAGCATCTATAAACTCTAATTGGCGCCTAATTCTGGCAAGGCGCAACTTCAGGAGGAGATCAACTCAACTTGGCGCCCAAGTCAGAAGAACCTTGAAATTGCGCCTAAGTATGTTTGGGTGTCAATCACCATCTTTCCAACCTCCAAATGGCGTCCAGAATGATTTAAGGGCATATAGAGTCATCAAACCTCACTAGGCACTTATCCATGTCTCTGCCACCTCAAGGAAGCGCCCAGCTTAGGATGGCGCCTATTCTGGTCTCCACTCCATTCAGTTGGCGCCTAGTCAGAAGATAAGGTAGTTGTAACTACCTGAGCTCTCATTGGTCCACAGAATGTCTTCGGGATCCGTGTCAAGGTCTCTAGATGAGCTTGCCAACTCAGAATGAGTCATCAGATAGAATATTCCCTTGGATATGCTTCTTGGGAAACGTGCCTTGGTTCCTCTTTATGCATTGAAAAACGTGCCTTCATTGCCTTTGGAAGGCCTATAAAAGGAGGAGCTCTCTCATTCATTTGGTATCTATTCATTTTGACAAAATTTCTCTCTGCAAAGCTATTGAGCTTGTAATCTTGAGGCCTGCGAGTTTCAAGTGTTGGGGTGATGCTCCCTCAACAAGCAAGGTGATGCTCCCTTGTTGTATTGTGAGGTGTTGACATCCAGTTGACATCATTGAGTTTGATTGAGTTGATCAAGTACAGAAATCATTGTAAACATTAAGGCTTCAAGGCTTTCTTTTGTAGTTCCATTTGAATAAGTTTGTAACTTCATGCTATTGACAGCATTATCTATGTAATAAGACACTTGCAATAAGATTGAATCAAGCAATAGACAAGTACCCAGCTTCAAGTTTGAATCATTCAAGTTGTTATCTTTGATACACATCGTTGAGTTGTTGAGTAGTTCTGTTTAAGTAAGGAAAAATTTTAGTAGAACTAGTTGGGTATCTTACATGCACAGTGGTTCTACAGTTGCAGTTAGGAGAGCAGATCATCAGTCACAACTTTATCTGTTTTCTCACTTTGTTCTTGATCCCTCCTTCGACTGTTTTGTTCACTCATTCTAATGATGTGAGTAGATTATGGCATGAGCGGTTTGACCATCTTAACTTCCGCTACTTGCAGCAGCTCAACCAGCAGAGCATGGTCACAGGGTTGCCTTCAGTTCAATTTTCAGGTGGTGTTTGCCAAGGTTGCATTCTTGGTAAGCATCCTAAGGAAAAGTTTGACAAAGGTAAGGCATGGAGGGCTTCACAGATACTGGAGTTAGTTCACAGTGATTTGGCTGGTCCATTTCAGCATCCTTCTTTCAGCAGGGCTAGATATGTCCTCACATTCATTGATGACTTTTCTCGATATACTTGGGTGTACTTTCTCAAACAAAAGTCTGAGGTATTTGATCACTTTCAGGACTTCAAGACTTTTGTAGAGAAGCAATGACAATGGTGGTGAGTATGTCAACCATCAGTTTGAGAGGTTTTGCACTTCAGAGGGGATTGATTTGCAACATTCAGTTCCATACAATCCTTAGCAGAATGGTGTTGCAGAACGGAAGAATAGGTCCTTGAAGGAAATGGTGAACTGCATGCTTCACTCCAGATCTATTGCACCACAGTATTGGGCATAGGCCATTAATTGTGCTTGTTATATCCAGAACTGTGTTCCTCACCGAGCCTTGAAAGGAGTCACTCCTTTTGAAGCTTGGAGTGGTCGGAAACCATCAGTTAAGCACTTTCGAGTTTTTGGTTCTCCTGCATGGGCCCACATTCCTGTAGAGAAACGCAAGGCCTTGGATCCACAGAGCAAACCTTGCATATTTGTAGGTTATCCTGATGGTGTGAAGGGTTATCGGTTGCTCCACCCTACTACACATGAGTTGTTTATTGAGAGGAGTGTTCAGTTTGAGGAGGGCTCTTCGAGCTCACTTTCTATCACTTCTCCTTCTCCTTCTACATTGACATTGGAGTCACTTAGGATACATGACAGATCTTCTGATGAGTCAGATTCACCTGAGCTGTCTTCTTCCTCCACTTCTGATGCAGAGAGCGATTCAAAGGACTCACCTCCTTCCTCTCCTAGTCATCATTCAAAGGTTGATGATTCTCCTCCAGATTCTCCATCTTCTAGTCCACTTTGGGCTAGACAGACCTTGTAGTCTGCAGGTAATTGGGTTGGGGATCCATCAGACACCAGGCGGACTCGTTCACAGTTCCATGATGCTCCACATGTCTTCATTGCTACTGCCTCAGATCCATAGTTTTTTCACGAGGCTTCTGGTATTCCTGAGTGGGATACAGCTGTGCAGGAGGAGTATAGTTCCTTGATGAGGAACCACACTTGGGATCTTGTCCCTCTTCCTAAGGGAAGAAAACTTGTTCGATGTAAGTGGATCTATCGGACAAAATTTGCAACAGATGGGTCGGTTGACAAGCATAAGGCTCGCTTGGTCGCCAAAGGATTCTCCCAGGTTCCTAGGATTGACTACTTTGAGACTTTTGCGCCAGTTGCCCGAATGAATTCCATTCGACTTGTTCTTGCCATTGCTGCAGCTAATCGTTGGGAAGTACACCAGATGGATGTGAAGAGTGCTTTTCTTCACGGTGACCTTCAAGAGGAGATCTACATGGAGCAGCCACATGGGTTCATTCAGGATTCCTCATTTGTGTGCCATCTTCGGAAGTCTCTCTATGGCCTCAAACAGGCTCCTCGGGCCTGGTATGCCAAGATGGACTCCTTCCTTCTATCAGTTGGGTTCACTCAGTGTCATTCTGATCCCAATGTCTACATTCTGCAGCAGGATGATTCACTCCTATTTCTGGTTCTGTATGTTGATGACTTGTTGATCACAGGGAGTTCTTCATCCACCATTGGGGCTTTCAAAACTGCCCTTCATGACAGGTTTTTGATGACTGACTTGGGCTTGTTGCATTACTTTCTCGGGATTGAGATCTACCAGTCTGCTTTCGGGATCACCATCAACCAGTCCAAGTATGCTCTAGATTTGCTCTTGAGGTTTCATATGGCTGACTACAAGCCTGCTCCGACTCCCTTTCTTTTTGGAGTCAAACTTAAGGCTTAGTGTTCTTCTCCACTTGTTGATGGCACTTTGTAGCGACAGCTTGTTGGGAGTCTCATTTATCTGACTCATACGAGACCCGACATCTCATATGCTGTAGGCATAGTCTTTCGATTCATGCAGGAGCCTCATGAGCTGCACTGTAAAGTAGCCAAGTGGATCCTTCACTACATTCAGGGTACTCAGTTTTGGGATTAACTACGCAGCGGGCATTAAACTTGACTTGGTGGGCTACACAGATTCAGATTGGGCGGGCGATTCTCAGGATCGCAAGTCTACTTCAGGTTACAACTTCTCACTTTGGTCAGGTCCTGTTTGTTGGTCGAGCAAGAAGCAGTCTACTATTGCTCTATCTTTTACTGAGGCCGAGTATCGGGGGGCTGTGAATGCCGCCACTGAGGCCATTTGGCTTCAAAATCTTCTCACTGAGTTTGGTATCCAGATCAGACGGCCATCAGTCATATTTTGTGACAACCAGAGTGCCATTTAGATCTCACGGAATCCGGTCCATCATCAGCGGACCAAACACATAGAGGTCCACATGCACTACATCCGGAAGCTCATCCATGGCCATGTCATCGACCTTTGCTACTGTTCGACTTCTGAGCAGGTTGCTGATATCTTCACCAAACCCTTCACTGAGAGCAAGTTCCTTCATTTGCGAGCTTTGCTGGGGGTGCGGGATGCTTCATCTTCTGGGGGGGCTTCTTCCTCTCACTCGGAGTCCTGACTCTCTCTACTTTGGGGGGGTCTCTTCTCTCTCTATTTTTGGGGGGGCTTTTCTCTCTCTTTGGGGGGGAATTTTATGTACATGGGTACCTCATCAGGCTTGATTTGTCGGGACCCATTTCTACATCCACCTAAGCTTTGCTTATGGGGGGGTGTTAGTGTAAGTTTTTATTTCCTAGTGGGTTATTTATTTTTTCCCTATATTCCTAGGTTTTTCCTACACTTCTATTAATCTCGCTTAGGTTAATAAAGCATGTCTTATTAGGTGAGTGGTTGCGAGGTGTCACCTTCCTACATGTGAGCATCCATTAGCTATCTTGGAAAAATACTTTGCTATCTTTAGTCCGATAGATGGTTGCTCCTCATTGGTCGGTGTTGCCACCTCCTCCCTCTCCCTGGTCTATATAAGCATGCTACTTGGCTTGTATTTGGTATCTTTTGCTTTTGCATCCTCTTAATGCTATTTTGCTTCTAGCATTTGCATTATTCTCTGGGAGACTAACTCTGTGTTGCTATTTTGATTTCGTATCATTTGCATTCGTAGTTTAGATATCTATTCTTTGCACTAGTTTTCTGGGTTAATAATCTTTTCAGATTCTAACAGCCTTGAGGTCTTATTGGAATTTGGGAACAAAAACCCTTGGATTTTCAGTGGGTGATTCTATCTAGGAACTATGTAGAGCTTCACCAGCATTTCCAGTTTCAATGATTTTGAAGATTTTCCAGTTTGTTTGGATTTTTGTGTATTGTGTCTTGCAGCGTGAAGGAAGAATATCTCTTCCATTTACTTCGAAAATCAAATAGTTTCTGTTTGTGGAGAATAAGGCTGGCCGTACCATTATTGAGCAAGCTGTACTTGTTCAAAATATGGCCATACCTATTTTTGTACCAGCCGCTATCATTTTTTGAGCCATATTGTAGGTTGTATGTCAAAGGTGAAGTACGATCGATATCATTTGGAGCCGCAGCCTGGTCTGAACAATATATGCCTTCCATACTATCTTGCAACATCCATACTACCTTTTTTGTGAATCACAACACTTTATAAGTCTGCTGTACCACCCTCCACATCAGCTACAACAGTTGGTGTTCGTCTTATTTGTTGCACATTCCTGCCACATCATCTCAGCTTGTTCCCTTTCTGGAGTACAACTTTCTTTTTGTCCTTTTCTGTCCACTGTGCACTTTCTACTGATATTTCTAGCCATATATTTTAGTGAATAAGTCCTAAAGTCTGCCAAATTCTTATGAAGGTAAATCACAGCCTCTTAGGGGACAAGGTTTGACATGTTTGAAGAGCCGTATGATATACAAAGACTTGCCATACTATGTGAATCAAAGCTTTGGGTAGGTGGGTCCAATTTCAAAAGAAGCTGTCAAAATTACATTTTGGTCTGCTGTTAAGGTGATCGCTGCATATTAAAAGGGCTGAATCATAATTCATTTCTGCCATTCCATTTTTATGTGCTGGGTCCTGCCGTTCTAAATAAGGAAGAGCTGAAACTTCATTGCTGGTAATAATTACATGATTCAGATTTATTTACCTTGTGGAATTTGTAGAAACTCTGTTGTGTAGAATACATTTTATAGGGGTTTCAGATTATATTACTATAGTTATAGTTAGATTATTGTATTTGGTAGTGGAGGCTGGAAGACTATGCCGCCATGACATAAATTTCCTTTCCAGCATTTGTACGCATTGCATTCATGTTAGAACTGTGCGGCTTGCTGCCAGTAAGCTAGTGTCCCGATCGTCATATGCTCTCACCTTGCCCACATTGGGATGTTGGTGATTAAAAAGTGAGAGGGTTCCATGCTTTCTCATATAAAATTGTAATAATCCAAAAGTATTCAGTTCAGGACATTACTATACTCCACATATGTATTTGTCAGCTTATGGATTTATATCTTAGTTCTAGACGGCATATATGACCGAAGTTGTTAAGCATCTAATGCATAGGGAAATGAAACATAAAGAGAGCAAAACCCCATGAATGAAGACACATATACCCTGCAGAAACCCACTTCTGGTAAAAACTCCAGATAAAGGTGAGCAAACATGTACTTAGTTACTTCAGTTGGCAATTCAAGAGGTAGCAACCCTTGGGCCTGCAAAACAGAGCTTCTGCACAAGTGAAATCAGCTCCACCAATCTCACAAACACTCCCAAGTTACCTCCCCTGCCTCAGCTCTTTAAACAGTTTCCAAACATAAGAAAAACTACAGTGTAAATCTCTAACTACAGCCCTTAAGAATGTATGTAGGCCGCTAAGAATGATTCATACACATCCCACAAGGACTATAAATAAATTGTCAATACCTTTGGAAGCCTAGGAGACCAAGAAAACATGCCAAGAAGAGGAAAAATTGAGAATTGGAATGTCACTGGACACATACAGATTGTTGTGATGAATTTGTTGCCTCTGATAGAGAAGCAATTTCATCTTTGCCCAAGGTAGAGACAAATTAACCATGATAGAGATGAATTCACAGCATTTATGCTTTTGCTGCTTGTTGCAACTAGTGATTTCATCAATGTGGGCAAAATACTTAGTTTTTGATCCTCTCTCTTGCCAAAACCTGTATTTTGATGCCTCATACCATCTGATACATTTTCCAGCATTGAAGAGACTGTCCTTGTGTTCTAAAAACATGCAATGAAGTACAAAAACCAGATCCTTTACGGATTGACAATAGTTAAATTCCACATTGTTCTGATATTTCTGAAAATAGTTATATCTATCCCTTATCAAATTTCATATAAAATAAATGTCTAGTGAGCAGATTTGCTTTTGCAATCTCTTATTTATTACTATTGGTGTGGTGTAACGCTCACATTAATGTATCATGCAGAAGAATGCGATCACACTTTTGGTGTCACCAACAACTCATGAAAACATTGTTGCAATGCTTAACAAGTATGCTTTCTGAACCACTATCTTAGTGAATATCAAGACTTTATTGAAGATTTTCAAAATGAATTTTCAGAGCATTTAATATGAATGTAATGTTAAGATTTTGTGAAATAGACTCTAACAAAAGATGGAAAATTAATTGATTTCATTTTCACCTTGAATGGATATTAGTTTCTTCAACTAAATGAAATGCTGAAGGTTATAATGATACAGCGATTGTTTTTGAAGTAAATGATGTTGTTTCAATTTCAAACGCACTGCATTATGATCACTTCTGATATGCCAAAAATCTAGTACAGTCTATCTTCTTGGATTGCAGTTTGTCTACAAGTGCAAGGAATACTTTAGTCAATATTAACTTTGCACTGGAATCAGCTTCTTGAACCTCAAAATTTTCCTTTATAGCCTTCTCTTCTTGTGTGATATATTTGTTAAATGTGCTAATAATTTTTTTTCATGTGTACCATATTCCTCTTCTTGTATATGAATGAATTCTTTGCAGTTTCAAGTTCTAAATGTCTCTATACACTATACAGCAATTTATGAGCATCCTTGAGAGATCCAGAGTTATTCTAGGCTTCCACCAACTTTACAATTTCATCAAATATGTGAGAGAAGCCATATATTGGAGCTGAAAAATATATTGTTCAACCACCTTATTTTATGGAATGCCAACAAGTACGACACGTCTTTTGGCTATAGTTAGGCATTCTAGACATTATGATTAAAAATACTTGTCCCTTTGTTTCAATATAATTCTAGTTAATTGTTGTAGGAGGGGATTTTTACTATGCACATTGTTTCTTCTACACGACAACACACATTGAACATATGTGGTATAACACATCACTAGGAACAAAAAGTAGAGAATCATATTTAACACAGTTATATTGGAAAGATCATTATTCTATTGATATAACCTAAGTTGAATAACTTCACATAAATAAAATCTAAAGGATCTTATGATCTCTCAATTTTATGAGCAAATTAATGATGATACAATTGCTAAGAGCAATGCTTATTATAGTAGTTTAGGATGAATGAATGTGTATAGGTACAATGGTTGGAACCATGGTGATAAAAGTCACATGATACTTGCACAACTTTCGAGATAAAAACCTGCCAAGAAACTCGCTCATTTACTCACAGGGAAGTTCCAACAAGTTTTGAATTGAAACTTGTAGAGAGTACTTGTAGGTACTTGTTGATTTAATATAAGAAACTTGTCGAATGCATTTTGCATGAGGAAACATGACTTGGATGTAGGAAAAATGTGATTTTTTGTCTTTCAAAGCCCTCAAAATCTCCCTTCTCCCACAGCGATCATTTGCCTTTGAGCTCATCTTGTGGTGATTTTAGGTGATTGTGGAAGTGAGATTTCAAGAGATTTTCAAATATCTTTTAGGTATTTTTTTCATGTTTATTTTTTGTAAGTTTTTTCAGTTTTGCTTTATACTTCTAAATTCTTCCAAGCATTTAGAAATGTTTTCTTTTCCATGTGCATTCAAATCAATATATGCTAGTTAGGGTTTTGCAACAATTACATTTTTAAATATTTTTTCAATGCTAGGGTTTGTAGGTTGTAACAACTAAATTTGTTTTTAAAAACTTTTTCAATGCTAGGTTTGCACTTTGTATCCAATGACCTCAAGATGTAGAAGTTGAAGCATTGGCAAGATGGATGTTGCTTGGAAGCGTGGACGTATTGTTGATGATTGTTTTTAGACAAGTCAACAATAGAGTAAAATACTGAGTATCCAACTCTCTCTTGAATAAAGCTTCTTGAATGCTAAACAAAGTGATCAATCGAGACAACTCCAAGGTTCCTTTCTTATAACTTATGGTGGATAAACTCAGTGATTACATGTGATCTTGCTGATTATCACAAAGGGACTTACGTTGGATTTTTCTTCTTTCATTCAGTTTGTTTCTCCCTTGAGTGTGGATGAAGTATTCACAAAGTCTCAATGATAAATAAAAGAAAAAAAGAAAAAAGATAAGGGTTTAAGAAAACTAATCTAAGGTCAATGAAGCAATGATGATGTATGAATAGACAATCTCCTAAATAAACCTAACTCCACTTTGCCAAGGATGCCTACAACTACGTGAAGTTGGTGCAATCTCCTACGGATAGTGAAAGGTTTTCAAATCATGAAGGCTCATATAAGTACGCATTGAATGGCGCAGCTCAAAGAAGCATCCACAATCGAACTTAAGCAAATGATAAGGCTCAGACTAGCTTTACACAACACTTCACCGGTGATGAATGTCAAAAGTATGAGCTAGGAGTTGATTAAATATTCAATACAACATACATTACATCAATGAGCTCTAATCTACTTCTAATCTATTTGAAACATCTCTCCACTTCATCAAGATACAAGAAACCATGTTATTTCACAAGACAACACTTAACACCAAATGAATTCCAATGTCTTTGCATTAATCTTGAGAAATCTGTACAACAATCTCCAAGCACTCTCAGAGAATTTCGAGAGTCTCTTCCTAACTATTGACTACTATCTGATCTACTATCTAATGATCTATCTATATCTTTACAAATGAGGCAACAAGGCCTTTATATAGAGGTCCATAATACAATGAATGGCTAGGATCAATCCAGATAGCCAAGGGCTCAGATCATGCCACCTCAATAGGTAGTTACAACAACTTGCTATTTTTAGTACATATGAGAGAGGCAATGAAGGCACGCTTTCCAATAAGATAAGATAAGATGGAATCTTTGGAGCATCTTCCACATGGACGTCCTCTCTGTCTACTTGCTTGTCGAATGATGTGGCGAACTGTGATTGGCTTGATGATGTGTACTCGCCATGTAGGTGCCACCTCAGCATATTTATGAACTTCAACTGTTAATTCAATTTGTTCTGTGGGCATATTCCCAAATTGTATCATCTTTGTGATGTCTTCGATGTAATTGCTTTTGATGATGAACACTTGAGATGTATCTTGTTGATCTTACCTTGTTCATTGTAAGTAGTATGATATATGATACTTGTAGCTCATTTATCTAACTCTGTGTTTCTCCTCTTCTTCTTGTAGGTAGGTTGATGATCTTCTTGGATGATACTTCCTGGAGAGTAGATGAGGATAATGACGCTCCTTCATGTAGAGTAGATGATGATAATGATGTATACATTGATAATGGAGTAAGAGACTCTCTAAGACTTGAAGATTCAAGAGGAACTTGAAGCCTGAAGGATGAATGTCTTTGAACATGATGCAACTGATGAAGTGTACTTGAAGTGATGGTGATGAAGTGTTCCTTTAGAGCAGCTACCTCTTGAAGTGGTGTCTCTTCGGCAATGATTACTTCCCATCTTAACTCTCTGGCATGAATGAATGTGAATCCAAGCTCCTGGCTCCTTCAGATGACTCCTTAACTTCATCAATGCTCCTACAATACAAGAAGGAAACAACGTCAATTACTTGATAAACATTTTATTTCATAACATAGAAGCATACTAAGCATTCAACAACCCTTCTAAGTCTAGGCGCTCATTAGTGTCTATTGGGAAGCAATAGTGCGCCTATCATCACATTAACCTTGCATTTGACATTTCTATGATTTCAATCGATTGGGAATTACTTATAATGGCCTTCCATCTCAAGCGCCCACTTAATGATATAAATTTAGGCTCTTTTCCTCCTAGGCGCTCATTTAAGTCTCAATCTTAGGCGCTGATTTGGGTTGGCAGAAGTAGGAAAATGTGCCTAAGATCCTAGAGCAAATTCGCGCCCAGAAATGAAAGTCCCCAGGGTCAGGTATATTGAAAAATATATTTAAGTATATACTTTAAATATTTTTCAATATACCTTTCAGGGTCTTTAAGATAGGTCTCGAATCCAACGGATTTAACATGCAGATTATAGAATTTGGAGGATCCACCAGATTTCAGACTTAGCCAATTTTCAGGGTTTTCAGGATATCAGACTTAATCATTTTTCAGGATATCAGACTTAGTCATTTTTCAGGATCTCAGAACATACATCAGGATATCAGGACATGAGGGGACTATTGAACTCAAACACTACTGACTTCATCATGAAACAAACTTAAGACATCATCTAAGACTTAATGCAAAGCATTAGAGCTCAAAAAAAGAGGGTCCCCATTTGCAATGGGGCGATGTGTGATTTGGTCACAACACGTATGAGGACCAACCTTGAGATTGGTCATTTGCAACTATTGTGGATTGAAGATGAGTGAAGGGCATCAATTGCCTCAAATACCACCTTGCACAATTTGATAGCTGCAGCATCAAATTGTGTTTGAACATTGACCTGGAGGTTGTACAAGGGATGAATGTGGCCCTTTGTAATGCCCCCATTTTTGGAATGGTCGCCATTAGGGTTGATTTGGGTCTTTCACTCCGCTCCGAGACATTTGGAGGATGCCACAAACAATGGAGATGACTTGTCATATTTGCATATTACCTTTGGTACACTCATCAAGGATATGGTGATTTGTCTTCTTCGGAGCCAACTAATTGGAGGACCTTTCATATGGATTTGTGTTAGGAGTTGGACTTCATCATGTGTTGTATGGATGCTATCATTACATCTTGGGGGATGCTTTCATATGGATACATCATCATGGAGCTTATTATACAGCTTGGGCGACTTGACATTATCATGGAGATTACTATTCACTTTGGGCAAAGAGCAAACATTTTCCATATACCTCTCCTAGGCGCTTATTGATAGATTATCATATTCTTTAACTAGCATTTGAGGTGGAATAAATTATCCTTGGTGGCGCCCTTGCTAGTCGTCCTAATTCATATCTTTAATTTGAATTAGGCGCTTTCCTTGAGAGTAGAACACACTACACATGGGTCGGCCCTCTTGGAGGGAAATCTATATTCAAAATATGATATTATTGCCCAAGTCAGCCATGAGGAAAAGATGAGGCGAATTGTGTATATATACATGTTCATTTGGCACTCCAAAGGCATCATTCAAGCATTCACTCATACACACTTAGAGAGTTATCTCTTGGCGAGGTCTTGGGACGAAACCCTCAAGCATCCTAGGAGGAGTTGGGCGACAATCTAACTTCTTCATTGTAGGATTCCATGACGGGGATCTACTTGCACTTCAACATCATCAAGGGCAGATTTGATATCAGCTTTGAGAGCATTCATGGATGGCGAATTGTCTAGGGTTGGAGCGAATTGCATTTGAGGAAGAGTGACCATCCTTTTGAGGCACTTGTTGGCTGCTAGAGTTTGTTCAAGGGAAGATTTTGTAACAGCAGAACAGCAGACCTAATCCGCCTATGTTGAAGACCTCTTGTTGGACGATTTGTATCAGCACTTAGGGTTTTCAACCCTACCTATTGGAGCGCCACTGTTTGGGATCATTTATCCATGTTCTTGGTATGTTCAATCTGATTCTTAGGTCTGTTCTGTAGCATCAACATTCTGAATTGTATTT
This sequence comes from Cunninghamia lanceolata, assembly GCA_027924645.1. Taxonomy (NCBI): domain Eukaryota; kingdom Viridiplantae; phylum Streptophyta; class Pinopsida; order Cupressales; family Cupressaceae; genus Cunninghamia; species Cunninghamia lanceolata. The sequence continues at coordinate 799,579 of BSBN01001578.1, read as the reverse complement.
GGGCATGATGGCCTATTGATTGATTGTAAAAGCAGACTTCTATATTCAGTTTATAAGAAGCAGTTTGGTTTCTTCATTTGAGCACTATTATCATGATTGTAATGCGTATTTCATGGTGAATATCACTTGCATTATTGGGCAAATCATATGATGGAATTATATTGATGCTTGATGCGATTTATGATAATTATATGCAATTGTTCAAAGTCTGATTTTGGAGCAGAAGTTAGGGTTAGGGCAGAATTCAGAAATTTAATTGGGAAAGCCTGAAAATCCAAATTAGGGCAAAATATCTCTATTTGGGATATTACACCCTCACTTCGACATAGTAAAAAAATGGAGAAAGTTATGACAACTGTAGTATTTGCAGCAATGTGGACTCCTAACTGGTACAAGAATTAGAGCAGATATAGAAATAGAGATTGTCGACTCCTCTTAGGGTCCACAACTTCACAACATGTCTATTTCATTGAGCTCTAGCTAAATGCAGCAATAGTTTTTTTTTGTTCCACGAAACATTCTAGGCTCGTAGCCTTCACTCGAAGGTATAAGTTGTAAGGAGAAACATGACGAAATAGACATGGCTTGTACAAATCTTTTGGTACTATAACAACCTTCCATACAATGTTGCGAGAATCCCATATTGGGAGAATTTGATCGCAACCTTGATCGTTGTAGGGAAAGGATTCAAGGCACATTTCCACATGACTTAAGTGGTTCCTTGCTCTAGAAAGCAGTGACAAATACAAAGACAGTTATGGAAGAAAAAAAAAAAGGTGCAAGAATGGATGCATTATATTTTTAGATGGGTTGACGAATGGAAGGAATCCAAAAATCACCAACTTTCTAGTGGCTTCAGATAGTCAGATGGTGTTCTTGAGTTCTATCGATGCCTCTAACAAAGTAAATAATGTTGAGATTTGAGTCAAGTGCTTGAGGAGGTTATCGTAGAGGTTGGTATAAAAAATGTGATCTAAGTGAGACAAATAATGCATCAATGTATGTGCTTGTCATGTCCCCGTTTCCGGTTTGATCATCAAGTGAAGAATGGATTAGTATATTCCTCATTCCCGGAGGCTAATTCTAAAATATGAGGGAATGAAGTGGTTTTTGACTAACTCAATTCTATTGTCTTGTAGGATCCAAGTCAGAAACTCAAAAATTGGCTAAGTCTGAGAGCCATTTCAAGTTGTCAAGACATGAGTTTGATTGAGTCAAGGAGTGGCGCTATCCTTGGAGATGTTAGCAACTTTTAAAAAAAAACATCATACACTTTAAAAATCAAGGAAATTGGCTAAGTTAGCTTAGGCGCATATTCCACACCAAATACTCCAAATGCCATAGGAATTGAAGACTTGACAAGGTAATCCTTCAAGGTTCTCTGGGTGCAACTTCCTCCTTGCAACACCTTAATGTGTGCCTAGTGGTAGCCACTCAGATATGCGCCTAAATGGAGAAGTGGTCTCTAATTTCCTCATTCAATCAAGGCGCCCACTTGGAATGATGTTCTAACTTCAAATGTGAGCATTTGCATGGAGGATGATCACTCAAGTATAGGCGCAAATTCCTTCTTTTGCAAACCTAAAAGTGCGCCTAACCTAAAAGATGCTTCCAATCCACTTGGATGTGAGGTGTTTGGGAAAGCAGAGATGAGATATTGACTAAACGAAACAAGGTTAGGTATTGAAGGAGTAAAATCATCTTAGGCGCCAAGTTGTGATCAAACAACATTGAATGAGCGCCTAGGCATATCAAGGCGCCAAAACAAGACTCCATGACCTTGAAGATGCGCCTAAGTGGGTGAATGATCTCCAAACTCCTCAGGAAGCCAGGGCGCTTGGTAAGACAAGTGTTTTGTTTCATTTCAAAGACTTAAAGTATGAGCGCTCTTAAGGGAGAATTGGGCAATTCAAGACTAGGCGCCAAACCCATGTCATTTTATCTCAAAAATGCGCCTCATTGATAAAATGGACTCCAAACTCTCCAAATCATCTAGGCGCTAGTAGGGATGATGTTCTAGACTTACTTCAATGTCTCCGGAAGTGAGCACTTGCATGGGAGATGAGCCATTCAAGGGAAGGCGCCAATTCACCCTTCCACAGACACCATATTGCGCCTAAGGAACTTGTCCCAAAAGTGCGCCTAAGTAAGAAAAGAGCTTTCAATCTACTCAAGATGAAAGGCGCTTGATAGAAGTTGGTGTTTTTGACTCAGATATGACTTGAGATGGAGATTTTAGCAAGGAAAGACCACATCCTTCCTAAGGTGCCAATCTACACCCTTTTCTACCCACAAATGCGCCTAAGTGAAGATGAGGACTAAAACGCAAGATTTTAAATACTCTGGATACGGGCACTCTCTCCAAGGGGGTCAATCCAACACTTAGAAGTTTCATCTGTTACATAAGATTGTGGGAAAATGTCAAATCCATCTCTAGGTGCCAAAACCACTGCAGAACCTCCAAATCTAGCGCCCAAGTCAGGAGAACACTAGAACTGCGCCTAAGTGTTTCTAGAAGAAGTTAAGGTAGTTACACTACTTGAATTCTCATTGGTCAGAGGAATAGCAAATGGATCCGTGTCAGGGTCTTTGGGTAAGTTTGCCAACTCAGGATGAGTTGTCAAGTGGAATATTCTCCTAAATATGCTTCTTGGAAAATGTGCCTTCATTGCCTTTGGAAGGCCTATAAAAGGAGGAGCTCTCATTCATTTGATCATCTTATCTTTTGGCGAAATTTCTCTCTGCAAAGCTTTATGCTTGTAATCTTGAGGCCTGCAAGTTTCAAGTGTTGGGGTGATGCTCCCTCAACTGACAAGGTGATGCTCCCTTGTTGCATTGTGAGGTGTTGACATCCAGTTGACATCATTGGGTTCAATTGAAGTGATCTACATCAACCAGTGAGATAGAGCTAGTTGTGTAGAAGTTGAAAGCATTGTATTCATCTAGGCTTCAAGGCCTTTTCTTGTAATCCTTTGAATAAGATTGTATATTCAGGCCATTGTGGGCAATCATGATTGTAATAAGACATTTGCATTGAGTTGAATCAAGTAATAATACAAGTACCCAACTTCAAAGTTGATTCCTGCAAGTTGCCTTTGTTATCTTTTTATGTGTGATGATAAGTAGATTAATTAGTTGAAGAGTTAAGTGCAAGTAAATTTGTCTAAGTAAGCAAAATTTTAGTTAGTACTAGTTGGGTATCTTACAGTGCTGATAGGGAGACTACTTGAGGAGAGGCACCCAACATTTTTTTGGAGCCCTTGCATTGTCCTTTGCCTTGATCTTTTGTTGGACGACATTGTCAAACTTGATTGGATGAAGTCCGTGGTGAAAGATGCCAAAAACATCACCACATATATCTACAATCACCCTTGGGTGCTTAGCTTGATGAGAGAGCACATTGGCAAAGGAGCTTGTGCGAGTAGATAGCACATAGTTTGTGACTAACTTCAGCACCTTATAGAGCATTTATGGTTTGCTTACACCTTTGAAGCAAATGTTTGTGAGCTAGCAATGGATGAATTGTTCTTATTTGAAGAAGACAGATGGAGAATCGTAAAAATAGTTTTTGATGTCTTTGCAAAGAGCATGATTGAGACCATCAAGGTAACTTCAAATTTTTATTTAAATTTTAAATTGTATCCTTTAAGTTCACTTTTTCTAATTCTAATTACTAAATATCGTTCAATTTTTTAAAGTTTTATTTTTAATTACAACTTTAATTTGTTTGTAGTAGGTATTAGAGCCTTTAGTCAGGGTTTGTGCTTGATGGATGGGGAACACAATCCAATGGAGTGCTTGTGTGAGGTCATGAACAAGGCCAAGGAGGCCAAGGAGGCCATCCAAAAGTATTATAGGAAAGATGGAAGAAAATTCACACCCATTTGGAACATTATTGATCAAAGGTGGAACAATGACTCCAACTCATTCATGTAGCAATGTACTATTTCAACCCCAAAATTTTGTACACATACAAATTTAGGGCTGATGGGGAGGTTATGGAGGGCCTCACAACATGCATTGAAAGGATGTATTGTACTCATACAAAACTTTTGTATTGTATCAAGTTTTCAAAATGAAGTCTATTGTTTACCAAATTCAAGTCATGTTTCAGGTCTTGCCTAGTTTGCTTTGTCTTGTTGTCCTTTGTCCTTTTCTAATCTTTATAGGATCATGCAATATAGGCTCTTGAAAACATATGTCATGGTGGAGGAAAGAGGTTATTAATGGAGAGATTTCCTAAGGCTAAGATCAAGATTGCACTCGATTTAGGAGGAAGTCCAAAAAATCATTGGAAAATTTCTTTAGTATTGAAGGCCACAACAAATTTTTGAAAATGCGTGTGACAAGCCATTGTTCAATTTCAAGACTCAAAGTGTGCATTTGAGGAGGAAGTGGGCACCTAGAAAGGGAAAATTTAAAAGACCATTATCAAGTGTGCGTGAGGGGTCATGGCATGTACCTCTATGCATAAGTTTGATTTCAAAAGGTTCGAAGATGTGTATAGGCGTGCACATATAGGTGAGGCGTGCACCTCATAATAAACATGGTGTTGTTTCAGATTAAGTTTAGGACACCATATATAGGTGCACACTTACAGGATAGGTGCACACCTCGTTAAAGGATGTTTTGATTTCCGAACATAAAAATTGAAAAGACCATACATAGGTGTGCATCCAAGTTTGAGGCATGTGCCTCAGTGAAGATTTTTAATTTTCAAAAGCAAAAAGACAACATATAAGTGTGCACTTAGTGTCAAGGTGTGCGCCAATCTTAAGGAGATGAAGTTTAAAATCAATTGAATGATGTTGTTAGGTGCGTGTGAGGGGTCTAGGTGCACACTTGACAAAAGGACAAATTTGCAAGGAGATGGTGAAAAGTAAAAAGCCTATATAGAGGTGCGCGTCTAGGGGATAGAGACACACCTGTACAAGGAAGCAAATTTATAGATTAATGCACAAGGGCATTTCCAAGTGGATAGCGTGTGCCTAAAAGAATAATGCAAGTTTCTGCCCAAAAGTTTGAAGACGTGCTTAGGTGTGGATTTGGGGCGTGTTGGCACCCGCCTAAATAGTCCAATTTTGTATTAAGTCTTGTGCCCCCTTTGTTGCCTTGCTCTTACCTTGCCTATCAATGATTACTGTAGACGGTCATAGTTGTAGTCGGCCAATTGTCGGCCAAATGATAAGTGTTAATTAATTGTACAGTTTAGGAGTGTTAGTGGAAACCATCCTGACGGTTGGTTGGATAGTTATGTAGTGGTTGCTGTCATAGCTCGATAATTTCCAATTAAAGATTGGAAATGCTTCATATTGATCATTCCATTCTAACCTTGAAAACCCTCAAGAAATAGTCTACATATATTAGAAGAGAGAAGAAGACAAAACTATAAAATGACAAGTCATAAAAGACAAGGATGAGTTGGCATAAAAGACAAAAATCTAATAAATTAAAGTGATCACCGATTTCCTTAAGCATTACTAATTATTCATAAGGAGCACCGATCTTGTTAAGAGTAATAAGCATTGTTTACATAAACTATCGGTCATAAAGAGGCGCTGATTACATGATAATAGAGCAGCAATTACCTTTGAGGAATCCTAAAACAAATACTTTAAGGATGATCGATTCTTCCTTACTATCCCTGGCGGCCAAGTACTAAACAACATGGTTAAAGTATATCAATATTCGATCAAAGAAGAACTTGACGCCCAAGAAGATAAAAACATTTAATTAGATTGTGTTAACCTATAATCATATTGATGGGTTGCTTGAGGAAAAGACGCCTTCCTAGAGACGTGATCCATCATTAAACAAATCATATATATGATCGAAGGAATTGGAAGGTAGGAGGCATGCATCAGATTGCAGAGTTCAAAACATCAATAACAAAGCATCAAGTCATAAGAGATCGAACATCAAGAGAGAGCAGCGACATATCCATTATCAGATATCATTATTAAATCATTATTACAGCAGATAACATTTATATAGTTCCAGCAAGGCCGAACCTCATATATTCAGCCACGAACTCACATCAACCATAAACAAGGTATGTGATTTATATTCAATGTGTCTTTTGCTGCATTATAAACTGTTCAATGTTTAATCCCATGATATGATGAGCATAAGGAGTGAAATTCTCATAATAAAAGTGTTAGATGTTACATGAGATAAGACATAACATTTGTGAAACATATTGAGCAATGAAATTAATACATTAACCTCATATGAGAAGGTGAACATGAGATGACTAGTTAACCAACCATGGGTAATTAGTGGCCCTTGTCTCAGCTGGTACAAAAGGTACCCCTCGAGCAAGTGGATAGTGGCCTTTGTCACAGCTGGTACAAAGGGTACCCCTCGTGCCAAAGGATTATTATATAGTGGCCTTGGTTACAGCTGGTGAGAAAGTCACCCCTCGTACCAAGGAATATCATAGTGGCCTTGGTTATAGCTGGTGAAAAAGTCACCCCTCGTACCAAGGAATATCATAGTGGCCTTGACTCAGTTGGTGAGTATCCACCCCTCGAGTCAAAGGATAAATTAGTGGACCCATGATGGTAATTGGCAAAAGAGCATCCTATCACCTCCTCTCACATGAAATTAATGATTAATGCATGGATCCAAATATGATGGATAATGATGGATAATGTGAGATGTGTATTAAAGTAATCATAAGATTATAAGAGCAATGTGATTATGTAATTTGAATATTTCTTGTATAAATTGCAATAAGTTGGAAATCAAAGAAGGATTAGTGTACTAATGTTCTCTTTTTGCAAGTTGAAATTGTGTACAAGATTGTGAAAATTTGGACTTGGGAGAAGGGGACATTACAGTTGCCAACGGTTGGTATCTCAACTAACCTTGGCAAAGTTATATATTGAGTTCACATTTTGTAGTCGGGACATGATGAATATGATATAAAATGATCTGAAGACATGTATTGTGATGATATAGTTGTTGTGATCAATGAATGAATACAAATGCTTTATTCTGTGCAATACTGTTACAAATTCATGTCCTATGTTATGCACTATACTACTACTTTATAATTCTGTTTACTCCATGTCTGTGTAAAATACCACATTGCCAGTAAACATTTGGCGCTGTTGCCTATTTGAAATCGGGTCGGAGGGTGACAACAAGTCGATGACAAGTTGAGTCGTCAGAGACATTCAGTTGATAAGAAGTTGAGTCGTCAGAGACATTTAGTCGATGACAAGTTGTGTCATTAGAGATAAGTGAATCGTCAGGTGTACTTGGTGACGAAGGAAAGACAATGACGATGGTTGCATAATGGGTTAACTGATCCAATCAGAGGAGGAAACATACACCAGATACCGAGTAGAAAGAACAGAGGAAGATTTACAAAGAATACAGGAGGAAAGCGACAACGAGTGAGAACCAAATGATCGGGAAGACGATTTGACACAAGATCTGGTCTTCTTGTGGGATTTGTCAGTGAGGCAACACGTCACGGACAAAACCATCCGAAGAGGCATACCGGAGGAAATCATCAAAGAAAATCTAGAAGTCAATTCGGAAGTAGACCGTCTTCTCGATCGAATACCAAGGTTGTTGGCGAGGAATTTGTTGATCATGTAAGACCTCCGAGAAGAAAGGGATAGAGAACAAAGACGACAACAAATTCTTCGAAGATATGAAGAACGAATGAAACAAGAAGAGGAAGAGCACGACACCAGCCGTCATCGAGCGCCGCAAAATCAATGATGTACCAGTAGCGATTCATGCCCATACAACTTAACAAGGATAAGAATAAAATACCAAGTGGGCAAGAAACACCTAAAGATACACTGAGAAGATCGTTAAGATTGAAAGAGCAATAAGAACGTAGGAAAAGGCTAAAACAAATTGTGGAAAGAAGAAATGAACATCATGAAGAAATAAATCAAGACATTGTTGAATCTCACGAAAGCATCATCGTCGAGGGAGTCGACGAACAAGATTTCAGAACACTCGTAATAAATAGAGAAAAAGAAAAAGAAAATGGAAAGAACTTAAAGATAGCATACGCCATATCGTAGCATTATCCATTTTAGACGAAAGGCCGAGGATTAGAGGACTTGAGCGAAAGACCCCTGCGCAGAGGGAGCACTGGAAGGAACCAGAGGAGACTCAAAGTGTAGAGGACATTGAGAACGAACGTGGGAAGGAACTGTGCGTGGCTGAGAGTGTAAGGAAGACACCGGAACGTCACGGAAGAACCAGTCCTATCAGGTCGAAGACACAGAGAGGGCATCCGGGGAGAAAAATGGTGACTCCACTAGCAAGCGAGAGGCAGAAACTGCCAAAGTTCATGGGGAACGGGTCAGAGGATCCCGTGCAGCACTGTAAAACATGTGAAACCATATGGATAGCAAATGGACAAGAGGATGAAGATTACTGGGTAAAAGCATTTTCAGCGACGCTGAGAGGCATAGCCATCGATTGGTACATGGATCTAGAGGTAGCACAGAAGGCCTCATGGCAAGAATTGAAGAAAGCTTTTCAGAATGAATTCAAACTTCTAAGGGACAATAACAAAATTGTCGCAGAAATCTACAACACAAAGCAAGGAAAAAATGAGAACGTAAGAGCATATAATCAAAGGCTTAAGGAATTGTTGGGGAAACTGGAGACCCAGCTAGCCGATGGACTCAAGAAGAGATGGTTCATTGAAGGACTACTTCCGTCCTTAAGAAAGAAGATGAAAGTGTTACCTCCATCATATGCCGAAGCATATAATCGGGCAATGGACATAGAAAGTGAAAATAAGACATCCTCTCGAGCTAAGAAAAGGACCGACGATGACAAGAGTACCGATGATAATAGCAGTGATGGAGAATCAAAAACCATCCAAGCATTAAGAAAGGATATGTTACGCATGATGAAAGAATTGAAGGCCGATAAAGAAACAACGAAAGAGGGCCGAGAGCTATGGTGCATTGACTGCAACGGAGGACATATAAAAGCAAACTGTCCAAAGAAGTTGTTTTGTGATATCTGCCAAGTAACGGGACATTCAGTCAAGGAATGCCCATTTAATCTAAAAGCAAGAAGTGCGCAGGTGCTCTTCACACAAGGAGAGTCGGCAACTCTGCCAACTACACCACCGAAACCCCAGAACAATCCCAATGCATTCCCTGGAGGTTATTGGAACAATAGGAGTAATAATAATAGCCTGAGAAACAGAATACAGTATGACAGTAAGGGGAGGCCCATGATACAGTGTAGAAAGTGCAATGAATGGGGCCACTTTGCCCAAGAATGTTAGAATGGTCAAAACCCTGGGGGAAGACTATGTAAGTGGTGCGGATCAGGGGACCACGAAGATACCGACTGCCTGAAGCAGAAAGGCATCAACATGCTGAATGTAGAAGAGCAAAATCAAGTATTGATGGTCACTACCAGAGCACAAGCAAAGAAGGCCATCTACCCGGATCCACTTACAGAAAAACAAAGAATGAAAGAAGCAAAAGCAGAGGTGGAGAGGGCAATGATGAAGGAAAATAAGATTGCTATGGATATCCCAAGTACCTCCCGGCAAGCACAGGCCGAGAGTAACATCATACAGCAGATACTCCAAACCACCGTACCAATCAAGGTGACTGACCTTCTCCGTACCATGCCACAACTCGGGATGGCAATCGCAAACATAGTCAGTGACAACCAACAAGAGGAGGGCCCAAGGAAGGAGATCATAACAGAATAGCCACTACAAGGAGAACAAACCGTTGACCCTATGTTGTTGACGGTGAACATCAGGAAGAAGCCAGCGATTGTATAGATGGAGATTTGAGGAAAGATATTGGCAAATACGATCGTCGACGGAGGCTCGACAGTCAACGTACTGACCGAAGACACATGGAGGAGTCTCAGAAAACCCACACTTTGGCCACTAACATTCCAGTTAGTAGGCGCCGACCAACATGGCATCAAGCCATTGGGAACATTGATGGCACAAAAAGTGACTATCGGCACACAACCATTTCTGTTGAACTTCGCAGTCATTCCAGTACAGAAGAGGGCATATAGCGCATTGCTGGGAAGAGGATGGCTCGTGGCCGCAAAAGCCGATCACAACTGGAAGAGGAATACATTGTCCATAGAGAATAATAGAAAGAAGTATGTGATCGACTTAATAAATCAAACAGTGAGTGAAGAGTTAGCATCATCAGACTCAGAAAGTGAAGAAGAAAACGGAATGGAGGGAGAAAGAGAAACTATAGAGCCAAATGAAGAAGGTATTCTCAACCTCCATGAATGCTCAGAGGACGAGACAAACTCACTAAGCAGGCTATTCCATTGGCAAATGGAGGACTACGAGGTGTTTCAACAGGACTGCAATATGCTGCAAATCAAAGAAAAGGAGGGAGAAGAAGATTTGGCGTCGACAAGTTAGACTTTTCCGCTAGAATACGGGGAATACAAGGAGGGAGTGGCTAGGATAGACGACACCCCAGCCCACCACTTTGAAAAAGATAAAATGATCAAGTACAAGGAGCCAAATCTGAAGAAAGTCAATTTGGGGGAGGAGGATAATCCTCGTACGATCCTCGTAGGAGATGACTGGAATCATGTGTTGAAGGTGGCAGCGTTTAGAATATTTATAGAATACAAGGACGTCTTCTCATGGACATACAAAGACTTGAAAGGCATACCTCTAGAGTTGTGTACACTAGATTCCATTAGTACTGGGAGCACAGCCGGTACGGAAGAGACCGTACTGGATGAACAAAAACTATGTAGCAAAAGTACACGAAGAAATTGAGAAGATGCTGGAGGCAAGAATCATATTCAAGGTGGAAGTAAGCGACTGGGTGTCGCCAATTGTAATATCAATAAAGAAAGAATCTGGACAGATTCGGATATGCGTAGACTTCTGATGCCTGAATGCAGTAACAATAAAAGACCCATTCCTGATCCCTTTCACCGACTTAATACTGGAAGAAGTCGCAGGGCATGAGATGTACTCATTCATGGACAGGTTCTTAGGGTACAATCAAATCAGCATAGCTGAAGAAGACAAACTAAAGACAACATTTGTAGTCAAGGATGGAGTATACGTATACAACAGGATGCCATTTGGATTATGCAACGCACCAATGACCTTCCAGAGAATAATCCTGCACATCTTCGACAAGATGTCAATGGGGAACTTCAAAGCCTTTCTGGATGATTGGTCCATATTCAACGATCAACAAACACACCTAAGGGCACTGCAAGAGTGCATGGAACGATGCAGGGCAGCAAGGTTGGCACTCAACTTGAAGAAATGTCGGTTCATGGTACCCCAAGGAAAATTACTGGGTCACATAGTTTGTAAGGCCGGACTGAAGATAGACCCCAACAAGATCCGGGTGATCGAAGAAATGGAACCACCCTTGAATGTCATAGGAGTGAAATCATTTCTTGGGCATGTCGGGTATTATAGAAGATTCATCAAGAACTTTGCCCAAATTTCATACCCACTAGAGATACTAACAAGAAAGGGGCAAGTGTTCGAGTGGACAAAAGTACAAGAAGCAGCTTTCAAAGAATTGAAGGAATGCCTGATAAGCTCACCAATATTGGCATACCCAGATTGGAATAAAGAATTCCATGTCCATGTCAACGCTTCCAATTATGCAATTGGAGCAACATTGGCACAAGTGGGCATACAAGGATTGGACCACCCTGTATTCTTCTCCATTCGACTATTATCTAAAGCAGAAAGAAACTATAGTACTACAGAGAGGGAAGCATTGGGAATGGTGTACTTCGTACAAAAATTCAGACACTACTTACTGGCGACACCGTTCACGTTCTATGTGGACCATTAGGGACTCATGTATTTGGTAAACAAACCTATCATCCAGGGGAGGGTAAGTAGATGGCTCTTACTACTACAAGAATTCACATTCACTATCATAGTACTCCTAGGAAAGAGCCATGTTATTGCTGATCAATTATCAAGAATTCGATTGGGCGAGCCACCGGAGGGTGTGAATGAAGATTTTCCGGATGCAAATTTGTTCCAAATTGCAGCGCTACCTCCATGGTATGAGAAGATTGAAGAGTATCTGTCAACATCATCTTTCCCGAAAGATATGCCACCTGCCGAACGGCAGAAGATAGCATTGAAAAGCAAAACATTCCAACTAATCAATGGCCTACTATACAAGATGGGACTAGATCAAGTACTTCGACGATGTGTCATGGAGGAAGAGATCCCTAGTGTACTACAGGAAACACATGAAGGACTAGCAGGGGGACATATGGGACCCGATGCAACAACAAGAAAAGTCTTGTTGGCAGGGCTTTGGTGGCCCACAGTGCATATTGACGCACGACAATGGGTGGTAGGATGTGAGACGTGTCAGAGAGTTGGCAAACCCCTCAAAAGAGATTTCATGTCATCTGCCCCTATAATGACACCTGTGAATGGGACATGGTTATGTCTTTCCCTATGGAGGATTACAATTTATGACATCTGATCCAATGTATTACTTGGGGTAAAATTATGGCTACAAGTATGAGATTCTACTAAAAAATGGGGCCCAAGCAAATGCAAATGGAATCTCTCAATCTGCATTCACTTGTTTTTAGGACTATAAAATTAGTTGTGTAGTCTTTGTTTCTTCTGCTTGTGCTGTATTTTGAATTTTTGATCTTAGGATCTTTGCCGGTATGGTTTGTAGCTTTGTAACAGCTCAATCTTGGTTTAATTGCCATCTCCCTTGCCCTACATCTTGGCTAGGGCCTGGGCAGATGTAAATATTTCTTTTTTTAATGGAAGTTTAACTACCCCCTAAAAAATGTTGTGATAGTGCTTTGTGTGATCCAGGATTGGCAATCTGGTGAACAACATGCTAAATTGTAGAAACTTAATATGTTATGAAGACAATTAACAAAAATGAAGAAAATGAACCTAATAAACACAACTGATGACACAATGTACATGAAAGCTTCTCATTTGGCTATTGTATTGGTTACTTGTGTTCCTCATTTCTTCTTAACAATGTTATCATATACCATCATTTGGAACCAGTTAGGGTATGGAGAAGCAGTTTACATATCTTCTTGTGTATTTGACACTGTAAGATATTTTCTCATTATTGTTGGCCTCAAGGTGGCATTATTGGATGTTAGTGGTGTGATGCACTGTAATGTCCCCTTGTCACAAATCAAAACCTCTTTACCTCGTTCACAAATTTCAACTTGCAAAAAGAGAACATTAGTACATTTTTCATTTAAAGCCACATATATAATTTACATAATCACATTGCTTTTATCATTTCTATGATCAAATGCCAACTCATAATTTTAGTTCATCATTGGTTACTTTCAATATACATTACTATCATCAATCTATGATTACTTTTAATGCATATCACTATTACTAATCTTATGATTGCTCTCAATGCACATTATCTATCATTCATATTTCACATGTTATTCTTATGATCACTATCCATATGCTTTGCATATCATTAATATTTCACATGTTACTCTCATGATCATTATCAATATGCTTTGCATATTCTCTATCATGACATTTCACATGATCTATTATTAACTCATGATTTTTATCAATATATATTGCATACCCATATCTCTTCATATGCCACCTATGAGAGAGATGAGATGAGAGTTGCCACTATCCACCATGGGGCTCTAATGTCTCCTATCCTTAGACTCAAGTAGTATCCTTAATACTCTTAGAGTCAAGGCCTCTATGAGACTCCTTGGTAGTCTTATGATGCCTTACATCAAGGTAGCCAAGGCCATTAATTCACAATCCTTGCACTATGGGTACCTTATACCACATGTGACAAAGGCCTCTAAATACCCATGAATGGCCTCTAGGCACTTTACTCTCACTCTCCCATATGAGGTTAATGGGTCACATATTGTTATGGCTGATTGCATACAAGATACATTATTATGAATAATTGCATATGACTGTCTATACTTTACATTGTTAGCAATGGCTGCATATAAATCACAATACTATCATAATGATGCATGTATGAATTAATAACAAGCAAGAAATGTAAATATGCATTCATACATGTATGACTATGACAGTCCGATCAGGAATATAGTAAGAATGATAATGTATAGATGCTTACTTGCTGATATAACTTCTGGACTGTATTTGCTTCAATAATCTTGATGACAGATCTGATATAATGTCAGATATAATTCTTTAATGCTGTCAATACTGATAGATGCTATTGCTGTCCCTTATTTGGTTTTGTATCTGCTGTTATGAACTGGAGGATATTGAATGGTATTCGTTGGATATACAAGACAAGGAATGTTCTTCGATGGATTCCTTTTTTAATGATTCGAACTATGATTTCCCCCTTATATCTTTGAATAGTTGCTCCTTATGAAGAGTCATATTTCTTCATAAGCGCCACTTCATAAAGAATGCATAATTAAATTGGTTTCTCAAGGCATAGTTATATTTGCTGACTATAATCGTTTACATTAATCGCTGCCATAGTGTAATCATAATCCATTGACTATTCAACACTGTTTCTTTGTATGTTATCTGTCGCTTAATAAAAGGAATCGCAGGTTATGAATTTGACTTATAATATTTACTGGTATTTATATTATATTTTGCTATCTTCTTTATATCATACTAGTTATTACTTCTTTGTCTTGTTTTTCTCCATTGTAGGTGCTGCCTTTACTAAGGCTTCTCTTTTGGTAAGTGTCCGCTGTTTGTCTTATGAAATCCTTCACCATTGCTTCGTATGATAATCATTCTTATATGGGTCAATCATTGCTCATGTAATCAGTACTTCTTAAGGGTCGGCTACTATAGACCATTTTCCTTATATTCGATTCTTAGCATAAGACAAGGTTACTTTTATTTGTAATGATGTTTATATATAATAGTTATTATAATATTTAAACATATTATTTATTATGATAGCCGTAGCTTGTGTTTCTTACCCGATTCCCTCTAATCGTCATTTACTAAATTCATTCATGATGGCTACCATAATAATGTTTGATTATAATATTTATATTTATAATATCTCATATTATATTAATAATAATAATACCTTTATTCAATAATATAATATCTTTAAATATGTTTATTTAATATAATAATATATATCTCTTGAATATCTATATTATGATTTATTTATATTTATATATGAGGCTAATTTATGAACGTATTCATTTTTTATACATAATCAATCCAAATATGGGGACATGACATGCACCTACATAGGAGCAACTCAACACTATTCAAGCAAATGCAATAATAGAATGCCATTAACTGCATTGTAACTCTTTTAGAATGGAAAAACTTTCTTCTACAAGGAAAAATACCAAAAAATATTGATCTGAAATCTAAAACTTATTCTGCCTAGTCCAATGTACAGTTTAAAGAGAAATTGGCCAATTGGAGCCCATCAAAGGAGAACAATTATGATTCTCATTCCTTCTCTTCATTTGCTTTTATTCAATGCCCAAGTGGTTCTTGGGTTTTACCTCTTTTAGGTAAAGCTTGACATGTCTCTTTCCGTCTTTTGGGGTTTTCAAATTGTTCAAAACCCTCTTGCTGGTGATATTTTAAATGGTTTTACTTTGCCATTCAATTAACCTTGGTGAAATCAATATAATTTTCTTTCTTTCTAGCACAATCCTTTCATGTGTATTCTTGCAAAATTAGAAATAAAATAGACTTTGTTGAAATGTTTATTCAACCAAATGTTATTGTCATACTGCAAATTTTCACTCATATGTAAACTCTATTTGTGGGCTTGCACGATGTCCTAATCATTTTTATGATCTTCAAGTCTTTTTATTGTTATTTCTTGAACTCATTGGCCTTTTGTAGTCAATCAAATCATATGATAAGCATTGTTAAAGCCCATCATGCTATCCATAAACAAAATTTTTCCTATTTGAAATTGAGATTCTGGAGTAATAAATGTAACTAGTCTTTATTCTAACAAAATACAACTTATTCTTAGGCTATAGTCCAGACTCTAACTCAAGGGGGCTACCTTTTCCAAGCAAATGGTCTCATGGAATTTTTAATTTGTCAAATAAGAAAATTTGAGTGGAAGTGAGGGGTTTTAGATGAGAAATTAGAATTTAAAAGAAAATGTCATGCAACCTGCCATATGCACATAAAGGTCCCTAAGCTGGTGGGGGAAAATTATAGCTGTGTGTTGGGCTCCTATTTTACAGGGAAAGATTATTTGTTTATTTTTAATTAATTTTAATCCTGTAGCTCATCTTTTTATTCTGTTGGACAGTCCTTAGAATAAAAGTAGGAGCCCAAGACCCTTCCATGGGACCACATCCTTTATTGATTCATGTTAGTTTAGTTTTATGCCTTTAGTCATAATTCTTGCAATTAATGTGATCAGGTACATATTTTTTGCTGATAAGGTTGAGGTTCAAGATATTACTAGCAAGACTTGCTTCTTTTCGATCATGGGTCCAAGGAGTGATCAAGTGAGATGTTTACTTTTTGTATATGAACTAATTTTCCATTTAGTTTATGCAGTCTAGCTAGGAGCTCTCTTTTTACTTGTTTTAAAGTGTATTTCAGTTTATTGTATACCTTGTTTCACATGAGAAACTTTAGGTTACTATTTGAGCCTAATATCACTTATTCGTTTTCTTATATAGGTGATGGAATACTTGAATATAGGGGATATTGTTGGAAAACCTTATGGTACCCATCTACATTATAGTGTAAGTTTTTGTGATATTTTAATATTATTCTTAATTTTTTTTTTTATTCATATGTGACTGAAATGTGATTATTTTGCATTTATGCAATAATAAATTAGCTATGTAGGCAAAATGATGCTCTCATACCTAGTGTTGCAAGACTCGCCAAGACATGCCCAGATACCTAGTGTTACAGGACTTGCCAAGACTTGCCCAAATTTGGTGACTCCCAAGGCGGGTAGGGTGAAATGAGTCTAAGAGACTTGGGATCCAAGTACCCTACAATTCCCGTTTCTAAGATTCTATTGTCAAAGGCATAAAAATTAGGAAAAAGATGAACACACAATTATACTAAGAGGGTGGGGGGGGGGGGGGGGGGTGAATCAGTAAAATACAAACTTGCCTTTGAGAGTTGATAATGTTATCCAACATTTCGATACTTGTCTCATTTTTCAAGTTCCTATTATTTGCTTTTTTGAATTCCTTTCTCAAAGAGACAATTTCAAATTTTAACCTTTCACAAATCTCTTCCTTTCCCTTTAGCTGAATTCTTATCTCCTCAAACCATTTTCCTTCTTCAATTTGAATTTTTAGATCTATAATCATCTTCTTTGATTCTTCAAGATCATGCAACAATTTTACTTTAAATTCACTATCCTCTTGTATTTGCTCCTTTTGGTTCCGATTCTCTTTCCTAAGTTTCTTGATTTCACTTAGGGCGGAAATCAATTCTGCTTCCACATCAGCCACTCCATCATCTTCTTTTTTACTCAAAGTTGTCTCCATCTGACAACATCATTGCAAGTTTCTATTTCCATGTTTGTTCTATTTGTCATATCATCACCTTTGCTTGCATCTCTATCATTACTTGATTTGGTGTTGTTGGTGCTTGTTAACCTATGCTCCGCTTGGTATTTCCTTTTCCCTTATTTCATTTTCTTTTTGCCATATGTGCTCTTATGATCTACCTTCAAGCGGTTAAGCTCCCTCCAAAGGAACCCGCTTTGATACCAATTGAAGAACACACAATTATACTGAGAGGGGGGGGGTGAATCAGTGTAATACAAACTTTTACTTTTTACAACTTAACATCCACAACAATATCAATCACACAATATCTATCAATGATGCACCACAAGAAGAACACAAGATTTACGTGGAAACCCTTACGGGAGAAAACCACAGCAAAATATTCTTTAAAAATAAATCTCTTTTACAATCTTTGTAGGCTCCAACCTACAGGAGATTCCAATCCCCTCTTATATGATTTGTGAGCACCAACCCACTGGAGACACCAATCCCCACTTATAGATTTCGTGAGCACTAATCCTCAACTGAGCACCAACCTAGTAAGAGACACCAATCTCTCGTTAAGGCACCAACCTTCTACGGATCTTGATCACTATCTTCTACAAATCTGATCGCAACTCACACATTATCCTTTCGTCACAAATCGGATCTCAATTATGCACAAACTTCTTTATCACAACATAATCTTCCTCTATGTTTCTGCAGATCTGAATGTGTATTTTTTATTATACACTTTATATTTCACACTCCTCTTCACAAATATATATTTGAATCATTCTTCATATCTGCTATTCTAACTCTTCCTTTTTGATTGATGTTACATTTTTTATTCTTTATATTTTGTACCATACACCCCTGTATATGTGTTTTGCTCTGTATAATTTTTTTTGTGTTTTTGCTGTTTGATGTTTAGGGTTTCATGGGTTTTGCTTGCATGTGTGTTTTGGCATGAAATATATAGGAAATGAAGCATAAACTAAAAACCCAGAAAATCTAAAAGAGATAACAACAAACTAATGAAGACTCAGTTCGTAAAAAGTGTTAAAACTAATTATAATGACATACCCATTTGGAAATCTTCAACTTGGTATTTTGCCGGAAATGAACCAGCTACATATACATTGGAAAATGTCATGTTCCCTATAAATCGATTTTTACTCATTCAAATTAAAAGATTTGAATGAGAAATCCAGTATCGGCAGATCTCATTGGACATTACCTTACTCATCGATCATCAACAAAACAAAGACAATTCATCGAATCAGCACTATATCATCTGTTCATCCCATCAATTGGATTATTCATTTACCAGCAACGATCCTTGAACAGGAAGAAGACATTAGACTATCATCGATGGCATTGTAAAGGGATCTGATCTCATTGAATAAACTTAGGAAATGATAATCACCTACATGATTAGCGGAAATGATATAAGAATCGAGTGAGGGTGGAAACATAAACTATTGACGTGTTAAGAAAGCAAGGATAGAAGAAAGCATTGGTGGAAGTAACATGGCAATCATAAAACAAAGATGATCATCGTAATACAAGGAAACCAATTATAAGATAAATAAGACAAAAGACCACTAAAAGACAAAGTCGGCGCCCCCCATATGCGATTATGATTAAGGAGATAATTGAATTGTTTGACGCCGATTATGCCAAGAATGCCAACCCAAAAGAGGTGGCTCCTACATTGAGTGTCCTTTGAATAGTATATAGTGCGAAGGAAGAGGACGGGTCAAGGGGATCATTCAAACATACATATCCAATTCAGCATAAAAACTAATACATTCATTCAACAATTCACAAGCCATCTATTCGGTAAGCATCACCCATCGATTCAACATCTATGCACGTCTAAGTCTGGTCCAGCATCTCACCAATTACATTCTCACCTACAAAACAATTCTACAATTATCTGCTACTTAGCAACCAATATAGCAAGGAGCGAGAATATATCCAGCGCCACAATTGGAAGCCACTCATCATTATTCATTCAGCATAGCAGCCAATTCGTGGGAAAGAAGCATGAAATATTCCGAGCCAATTTTTTGTTTGAATTTTCAATAACAGTTTACAAACCAATGCACCCATTAAGGTTAGAAACTAAACCAAAACGATGCTGAAGCAACTCTAACCAGAATGTACACCAGGATCCCGATGTGGGCAAGGTGTGTGTTTACCGCAGTATGGTGTGTTTCATAGAATATGAAGTAAACAGAATTAAGTAGTATAGTGCATAACATAGAGCATGAAATTATAACAGCATTGCACAGAATAAAGCATTGTTCCCATTCATTGAATATATCAGTATTACACTACAATGTTACAATGCCATGGGGTCGCCCCGACTACAAAGTATTAAGCCAATATATAACTTGGCCAAGGTTGGTTGAGATACCAACCGTTGGCAACGACTCTATAACTATCCAACCGTCGGGGTTAATTCTCGATAACACTCCTAACATAACAACACTAATTAATTTATGATTATTTACTTGGCCGACTACGGCCGACTACAATTATGACCGACTACATCATCCTCCCCACAAAATTAGTCGTCTTCCAGACGACAGAAAACCATCAAGTGACATTAAGGAAGCTTTTGCCGACAACAATGCTGAAGTAGGAGCTGTGTAAAAGTAGAACCAACACATTTGGAACCCCTGCCAGTAGACCAACCAACCAAGGGACCCAATCTGATAGCACATTGAATGCTGCGAATGTTGCACCCCATTGCTCACTGGATCAAGATAATACTAATTTGATGGGGGTATGGGGGCAACGCCCCCAACAGGGTCGAGGGGCAGCACCCCTCGCGGGGATTTGGGGGCAGCGCCCCCAGCGGGGTCGAGGGGCAGCGCCCCTGGCGCGCTCCCTGTTGCGATACAGGGCAGGGTCGAGGGGTAGCGCCCCCGCCGCCAAGCCCAATTTAACACCTTCAAAACCATTCAGACCTTCATGGCGCACATCATTTTTCTGACAAAATCGAACACTCATCTGCAATCCAAAAACTCATATAGTCGTGTCTCCTGGCTTGAATTCGTTGTACGGCCTCAGCAAAAACTTCTTTCTCATCTGGCATTTTCTTCTAACTCCTTATCTGTTAGCTTTCATTGTTGAAATGAACTTGCACGGCGAGGTGGTTGGCCGTACGACGTACGACCCAACCGTATGTCGTACGATCTGGTCGTACGTCGTACGACCTGCTGTCTTCTCTCTCTGTTTTTTTTAAATTTTTTGCCAGGTCGTACGCTGTACGTCGTACGACTCAATAGTATGTCGTACAACCTGGTCGTACGTCGTACGACTTTTTTTTCCTTCTTTTTTTAATTTTTTTTTCCTGTTAGCTGTACGTCGTACGGCCCATGTCGTACGTCATACGGTCTGGCCACATCGTACCTTTTTTTCAAAATTTTTCCGACATTTTTTTTTCATTTTTTCCAATTTTTCATCCATGTCAACCGGGTTTTTCTATTTTTCTCCGACGGGGTCCACGTTCGATCTGCAACTCTGACTTTATTGATTTTATACTCATCTGTAGGGGTCGGAATTATTGCCAGAATTGTTGTCTTTCGGAAGCCACATACTACGTTCGGCAAACTGTCCAACTTTTTAACATCATTTTTTCTCTGTTGCTTTTCACCGATCGCCAAAAAATTGCAAGTCGGCTGAAATACTCTATAGTCCTTATTCCTTCTGTATGGTCTCTTTATGGCCGGCGTTTTCAATACTGGGTTCCCGTTGTTAGTTCCATCACCCCGTTTCACCTTGCTTGCCAATGGCTCCTCATACCTGATCACCTTGTCTGGTTCAAATTTATGTGCAAGTGTATTAATTATCTTCGCTTCACCCTCTGTATATTCTTTCTGTGCCTCTCCTGGTCGACTTGTCTGTTCTGGTCGACTTGTCTCTGCCACTAATTGCTCTGTTACTTTCGGCTGATTATTGCCTTCCTCCCCTTTGTCACTCATTACTGGTTCCTTCTTACCGAGTGGTCGAGTGTTTGTCAATCCATCAAGTGCTTCATTCGTGAACGATGTTTCACTCGTCGGCCTAGAGTTGCCCAGACTTTCACAGTTGCCGAGTGTTTCACTCTTCGACCGAGTTTTGCCAAGAATTGCACTGCCATGACTTGCATTGCCAGGACTTGCACTATGAGGATTTGCATTGTTCATCGGAGAGCTCTCACCGACTTCTTTTATTGAAATCATATTACATTCCGGCTGAAAGAACTCGTAATCTTCCATCTGCCAGTGGAAGAGCCCACTAAATGATTTTGTCTCGTCTTCTGAGCATTCCTGTAATTCCAGCACCCCTTCATCATCGGGCTTCATTGGCCCCTTCCCACCTTCTGTTGAGTTCCCTTCATCCGAGTCAGAATCTGACGCCAACTCTTCGCTGACGGTTTGTGTCTTCAAATCAATGACAAACTTCTTACGTCTATTTTCTATGGACAGAGTGTTTTTCTTCTAGTTGTGGTTGGCCTTGGCGGCTATTAGCCATCCTCGGCCGAGTAATGCATCGTACGACACATTATGTGCTGTTATGACTACAAAATTTAACAAAAATTGCTGGGTACCGATTCTTACTTTTTGAGCCATTAGCACTCCCAGCGCCTTGATCCCGTGCTGGTCGGCTCCCACTAACTGGAAGTTTTGTGGCCATAGAGTAGGCTTCCTGAGGCTCTTCTAGGTTTCTTTTGGTAGTACATTTACTCCGGATCCACCGTCGACTATGGTATTTGTCAAATTTCGTCCAAGGATTTCCATATGTACTACGGCCGGTTTCTTTCCAGTATCAATCGCCAGCAACCTCGGGTCGAGTACTTGTTTTCCCGTTGGCGGTGGTTCTACTATAACATCTTCTGTTGTGTGGGCTTGGCCTTCGTGCGAGTTGTCTTCCATTACCTTGGATATTGCTACTTTTAACTGAGGCAAGCTTTGGAGGTCTGCCAATTTAATTGGTATGGTAACTTGCAGTACTTGGCTTGTTATGTTCTTGTCCGATTCTGATCGTAGGGTTGCGGTTGCCTTTTTGTCTGAGTTCCTTCGTTCGGTTTTCATGGCAGCTTCCACTTCCTTTTGTGCCTCACGGAGTCTTTCTTTTTCCGTACGGGGATCTGGATAAGTGGCCTTTTTCCACTGTGCTCGGGTGATAGCAAGGATTTCTTCATTATTTTCCTTGAGATTGATAAGGTTTACCCCTTTCTGCTTCGGACAGTCTTTTTCTTCGTGGTCACCAGGCCCACACCACTTGCACAATGCATTTATTGTGTTCTGATTGTTGTTCGGGCATTCTCTTGCAAAGTGTCCCCACTTGTCGCATTGCCGACACTGTATCATAGGTCGCCCCTTGCTGTCATACTACAATCTGTTTCTCGGACTTCTATTGCTTTGGTAACCTCCAGGGGATGCATGGCTATTGTACTGGGGCTTTGGTGGTGTGTTCGGCGGTGTTGACGGTTCTCCGTGAGTGAAGAGTACTTGCGTACCCCTTGCTTTCAGATTGTATGGGCATTCCTTGATGGAATGTCCCATCACTTGGTAGATATCACAAAACAATTTTTTCGGACAATTTGCCTTTGTATGACCTTCCCCCTTGCAATCTGTACACCACAGTTCTCTAGCTTCCCTCGTATTCTCCTTGTCGGCCTTTAGTTCTTTCATCATTCTCATCATGTCCTTCTTGAGTGCTTGCATGGTCTTGGACTCACTGTCGCTGTTGTCATCCGTACTATCCTCATCGTTCATCTTCCTTTTCCCTCGGAAGGATATTTTATTTTCACTCTCTATATCCATCGCTCGATTGTACGCTTCATCGTATGATGACGGAGGCACGACTTTCATTTTCTTTCTCAGCGATGGATGCAACCCTTCGATGAACCATCGCTTCTTCAGCCCGTCGACCGGCTGAGTCTTCAATTTTCCCAACAATTCTTTCAGTCTCTGGTTGTAGGTTCGCACGTTCTCATGCTTCCCTTGCTTCGTACTGTAGATCTCTGCTACAATTTCACTGTCATCCCTCAGAAGTTTGAATTCATCTTGGAATGCCTTCTTAAGTAATCTCCACGATGCCCTGTGTGCTTGGGCCAACTCTGTGTACCAGTCGATGGCACTATCTCTCAGTGTTGCTGGAAATGCTTTCAGCCAGTAGTCCACATCATCTTGCCCATTGGCTATCCAAATCATCTCGCACGTCTTACAGTGTCATACTGGATTTTCTGACCCATCCCCCGTAAATTTTGGCAGCTTCTGCCGCTTGGTTGGCAGAGTCACCATCCTTCCCCGATGCCCTCCTTGTGCGTTGGACCTGACTAGACTGGTTCTCTCGCAACGTCCCGGTGCGTCACTTGCACTCTCGGCCACGTTCGAGTCTTCCCCGCGTCCTCTGGCAGCGTCCTCTACACCTTGAGTCTCCTCAGGTTCGTTCTGATACTCCCTCTGCCCTGGGGTCTTAGGCTCAGATCTTCCAACTCTCGGCCCTTCGTCGTCCGATATGGATAACTCTCCGATGCGACATATGCTGTTTTCAATTTCTTCTATCAATTCATTTTCATTCCCTTTTTCTTTATTTGTCAGCGGTGACTTGAAAATTCCTTCGTTGGCATGATGATGTTCATTGACAATTTGTCTCAGTGTTTTCCTTCGTTCTTCTTGTTCCTTTAATCTCAATGATCTTCGTGTTCTTTCCTCTGGTGTTTCATGCCCACTTGGTACTCGATTCTTATCCTTATTGAGTTGTATGGGCATTAATTGCTACTCGGGTGAGGAGATGGTCGACCTCTTGGTTGACGTGCATTTGATCCCAGATGACCGACTACAAATTGCAGAGGTCTTCCGTCAGAGCGTCTTGATCCTCGTTTGTTTGTACTGGCTCTTCGGTTGGCTGCCCCATCACGATGCCATCTTCATTGTGTTTTTTTTTTCCGACCCTGGTTACACCCGACGGTTTGTTTGTTTCTGATGATGCCGCTTGTCAGATGGTTTTCGACGACTCCACTTGTCATCGATAGCCAACTTGTCATCCGATGGTCCCAACTTGTCATCCAATGGTCTCAACTTGTCATCGACTTGTCACCCGATAGCATCGGACGACTCAACTTGTCATCGACTTGTCACCCTCGACCCGTTTTCGAACTGGCAACGGCACCAAATGTTTACCGCAGTACGGTGTGTTTCATAGAATATGAAGTAAACAGAATTAAGTAGTATAGTGCATAACACAGCATAAAATTATAACAGCATTGCACAGAATAAAGCATTGTTCCCATTCATTGAATATATCAGTATTACACTACAATGTTACAATGCCGTGGGGTCGCCCCGACTACAAAGTATTAAGCCAATATATAACTTGGCCAAGGTTGGTTGAGATACCAACCGTTGGCAACGACTCTATAACTATCCAACCGTCGGGGTTAATTCCCGATAACACTCCTAACATAACAACACTAATTAATTTATGATTATTTACTTGGCCGACTACGGCCGACTACAATTATGACCGACTATAGTGTGAGCATTGGTCAGAGGATCTTAATCAAAATGCTTATGCAAGAACTCTAACCAAGATGCGCCGGCGAATGACGAGCATGTGGTCAGAGGATCCCTACAATCTAATATACTGAAAGCACACTTGACACCAAATATGTGCTGCTCAATCCGATACGGAAATGAGGTGACCATATGGCGGAGATAACTGAAATTACAATGCTGGAAAGAGAAGTAAGCTAAAATGTTGAAAGTACTCGACACCCAGAATGTACTTTCTAACCCGGGATGGGAAAGGAGCTACCATAGGGCGGAGATAAAGGAAATACAGTTGCAATTACTGAACGGAAAGCTGAGCATTACAAATTATGATAAGCAAGAATAATCACTACTGTCAGTACTACTGCCAGCTTACAATATGAAAGATAATGTCTTGCTATCAAAGTGAATCAACATATAAATAGAGCTGCAACAATATAAATGAGTTTCCTTTACTGAGTAATAAAGCTTAGATCTGAAATTGCACTAAACAGACCAACCTCAAAATCTGATTTATGACAGTCCTGTTTTCCCGTGCACGAACAACAGCCCTGTAACTCACAAATCCATTCACAACTACCTCCAGAGTCACTCAAATCTCACGAAACAGAATGCAATATGACTCTAAGATGATGGCGCCCAAGATTGGGACAAGAAACTGACTCAAAAAGCTGATATGAATTAATGGCACCATTCCCAAGAAAGGCAAATGGTACGGCCCAGCAAGAGGGGCGATTTCCTTTTAAAAATCACAGCCTTCAAAATAAAATCTATAACTTTGGGAATAGGGTCGCCCCTTACAGACAGAGAGAATGAAACAATACCTAGAAGCAATATTTTTGTATTTTTTGATTTACGAATAAAAACAACAATTTGCTGTAGCTAAAATGCAATTTCTGGAAAACCTCTAATATGCAAAACTGAACTAACAAGGCACAAGCTGAATACAATGCTCAAATCCCAAATGCAACTTACAAAACTAAACTAATTCACTACTAGTCGCTATCTTTCAAGCGAGAAGCAATGCCTAGCTAGGAGGCTTACATTCCTCGAAGCAATCCCAAGGCCAATCCGGCAGCATAACATTATCAAGTTTTCGGATCCCCAAATGAGAGCACTCTTCCTCCTTTTATACTTTTCCAACTGGGAGTCTCTAAAATCCTCTTGCATATGGGATAAAACATGAGAGGGAAAATAATATAATCCTCTTCAATTCTTTTTCAACCTCACCCTTAAAGTCCCCTCTTTTAAAACAACATTAATATTAAATAATAATATTTAATTTACGGACTTTAAAACGGAGGCCAAGATGATGTCGGAATTCAATGATCTATAGCTCGTTGGAAAGGTCTTGACAAGACGAATCCAACCCCACTCTCAAAATCCCATTATGGTGCCAATCCTGAACTTACTAAAAATAGCCGTAACCAACAGGGACTAAGAAGAACAAACCCGGAAAGAAACCGCCAACCAAACCACAATCCATGAACAAAAGCAACCACCAAAACATGAAACCCCAATTTCAACCCTCGAGTAGCCTATGGGTCTCCGGAATAGGCCAACGGTCAACTGTAAAAGATCAAGCTAGAAAACGGAACATTACAAAGCATATGAATCAGACATTCATAGAGACTACAAGCCACCAAGGTAAAGAATATAATCTATGACTCTAATTCTATGAAAGTAGTAAACAATACAATAATTAGTAAGTAAAGTGGCCAAGTGCCATAGAGAATCAAGAATAGACATCCTATGACGGAAAAATACATTAATATAATAGGATATATGATGGCCAAAAGAATGCTACATATCCTAAAAGTGGACAAATAGTTCAATCCCTATAAAGGGAATATGAATACATGATCCAAGGGATCAATGAATGAGAAGGCAAAGATCTTAAGGTATGAATTCTAACTTAACTCATGATATGCTAGGGAGAGAGTATCTAGTTGCCGCATCCTTAATCTTCTCTAACACCGGGTGAGAGCGAGTAGGTTGGGATAGGAAAGAGCAGTAGTTTATTAATGAATCTCGCACGATAGGTGATCCTCAAGATGGTGAAGTACCTTCGGGCGTGAGGTGAAACCCTTGGACCTATGACAGTGGAGAGTAGGTGACTCTCAAGAGGATGAAGTACCTTCGGGCGTGAGGTGAAGTTCCTTGAGTCAAGTGGTGAAGTACCTCCGAACGTGAGGTGAAGCCCTTGAGCCTATTAGTATTAACCAATGCCCTAAACACGTATCTTCCACCTAGGGTTATGATTAGATAAGATTAACGACCAAGCACACCGAATCTCTAACCCTAAGTATATCATGAGGCTACAAGCATGATAAGGAATAGATACGAGCAAGTAGATACTTATAATTGTTCATTATCATTGTGAGGTTTTAACCCTAATTCTTATTTATTATTGATTTAAATGTTCCTAATGTTTCTTTCAAGAACAAGTCTTGTGTGCTTGGTTAAGTATTCAAGGTTATTCTTAAAGGGGACATTACAAGTGGTAGCAAAGCAATCATCCTGCTATCCTGTGAAGTCGATTAATGCAAGCCTATACAAGGAGGAATCAAACTTGCAACATGGAGCACAAATGAACAATGAGATGAGGACCTTCATGGAGATGACCACTAAAGCAATGATGGACCAAAATGAGAAAACCACTAAAGCTATGATGGATCAAGGAGAAAGGACAACACAAATACTTCTTGAAGCATTCCAAAAGGTGGGAAATACCGTGGACCATCTCAAGACTCATTCAACCAATGGGAAGGAAGTGGGCTCCAATCAAGCCGAGAATAGGAACACTTCATCTAGCTCAAGGATTCCGAAACCATCTTTCCTACTCGATGAAGAAACTTCAAGGACGGAAGATGTTACTCCGCAAGCCATGAGTACCGAAGACATTGCGAGGGCTTATGCAAGCCTAGAACAGGAAATAAGAAGAGTAGTATCCTTCAATGATTTTTGCCATTCAAAGAGGAATGAGTCAACAAGGAAGGAAAGGAGACCTGTCAACAAAGATTTGAAGCATAAAGCCAACAAGGTGAACCTTTCCAACTTTGATGGAACAAACAAGATCACCCCACATGCAAAGTTGAATGACTACTTCCACCTTAGCCCAATGACTGAGAGGGATGCCCTACAATTTGCAGTTTTACACTTGGAGGGATTAGCCTACGAATGGTGGCATCATGGGAAGCATACTCAGGGTCATGAAGACATCACATCTTATGAGGAATTCTCCAAAAAGTTCATTAAAAGATTCGATCGACGACATCCACAACAAGACTTCAAAGAGCTGACTCTAGTGAAGCAAAAAGGAACTGTGGATGAATATATAAGTGAGTTTGAGAAGATAGCCATCCGAGTTTCAAGAGTAGATGATGATAGACTCATATACTTATTTATTGAAGGATTAGATGCAGCACTATGAGGCTTAGTGGGAGCACTTAAACCCACAACACTTGAAGATGCCATTGAAATGGCAATTCGATTGGAGAAAAACAAACCCTCACACCCATACACCAAACCATTTCATAAGAAAGGGAAGTTTAACAATTCATTCCACTCCAAGGGAGAAAAAGGAGATAGAGACCTATGTTACAAATGTAGGGAACCCTGGAAACCAGGACATAGTTGCTCAAAACCCCAAGACAAGACCCTATGCTATAAATGCAAAGAAAAATGGGAACCTGGGCACAAGTGTGGGAAAAGGGGGCAAGCTCACAATTTAGAAGCCTACTTCGATGATGAAACAAAGGATAAAACACCAAACAAAAAACCCACGTATGACCATCATGAACAAGGTTCCATTGCTGCCATATCCAAAGTCTCAAAATACCATCCTTTTAGAATTAGGGGAACACTTAAAGGTCAAAAGATAACCGCGTTAGTAGATAGTGGGGCACCCACAATTTTGTTGATGAAGCCTTAGCCAAAAAGCTCAAATTAGAAACTCAAAGTTTTGAGGGTTTTAAGGTGACATTAGCAGATGGTTCTACGACAGGTTGCACTAAGAAACTACCTAAATTAAAACTAGCCTTAGGAAAGCACAATATCCAAGAAGATTTCTGCATAGTCAACATGGGGGATACAAACATGATATTGGGAGTACCATGACTACACTCCTTAGGCCGTCTTACATTAGATTTTCCCAAGTTGGAACTTAGCTTCGAACATAACTGGGAAAAAATCACCCTACATGGTTTGTCCAATGGGTCACCCAGAGTCATATCCTCGCGAAGGATGGAGAGAACCTTTAGGCACAATCAAGTAGAGTGGGCGGCACAATGCATGATTTTGGATAAATCCACTCCATTAGGGAAGGCCATACATATAGATATTAAACCCATCCTGAAAAAACATAAAAAAGGTCTTTGAGGAAATACCCCTCGGGTTACCCCCGAAACGTGGATTCGAGCACATCATTGAAATGGAGAAGGATGCTAAACCTGTTATCACAACACCCTACCGGCACCCTCAAAAATTCAAAGAGGAGATAGAGAAAACCATTAATGAGCTTTTGGAGATGGGCCACATACAACCAAGTTCTAGCCCACTTGCATCGTCGGTGGTGTTAGTAAAGAAAAAAATGGTACTATGAGAATGTGCATTGATTATCGAGCATTGAACAAACAAATGATAAAGAACCGCTATCCCATTCCAAGAGTCGTTGAACTCATTGGTGAGCTACATGGAGCCAGGTACTTCTCCAAAATTGATCTACGATCTGGCTACCACCAAATCCGGATGAGAGAGGAGGATGTACCTAAAATGGCCTTTAGATGTCACTACGGCCATTTCGAGTTCTTAGTCCTACCTTTCAGACTAACTAATGCTCCAACAATATTCCAATCATGTATGAATCACACCTTCCGGAAGCAGTTGAGAAAGTTTCTATTGATATTCTTTGATGATATCTTGATATATAGTAAAACCTGGGAAGAGCACTTGAAGCATATCGATGAAGTCTTATCCATCCTAGAGCAGGAATCACTCTATGCAAAAGTCTCCAAATGTGAGTTCGGGATGGAAGAAATTCTATACTTGGGACACAAAATCAGTGCCGAAGGAGTGAAAGTAGATGAGGAGAAGATCAAGGTCATAAGAGAGTGGCTTAGGCCAAGAACCCTAACCCACCTAAGAGGATTCTTGGGGCTATGGAGCTATTATAGGAGGTTTGTTAAGAACTTCTCAAGGATTGCGGCTCCTCTTACCAACCTAACCAAGAAGAGACTATTCCATTGGGATGAAGTAGCACAAAGAGCCTTCGAGGGATTGAAAGAGGTAATGAGTACTTGCCCGGTACTAGCTATTCCTGATTTCTCATTGCTGTTTGAGTTAGAGTGTGATGCATCCGGAGAGGGCATTGGAGGGGTCCTCATGCAAAACAAGCATCCAATAGCCTTCGAGAGCCGCAAGTTATCAGCCGCTGAGAGATTCTACTCAACATATGATAAAGAGATGCTAGCCATTATGCATGTGTCATGTCCCTATAATGATTTATAATTGAATTGTTTATTTAAATAATAAGTTAGCCTTATATAAACTAAATATATAATATATTCATTTAAAATATATTATTAATATAAATTATTTAATAAATAATATATTATAAATATATCTAATAATATAAATACAAATATTATTATCATTATCTTATATTGTAATATAAATATAAATAATATAATATAAATTATATATCATTTATTATGATATAAATGATATAATATAAATAGTATAAAATAAATAATATATCATTTATTATAATGATATAATATAAATAAATAATAATATAAATAAACATCTTTTAACCTATTCTCTTATGATAAGGGAGTTACGTATGGTTAGAACTAGTTTTACCACAAAAGGGAATTAATATAAAGTAATAAAAATTATAAGAGGGTATGTCTTTTACCACCAAACATAATAAGAGATGTGCCTCTTCGAACATATCCCTTGAAAGGGAAATAAATAAAGGTTGTGAGATAGAAGGAAAACATCATCAGAAGAAAATATAAAAAAAGAGTATCGGATAAATACATATATTTAGATCTGCATTATATATATATATATATTTCTGAGTCATAAGTAGGAAAGATATCATAAATTAATATATAGAGATATATACATCAATAGCAAAAGGGAGAAATGATTCAAGTAAAAATAAATATATATATATATATATATATATATATATATATATAGTAGATAAAGGATGTGATGTCTCGATAGAGGATTAAACATAATTAAAAATTATATTCATGATAACATTATAATAATAATGATATTATAATAACAATAATAAATAATATTACAATAATATATATAGTATATAATAATTAAATGATGTCTCTATATATATTTAAAATAGTAATATTATAATGATAATAAATAAGTAATATATTATAGAGTTATGTTAATAATAATATAACAATAGAATATATATATACATATCTGCTGGGTGTATAGAAGAAAATAATATATTTTCGGATTTATAAGAGTATATAGATATTCTAAAGTGAATTGTGATATCTCGATAAGAACCAAGATACAATTTGAATTAATTACAAAATCATATGGATCATGATCTTACAAGGGTCTAAGAATAAAGGCATGAATTCCCAAGGGTAGATACGAGACTTCCTTATTAACCACCTAACACTAAGAATGTGGGGTAGATAGTTACGGTAGGTATGGATCATTCCATGGGAATGGGCCTTGATTGACGAATCAAGGATATTACTATGGACCTTCGATTTAAGTATCGAAGGAATGGGCCTTAGTTGACGAACTAAGGAATTATATTAATGGACCCATAGGATTGAGATGACATCACCTACCTAATGAATCTTCTCTCACAAGGTGGAAGGTGAGGTTAATAAGAGGCCTAAGATTATCTCACCCAAGGAGAATCATGATGTATGGAAAAATGGATTTATGAAATGGCAAATAGTATATGATTATGATTATGATTATCATCAAGATTAAAGGAAATGCAAAATGGAATACTAATGTTCTTTTTTGGTAAGTTGAAATTGTTTGCAAGGTTGTGAAAATTTTGGCTACCACCAAATCTGGATGAGAGAGGAGGATATACCTAAAATGGCCTTTAGATGTCACTACGGCCATTTCGAGTTCTTAGTCCTACCTTTCGGACTAACTAATGCTCCAACAATATTCCAATCATGTATGAATCACACCTTCCAAAAGCAGTTGAGAAAGTTTCTATTGATATTCTTTGATGATATCTTGATATATAGTAAAACCTGGGAAGAGCATTTGAAGCATATCGATGAAGTCTTATCCATCCTAGAGTAGGAATCACTCTATGCAAAAGTCTCCAAATGTGAGTTCGGGATGGAAGAAATTCTATACTTGGGACACAAAATCAGTGCCTAAGGAGTGAAAGTAGATGAGTAGAAGATCAAGGTCATAAGAGAGTGGCTTAGGCCAAGAACCCTAACCCACCTAAGAGGATTCTTGGGGCTATGGAGCTATTATAGGAGGTTTGTTAAGAACTTCTCAAGGATTGCGGCTCCTCTTACCAACCTAACCAAGAAGAGACTATTCCATTGGGATGAAGTAGCACAAAGAGCCTTCGAGGGATTGAAAGAGGTAATGAGTACTTGCCCGGTACTAGCTATTCCTGATTTCTCATTGCCGTTTGAGTTAGAGTGTGATGCATCCGGAGAGGGCATTAGAGGGGTCCTCATGCAAAACAAGCATCCAATAGCCTTCGAGAGCCGCAAGTTATCAGCCGCTGAGAGACTCTACTCAACATATGATAAAGAGATGCTAGCCATTATGCATGCCCTAGCAAAATTCAGACAATACCTTGTGTGTGGAAAGTTCATGGTCAAGACGGACCATAATAGTTTACAATTCTTCCTCAAACAAAGAGACTTAAACGACAGGCAGCAGAAGTGGGTAATCAGGCTTCAAGCATATAACTTTGATATTGCCTATGTAAAAGGAAAGAATAATGTAGTGGCCGATGCATTATCCCAAAGGCCACACCTGTGTACTATGTCAAGTATATCGCTGGATTGGAAAAGTAACATCATAGCTGAATATGTCAAGGATCCATACACTAATGGTGTCTTGGAAGGAAATATAAGAGATGATGAATACATCGTGAAAGAGGACCTCATCTTCTACAAGAACAGAGTATACTTGGCAGCCGGTTCCAAGATGAAGGAAAAAATAATCAAGGAGTTTCATAACAACCCCCTTGCAGGGCACCAAGGGTACTTCAAGACATACAAACAAATAAGGGAAAGGTTTGCATGGAAAGGGCTTAAGAGAGATATACTTAAGCATGTTCAAGAATGCATCATATGTCAAAAGAACAAGATAGAGCATTCACATCCGGCAGGACTACTACAACCCTTACCTATACCCGAGCAAAAGTGGAGTAGTATTTCAATGGATTTTATCACCGGCCTTCCTAAAGTTCAAGGAAGGGATTGCATATATGTTGTGGTTGCTAGACTCACTAAGTATGCTCACTTCATGGCCATCTCTTTTGATTATAAAGCCCTGCAAGTGGCAGAAGTATTCTTCAAGGAAGTTTTCAAATTGCATGGATTGCCAAAGAACATAATCAGTGACTGAGATAGCTGATTCTTGAGTTTTTGGCAAGAACTATTCCACTTGGCTGGCACGAAGCTTACACCTAGCACTAGTTATCACCCTCAAACTAACGGACAAACTGAGATTGTGAATAAATGAATTGAGGGTTACCTAAGGAATTATGTGACGGGACAACAAAAGGCATGGATAAAATGGTTGCATCTTGGAGAGTATTGTTACAACACAACTCACCATATGTCAATTCAAATGAGTCCATTCAAAGCACTATATGGTTATAAGGCTGTTTCCTTTGGGAGTTTGATCCTCCAAGAAAGTCGAGTACTCAAGGCCAAGGATTTCATCCAACAAAATGAGGATATCATGAAAGCTCTCAAAGACAACCTGCACCACGCCCAGAACCAGCAAAAGATATATGCCGAAAGGAAGCGTGTGGAGAGGACATTTGAAGTTGGAGACATGGTGTTCCTAAGATTGCAGCCTTATAAACAATCTTCCATCAAAACTAGTGGAGCCGAGAAGCTCAAACCCTGGTTCTATGGACCTTATAAGGTACTAAGGAAAGTTGGGGAAGTAGCATATGAACTAGACTTGCCCATGAATAGCAAGATCCACAATGTATTCCACGTCTCCTGGATTAAGAAAGTGCTTGATCAAACAATCACTCCATGTGAAGAACTACCTCCTCTCGATGATAAAGGACAATTAGTCCTAGAACCTGAAGAGATATTAAGCAAGAGAGAAAGAAAGTTAAGAAATAGAACTATCGTGGAATATCTCATCAAGTGGAAGGGATTACCAATAGATGATGCCATGTGGGAAGGTGTTGAAGTCATGAATCATCCAAACATGCAAATTGCTTGAGGACAAGCAATCTTGAGAGGGGAGGCCTGTCATGTTCCCTATAAATCGATTTTTACTCATTCAAATTAAAAGATTTGAATGAGAAATCCAGTATCGGCAGATCGATCATCAACAAAACAAAGACAATTCATCGAATCAGTACTATATCATCTGTTCATCCCATCGATTGGATTACTCATTTACCAGCAGCGATCCTTGAACAGGAAGAAGACATTAGACTATCATCGATGGCATTGTAAAGGGATCTGATCTCATCGAATAAACTCAGGAAATGATAATCGCCTACATGATAAGTGGAAATGATATAAGAATCGAGTAAGGGTGGAAACATAAACTATCGACATGTTAAGAAAGCAAGGATAGAAGAAAGCATTGGTGGAAGTAACATGGCAAATAAGACAAATCATAAAACAAAGATGATCATCGTAATACAAGGAAACCAATTATAAGATAAATAAGACAAAAGACCATTAAAAGACAAAGTCGGCGCCCCCCATATGCGATTATGATTAAGGAGATAATCTATGTTGTACGGCGTTTCGGGGACGGGGGGACGGGGACGGGGGGACGGGGATGGCAGGGGACGCGTTTCGGGGACGGCAGTCCGAGGGCCAATTTTTGGGGACGGCGATATATGAATTTTTCAAAATATATATATATATATATATTATATATATGAATTTTTCAAAATATCAATATGAAATAGAGATAAATTGATAAATTGATAATATATAGTCATAAACATTGCAATGAACATTAATAATAAATTATTAAATTATAATCATTAATGACTAATGAGTAATGAGTCATGACTCCATGAGTAAACTAATAAACATTAAACAATAGACATTAACAGTAACACTACTATAACAACAATGATAAATATAATGATAATCATGAGTCATGAGATTGAAGATTCATAACAGCAATATTAAAGCATTTTCAAGTTAACTGACAAACTGTTAAACTAATAAACGGTAAACCCAAAGTTTCAAACTTCAAAATACAACAATCTAATGACTAATCATAATGTCTATGCCTCATTCGGGCTATCAATATCAAAAGAAGTATCTGTGTCACTGCCACTCTCTGCCTGAAGTGGATCATCCAATGGAACTCCAACCATTCCTGGTTGCACCTCCTCCTCGTCAATCTGCCTAAC
Source organism: Cunninghamia lanceolata (assembly GCA_027924645.1). NCBI lineage: Eukaryota > Viridiplantae > Streptophyta > Pinopsida > Cupressales > Cupressaceae > Cunninghamia > Cunninghamia lanceolata. Next base: position 763,912 of record BSBN01001578.1, on the reverse strand, counting down.
ATCTTCAGGATCAACATCCCAACGTGCTGCTGGAGTCTGTCGATACTCAGTAGTCTGCCGATCCTGAAGTCTCAAGGCACTATGAACTGCAACTAGTTTTTCTGCTCGTTTTGAGGTAAGCCTGTTCCTCTTGATCGAGTGGATGAAGCCATAGGTGGACCAATTCCTCTCTGCAGCAGAGGAACTAGCAATCTGTGAGAGTAAACGAATGGCAAGTTGCTTCAACTCTGGTGTGTCCTTCCCATGAAATTTCCACCATCCAATGGGGTTTTTTTGTGCAATAGTGGCCCTATCCGTCCTAGCCTCTGGTTTGCTGAATGTAGGACCCTGAAGTTCAGAAAACTGAAGCCACTGCTCTCTAAGTATAGTTGCCTCCTCAGTGCCATACATCTTACGAAGGGCTGCCATAAGCCCCTCCATTACCTCATCATCCTCAGAAGGAAGCATTCGGCCAGGTCTAGGTGCATACCACTTCGGATTAAGAGCATAGGCAGCCATATGAAGAGGGGTGTTCATTGTGTTCCACCTCTTTGTGACAATAGGCTTGATATGTTGCTCATAGAATTGTAATTCAGGATCCTTGGCACGAATTGCTTGCCTCATCTGATCAAGCATGCTATCAAAAGTCTCATAAATCTCTCCAAGGCTAGGAGAGTCTGTATCTGCATACCTGATCACCCTCACAACAGGTGATATGATAGAGCAAATATATCTGCAAAAAAAATTTAAAAAAAGTAAGACATTAACAATTTGAATTTAAAGAAAAAACAAAGCAAAAAGTTAGAATTAGAAACTCAAAAATCAAAAATATGAAGTTCAAGTACATATTTCTTACTTGATATTGGACCACCAACTCTCATTAAGCACCATGTCTCTCATCTTCTGTCCTTCTTCTGTTTTTGATGGAGCCCACTTTTTCCACTCTCGAGCAACCACCATGGATTGTAGAGCATCTTGCACCTCCAGCATCCTCTCCAGTAAAATAAAATAGCTAGCATATCTAGTCTCGATTGGTTTGAGGAATTCTTTCTTTGAATAGGATCGGAATAATGCAAGTGAAGTTTGATGATTGCATATAAACATTTGTATTGATTTAGATTCAGCCACTGCTACCTTCACCCATTCTATTTTGCCAATGTCCTTCAAAGCATTATTCAAAGCATGTACACAACATGGAGTCCAAAAAATGTGTTTGTAAGCACTCTCAACCATCAATCCAGCCAACTTACAAACACGAGCTGAATCTGTCACAACCTGCACAACATTAGAAGACCCAACCTCCTCTATGGCCTCCTTCAAAAAGGCAAACTGGAAATCAGCATCCTTACGTTTCCCAGAGCAATCAATCACTCTAAGAAAGTATGAACCAGAAGGACATGTAACAATAATATTAATGAGCGGCCGATGTCGAATATCAGTCCACCCATCCATCACAATGGAACAACCAGTCCTAATCCATGTTTGTCTCATCTTCTCCATTACTATGTTCACCTTTGAATATTGTTTATCAAGGAGGGAGGTACGCAATCTATGTACCCCAGGAGGAACATAAGAGGATCCAATTGCTGCTGCATCTCTCAACATGTTTTTGAAATAAGGAGACTTTGCCCAATGAAAAGGGATGGCATGGGCATAAAAAAACTTGGCCACTGAATCATCGGCTATCTCACGCTTTTGCATATTCATCATCCCTATCACTGTATTTTTTTCACCTGTGGTTGTGGTAGAAGTGGCCTTCTTCTTGCCTTTATGTTCAAGTCCATGTCCAACTGATAGATTGGAATGTTCATCAATAGATTTCATTTGCAATGAACGCTTCCTCTTAGTACTACTAGAAGTTGCTGCATGTTTTTCCTCACTTTCCCCTACCAACTTTAGCATTTCAACCTGTTCTTCCAATTTTATATCTGCACAAATTCTAACCCCATGGCCACTCTCACCCAATAAATGGTGTTCAACCCTGCTATAGCTGCCATGATAATCAGTATTGCAAATATGACATAGCCAATGCCTGCTGCCCCCTGAATTTTTAGCCTTAGGACCAGTCAAATTGGTGGCAAATTGAAGCAAAGGTTTTTTGGGATTGAAGGGTCCTTTTGCATGTATTTGAAGAGTGTCTGAAGGGCATTTAAAACGGTCTTTTGGAGTTACACTTCCAATAGAACTTCCACCTGTGTTCTGGGTTTCAGAATGTGTCATTTGAACTTCATCACTGCCCACTTCATGCAAACTTTCCTCACTGGCACTGCTGCTCATTTTGAATTTTAAATTTTTGATTGTGCTTGTTTGACAGGGCTTTGAGAGGCTAAAAAATGATTAAACCAAGAAAACTTCTGCCAAAACCAAGAAAACTTCTGTCAAAATTCACAACTACAAGTGAAGCAAGAACTTAGAGTTAGAATATAAAAATTAAAATCAACAGAACAGTAACACAACTATGGTATTGTTTTTGCAACTAGTGTTCATTTCCAGCAAGAGAAACTCCAGAAATGGATGATAAAAAGAAAGATGTCCAAGTCAGTAATTTCTACCATGGTAATGAAGATAGAGGAATATTATATTATTATAATAGATATTCCGAATATCTATTATAATAATATAATATTATTCAAATATATACTTAGATTTGGTCACGGATACTCTTCATTCTGCCATACTCTGTTGAGGCATGTGAAATGCTGGCAATCACACCTTTCCCTAATGAAAGTCTTATTGGCTTGCTGCTGGCAAAGGAAACAAGTTTTGAATCTTGATTGGATATGATGTAACATGGAATTCCGAATTTGTAATGGCTGTTGGAAAAAATGCAGCTAAGTATTGTATTTACTATTTAGTATTTACTGCCCAACTTTCTGTTGGAAAAAATGCAGCAGATATATTGGCTACATTGAACTGAAAAACCAGGGTTATGTACATAATTAACTTAATTATGTACATAACCCTGGTTTTTCAGTTCAATGTAGCCAATGTATATGTTCCACTTTAATGTTTTGAGCTATACGAGTATGCATTCTTCAGATCTTCTGTGCTGTTTGAAACTTTGAAGAGAAGAAACTTAGAAATCTCAAATCTTTAAAGTCTAGATATTCACAAATATCATATATGAAATATGCAATTTTTATTTTTTAATTATCGGCGATAGGCTTTTATATGTGAGCATTATGGTCCTCAGAATTGTCTCACGCCGTAAAAAAACGCAGGCCAGGAAACTTTCTAGGGTTGTTCCTATCGGCGTATTCCTTGAACCTCCTACGGGTGCAAGTGCAGTGATATTATCATATTAACACTCAAATTCATATGTATTGAACTCGTTTTATCAATGATGTGTATTAAATTTTTAGTATTTTACCTGAAAAACGGAAACCCTTCGAAACGGCGTGAGACAAGTTCAGGCTTCGAGCACTTCCAGTTGCAGGGCACCGACAGGTAGGAATACGCCGACAGGAATAACGAATAAGTTAATAACCTGAGGTTGAACGTCTTTTTTAGGGCGTGAGACAATTCCGAGTAATATAATGCTCACATATAAAAGGCAACGCTGTTCGATTGAAAAACTATTGGCGTTAATTTTTTTTAAAAATCTATGCAAAATGTTTGGGGACGTCTGGCCGTCCCCGGGACGGTCGAGGGACGTTTAGGATGTCCCCGCCCGTCCCGGGGACGGCCAGACGTCCCCGAACTTTCAATGACATCCCCTCAAATTTTTACCGCGTCCCCGAAACGTTTCAGGTTTTCTGGTTTTGCAGGGGACGGCCAGGGGACGTCCCCGGACGTCCCCCCGTCCCGGAAACACCACAGGGGACGGGGACGGGGCTGGAGGGGCAGGGGACGCGTCCCCGTGTTTCCCTGGAGATAATTGAATTGTTTGACGCTGATTATGCCAAGAATGCCAACCCAAAAGAGGTGGTTCCTACATTGAGCGTCCTTTGAATAATATATAGTGCGAAGGAAGAGGACGGGTCAAGGGGATCATTCGAACATACATATCCAATTCAGCATAAAAACTAATACATTCATTCAACAGTTCACAAGCCATCTATTCAGCAAGCATCACCCATCGATTCAACATCTATGCACATCTAAGTCTGGTCCAGCATCTCACCAATTACATTCTCACCTACAAAACAATTTTGCAGTTATCTGCTACTTAGCAACCAATACAACAAGGAGCAAGAATATATCCGGTGCCACCATTGGAATCCACTCAACATTATTCATTCAGCACAACAGCCAATTCGTGGGAAAGAGGCATACGAATCAGACATTCAAAGAGACTACAAGTCACCAAGGTAAAGAATATAATCTATGACTCTAATTCTATGAAAGTAATAAACAATACAACCATTAGTAAGTAAAGTGGCCAAGTGCCATAGAGAATCAAGAATAGACATCCTATGAAGAAAAATACATTAATATAATAGGATATATGATGGCCAAAAGAATGCCACATATCATAAAAGTGGACAAATAGTCCAATCCCTATAAAGGGAATATGAATACATGATCCAAGGGATCAATGAATGAGAAGGCAAAGATCTTAAGGTATGAATTCTAACTTAACTCATGATATGCTAGGGAGAGAGTATCTAGTTTCCACGTCCTTAATCTTCTCTAACACTGGGTGAGAGCGAGTAGGTTGGGATAGGAAAGAGTGGTAGTTTATTAATGACTCTCGCACGATAGGTGATCCTCAAGACGGTGAAGTACCTCCGGGCATGAGGTGAACCCCTTGAGCCAAACAGTGAAATACCTTCGCGTGTGAGGTGAAACCCTTGGACCTATGACAGTGGAGAGTAGGTGACTCTCAAGAGGATGAAGTACCTCCGGGCGTGAGGTGAAGTTCCTCGAGTCAAGTGGTGAAGTACCTCTGGACGTGAGGTGAAGCCTTTGAGCCTATTAGTATTAACTAGCACCCTAACCACGTATCGTCCACCCAGGGTTATGATTAGATAAGATTAACGACTAGGCACGTTGAATCTCTAACCCTAAGTATATCATGAGGCTACAAGCATGATAAGGAATAGATATGAGCAAGTAGATACTTATAATTGTTCATTATCATTATGAGGTTTTAACCCTAATTCTTATTTATTATTGATTTAAATGTTCCTAATGTTTCTTTCAAGAACAAGTCTTGTGTGCTTGGTTAAGTATTCAAGGTTATTCTTAAAGTGGACATTACAGAAAATCACAGTCATTACATCAAAATGCTGGAATCTTTGATCATGAACAATAGCAGCAATTTCTTGGACCCAAATTGACCTCCAAACACTGATAAGTAGTGACCAAACAAGCCTCCAAATCACCTTCAGGAAGTATGGCCAGGTTTGGGAGTAGTACGGCTTTGTTGAGGGCTGCAAACTGTCAAACTCACAAATCTCCTCCTTAAATCTCTGTTTGGTATCAACAATGTCTGTGTAATGTTCCCTTCTAGTAAGCCGAAATTTTTCACCACCTTGCACAATTTCAACTTAGTAAAAGAGAGCATTAGTAATCTAGTTATCATTTATGTCAACATACAATCATTAATACTATAGCACATTTGATCATATTCACATTATGTTTCATATAATTCATTTCATCATCATACATTATGACATTCCCAATTCATAAACGGATTCATGTATATGTTATTAATTTTCATCATTGGTTCATGATATGTCTTGGGAGGGACTTATGGTAGACTCTAGCATTAACCAGCTCTAGATCCCAAGTATGATTTCATTAGGGAGATAGTTCCACCATCTCTTACAGAGGCCCAAAGGTTTCACTCACACGCGGAGTCGCTCACCATTTGGCTTGTGGGATTTCACTCACACACAGAGTACCTCATCTAGACGAGGGTCACCATCCGTAGAGCAAAATTAACTTTTACAAGTTCTTCTAGGCCCAAGGATTTCACCTAGATGCGGGGTTCCTCATCACTTGGCTCGAGGGACTTCACTCGCATCCGGAGTACCTCGTCCAGTCGAGGGTTACCTAGGCTAATTCAAACTATTCCCAACTACGTCATACCCAAGAGGTGATAGAGGGGTTAAAGGAAGAGTCCTAGTAAACTCCAAGTGTATCAGGAATTATAACGGAATTATAAAAGGCAACCAATCTTTTTATATTGCACGTAGATAAGAGATTACAACTCAATGCAATTTCTGATTGTTCAGATCGCTCAAGGCGCAGAACAAGAGCATACTCTTGCGAAGACTTACAAACCTAGACTATAATTCTCAACTTCCTAATTCTTGAATCTGACTCCGAATGCCTCAGCAATAGCATCGGGTTCTTATTTATAGCATAAGTCGGATGTCAAAAGTGATGCAGAGGTAAAACGCAACAGAAGCTTACAAATGGGAAGGAGTCGTCATTAACACAATCAGCATGTTAAAATCCTGGACATGCAGTATGTAATACCTATCTGCTTAACAGCATCATCATATTTCGAAGGGGCATGAAATATCCTCCTGTTAACTACTGTTCACTTCCTTATCGCCTTTCACCTGTCAGCAGCATCATGATATCCAGCAAGCGCAAACATCCTCCTGATGTTCACTGCTCATCATACCGCCAAACTCTTTCTTCATCATCATGATGTTCAGCATCATCTTCATCAGCAGGATATAAAATATCCGGTTCCTCCAATATATCCTGATGACGACAACTTCAAGCACCTTTCCCTCGATGCTTACGTCACCCCGATATCCGACTACTCAAACAACAGCATCAGGATATGACTTATCCGGTCATATTGAAACATCCTGATGATGTTAACTAAACTTTATGCCGATGACTTACGCCGATGCCAAAACACTTAGCGACAGCAGGATAAACTTGCATAGGGTGATATTCGCAATATCCTGATGATGATGACGTCACTTGCACCCGATGATGATGTCAACAGGATATAAGACACTTATATCCTCCGCAACATGATAATGAATATCCGGTGATCTTTTCAATATCCTGATGATGACCTTTCCGGTCCTTAGCCAAAAAGTGAACTTTCACTCCTGCATGCGATAGCGACATGCGGACGATGGATACACGCGAAAGATGATCCTGACGATGATATATACACTGAGTATATATCCAACCTATATCATCCTGATCCACTTGAAACATACAGTCTTCGTCAGCTTCATAACCCGATCCGGATAGCGATATACTCACAGATGTCGATGCGATTCACTCCGTCTGGAAAAGTACATGCAGATCCCTGTATATCCGTCAGCTGCATGCAAACTCACAGAACCGCACAATTTTATACAGAAAATATGATGATCGGGCCGGATCACCTTCAGCTCAAAACTTAACAGTTTATCTTCCTAAATCCTAGCACATGAGGATGCTAGGTTGATTCACAGCATGCTACCAATCGATCTCCCACACAATGAAATGCATAAACAGAAAACTAAAATACAACCTAAACTAACATGCATGACCATTCCACCGATTCACAGAATCAACCGGTGGAAGGGTTGAAAGAATCCATCAACCTGTAATCAGAACAGAAATCAAAACATAAACAGCTGATAAACCAGATAATGCAATTTGATGAGATCTTATTCAGATGAAACACAAATGTCCTGTTTCTACAACAATGTTTCACAATGTCTGGACTGATCTCTGGATCTCACTCAATCACCATAACACAACTACTACTCTTCTCTCTCTGATATGATATCAAACCCTAACTGATCTGAGTTATTTATAGCAATATCCTACGAGTACTACCAACTCGATTCCCAGCGGCTGGGAGCTTCCAAGCGGCTGGGAGAAGACAGCTCAGACAACCTGATCACGAACTCTAACTGCCTGCACACTCTACTAGGCTGATCTAATACATATGCATTGGTCAAATGGACCTTATTACATTATGAAGTCAAACATGCTAAAAATAGACTAATGTCCTGTCATGCGGACAATGAACCTATATCCTGTCTTGTAGGGGTGCTCCTGCACCATATTCCCCAGAAGAAAAAATCTCAAGTCCACTTGAGATGAGAGTATGAAGATCTGTACCATGTTTTTGGATCTACTCTTCAGTCATCCAGACTGCTTCAGAATTAGGTTTTCCCTTCCAAGAGACTAGATACTCCAAGTACTGTTTGTTCCGGGTCTGTTTGACCACTCTAGTGTCCAAAACCTTCTGCAACTGTGGAGGATCATGCTTGGGAATGTTATCATGGACTGTATCCTGTAGGAGTTCCTGATCTACATCTGGATCAGACTTGTATGGAGTTAAATCACATACATTGAATATAGGGGACAAACCAAGATCAGGTGGGAGTTGTATCTCATAAGCATTCTGTCCATGCTTGTGCAAAATCTGACATGGTCCAACTTTTCTCAGCATGAGTTTAGTATATTTTCCCTTAGGAAGTTTGTCCTTCTTCAAATGAACCCATACCAAATCTCCAACATCAAACTGTACATCCTTCTTCTTTTTATCAGCATATTCCTTATACTTCAAGGTGGTTTGCTGTAGTTGGGTCTTGACTTGATCATGAACCTCTTTGATGGCTTCTGCAAAAGCTTCTCCTTCTGCACTAACAGGGTCTACTGTAGGTAGATCTCTCAATTCCAAAATTCCTCTTGGATGCATACCATAAACTATCTGGAAAGGTGATTTCCCTGTGCTCCTATTGACAGTATCATTATAGGAAAATTCAGCTTGAGATAGAATATTATCCCACTTTTCTCCATGTTGTTTTGTCAAACATCTAAGCAAATTTCCTAAGGAACGGTTCACTACTTCAGTCTGTCCATCCGTTTGAGGATGATATGCAGAGGAAAAAGACAAATTTGTTCCAAGTTTCTTCCAAAGAGTTCTCCAGAAGTGACCAATAAACTTCACATCCCTATCTGACACTATGCTCAATGGCAATCCATGGATCCTGACAATCTCCCTGAAAAACAAATCTGCAATGTATGAAGCATCAGCAGTGGTTTTGCATGGCAAGAAATGTGCCATTTTGCTGAATCTATCCACTACAACAAAAACACTGTCAAACCCTTTCCTTGTCCTTGGTAAACCCAAGACAAAATCCATACTTATGCTTTCCCATGGTCTGGAAGGAATGGGTAAGGGCTGATATAAACCTGCATTAGTCGACCTGCCTTTAGCTTTCTGACATATCACACATGTCTCTACAAACTTTCTGACATCTGATTGTAACTTAGGCCAAAAGTAATGTCTTCGGACAAGATCAAGAGTCTTATCTAGACCAAAATGACCTGCCATAGCTCCACAATGTTTCTCCTTAATGATGTTTAACCTCATAGAACACCTTGGAATACATAACTGTCCACCTTTGAACAACAATCCTTCCTGAATCAAAAATTCAGAGAATTCAGCATGATATTTCTCTCCAAAAGAAGTACATACATGATATATCTCCCCAAAATTTTCATCAGTCTCATACATGGTCTTTAGTGAATCAATGCCAACACTTTCTAACTGAATCTGGTTGACTGTTAGAACTCTCCTGCTCAAAGCATCTGCAACTTTATTCTTGACTCCTTTTTTATGCTTCAATGTAAAAGTAAACGCTTGTAAGGTTTCTACCCATTTCATGTGTCTGTGGTTCAGCTTTTTCTGGCTGTTTATGAAACTCAGAGCCTGGTTATCTGTGAATACTATGAATTCCTTTGGCATCAAGTAATGCCTCCATTTCCTGAGTGACTGGACTAAAGCATACATTTCCAAATCATATGAGGAATACCTCTTTTTAGCATCATTGAGCTTCTCACTGAAAAATGCAATAGGTCTACCTTCTTGGCTGAGTACTGCTCCAATGGCCATGTGACTGGCATCACATTCCACCTGAAAGATTTTGTTAAAGTCTGGCAGTGCAAGGACTGGCTGCTGTGCCACCTTCTTCAATGTTTCAAAAGAATCATCTGCTATTTGAGTCCAAACAAATCTGCACTTCTGTCCTCCTTTGATGGTATCAAGCATGGGTGCACAAATATGACTAAACCCTCTTATAAACTTCCTGTAGAAGGTTGCTAACCCATGGAAACTTCTGACATCATTCATAGTCTTTGGGGTTGGCCAAGACAATATGGCACTTACCTTCTCCTTATCCATTTGTAACTTTCCTTGTGAAATGACAAAACCCAAATATGTGATCTCCTCTTGCATGAACAAACACTTGTCTAAATTTATCATCACCTGCTCTTCATGTAACCTCTTAAGAACCAAATCTATGTGTCTGAGATGTTCTTCTTTTGTGTTGCTGAAAATCAGAATGTCATCTAGATATACTATGACAAACTTACCAATGAACTCTTTCAAAACCTCATTCGTCAACCTCATAAAAGTACTAGGTGCATTAGATAAACCTAAAGGCATAACCTTCCACTCATATAACCCTTCATTAGTTTTGAATGCTGTTTTCCATTCATCTCCTGGCCTAATCCTGATCTGATGATATCCACTCTTTAGATCTATTTTTGTAAAATACTTAGCACCTCCCAAACAGTCAAGTAAATCCTCTATCCTAGGGATTGGAAACCTATACCTGATTGTCATCTTGTTAATAGCTCTGGAATCTGTGCAAAGCCTCCAAGTACCTTCCTTCTTTAGTGCTAGTACAGCTGGTACTGCACATGGACTTAAACTTTTCCCAATCAGACCTGAATCCAATAATTCTTCAATTTGTCTGGCTACTTCTGCATTCTGTTCTAGAGTTAGCTTATAGGCTGCTTTGTTTGGAAGTGTTGACCCTGGAATTAAGTCTATGCAGTGACTAATATCCCTGACAGGTGGTAGGGATCTTGGCATTCCTTCTGAGATGATACCTTTGTACTTATCCAATAGCTCTTGGATAGCTGGGTCTATGAACCTTTGCTTTTTCTCTTCCTTGACTTCTTGCTGCTGTTCTTTATTCACCCTCATACATGGGATTAGGGCATATGCAACTGCACCTTCTGCTGCTACTTCGAACTGTTTACCTTCCATCAACATTACCTTCACCTCTTTTCCTTTAGATTTCTCCTCCTTCTCCGTCAATGGTAGTAACTTTATATCCTTACCATCTTTAGTGATTGTATAGATGTTTCTAACACCATCATGTTGTGCCTTCAAATCATACTGCCATGGTCTACCAAATAAAATATTGCAAGCATCCATTGTGGTAATGTCAAACAACAACTTATCCTTATATGCTCCAATCTGAAATTCTACCCAAGCCTGCTCTTCTACAATTGTCTGCTGACCTTGGGTAAGCCATGAGACTTTATATGGGGATGGGTGAGGCAATCTCCTAAGCTTAAGCTTTGTCACCATTTCTTCAGACACAAAATTTTCAGTAGAACCAGAATCAATCAAAACTTTACATGCCTTACCTCCTGCTTTGCAAATGGTCCTGAAAAGAGACTTTCTTTGAGGGGATTCTTTGTCAGGTACCTTCATGGTAGTCACTGTTCTTCTCATCATTAGAGACTCTCCACTTTCTGGGTATCCATATTATCAGGAGCATTCACACTCTGAAAAGCATTAGAGCCTGTCATACATTGATTATCAGGTTCTTGGATCAGATTTGTTCTCCTTTCTCCTGTTGAGCTTGTGGCCTTTTCTGGACATCTGCTGGCTATATGGCCTTCTTTGTTACAGTTATAACATCTGATGGATCCTCTGCCCTGGGATCTTCCTCTGAAAGGTCTTCTACCTCTAAAGTTTCCTTGCTGACTATAATTTTCCCCTTGGTTCTGACTATTGTTTCCCTTACTATTGTCATGACTGGATTCTCCTTGATATCCATGTCCATGTCCTCTACCTCTAAAAGGATCTCTTCCACCCCTTTGTTGTCTTCCTCTTCCTCTATTGTGTTGTTCTTGTTTTCTCTTTAACTTCTCTTCTACTTTCAATGCCAACTGAAAGCATTTCTGAACTGTATCTGGATTATGCAGACTTAAATCTTCCTGAATATTGAACCTCAATCCATTAAGGTATCTGGCTACCTTCTCTTCTTCACTTTCCTTTACCTTTGTTTTCATACAAAGTTTCATGAATTCTTCTGTATATGAGCTGACATCTAGCTCCTTCTGCTTCAGGTTTTGCTTCCTCTTGTGTAATTGGATATTGTAATCCAATGGGACATAAGCTTCCTTTACTAACGCCATCATCTTCTTCCATGTAGTGACTCTACGCTTTCCTTCCTGTACTCTATCATCTTGGACGAAATTCCACCATGTCAAGGCAGCTTCTTTCATTTTTGACTGGACTATTTTCACTCTCTGTTGTTCTGGTATCTCCTCTGTTTCAAAGAAATTGTTCAAGGAGTCTATCCACTCCATCACTGAATCAGGTTCCATCTTTCCTGTAAACACTGGCAAATCCAATTTCACATCCATGGTTCTTCTCTCCATGGCCTTGAGGGCGTTCAACAGTGGTCTCTGGTCTGCAGGAACGACCTCCTCGTTCCAACTAGGGATCTCTTCTTCTTCCCTATCTTCTTCTCTACCAGAACCTACTCTGCTCCTCAACTTCGCTAACTCATCCTTTAATTCCTGATTTTGAGCCTTCACGGCCTTGCTCTCTGCAATCTGTTTCTTCACCAGAACTGCCAACTCAACGTTGGTCATCCTTGCCGGAATCTCAGATGTTCCTTCGTCACCTGACATCCTGCTATATCCTGATCTTTTCCAGAAGATCCTTCCTTTGCTCTGATACCACTATGATGCAGAGGTAAAACGCAACAGAAGCTTACAAATGGGAAGGAGGAGTCATTAACACAATCAGCATGTTAAAATCCTGGACATGCAGTATGTAATACCTATCGGCTTAACAGCATCATCATATTTCGAAGGGGCATGAAATATCCTCCTGTTAACTACTGTTCACTTCCTTATCGCCTTTCACCTGTCAGCAGCATCATGATATCCAGCAAGCGCAAACATCCTCCTAATGTTCACTGCTCATCATACCGCCAAACTCTTTCTTCATCATCATGATGTTCAGCATCATCTTCATCAGCAGGAGATAAAATATCCGGTTCCTCCAATATATCCTGATGACGACAACTTCAAGCACCTTTCCCTCGATGCTTACGTCACCCCGATATCCGACTACTCAAACAACAGCATCAGGATATGACTTATCCGGTCATATTGAAACATCCTGATGATGTTAACCAAACTTTATGCCGATGACTTACGCCGATGCCAAAACACTTAGCGATAGCAGGATAAACTTGCATAGGGTGATATTCGCAATATCCTGATGATGATGACGTCACTTGCACCCGATGATGATGTCAACAGGATATAAGACACTTATATCCTCCGCAACATGATAATGAATATCCGGTGATCTTTTCAATATCCTGATGATGACCTTTCCGGTCCTTAGCCAAAAAGTGAACTTTCACTCCTGCATGCGATAGCGACATGCGGACGATGGATACACGCGAAAGATGATCCTGACGATGATATATACACTAAGTATATATCCAACCTATATCATCCTGATGCACTTGAAACATACAGTCTTCGTCAGCTTCATAACCCGATCCGGATAGCGATATACTCACAGATGTCGATGCGATTCACTCCGTCTGGAAAAGTACATGCAGATCCCTGTATATCCGTCAGCTGCATGCAAACTCACAGAACTGCACAATTTCATACAGAAAATATGATGATCGGGCCGGATCACCTTCAGCTCAAAACTTAACAGTTTATCTTCCTAAATCCTAGCACATGAGGATGCTAGGTTGATTCATAGCATGCTACCAATCGATCTCCCACACAATGAAATGCATAAACAGAAAACTAAAATACAACCTAAACTAACATGCATGACCATTCCACCGATTCACAGAATCAACCGGTGGAAGGGTTGAAAGAATCCATCAACCTGTAATCAGAACAGAAATCAAAACATAAACAGCTGATAAACCAGATAATGCAATTTGATGAGATCTTATTCAGATGAAACACAAATGTCCTGTTTCTACAACAATGTTTCACAATGTCTGGACTGATCTCTGGATCTCACTCAATCACCATAACACAACTACTACTCTTCTCTCTCTGATATGATATCAAACCCTAACTGATCTGAGTTATTTATAGCAATATCCTACAAGTACTACCAACTCGATTCCCAGCGGCTGGGAGCTTCCAAGCGGCTGGGAGAAAACAGCTCAGACAACCTGATCACGAACTCTAACTGCCTGCACACTCTACTAGGCTGATCTAATACATATGCATTGGTCAAATGGACCTTATTACATTATGAAGTCAAACATGCTAAAAATAGACTAATGTCTTGTCATGCGGACAATGAACCTATATCCTGTCTTGTAGGGGTGCTCCTGCACCAAAAAGATTAGAACAATTTTGAGTTCCGACCATACAAACATGACACGCGTCTAACACTGTAGGTAGTGGAGGAGAAAGCAGCGATCAAGCACTACAGTAGAGCGTACAAAGATTCTTCACATGAGACACACTGCATGTGAATACGGCTCACTTTACATCCGAAAGTGACTACGGGGATCTTGCTTTTTAGATAGGGTTGCGTCCTATTGTCGGATCATAACGTGGCTGACATCACGGCACAGACAAGCCCATGTGCTAGCTACCATCTGAGTTGTAACCATCATTATCTTCATCAGTGGAGGTATTGTCATTGTCAAACACGGGATCCAGCTCATCAAAATCATAGTCATGATCTAAATTTGTTGGTGGAAGCAAATATCGAGGAAGAGGCCTGAAAGCAATTGCCAAGTCATCATCTCGTTGGTGGAAAGTATAAATAATTTTGGTAACTTCATCAGGAGAAGCAAAATCTATTTCAGTTCTTGCAATAATTAAAGCAGGGAGCAAGGCAACCTCCATATCTTCCACCTGGGCCTGTGGGAACCAATTATGAGTTAAAGGATAATATTCAATTCGTGGTAATGCATAATTAAATCTATTTTGCAAATAGCCTGATGGTCCACTCATTCCTTCTTCGACAGCCCAATAGAAATTTCTTTGCAAATGGTCAAAAAACTCTTTCATATCATCCTGTATGATCTTATCATTGTATCCAAGAAATAAGTCTGCATAGTCTTCAAATTCTGTTTGCAAAAGGGTAATGCTGTTAAACAAACCAAATTTTGCACACTTAAGAAAGTTCCTTTTGATCTTTATGGGCCAATTCATAGGCAACAAAGATGTAATGCAGACATCAAATGTAATGCTATTTCTTAGTGCAAAATAAATAGCAGCATTTTGAAGACCAAAGTGTGATAGAAATTCTGTTTGCTGGGGACCTGTAAGAATTCCTTTATCATAATTGTCTCTGATCAGATTCCTTAACTCTAGAAGCCATTTATTCAAGAAATGTGTGTGGAGGATAGGAGTAATAATTTCTGGAGGCAGCTGAGGTATCCACAAATCATTACCTTGTTCATTTTTACTAAGGAAAATTTCTGTACCATCATTTCTTACCAATGTATCCCCAATTTCGATCATCATACACATTGGTTCTGCAAGCTTGGCCATTTCTCGAGTAAGAGAATCTGCTAATGGATTATTATCTCCTTTAATCCATTCTATCTCAAAATCATAACCGATAAAATCAAGATACCATCGTGCAATTCGGCCATGGGCAATATCTTTGTTTGGTTTCTTGCTGAGCAGAGATCTCATTCGCTGACTGTCAGTTTTTACAATGAAATGAACAGGTTTAAGAAAAATCTTAAACTTCTCTATACCCTTCTTTACAGCCAAGATCTCTTTTTCATATATGGTGTACCTGCATTCTGTATCAGTGAAGGTTCCTGATCTGTAACCACACACTTGTGCTCCTTTCGATGGAATATCCTGTATGAGAACAGCACCCCAAACATCATCAGATGCATCAGTGAATAGAATTAAAGGATATCCATTTTTAGGTAAATGAAGAGTTGTTGGGCAGTAGAAATTCCCAAGAATGGTGTGTATTTCAAATGTTCCAATGCTTTTCTATGTAGGCTATTCTTAAATATCATTCACTTTAATGGTCAAAAGTCAATTTTGATCAATAAAAATAGGACAAATATTTACTACTTTTCATTGTAGATGAAGTATAAAATTGCTATTGACTGTTTAATCATTAAAGTGAATAATATTTAAATAAAGTGTTCCATACACCTTCTTTACTTTCAAATGCATACAATCATCATTGGTTCATGATATGTCTTGGGAGGGACTTATGGTAGACTCTAGCATTAACCAGCTCTAGATCACCAAGTATGATTTCATTAGGGAGATAGTTCCACCATCTCTTACAGAGGCCCAAAGGTTTCACTCACACGCGGAGTCGCTCACCATTTGGCTCGTGGGATTTCACTCACAGAGTACCTCATCCAGACGAGGGTCACCATCCGTAGAGCAAAATTAACTTTTACAAGTTCTTCTAGGCCCAAGGATTTCACCTAGATGCGGGGTTCCTCATCACTTGGCTCGAGGGACTTCACTCGCATCCGGAGTACCTCGTCCAGTCGAGGGTTACCTAGGCTAATTCAAACTATTCCCAACTACGTCATACCCAAGAGGTGATAGAGGGGTTAAAGGAAGAGTCCTAGTAAACTCCAAGTGTATCACTAACTTGTCTTTTCATTGATTTCATAAATAACATAATTGTTCTTATTAGCATTTAACACATGATGCCTTATATTAAGACATCATGGCCTTATGTCAGAATTGATCATATATCATTAACATCTTTGATTCCATAATTATGTTTATTCTTCATATTGGTTTATCCTTATGCACATTCATGGTCATATCTAAGTTTAGTTCATTTATTCATGGTTAACATTATAAATGTACCTATCTAACTTGACAGTCCACCCATATTCATAATCAGAAATAACAACACTATTATATTCTTTCATTAATCCAGATTATCTTAATTCTATTCACATATATATGCAATATTCTCATTACCTTTCTAATATGCTATATATATATATATATATATATATATATATATATATCTTTATTCTATCATTTCATTCTATCATGAATAATGCTAAAGAGATCATTTATATATCTAACATTTTATCTTATGAAAGGCAACATACCAGTACAACAATAGATCAATGCTGTGTGGGTACTAACTGCTGTAGCCGTTCAAGCTTCTGTGATGATGAATTTGCAACTGTAAACCCTCCTAATATTAGCCGCTACTATTGCTTACTAACCACCACCTCAATGATATCGTGGGAATGCAATTGGCCATTATACCTTGTCCTCAGATTGATTGCTATTACCAACCATGTGATCGTTGTATGCTGCTTGGGTACAACATCTGCCAGCATAGTATATTGTTCGGCCTTCCTTATGATGTTTGGCACTTCACGAATGGACTAGATGATAGATGAATCCCACTTTCAACATGAGGCCACCCTCTCAATTCCCATACGTCGCTTTAGGAAATAGGAATACTATCTCTTAAGATGTGATTGTGATCAATTCGATGATAGACTTATAATGCAAGGATCCGGAACTACCTTCAGGATCAGCGCTCAGGAACTATATTTCAGTGTCATCAACATTAGGGATCAGCGCTCCAAGCGATCTATAATGTTCCCTGAGATATGCGATATTTTCCTTATCCTCCCCCTTTTACCCAACCATCGATCACTATATATGTATGTTGAGTGGTTGTTGGATCGGTCATGACTTTTGGGAGGTTCGCTGGTTGTTAAGACAACGATTACTTTTAATTTATATAACATGCTTCCTCATACATAGTATGGGATTCTTTTGGGTATCACCGCACAATTGAATCTTATAATAATAATATTTAGTATGGAATTTTATTTATGTTTTTATATTAGTATTACATACTAATTAATATATATATATATATATATATATATATATATATATATATATATTATATAATATTATATTCAATAGTATTATTATATTATTACTATTATAATTATAATAATACTTAAACTGACAATACAATAAATATATTGTATTTTAATTATATAAACATATTCATAAAATAATATTAATTAATTAATATATTCATTAAATATTATTATATACATGATTATCATCAAAGCGACTTTGTCTTATCAACATGTTTAAATCTTTAATTTAAACAATGCCTTAAAATGGGGTCATGACAGGCCTTCCCTCTCGAGATTGCTTGCCCTCAAGCAATCATGACGATTTCTTTTTAATGTCTACTTTCCGATGTGTTGAGATGGAATCGTAATTTTGATCTAGAATGAATATTGCCTTAGTGAAAAGAAATTGATTGTGATCCCATGAAAGAGGATTTGTGATCAAAAGAGTATTTGTTTGACGTTTTGAATAATAACGATGGGATGCAAGTATCATAGGTTGATAAGATTCGAGAGTATTGAGATTCTAAGATTTCAACAAGTGACGAGACATCTTGAAAATTTGGAAAGATAATTTTAATGATTTTGTAGAGAATGTAGATCGTAGAAGTGTTTTAAAATAGTGTGCTGATAATTACGATAGAAGAGGATGAAACACAAATCATAAATACACGTAGTGCATGAAACATACACAGAGCTTACATGCTTAATAATTGATACACAAAATATATGGAGCATGGACATAGTATGTAATATATAGGTATATGTATGTAATACATGAAATACATAGCATACACTTGATACACAAAGTATAAAGCATACAAGGTATATGCGCATAATACATAAGACATGAAGCAAGTAGATCATGAGTGTGTATATAAGTCATGGAGTACACACATGAATACATGCAGTTCAATTATGCAATGGAGTGCATAAGTCATACAAATCATAGAGTATGCATTTATAGAGTATACATTCAAATACACATACAAGCATAGAGTATATACTCAAAATGTAACTACAATCATAAAGTATGCACTCAAATACACACACAAAGTCATAGAGTAAACACTTGGAATACAAATACATGTCATACAATTGCAAAGGTTAAATACAAATTCAGAGAGTATACACTCAAATACGATTACAAATACAAGTCACGGAGTATACATTTGAATACATATTCACACTTGAATACACATCATACACAATCATATGAGGCATGCGCATATAAATACAAGTTATACAATTACAACTTCATACAATTGCAAATACAAGTTATAGGGCATGCACCCATTCAATTTCAAATACATGTCACAATTTATAGAATCATAGAGTATACATTTGGATATGACTATAAAGTATACACTTGAGTACAAATACAATTTCATAGAACGTACACTTAAGTACATATGCAAGTCATGGAGCATACACTCAAAGTTAATTACGAGTCATAGAGCATACATTCGCATACAAGTACAATCATAGAGTACATACTCGAATACAAGTAAATACAAGTACAAGCCATGGCATATACATTTGAATACAAATACAAGTATACTGTAAGATACCCAACTAGTTCTACTAAAATTTTTCCTTAGATAAATTTACTTGTACTTAGCTTATCAACTACTTAGCACTTTATGACAAACATCAAAGATAGCTACTTGAATGATTCAAACTTGAAGCTGGGTACTTGTATTCTGCTTGATTCAATCTTATTGCAAATGTCTTATTACATAGATAATGCCTTCAATAGCATGAAGTTACAACTTATTCAAAGGGAATTACAAAAGAAGGCCTTGAAGCCTTGATGTCTACAATGATTTCTTTACTTGATCAACTCTATGACGTTAACTGAATGTCAACACCTCACAATATAACAAGGGAGCATCACCCCAACACTTGAAACTCGCAGGCCTCAAGATTACAAGCTCAATAGCTTTGCAGAGAGAATTTTGTCAAATGAACAGATGTCAAATGAATGAAAGAGCTCCTCCTTTTATAGGCCTTCCAAAGGCAATGAAGGCACGTTTTTCAAGAAGCATATCCAAAGGAATATTCCATCTGATGACTCATTCTGAGTTGGCAAGCTCATCTAGAGACCTTGACACGGATCCCGAAGACATTCTGTGGACCAATGAGAGCTCAAGTAGTTACAACTACCTTATCTTCTGACTAGGCGCCAACTGAATGGAGTGGAGACCAGTATAGGCACCATCCTAAGCTGGGCGCTTCCTTGAGGTGGCAGAGACATGGATAAGCGCCTGGTGAGGTTTGATGACTCTATATGCCCTTAAATCATTCTGGACGCCATCTGGAGGTTGGAAAGATGGGGATTGACACCCAAACATACTTAGGCGCAATTGCAAGGTTCTTCTGACTTGGCGCCAACTTTGGAAGGTTCACAGGAGTTTTGGCACCTAGGTTACAACTTGTCAACTTCTTAGAGAACTTTGAAACAACGTGACTTCCAATGATTATTATCTTACCTCCCTTTTGAGCGCCTTGTACCAACATTGATCCTGAGGATTTCAACTTTGCTCAGGCGCACCTATTGATAGAAAAGGGTCTAGATGGGCGCCTTGAGAAGAAAGTGGGTTTGCCTTGCTAAAACCTTCAACTCAATTCGTATTTGAATCAACATGACTATCTTCAATCCAGCGCCTTTCACCATGGGTGGATCAAAAGCTTTTTTCCCTTCTTAGGCGCACTTTTAGATGAGTTCTTTTAGGCGCAATCAAGGTGCCAGGAGAAGAGTAAAATGGCGCCTTCGCTTGAATTGTTCATCTTGCATGCAAGTGTCTACTTCCAAAGGTATTGAAGTATACCCGGAACATTACCCCTATTAGCGCCTTGGCTTATTGGAGAATTTGGAGATCCATTTATCAATGAGGCGCATCATTGAGAGAAAATAACATGGATTTGGCGCCTAGTCTTGAATTGCCCAATCTCCCTGAAGAGCGCTCCTACTTGAAGTCTTTGAAACGAAACCAAACACTTGTCCTACCAAGCGCCTTGACCTCTTGCAGAGTCTGGAGATCATCTTCCTACTTAGGCGCATTTTCAAGGTTGTCTGAGCAAGAGCTAACATCACAACACCTAGGCGCACTTTTGATGATGCATTCTAACCCTTCAAACTATCATTTGACATAGGGCGCCATTTAAGGTTTGCTCTGTCATGCTCTAGCGCCTAAAACTCCTTCAACCTTGGGCGCAAATTCAGTGTCCTGGAATCATGCATTGGCGCCTTGATGCTCTAGGCGCTCATGTTGGATGATGTAACCTGATGCTAGCGCCTAAAGTGAATAGGCCTTCTTCATTGTCCCACTCACTTAGAAAACTTCATCATGTTGATCAATCAACCATTTCCATTGGATCTTTTGAAGGCGAGATTTCACTTGATCAATCCTTCAAGGAATTCACCATTTGTAAAGGAGTCTAGGCGCAATATGAGGACTAGGCGCACTTTGAGTGTTGTGAAGGCTAGGAAGTGCGCCTAACTCACTTAGATCACTTCAGTGATTCCAAACTCAACACTGGAGGATCCTGCAAGTTCAATAGGTTCACATCATACCCTTAGATGACTCCATCCTCTTGATTACATCCTTCAAAACCCAAGGCGCACATTTGGTAGGTTCAACATGACATGGGCGCCCAAGCATGAAAACTTCATTATACCTTGCTCAAGTCCATATCTGATCTAGGCGCTTGGTTGGTGGAACCCATCCAGGTGGAGCGCCTTCTGTTTGAATCCTCATCTTCAATGCCAGAAGTGACTCTTGAAGCTAGGCGCTAGAAGGAGTGTGTCCTGCCAAAATGGGCGCCTTGCTCATGACTTAGTGGATTCTGACTCAAAACTACTTGATTCTACCTGCAAAATAACACACAGAGTTAGTCAAAACCCATTTCATTCCCTTATCATTCAGAATTAGCCTCCGGGAATGAGGAGTAGGCTAATCCATTCATCACTTGGTGCTCAAGCCGAAAATGGGGACATGACATATACTCGAGTACAGATACATGTTCATAGAGCGTTTATTCGAATACAGGTACACTCGAATACAAATACATGTTAGAGCATACACTTGAAACAAATACACTTTATAGAGCATCTACCACACATTAGGTATACATGCGGACAAAGTATACAAATGCAAGTTATAGAGTATGCAATCAGATTCATAATCATACTTGAATGCAAAGCATAGAGTATACAATTTTCAAATACAATACAATTATAAATTCATAGTCATAAACTTAGCACATACACTTAAACCTTGAAGTGTTCATATACATATAGGAATACACGAATACACACCAAGCATGAGGGCACAAGTACGACTACTTATGAAACATGTAGTAAGAAAGTATAAGCATCTACACATGAAGAATTATGACATGAGTTATGCATACAAATACACTCAATGAGGTATACACACCAAACACACGCATAAATGTCCAAGTGGATCACATATACAATCAAGGCAAGAAGCATATAGGAGCATGCAAGTAAGAAGTAATGCAAGGAAATACACAAGATTACACAGATAAGACGTAATACTCATAGAAACATACAAAGTTATAGAGTATACAATGGAACACACAAAGTCATGGAGTACGTACTTGAATATACGTAAGTCATAAGTATATGTCGGTCACAAAGTATACCCACATACGTTGCAAAGTACACACACGAATGCACACAAGTCGCAAGGGATACCTACAAGTTATAAATATACACGTAAGTCACCAAATATTCACTTGAATACAAGTAATGCATAAAATATGCATAGGAAGCATGAACCATATATGTGAATGCAGGAATCATGCACATAAGTCATGAGGCATACTAGTGAATTCACGGAGTTACAAAATATGAATACATGTAAGCCACAAGATATACGAATACACTTGAATACATGTAATTCACAAAGTATACATTTGAATGCAGAGTCACAGAGTATAAGTACAAAGTCAGAGTATACAAATATGTAATGTGAAATTTTTATTCCAACTTAGCTAAGAATACTTGCAACAAATAACTATTCAAATAAAAAGGAACAAGTACAACATGTAGTCAATGAAACCCCAACTTCAAATAGCTTTATTCCTTTGCTCAAATGATGCAATTACAAAATAATATTTCGCTGCCCTCTATGACAGTCATGCACAAATTTCAGATCAGACCTTCAACCTATCACAAAAGGACTTCAAACTCTTGACAAAAGATAACTAAACAATGAAGAATGGCTGCCAATCGATCCCCAAATGATTCCAGCTCTAGTTGTCCATAGAAACACAATGAAATGTGACTGTAGGTGGTCTGATATAACTGTTATATAGGACTGATATGTCTGTCCTCTTCCAGCAAGATGAAAGATGGCAAAATCTCCCTCAAGAAGCCCAACGATAGCTCGTAGGCTTGAGCGAATGGTTGGGAATGATCACCACAAGTGTCAAATCTATGATGGATGTCAAACACAATGTTTGTATGACTGTGGCTGAATAATGAATGGCTGGAAGTTGTTCAAATCGCCCCAAAATACTTGATACAAAGCCCTCTTCAATGATTCTCAATCATAGAATGATCATCCAAGACCTGCAATATCTCCCTAATACCTGCAAATTCAATCCAATGGTGAAATTAGAAGCAATATCACCTCACAATTCGTAGGGGGTCATCACCCTACAAGGCAAGGGGTCATCTCCTTGCAATAAAGTATGAAAATCGGAATCTTCAAGCTTGCAAATGAAGTAAAAACATACCAAATCAGTCGTGTTCAAATGTGATGAAATCCTCTATTTATTCTTGGCCGATTGGGTTGAGTCATTGTAGTTGTTTCCTTGCATTTAATTTCTTTCCAATTGCATTGAATTTATCAATTGCTCTTCTCCTTCTATGGCGAATCCTTCTTGGGTAAATGTGCTTGGCATTGCTCTTTGTTTAGATGCTCTCCTTCTGATTGATGCACCTCCCACGAGAAAAATCGTTCCTCTATGCAATGAAGCGTGCTGTTATACAGGGAAGCGTCTCTTCGTTTGATGCAAAACATGTTCGGTGATATATAGGCACGCTTTTGACATGCTTTAGGCACCTTCAACTCGAATTTTGGCGCACCGGAATCAACACAGGCACACTTCCTCAGAGTTAGGTGCGCCTTCCTTTGACAAGTGCATTTGAGACCTTGGAAGCACGCCAATTTTAACAATCTTGTGTCATTTTCATACCTTCAATCACTTCTTTTCTCAGTGTGTTTAGCATTTTGGACGGGTTTGTGTAGAGAAAACAAACTCATCTTCAAGTTGGAATGCTTTTTGAATGAAAATCCTCTTGCCTTGGTGCGCCTAGCACGCCTTTGTAATGTCACCATTTTGAGCTAGACGTGATTTTGGGTTTGAGCTTGGTCCTAGACGATGAAAAATGGTAATATTGGCTCAACTAGTGATTTTGATGGGTTTTTGGCTAAGTGTTGCTAAGAGTTACTGTTTTATTTAGCCAAATATCAAAGTTCTTCTAGAGGATAGAGATTGGAACAATGGGAAACACAATATTCAAATTGTATTTTCATTATCTCATTGATTGGATCGAGTGGTGCCAAGTGGACAAGGAAAATGACAATTTTTAATTGTATTTTTCAAAATATCTATTTGCTCGAGTTCTAATGCCAAGGATAAGGATAATTGCATAATTTGTTGTGCCAACACATGGATAAGGTAAATGTCATTGAAATGGATGCCAACGTATGAGGAGTTTAGAGTTTTGTGCCAACACTAAGTGAGCAAAAGGTGTAATTGCTCCAAGGAACAAAGTAAATGCAAGTTTTCATTGCTAAATGTGTCAACGGCTACTAGGAGGATCAACGCTCATGAAAAGAGGTAAATTTTGAAATTAAAATTGCATTATGCTCATAGAAATGGGCGCACATGGAGGAGGATTTAAATGTAAATTTCCAAGTTTGTTATGATTCACCCAAGGATGACTATGGAGATTTTTATTAAATAAAAATGCAAGTGCTGATGTGGAATCGCGCCCAGCTATGAGGGAGGTTTTTTATTAACAAAATATTGTCTTCCTATAGCCACCGCCCATGGAAAATGCATTTAAAAATGCAAGAAAGGCCGTTTTGCCCAAGGGGCGTGGATATCGGAGGTGAAACTCATTTAATAAAAGCAAGAATGATTTTAAATTGTGAGCTCTCATTGATCCAATGCATTTAAAATTGTTTAAGGAGGTGAATTATCATTGGTGGACTTCAAACACATTGTAAAACCAAGCAAATTGGGATGCCAAGCCAAGCTCAAGGATAAATAGCACCATTTGCATTCATTTTGCAACTTTTGATCATATGGTAAGCTTTCATATTTCATGTTTTATTGCTGGAAATTGCATTTTTTCAGTCAATTGTCAAGGTGATGCTCCCTTGATTGAAGTGGTGATGATCCCATGTCATTGTATGAGATGATATCATGCAGATGTCATCATTGTTCTTGAATTGCAGGTTGATATTGAGGCATTTGAAGTGAATTTGTGTTGCATTTGAAACCCTTGGTGATTGAGGAAGACTACCAAGGTAGTCGATTTGACTACAAGTGTGATTTTTGTGAATTTTGACATCATTTGCATGGACTGAGTTTATAACAGCAAGCTGGAAAATTCATTTACAGGGTTCTTAGGTTGGATTTTGTGAAGACAATTGTGTTTGAAGACAAGCAAGCATCATTGGAAGCAATCCCAAGCCAATTGCTCACTCTAGGAGACAATCTCTTGCATTTTGAAAAGGGTTTTGATGGATTTTTGTTGACTTCTTCATTGCTGGAGTATATCAGAGATATCAGCATTTCTAACAGCGAGTTTATCAGAGATTTCAGACTTGATTAGAGCTCTTTCAAACCCTAAGTTAAGCTGAGTTGATGTGTTGGACATTCTACTTGATATTGGCATTGATCCTCTAGGGTTATTGGTGTAATTTGATGCATATTTGTACATGTAATAAGGTTTGATATGAAAGAGTTATTGACTGTCATAAAAACCAGCCATTAAGCATTTGTAATTTTCATATTTGAACGCTTCAACAATGCAAGGTGTTTGGGTATCTATGTGTTCATATGTTTGTTGATGTTATTTGGCATCTTGTTGTTCATTTTTAAAGTGAATTTGAAGGAAAAATTTCAGTCATCATTACTAGGGTATTTTACAGCCTTCTTCTTGCCGAACGTGTCTCAGCCAATGCAAGTGTAATGTCCCCTTTCCGGAGGAGTGTTAGCCTATACTTGGTTCCCGTAGGCTAACTATGGTGGTTAGGGAACTTTGGCAGTTCGTTTGGTGGATTTTGGGCACTTTGGCAGAAATTTACTATTTTAGTAAGTTAGGGTTTCGGCTGGATGAGGCAGTTTATGATGGGAGGCAGAGCGTTTCGTCAAGACCTTTCGAACGGTCTATAATTCATAAAATTCTGATTTAACACGGAAGGGAGCTTTTGAATGGACAGATAGTGCTCAACAGTGCTTCGACAAGTTTAAGGAGGTGATGAGTAGTTGTCCAGTTTTGGCTATACTGGACTTCTTGAAGCCATTTGAGCTTCATTGTGATGCCTTGAGGGAAGGCATAGGGGCGGTGCTAATGCAGGACAAGCACCCCATTGCTTTTGAGAGCCGAAAGTTGAGAGGTCTTGAGAGGAGTTATAGTATCTATGACAAGGAAATGCTAGCTATTATGCATGCACTAGCTAAGTTCAGGTAGTATTTGGTGGGGGGAAAGTTTGTTGTCAAATCGGATCACAATAGCCTGAAGCATTTTCTTAGTCAGAAGGACTTGAACGATCGACAATAGAAATGGGTCAGCAAGCTGCAGGCATATGACTTTGACATCGTCTTTGTCAAAGGAAAGAAAAACATTGTTGCTGACGCTTTATCCAGGAGACTGCACTTGTGTGCTATAGGGGAGATTGCAGAGGACTGGAGGGTTATGATTTCTATAGAATATGCAAAGGATCAGTGGGCTTCTGGGATTACGGATGGCACTATCCGTGATGACAGATACACTATTGTAAATGACTTGATCATTTACAAGGGGAGGATCTTTCTGGTGCTAGCTTCTGCTATGAAGCAGAAGATCTTGAGAGATTTCCATGACTTGCCTATGGCGGGGCACCCAAGATTCTACAAGACATACAGGCAGGTTAGAGAGAGGTTTACTTGGAGAGGCCTCAAGATAGAAGTACAAAAGTATGTGAGGGAGTGTCCAGTATGCCAACATAACAAACATGAGCACTCCTTCCCAGGTGGATTGTTGCAGCCTCTTCCCATTCTTGAGAGGAAGTGGGATTGTATATCGATGGACTTCATTACAGGCTTGCCGAAAGCCCAAGGCAGGGACTGCATCTTTGTGGTGGTTGACAAGTTGACGAAGTTTGCCCATTTATTTGCCATTTTAGCCACTTATATAGCAGCTCAGGTTGCTGATTTATTCTTCAAAGAGATATTCCGACTTCACGGATTGCCTAGGAGTATTGTGAGCGATAGAGACAATAAGTTCCTTAGCAATTTTTGGCAGGAGCTCTTCAGGTTGACAGGGACAAAGCTCACCCCTAGCATGAGCTACCACCCCCAGACGGATGGACAGACCGAGATAGTTAATAAGTGGGTGGAGGGATACCTCAGAAATTACATAGCCGGGCAGTAGAAGGCATGGGTCAAGTGGCTTCATTTGGGAGAGTATTATTATAACACCACTTACCATATGTCCATTCAGATGACACCATTCATGGCACTCTATGGGTATGAAGCTCCTAGTTTCCTGGACTTGTTGTTTGGGGATAACAAAGTAGCTAAGGCTAGAGACCTCTTACAGGACAGTTAGGATATTATGAGGTCTTTGAAGGAAAACATACAGAAGGCACAAAACCAACAGAAACAATATACAGACCAGCATCGGGTTGAGCATTCTTTTGAGGTAGGGGATATGGTGTATCTTATGCTATAGCCATACAGACAATCCACTCTTAAGAAGAGTGGTGCCGAAAAGCTGAAGCCACCCTACTATGGGTCATTCAGGGTCACTAGGAGGATCAGAGAGGTGGCTTATGAGCTGGAGTTGCCGGTAGGGGGTAAGGTACATAATGTTTTTCATGTGTGTCACCTCAAAAAGGCACTGGGACACAATGTAGTGCCTTCCACTATCATGTCCCCATTTCCGGCCTAGTCAACAATGAACATGAATTAGCCTATTCATCATTCCCGTGGGCTAATACGTATGACAAGGGAATGAATTTGGTTTTGGCTAACTGACTCTTGTAGTTTTGCAGGTCAAGACCTTTAATCAAGCACTTCTAAGGAAGTAAACAGTCATTTAAGACAAGGCGCACTTTCTTGTCTCTGCATATCACTTTTGGCGCCTTGAATATTAAGAGGTTGAAACTATGGGGTTGAGCGCCCAGTGATAAGGAGAAGTCCTTGGAAGTTTGTAAGTGATTGAAATCATCAAAATGCCAAAAGAATAAGCTAAGAGACTTAGGCGCATTTTTGATTCTCGACACTCTCAAATGTGTGCCTAGAGAATCAAGGCGCCAATTCATGTCTCTAGAACCTTAAATGTGCGCCTTATCAAGAAAAGGAGTGGGAGCCTAAGCTTTGATCTCCATAAGGTAAAACCTCTTCCAAGAATCATTGACTAAGACATGAGATCATCAAGCAAGATTGAGGCGCACTTTTCCTCTTGTTCAACCATGAATATGTGCCTCCCTTGGAATCCAAAATTGCGCCTAATGAGGACATATCAACCTGCATTATTAAGTGAACATCTTTAAGCAGGGGATCATTCTTAGTTATTACCCAATGATTTGAGATCATTTAAGTGTCAAAAAGCAAGCCAAGATGATGAGGTGCACTTTTTAGTCTCTACAACCTCAAAAGTGCGCCTAACTTGTGAAGGAAGAGATCATTGTCAATGAGCTCAAACTAAGTCTCAACTTGACTTAGGCGCCAGTTTGCACTCTTGTCACCTTCAATATGCGCCTAAGTAAGCTAGGCGCAAATCTTCATCTCTCCAACCTCCAAGTTGCGCCTAGACTCCAGAAACCTCATTTGTGTGCCTAATGGTGAAAAGCTTCATTCCTCAAGTCGATATGGTGTTTGGATAGTAGAGTCTTCTTCCGGAGCGAAGATACAACATCCGGAGACGATGAACCTTGAAGATATCTCTCCCTAGAGCAAGGCGCTATTTCCTGTCTCTACAAGTCCAAATCTTCGCCTCAAAGAGGATACTTCAATTCACTTCACTTGGGAGAATGAATCTCCAATACAAGTCAGGAAGTCTTCATTGAACATTGTCAAGTGTTTTCTAGCATCTGGAATCATCAAAACTTCACCATGTCAGCTAGGTGCACATTCATTCTCCTACAAACCCAAATTGGTGCCTAAACTTGAGACATCTACCTAAGGCACAGTTTCACATCTCCATGATCCTGTTTGGGCGCCTAACCATGAAGGAATCAATTGTGATGTTGGGCGCACTTCTTCACTTGAAGAACATCATTCTAGCGCCTAGACTGGAGGAGTAAGCATGCAAGCAGTGGGTCCTAGAATGACTTTGGGAGGCGTACCAGATAAGGCTTCCAACTCAAGAGTGAGTTATCCAATGGAATATTCCTCTAGGATATGCTCATTGGAAAATGTGCCTTGGTTACCTCCTTGCTCTAGTGGAGGAGCACTATAAAAGGAGGAGAGCGACTTTATTTGGCATCTTGTGGCTATTTGATATTACTTGGATTGAAGTCATTACTTGCAACTTGAATACACTAGCAACTTGAAGACAAGATACTTCTGGTTTGAAGACAATCATTGTTCAATCTAGGCGCTAAGGCCTATCTTTTGTAATCATTGTAATAAGCTGAACATTGATGCTATTAACCATCTGTTGAATGTAATAAGAAGTTGTATTGACAATTGCAATAAGATATCTCAACTTCATTGTTTGATCAATTCATGTTGATTTCATTCATGTTAGATGTTGATTAATTGAAGTAAGAAGTAAGAAAAAGTTAGCAAAAAATTTGGTTAAGTATAGTGGGGTATCTTACATCCACAGAGTTGCCTCCTCTTGATGAAGAGGGGAAGTTGATTTTGGTACCCGAGGCCATCATTGATACCAGGGAGAGGACTTTGAGAAGGAGGGTCATCAGGGAATATTTGGTGAAATGGAAGAACCTACCAGTAGAGGATGCTACATGGGAGAACGAGCAAATCTTTTTGCATCCAGATCTGAGATTGCTTGAGGCAAGCAATCTTGGGGAGGGTGGACTGTAATGTCCCCTTTCCGGAAGAGTGTTAGCCTATACTTGGTTCCCGTAGGCTAACTATGGTGGTTAGGGAACTTTGGCAGTTTGTTTGGTGGATTTTGGGCACTTTGACAAAAACTTACTATTTTTAGTAAGTTAGGGTTTCGCCTGGATGAGGCAGTTCATGATGGGAGGCAGAGCGTTACATCAAGACCTTTCCAATGGTCTATAATTCATAAAATTCTGAGACCGTTTGGGCTTTCATATTAAAGTCTGTAAATTATATTAATTATTAATATTTGGACTTTAATATATAATGTTGTGACTTAGGAAAAATAAAGTGAAATAAATATAAAAGTCAGTCACTTGGACTTGGGCGTTGAGGGAAGAGGAATAAAATTAATGAAATGAAATATTTTCCTCTAACCTATGATTTATTTCATGAGGAAATATAAAAGGCAAAAAGTGAAGCTTTTCATTCATTCACGACATATCATATTTTCTCATGTTTTTGCTCTGCAACTTTGATGGTTTGGAGAACTTCTTCCAGCCATGGCATTTAGTGACGGAAACCACCATTTGTAACAGCAATTCGAGGGTGTGAGAGATCATCTGAGGTTGCTCGGGGTAGCCATACATCTGTGGTTACATTTGTGCTTCATTTATATTTCAGTTTGGTGACTTTGTGCTTTGTTGCGGAGGGTTTATGTTAAAGATTTTCATACTTTCTTGACATTGTAATTGCCCAGGGATATCAGATAGCAATCTGCACTTAATAGACAGCATTTTAAGAGGAGTTTGGACTGCATTGGAGACTCACAAGCTGGCCGTACATGTATGTAATGTTCCTTAGTGGTTTTAACTGAAATTTTATTCCAACTTAGTTAAGAATGCTTGCAACCAATAACCCATTCAAATGCAATACAACTTATACAAAATAGAATCAATGAAACCCCAAACTTCAATACTTATTCTTTATTCAAATGACGTAATGATAAAACAATAGTTTGCTGCCCCTGATGACAGTCACACAAACATTTATATCAGGTCCTTCCGAATGATTACAAATAGCTTCAAATTGACTTTCAAATCTTTTCCAAATGATTGCCCAACAATGGAATTTGATTACAAACAAGTGCCAAATGGTTCCAGCCGTTGTAGCACACTAATATTTCACTGTATGATGGTCAAGAACTGACTGATATAGCTGATGCAATCACTGTATTACTCCAGCCAAGTATGATTTGGCTTATACACGCGAAAGCCACCCTCAATTGCAAATTGGTAGAGTCAACAAAGATGGGAAAAGCCTCCAAGGTCCTCAATTTGTCCTTGAATCTTCAAATAGCCTTCAAAGTATGGCTGTAGGTGACGGTAGTATGACTGTGGCTGACTGTAACAAAGATGTAAAAGGCTGGAAAATGCCCAAACTCCACAAACGCTTGATACCACACCTTCAACAATGATCTCTATGATGAAACTAAGATATCCAATGCTTGAGATCCTTCTAAAACCTGCAAATTGAAGTCCAATGGTGAAATTAGAAGCAATATCACCTCAAAATCGTAGGGGGTCATCACCCTACTAGGCAAGGGGTCATCTCCTTGCAATAAAGCATGAAAATCGGAATCTTCAAGCTTGTAAAAGAAGTAGAAAACATACCAAATCAGACATGTGTTCAAATGTGATGAAATCCTCTATTTATTCTTGGCTGATTGGGTTGAGGCATTGTAGTTGTTTCCTTGCATTTAATTTCTTTCCAATTGCATTGAATTTATCAATTGCCCTTCTCCTTCTATGGCGAATCCTTCTTGGGTAAATGTGCTTGGCATTGCTCTTTGTTTAAATGCTTTTCTTCTATCACAACCATGGGCGAATCCTCTTTCCATGCAAATAGATCTCTAGGTGAATGTGCTTTTCCTTAGGCGAATGATATCTTCAATGCCCAAAGATCTTTGAGTGTAGTCGTTTGGAGATGCAATCAAATGCTAGTCGCCTTTACCATGATCCAACCGATTGGCACATGATCCTATGTAGCCTTGTTGAAAATGCCTTTGACGATTGATTTTCCTTATGCAACTCGCACATGATCCAATGTAGTGAATTTAGCTCCTCCAATGCTTGGTCGATGGCTGATTTGAATTGGTATTGAATTGATGTTTGCACTTCCAATGATAATGCTTGGGCGAATGCATCAAGGTGTAGGCCAGTGATCCTTTTCCTTAACCGTTGGCATTTGAACCTCGTCTTCCTTGGCGCATGATCCAATGAATGATTCCTTCCCTCATAGCCGTTGGGTTCGAATGCTTCCTTTTTCCTATGCAAATGTGCTTTGCTTCCTTAGATGGCCGTTTGTTCCTTGGAATGAATGTCTTCTCCCATGCGAATCCTTCTTTTTGAATGACAATATGAATTTAAATCATTTTCCCTCCATGTCGAGTGTCATGATGCCTTTGACCCCTTTTTGCTTAGCTTGGACCTATTTCTTCAAACACACTCAACACATATTGTCAATAGGTCTTATCTCAAACTCCATAAGAAATAGATTAGAGAAAATGTAATTAAAGATTTCATTTTACCTTTTACAATTTGGCCTTAGAAAACACTTACGAATTTGGCCCCTCAATTATAGGTCCAACCCCCCTGAATATGAGAAATTACAATAGGAATTGCAATTCCCATATGATGAAGTCCTTATGATTTTGGCTTAAATGAAAATACAATGAAGATTATTTAACCAAAATCACTTTCATTCCCTTACCATGTGTTTTAGCCTACGGGAATGATGAATAGGCTAAACACTCATACCACTTGTTGATCATTCCGGAAATGAGGACATGACAGTTCTCCCTTCTCATGATTGCTTGTCCTCAAGCAATCGAATATTATGATGCTTCA
Source organism: Cunninghamia lanceolata (assembly GCA_027924645.1). NCBI lineage: Eukaryota > Viridiplantae > Streptophyta > Pinopsida > Cupressales > Cupressaceae > Cunninghamia > Cunninghamia lanceolata. The sequence goes on along the minus strand of BSBN01001578.1, from coordinate 730,896 downwards.
ACCTGTCGGAGTAAACGATCCTGGGACCTCTTCTCTTTTCAAAAGATGAAGTAAACATATCCATGCACAATCTCCAATGATGATCCCAAGTGATGAAGCAAACCATCAATTCAAAATCGAAGATGCCAATGTTAAACCATGATCCATCCAAACTAAAAATGCAAAGTGATTTCATGAATTCACTATAGACACCAAGTGTAGCCTTGAATGAAGGTGCATCTCTCCATATCCTCTTGCTGTTTGAAATCAGACCAGCAACACCCCCACTGAAAATATTACCAAAAATGTTGTAGAGATTGCCACAAAAGGTGATTGAAGATAGAGGACCAATATTAGGATCTTTCCCTACAAAAATAGCCCACTTTTCTTCATTGAAAAGTGCTCTCAATTCTGCTGTACTGAAACTGAAATTACAAATGTCCAGCAATAGAACATCATTAGCGTTCCATGAAACCATCAAGAATGTATCACCAAGAACATGAATGGGCTGGTCAAGAGGAATCCCAGTATCCCTCAAGGCTGATTGGTCTTCAAAAATGTCTTCGTGTGTGTCTCCAAAGGCTGGTCCATGATGATTAATGACTCTTTTAGCCTCATTGTGCCAAAATTTCCACTTCACTTGCATCTTTTTCCCATCTTCAAAATTCTGATATGAGAAATCAGGATGTGTAATGCCCTGTTTTTTTACAAAATAACCATCTCCAAAGCTCCAATTTTTCATGCCAACATTAGTAGAACACACATGATTCTCCTTTAAAAGTGTTAGCAAGTCCATATCATCCAAATTCAAAGCCATATAGCTGCTGTCCTCCAACCAATCAGAATACCAACCAATGTGAAAAATTAAAAGCTTACCATCAAACATGTCTTCATGGTTATTAGCAACCAACTCCATTTGTTTCCCATTGTGTTGGAAACTTTTTTCCATGATCCTTTGCAAAGGATGTAGCCATTGCATGCTTGCCATCTTTTCATTATCGATCAAGTCGAACATGTGAAAATCCTCATAAGAAGCATACTCACCAATCAATATGCTAGGCTTGCATACTTCCTCTTTGCATGGCAAAGTCAATCCACCAGCATCAAACCCTTCAAAATCATCACAAAGCAATCCTACCTCATGGACTTGTCTTGGATGTTCAAATGGAGGTGTGTCGCAAATGGTATTCCATATATGTTGCTTGAGCTTGGATTCGGGCACAAAAAATATTTTATCCATGTAGTATATAACATCATCCACTACCTTGTATCTATCATCCTCAACATAGAATTCAATAGTAGAAAGTATCTTCTTCATCTTATGCTTTTGTGTGTAAGGGCTGCCAAGATGTGCTGATGTAATAACCACAGACTGCTGCTCCAAATCAGAAAATCAGAGTCTCTATCATACCTTCCTAGAGTGTCTTTATCCTTCTTGAAACTTGCCATTATCACTGTTGCATCTTCTCCACCCAAAGCTGATCCACTACAGTACTCTCAATGGAAAGCAAATGCCTCAAGGCTGACCCTCAGGGCTGATGTGAAATGATGAAGTAGACTGCTGCTATAACTCAGAAAATCAGACCCATCCATGTACCTTGGAAGGACATCTTTGCAGCTCCGTATCTCCTCTTTCTCCTTGATTGGGTGATCATCAACTAGGGCAGGATCAAGACATGTCTCCAATGAAGAATCATGTACGTTAGGTGTCACCAACTCAGTCCTATGGCTGCAATCTAAGTCTCCATGATTACCATCCATTCCCTTAAGTTGTCCCATGCATATAGCTGTCATAGAAGACCGAACTTCTGCTGTGTATGATGAAGAGTGTGCCCTCTCCCAGCAAAGCTCATGTAGGTCAGCAAGATACAGGTCTTCATTAACCCGTAGTTGACCTTCCAAGGGATGAGACCCAACATCTCCATGTGTCATTTCTGATCTGTTATCATGATCATGCTGCTCCAAATCAGTTCCCTCCATGGCATGAGTGAGGACTAAGTTATCATTAGGCTTGGGCAAGGGATCTCCATCAAAGTAGTGAGTAGAGTTTTTAATCTCATGATCCTCCTCGACGGTTGATGAAGATGAGTGCATCTCTTTGTCTTGCCACGCCACATCAAACTCATCCAATACACTTGGATCACTTTCCGCCTTATGAACAAGATCCATCTCTAGGATACCTACACCATTATTTGATTCGATGCCAATATCATGTAGAGGGAATGAAACAATGTTATCTAATGAATTCATACCTTGATAAATGATAACCTTCATGATGGCCTGTTCTTTGTCCATATGATCATGGTGAATGTGGTTCTCCAATGAAGCTTCTTCATACAAATCCTCGGTGGCATCTTCTAAGGTTGGGCCTTCATCATATATAGGCTGCAACTCTTCCAACTCCACTTCATGGGGCTGATGTGTAGCTAGGGCTTCGACTTCTTAAACATGTGTGAATTGATCCTTGTTCTCTTCATGTGCATTCCCTATATCTTCATGAATTGGTTCATGGCTGATCATGTCCTCTTTATCATCATGAAGTGTCATGAGTTCTTCATGTGAATCATCTTCCTCATGGATGATCTTTGTAACAAAGACTATGTCTTCTCCTTGCAGGTATGATTGAACACCAATAGTGTGCCCTTCATAACCAATTGTAATCTCAGGTTCACTCTCAAATGTATTATCACTTTCCACCTCTTCCATATCACTTGCCTCCATGTGCTCTTCTTCGGTCTTGGCCTCATGTGGCTGATGTGAAACTGTGTCAACTTCTCCTCTAGGGCTGTTAGCTGATTGCTGGGTGTCCTCACTATCAAATGATTCTTCATCATGCCACGAACTCTTCGTCTTATAATTCATGTAGTCTTTGAAACTGATTCTGTTTTGCATATGCTTGGGAAGGGCATCATACTTATTAACCAAGGTTGTCAAGTCTTCTTCTTCGTCCTCTTCTTTAGGAAGGAAGGTAGGATGCATAGGCCTGTCTACTGTAGGTGTATGTGACCTATCATGATGCGATTCCGCTACACGAACAAAACCTGTATTGCCTCCATTGTTGTTCATCAAAGCTCGGAACATCCTTTCAATATTCTGATTGGATCTCTCAATATCATGCCGTATACGCTCCATGTCTTCTTTAAAACAGTTGCCTTGTCTTCTAGCATCCATGGCTTCAGCTTTTGCAATCTCTCAAAACCCATAGGCTGAACTGAAATTTTATTCCAACTTAAGAATGCTTGCAACCAATAACCCATTCAAATGCAATACAACTTATACAAAATGGAATCAATGAAACCCCAAACTTCAATACTTATTCTTTATTCAAATGATGTAATGATAAAACGATGGTTTGTTGCCCCTGATGACAGTCACAGAAACTTTTATATCAGGTCCTTCCGAATGATTACAAATAGCTTCAAATTGACTTTCAAATCTTTTCCAAATGATTGCCCAACAATGGAATTTGATTACAAACAAGTGCCAAATGGTTCCAGCCCTTGTAGCACACTAATATGTCACTGTATGATGGTCAAGAACTGACTGATATAGTTGATGCAATCACTGTATTACTCCAGCCAAGTATGATTTGGCTTATACACGCTAAAGCCACCCTCAATTGCAAATTGGTAGAGTCAACAAAGATGGGAAAAGTCTCCAAGGTCCTCAATTTGTCCTTGAATCTTCAAACAGCCTTCAAAGTATGGCTGTAGGTGACGGTAGTATGACTGTGGCTGACTGTAACAAAGATGTAAAAGGCTGGAAAATGCCCAAACTCCACAAACGCTTGATACCACACCTTCAACAATGATCTCTATGATGAAACTAAGATATCCAATGCTTGAGATCCTTCTAAAACCTGCAAATTGAAGTCCAATGGTGAAATTAGAAGCAATATCACCTCAAAATCGTAGGGGGTCATCACCCTACTAGGCAAGGGGTCATCTCCTTGCAATAAAACATGAAAATCGGAATCTTCAAGCTTGTAAAAGAAGTAGAAAACATACCAAATCAGACATGTGTTCAAATGTGATGAAATCCTCTATTTATTCTTGGCTGATTGGGTTGAGGCATTGTAGTTGTTTCCTTGCATTTAATTTCTTTCCAATTGCATTGAATTTATCAATTGCCCTTCTCCTTCTATGGCGAATCCTTCTTGGGTAAATGTGCTTGGCATTGCTCTTTGTTTAAATGCTTTTCTTCTATCACAACCATGGGCGAATCCTCTTTCCATGCAAATAGATCTCTAGGTGAATGTGCTTTTCCTTAGGCGAATGATATCTTCAATGCCCAAAGATCTTTGAGTGTAGTCGTTTGGAGATGCAATCAAATGCTAGTCGCCTTTACCATGATCCAACCGATTGGCACATGATCCTATGTAGCCTTGTTGAAAATGCCTTTGACGATTGATTTTCCTTATGCAACTCGCACATGATCCAATGTAGTGAATTTAGCTCCTCCAATGCTTGGTCGATGGCTGATTTGAATTGGTATTGAATTGATGTTTGCACTTCCAATGATAATGCTTGGGCGAATGCATCAAGGTGTAGGCCAGTGATCCTTTTCCTTAACCGTTGGCATTTGAACCTCGTCTTCCTTGGCGCATGATCCAATGAATGATTCCTTCCCTCATAGCCGTTGGGTTCGAATGCTTCCTTTTTCCTATGCAAATGTGCTTTGCTTCCTTAGATGGCCGTTTGTTCCTTGGAATGAATGTCTTCTCCCATGCGAATCCTTCTTTTTGAATGACAATATGAATTTAAATCATTTTCCCTCCATGTCGAGTGTCATGATGCCTTTGACCCCTTTTTGCTTGGACCTATTTCTTCAAACACACTCAACACATATTGTCAATAGGTCTTATCTCAAACTCCATAAGAAATAGATTAGAGAAAATGTAATTAAAGATTTCATTTTACCTTTTACAATTTGGCCTTAGAAAACACTTACGAATTTGGCCCCTCAATTATAGGTCCAACCCCCCTGAATATGAGAAATTACAATAGGAATTGCAATTCCCATATGATGAAGTCCTTATGATTTTGGCTTAAATGAAAATACAATGAAGATTATTTAACCAAAATCACTTTCATTCCCTTACCATGTGTTTTACCCTAAGGGAATGATGAATAGGCTAAACACTCATACCACTTGTTGATCATTCCGGAAATGAGGACATGACAATGTACCTGAGCCAGCCGTACACATGAGCATGGTTTATACCTATACCTATTTGATGAGCGATTGCACATGGTTTTGATCCAAAATCTTTCTTTCTGCCTAAACGCCTCAGTTGGCAAAGGTTTTGGACTGTTTGTGGAAGGTATTGGGAAGTTCTAAGCATTTACTCACTGCTGCACTTCATTTCTGCGCTGTACCAGTGCATCAACAAGGACGTGGGGGTTTATTTGCACCAGATTTGGGAGTTGTTTTGATTTGTATGCTCTTGGGTAGGCATGATAACAGTCTATGACCAGCTGTATGTTGCATTTTTTATGTTAAGACAAGATATTGCATCTTCAGCTGGCTGTATCTTCTTATTCAGACATTGTATTGGCATGACAGCGACATGGGTATGTGAAAATCTTCATGTTTTGACAATATAATTTTCTGGGTATTGTTCGCATAGATAATAGGGGATGTTATCTCAACTGGGTCTTTAATATTTTGTCAAAATGATAAGCATTTTGGAAGTTATATAAATCTGGAATTTTTCAGCAGTTTATGCACATTTCACATTTCCATTATTTGCAAAATATTCGTATGCATGTTATGTTATGTTACAGACCCAACATAAAATGCAAGCAGGGATCAACTTAATTACAGAAAACTCATCCGGCAGTGAAAATAAAATAAACGCAGATCAGCAAACAGTTAAACTCTTAAGGCGGTGGGTTATTTCAGCAGGCGCACATACTTCAAAATGAACGCGCTATTTAGACTTTGAGCATGCCAAACCTCTTGAAAATGCGCCATTTAGACTTTGAGCACGCCAAAGCTCTTGAAAACGTGCCAATAATCACCTTGTCGCGCCTTTCAAACTCCTTCAAATAGGCGCGCTTATCATATGGCGGGTACGCTTCCTCAGGAGTGCACCATCTAGACTTTGGAGCGCCTTCTCGCTTGGAAGTTTGAAATGATTGATTTGAGACATGGCGCGGCTCTATCTTTGATGGCACATTCCTTCCTTAATAGGCATGCTTTTCCCTTGGTTTAAAATTTGGTGTCATGGTGCCTTCCCTCTTCAACACGCACTTTCTCCCTTGGAATGGTGTCTCTTCCTGTGTTGGGGTGCATCGTCTCTTTTTGACGCGCGTAATTGCCTCTTGGTGCGCCAGACATCCTCTTGTGTCTTTCTTCACAGGAGTGTGCTTTTCCCTTGTCTGGATTTTTAGGATATTCAAACTTGACCTTGCAAAGTTAGTAAAAAGAAAATGGCAGCATATGTACAAGAGGTGATAAGTGCAAATGAATGGTAAGACATTTGTTTAGCAGTAAGGGCAACAGGCGAAAATTTTCGTATGTGTACAACGCATTTGTCAGGGGAAGAGATACATTGATTGGGGGACATCTCATTAGTAACAACATTCATACACAATTAGTAAATTTCTTTAATAAAATTTTGGCAACAGATAAAAATAACAACATATCAGTAGAACAAATTATCTATATTAGTGAATAAAGTGAACAAACTATGATTGAAAAGCAGAAATGACAAACATGAAGTATATGTTATACAACATAACTATCACAAAGTGGACCATCAATATTTGACCAGAATTTTAAATCCTGTTTTGTAGCACTGTACTCAATGAATGAATAAATAAAAGGTTTTTAATAACGTCCATGAGGCCACAACAGCCTATGGGACCTAGAAACGCACACACGGACCGCCAAAAGACAAGACAACAAACCACTAAACAGTTTGCAACCCCTTGTCGAGCTCAGATCTTCTGCCCTGAATTTTGATCAGGAAATTTGCAGTTCTGCCCGGTTTGTCCTCTTTAAACAAGGTGCTTAAATCATTGTCTTTCAAGGTGTCTTTGTAGCTGCCACGTATGTCTTCATAAGCTGAGCACTCCTTGATAAAATGCCATTCTGTCTCTACCACACCCTCGTTGCAAAAGAGGCACACTCTCTTTTCCCACTCCTCTTTAGAGATCTTCTACCTGCCTGTTTCACACCTAAGATGGTGTGAGCTAGTCCTTAGCTGCGCAATCAACATTTTTGCTTTCCATTTAATATCTGCTCCTATGTATGCTTTTTCTTCATGGTCCCGTGTGGGGTTGAATTCTTTGATATAGTAGGCTTTTTTTCGCCCCACCTGTTTAGTCCACATGATTGTTCTAAATTTTTCTCTAACATATTTTTTAATTTCCTTTTTGACATGTGAGCACTCCTGCATGTTAATATCCCACTTCTTTAACCACTTGTCATTCTATGTCATCCACGTATTCTTTCTCCTATTTAACTCTTCTTCCATAATTAGCTTGGGCGATCAGTGATTTTCCATATTTTGAGACTTCTTTATATAGCTTACCAACCGAAACATCACCGACGCCTCCAAAGGAAACATACCCGTTTTCGCTAATAGGATTTCATAAGGGACTATCGTCTTGATTTTGAGATTGCTTATAATGAGGTGCTTCTGGATTCTCTCAACTCACCTCCATTTCTGTTCAAACATGCTACTACCCCAAATTTCACAGCCGTAATCTCCGGAACAACAAGCAAGCCAAAAAGTGTTCTCTTGGTTTACCAATCCCATAATTTTGCATTCTTACATCTATTTTGAAGAGAGTAGAGCACCTTCCAACCCCCCTGTATTCTTTTTGCTCTGTACGTTTCCCAACTGAGTCTGTTGTGAAAATCAAGCCCAGGGTACTTGTACTCATCCACCGTTTCCAGTGGGCTGCCTTCAAAAAGAAAGGTAAATTGCCTCTTTTTTCTCTTCAACGAAAATATCATCACTTTGGTTTTGCTAGTGTTCACTTGCATCCCAACCTCCTGGCAAAAGGATTCCAATGCTTGCAATTGTTCTCTCAAACCATGGGCAGTTTTATCAATTAGTATGAGATCATCAGCGTACTTAGCCAACTGAACGCCTTCCCCACTAGTCTTGTTTATTTATTCTTCTAACTTATCAATGTATAACCCGAACAAGGTTGGGGAAAGCGGGCATCCTTGTTTGACACCGATATCACTGCCAAAGCACTCTGACATCCCATCTTTGGTTCGTATTTTAGCCTTAACCTGCTCATAAAGCCTATGGACAGCAGCTCTATACACATCAGGGACCCCAAGTTCCTCCATCCTTTTCTAAAGCTTGCTGCGAGGTACCGTGTCAAAGGCCTTTCTAAAGTCAACAAAGCAACAAAAGGCCTCATTACCTTGGGTGTTCCATATTTTTTCGATCATGAACCGAAGTGTGACAGCATGGTCAATAGTGGAGTGTTTCGGCCTAAAACCCGCCTGTCCCTTAGCTCTTTTCCCCTTTTTCAGCCCAACTACTAATTCTATGTTCCACCATGCTGCCAAAAAGTTTACCCAAGAGAGGGTTAACCATAATCGTGCGGTAATATGAAGGATTATTGATATCACCGCTTTTGAAAAGGGGGATAACCACACTAGTCGTCCACTCTTCCGGGAAACCCTCTTGAATAACACTGTTAAAGATGCGTTTGATACACGGTGCAAGGACCCCAATACCCCATTTTAAATGCTCCGCTTGCAGCCCATCGATATCCTGAGCTTTCCCAACAGCCAACCTTTTTATACCTTGTTTTATATCTTCTATGGTGAAAAGCTGCTTATTTGCCGTGACCACCGGCGGTCTATGTTTATCCTGATCCCGTTCATACAGCATTTTTGCATATTCCAGCCATTGATACTCTTTGATAATGTTTTCAGTTTGTACTTTCTTTTGTTGTAGTTCCTTCCAGAATGAAATGGATAAAATAGGGCCATTTTGGATCCAAGATATATGTGGTAAATTATGAAATAAAAGTGTTAGTGCAGACAATCTGTAATTTTATAAACAGTTGCAAGACCTTAACTATAGGATTGAAATTTGTTTTATTTGGTTGTTGCCAAGTCTTCTTCATTTACAGAATAGTTTGACATGTGACACTTTCTCTTTCAATGATTTACAGGTTGAAGGAACTCCTGTAACCGTGGGCGTTGGCAGTGTTATGTCAGAGAGAGGCTACTCCTTATTGCTTTCACCACCAACAGCTGGTTTGATTTGGGAGTCACTTCTGAAGTTTGGAGCAATTCCCATGGGGATGCTTGGCTGGGAACGATTGAGAGTTCTGCTAGGTATTTCTCGTAGACCATGTCTATTCCATTTTAAACTTGTTAAACAGAAGCTGCTTCTTGCATTTGCTTTGGATAGTATTTTCTATGCAATTATACACTTGCGTACATATCAAAATTGGTACTTGTCAGCATGTGGAGCAGCAAATTCACTTGGGAAGAACAAGTAAATGCATCGAAAGGTTGTCATTTACAACGATTATATCATTTTCATTTTACTTGCCACTTGTCCATATCAGAGAGGAAGGAAAAAAGAGATACACTCCCAGAGACCAAGAAACCTGTAGCATGAGGTTGTACAACTTCTAGCAATAAGGAGCATTACAACAGTGCATAGCAAATTGATTTCTTTTTGTTAGCAGTGTTGTATTTTGTATACAGAATTGTTGTAATATGTGAATAGGCAAATGATTGTAGGATAGGAGATTTTTTTCCAGATTCATTTGGTGGTTGTAGCATGCACATAGATGATAATAACAATGATGTATAGGACTGTTTTTAACACCATGAAGTAGTTTTCTTATGTATATGGGCATCAGAATGAATGTAGAAGATTATTTTAACCATCTCTCATCCATTGATTCAAGAAAAAATTGGCCAAATCCCAATCAAATTAGGTACTTATCAACATGCATCTTTATATGTAGGCAAGTGATTCGAAACATGCCTCAGTTGTTTGGATCTAGAAGGTTCTCAGTTATGCATGGCTGTAGTAGGCTATTAAAGGTGTCTAGAAGGTTGTTACAGGTGTGCTACATGCATGTCACAGGTATGTAACAAGCTGTTATAAGTCAGCTACAGGTTGCTATAGGTGACTAGAAAGGTGCCATAGGTATTGGAAAATGGTGAGCACGAGTGTATGTTTGAAGAACAGTTCAAGATGTGTGTTTGTGGTGGTCTGAAATGTCACTATGATGCATATAGGGTCAGCTATCTTCATTCATGCTTGCTATTGGCTACTCTGGGACATCCATATTAGTAGTTGGAAGTTGTTTAGGTAGTTGATCTTGTCTGAGTAGCACTGTGTCTTCATCTGGGTGATGGCTCAAGCAGTGCCCGATTCCTTTATTGTGGTGGACTGTTTTGTTGAGTTGGCAGCTGATTTGAGGGATGTGATGGCTCGTTATTCCTTGTTGGCAATAGCTATATATTTTTTTTGCCCATGTTGACAAGTTGTCATTTTCTTCTTTCCTGTGTGGGCTGTTGGGCATTTATTTTCGAGTACCTTGGCAGTTGCATGCATGACAGTTACTACCCATGGCAACAATCCACCTTTCAATCAGGGAATGCCAAGCAATGGTCTCTCTACGTGGTGGGAGGAGGATCAGAGAAGCATATCAGGCTGAGAGAAAGATGGTTAGGGAGTTGGTTAGGTGATTGGGTAGCTCGGGAAGACATTCCCATTTTAATTAGAGAAGAATAGAGAGAGAGTTGCAGATTACTGTTGAACAGTAATAGGGTAGTCCATATCAGCATTTCAGATTTTATCATCATTGAACAGTGGTAAAAGGTTTTAGCTGATTTGTTCCCTTCATATAAAACCTTTTACCAACATTTTAGTAGTTGATCAAAGAAAATTTTAGTAGTTAATTAAAGAAAATTTTGGGAAAGATCAGCATGTGGATAACATGTATATTTTGGCAAAGATCATAGTCCATCTTCAAAAAAAGGAAAAAGAATCAGAAAATTTTGAGACACTGATTTTAGAGGCTGAATTCATTCTTCAAACTCAAATTATTCAGTTGGATTTAGTGTTGATGTCAAGAGAAGCCAAGCTGGATCAGTTTCTACAGAGTTTTCAGAAAGTTGTTTCAGCACCAAAGAGTTCTAGTGGGGTTGTAGATTAGCTATTTTTAACTCTACATTTTTAGCTCAATGTGCTATTTTGAGAGAACTCTATTTTTAGCTCGGAGTTTGCTATTATTAGATCATATATTTTTAGATTTCTTACCATGCGAGAGATGTGAGCTTTAAGTGATAATTTGTAATAATTTCTACCATTAGTCTAGTTGGAGATTGCATGGGTTAGATTTTAGTTTGTGGATGAGATATTTTGTAATAAAACTTGCATGTCATGTAAGTAGTCAGTAGCTAGAGTTAAAGTTTAGTTAGTTTCTTTGATTTATTTTTATGCAATGATTTATAAACCTTATAAATAAGTGTCATTTTGTACTTAGATTTCTAATAATGGTTTTCAAGCTCGCACATTGCTGGAATTGTTGTGCACTGAGTCATTGTCTTTGATGTTATTTGTTTTATGAATTAAGTGAATCCAATAATTAAAGAAGCTTTGTATTGTTGATGTTATTGGGTGAAGTATTGTGGCTTTATACATAATCCTTCACACTTACTTCATAGTATTTATGTTTATGTTCTTTCAATTTCAATCTTGTTCAAACATGTGATTTTGAATCTCTATATTTAATTGAAAGTTGCAAGTGTTCCTTTGTTATGTTAAATCATTCTCTAAAGTAGATAGTTTTTATATACAAAATATCTTGTCTAGTGCAGAAGTGCTAAATTGCCTTGTGCCCTAGACTGAGAAACAAAAGGATAGGTTTTAATTAAGTTTGTTTGTATTGCATACTCAAAATTCTTAGATTCTAGGTCAAAGAGAGCTTCCCCTTATAATTTGAAGAATAGTTTACTATACATGTTCCATTTTGTGTCACATCGAAAGGTGTGAATTAAAATGCTAGCAAGGTTTTAGGGCTTTTTCAAAGGATTTGCATTGGTTAGAATAGAAGAACTTCGTCATAATCATCACTAGGAGCCATGTGTTAGATTGACTACTTGTAGCCCATGCTATTTTTATCCATCACTATTTTTTAGAAGATAATCATATTTTGGGAAATCTATATTTAGAACTACAATTATAGATCAACTATATTTAGGTGACCTTCTAGAAGGCTATTTTTAGTTGATAATTATCCTTATTAGAAATCTATTTGAAGATTTCATGATTTAGATATTGAATTTGTGGATCGAAATTGTATAATAACGTAGAAGTTCTAATTATTTCTCGTGCAAACCTTGTAAAAACTTATAAATAAGTGTTTTTAGCACTTAGATTTTTATGGAATAGTAAGTTTATGCCTACTTGCTACTTAAATTGATGTTCAAAGCTTTTTGTGAGATCTTGTAATGTGTGTTTAAGTAAATTGTATTATATTGTTGAATTTGCAAGCTTTGTATTGCGTGTTTCACTCAAGTTGGTGATTGTGGCTTTGTACACACTCCCTTAGATGCAATTCACCTAATTGTGTCTCTTTTCAATTCAATCTTTGTGTTGAACTCATGCTTTTTAGTCAATGCTTTTAGCTAGAATGAGTGAGTGTTAGATAGCTATTTAGGTTGTTTCGTAATCCTGGAGGATTTGGGTCCCTCAATCATGCCACAAATCTAGAGTGTTGCTTAGCAGCCTTTGTGGTTTTGTTAGCAGGATTCCCATCCTAGTTAACACCTATATTCAAAACTACAAGTCCTAACTTGGCTTTTGCGATATCACAAGGCTTGTCTTGTCTTTGGCAGTTATGAAGCAATTGATATGAAATAGTTTAGTTCCAACTGGCATTTCATCTTTCTTCTCTTTGTATGTTAATGTACATAGCCATTCTTTGTAGGGTAGACCTTCTAGAGAGGAGCAACAAGGCATAGCCATCATACATCTATTCTCACAAATATTTTATAGAACTAGCATAATACAAAGTTCTTTTTTACAGTTCTAATTCGATTGCCAATTGTCTTCTATGTTTTCCTATTCTATTGCACTTTGCACATTCCTAATCCTTGTCATAAACATAAACTGTTTTTGCACAACCTAATTGAATTTGTTTAATTGGGTTGTCCACTAGGTTCTCCCTTGGGCCCCGAATCAATGGTATTAGAGCTAACTAACTAGAATACTAGAAGTTAGGGCTTGAAACTTGTGACCCTTCATCTTACCTTCCTACAAGTTCTCAAATGGGAGACAAGTTGTCAATTACATCAACTCCAGAGATGTTCCAAAAGATGATAGATGATGCTTTGCAAAGACATCAGGAAGAATTGGAAGAATGCCATGCATGTGAAAGTGTGTATTGTTGATCAATTCTCACAAATTTTCAAGCAGGTTCATTACCCTTCCAATTCACACCAATCGTTTGGTGGTCACACACCATACAAGGTACAAGTCAATCTAAACATCCCCATGTTTGAAGGCAAAATAGATGCGGATCCCCTAGATCATAGTTGAAAAAATTGCAGGTTACTCACAAGATTCGCGAGTAATCACGCGCTGAAAACACATGCGAGTAACTTGTTGTAATGTCCCCTTTTCACAAATCAAAACCTCTTTACCTTGTTCACAAATTTCAACTTGCAAAAAGAGAACATTAGTACATTTTGCATTTAAAGCCACATATATAATTTACATAATCACATTGCTTTTATCATTTCTATGATCAAATGCCAACTCATAACTTTAGTTCATCATTGGTTACTTTCAATATACATTACTATCATCAATCTATGATTACTTTTAATGCATATCACTATTACTAATCTTATGATTGCTCTCAATGCACATTATCTATCATTCATATTTCACATGTTATTCTTATGATCACTATCCATATGCCTTGCATATCATTAATATTTCACATGTTACTCTCATGATCATTATCAATATGCCTTGCATATTCTCTATCATGACATTTCACATGATCTATTATTAACTCATGATTTTTATCAATATATATTGCATATGTGCTATCTCTTCATATGTCACTCATTAACAGCCTATGAGAGAGATGAGATAAAAGTTGCCACCATCCACCATGGGGCTCTAATGTCATGTCCCCGTTTCCGGCTTGATCATCAAGTGTATAATGGATTAGCCTATTCCTCATTCCCGGAGGCTAATTCTAATTGATGAGGGAATGAATTGGTTTTTTGACTAACTCTGTTTTAATATTTTGCAGGATCTAAGTCAGAAACTAAAATTTGGTTAAGTCTGGAGGCCAAACAAGCTGAAAGTTGTCTAGGCGCCCATTTCAAAACGTACCTCCTGAATGAGCGCCTAGCATAGAAACATCATATTTTGAAGCTCCCTAAATATTTCAACTAGGGCGCCAATTCACCTCTCAACAGACACCCAGTTGTGCCTAAGAATCTTGTTCCAGATAAGTGCGCCTAGATGAAATTGAAGACCCAGACATGGTATAGATACTCTAAAGAAGGCACTAGTTTTAAGGAGCATCAATAAGAAATGATTACAAGAGTTTGAGAGTTTGACTAAATGTGGAACATCTTCACAAAGGTGTTAGGCGCAGATATCAGTTGAAACTTCCTCAAATGTGCGCCTAAGGTGGGAGCAGGTCCTCAAATCCAATCTAGATGCAGGGCGCTCCATCAGGAGATGAAATGATGATCATTTAAAGTCAAGTTGCTCTCGAGGATCTTTGAAAGGGATGAAGGCGCTAGAACCACTGTGAATCCTCCAAAGTTGGCGCCCAGTCAGAAGTCTCATACCAAGCATACTCCTTGAGGAAAGGGATCAAGTAAACTCTAGGCGCAAATACCATGACAAATTCACCTGATGTGCGCCTAAGTGGGAAGGTAGCTCCCAATCACTTCAAGTAGTCAGGGCGCTTGGTGAGATAGGTGTTTTACTTCACCACAAAGACTACAAGTGTGAGCGCCACATGTATGAAGGTGAATCCAATTCAAGGCGCTAGTTTCCTCCTACACAGACTCAGAAGTGCGCCTAAGATCAATTCCTAGAAGTGCGCCTTAGCAAGAAAAGTCATTGGAAGGGTAAGAGTGCATCACCAAAGGTTAAAGATGAAGTTTAGAAGACATCCACTCAAGTGGAATCATTAAAGAAGACAAGATCATGGATGAGGCGCACCTTTGGTAAAAAAACTCCTCAAATATGCGCCTAAAGAGAAAATGAGTATCAAAACATCCTTCAAGATCAAGGCGCTAGCATTGAGGAAGATGCTATCATTTTCAGAAACCTCAGACTTTGCAAATAATGAGTAGAATTGGTTAAGTCACACACTAGGCGCAAATCCAATGTCGAATTCTCCAAATGTGCGCCTAGATGAAGAATGAAGTTAGGGAAGTGAGTTTGGACATTCTAATCAGGGCGCTCAACAAGGTATGTTGCATTGCTACTCTCAAGGATACAAACACATGAAGACTTGGTAAGATAAATCATCAAACACCCAAGGCGCAAATTCTCCATTGCAACACCTAAGGCGCCAATCTACACTTTTTCTACCCACAAATGCGCCTAAGTGAAGATGAGGACTAAAACAAGGTTTTAAATACTCTGGATATGGGCGCTTGGATAAAGAAGCATCAAAAGGTCTACAAACAAGTGTTTGAATGTCTTGAATAGAGTAAAATATCATCACAAAGGTGTTAGGCACAATACCAAGTCTCTGGAGCACTAAATATGCGCCTCAAGTAGATTGACTTAGCATTGGAGCTAGTAGACTTCCTTCGGAATGTGAAGACAACACAAGGGATCATTCCCTAGTTACATCACCTCCTGTTGGCACCTAGTCCTCAGTTGAGCGCAAGTTCATGATCAAATTACTTCAATTGGGCGCCTAGAATAAGCTGTAGCAACTTCAAGCACCTGAGCTCTCATTGGTCGACAGGATGACATTGGGATCCGTTCCACTGCATTGGGTAAGGTTGCCACCTCAGAGCGAGTTGTCAGCTGGAATATTCTCCATGAATATGCTTCTTGGGAAACGTGCCTTGGTTCCTCTTTGTGCATTGAAAAACGTGCCTTCATTTGCCTTTGGAAGGCCTATAAAAGGAGGAGCTCTCTCATTCATTTGGCATCTGTTCATTTGACAAAAATTCTCTCTGCTAAGCTGTTGAGCTTGTAATCTTGAGGCCTGCGAGTTTCAAGTGTTGGGGTGATGCTCCCTCAACAAGCAAGGTGATGCTCCCTTGTGATATTGTGAGATGTTGACATTCAGTTGACATCATTGAGTTCAATTGAATTGATCAAGTATAGGCGCTCATTGTAATCATCAAGGCTTCAAGGCCTTTCCTTTGTATTTCCATTTGAATAAGTTGTACTTCATGCTATTGAAAGCATTATCCATGTAATAAGACATTGCAAGTTGATTGAATCAAGTAACTAGACAAGTACCCAACTCTCATTCAATTAGTTGTCTTTGATGTATATCTTTGTATTGTGGCAGTAGTGATGAATTGATAGCAAGTAAAATTGTTTAAGTAAGGAAAAAATTTTAGTAGCATTAGTTGGGTATCTTACATCTAATATCTCCTATCCTTAGACTCAAGTAGTATCCTTAATACTCTTAGAGTCAAGGCCTCTATGAGCCTCCTTGGTACTCTTATGATGCCTTACATCAAGGTAGCCGAGGCCATTAATTCACAATCTTTGCACTATGGGTATCTTATACCACATGTGACAAGGCCTCTATGTGATTAATATCCTTTGCACTATGGGTACCTTATACCACATGTGACAAAGGCCTCTAAATACCCATAAATGGCCTCTAGGCACTTTACTCTCTCTCCCATATGAGGTTAATGGGTCACATATTGTTATGGCTGATTGCATACAAAATACATTATTATGAATAATTGCATATGATTGTCTATACTTTACATTGTTAGCAATGGCTGCATATAAATCACAATACTATCATAATGATACATGTATGAATTAATAACAAGCAAGAAATATAAATATGCATTCATACCTGTATGACTATGACAGTCCGATTAGGAATATAGTAGGAATGATAATGTATAGATGCTTACTTGCTGATATAACTTCTGGACTGTATTTGCTTCAATAATCTTGATGGCGGATCTGATATAATGTCAGATATAATTCTTTAATGCTGTCAATACTGATAGATACTATTGTTGTCCCTTAATTGGTTTTGTATCTGCTATTATGAACTGAAGGATATTGAATGGTTTTCGTTGGATATACAAGACAAGGAATGTTCTTCGATGGATTGCTTGTCCCCTTCTACTGAGATGAACGACCTCATTCTTAAATCCTGGGATTAGTGTCTTTTCCTCCCAATGGTCGCCACTCTTTACCATAACCGCTATTTTAATTATTTAAGTTTAATTATTGTTGATATGACAATCTGCCGATCATTGTTCCTTAATAGGAATCGTTGTATTGTGGATAATCGAGGTCTTATGCTTAACTTGTCTTTATCATCGGTTGTCTCTTCTTAACAGCCAGCGCTTCCTATAGTGATCGAGCATTTGCTTGGGTTCGTTAATTGCTTCTTTGTAAGAATATTGATATTGTCTCTATCGATTTCTTTTATGGTTTCGTTCTTTATTATAATGATTGCTTCTTTGTTAGAGGTCGGCCATCTTTAGTGGTCTTAGTATAAAGAAAGATCATTTCCATTATGTTTGTATTATTTACAATATCTAGTAAATGTAATAAATTTTAGATATATATTATTTTATATAAATATCCATATATATTATATATATTAAATATTATTTATATAATTATATATATGATTATCACCATACTTGAGGAAGTGATGTCTCCATCTTTATCATGATGTTTAAATCTTTAATTTAAACAATATCTTAAAATCGGGACATGACACTTGCAATATAACTTGTCGATGGCTTTTAGGATAAACTCGCGGTGACTTTTTTGTGTTTATCTCACGGGTTTTAGGATAAGTCTGCGGCGATTGTGTTTAAATCGCCATAACTGGTGTCTGCAAGAAAACTCGGATAGGTTAAGTTATAGAAAATGACGCGAAAATCATTTTTTCTTGGGTTTGACGGATGGCTGGGAATGATTTGCGATTCCATTTTGATTAGGTTTCACCTAGTTTATTCAAGTTAATCTTGTTGTTGCTAGAATTATTTCTATAATCTCATTTATGAATTGTTTAAATTGCAGCCTAGTGTGTCTTGGATGCAAATTGACACAAAGGATTTTAGGGCACGATTTAGTGCTATGTTTTGATGATCGTATATTTAAGCTTTTATGACATTATAATTAACTTTTGGTTTTATAGAAGTCATTATAATTTATATTTTCCCAAATAAATTATAATTTATTAATTTATATTTTAGTTTTAATTTTTTGGTTATAATTTTTATAAAAAAATTATTTTAATTTTTAATATAATATAATAAATTATATGTTTATAAAAAAAGTTAAGCTTTTAATTTTATTAAATAATAATGTGATATTAATAAGTATTTTTTATTATAATAAAAATAAAAATAAAGTTAGATGTATATTCTTCAAACTTAATTACAAGTGTTTTCCTCAAATTTTAGCATTTACGACTTTGATTCGAATTTTGCGACTCTCCATTCTATATCTATGTTTAGTTTACTATTTTACAACCTCCCACTCTATATTTGCATTTACTTTTACAACCTCTCATTTTTTATATATGTGTTTGGTTTTAGTTTGGATTGAATAGTTATCTATGATGTGTATTTAACTCTAATTTGGATTTGTCTATGATGAAAATTAGTAATATGTTTCACATTTTCAATAATATGTATGTTTTTTTATTTTTCAAAAATATTTCTTAACATTTGTATATTTTAAATGTTTGATAAATTTACTGAGTTATTGTCGAGATTTTCCCCGAGTTTTTGTCGAGTTCCGAGTTTTTAAATTTTTTGGGTCAGCCGAGTAATTGCCGAGTCTGAGTTTTTCAACTATGCCCTAGATAAATGGCTTAACCTAATTTGTTCATACTACATGGTTAATCATTTCTCTAACCAAGAAAATATTACATTCGCTTTTTAAGTTTTTTGAGTTTCTCTTTCAATGAATAAATGGTGGAATAACTATTGCACAACACATGAGGATGACTTAAACACACCTGTAGACACATGAAATGGTTTCATAGCAGCCCTCAAAACAACCTTCTACCCTATAGGAATCTATGATGACTAGTACATGAAGCTCTCTCAAATGTGCCAAGGCTGAGATCAACTGTGCAAGAATACAGAGAAACTTTTCTTACTTTGGTGCCCAAATTGGGTATTTAGGATTTAGAGCAAAACCTTGTTTTGAAGTACAAAGTCAGGATTGAGACCACATATCCAATCAGATATAGATTTCCTATAGATCTGTAATGTCCCTTTTTCTAATCCATTCCAACATTCTTGGAAACTCCAGCTTTCTTGGAGAGCACCTATTTTTCCAAAAAGAATTTCTAATGGTGGTAGCGAGTTCTTGGAGCCAAGACAAGATCAACAGTACTTTCTATGTGTGAATCCGACATTCTAGGAGCACTCCAAACTAATTGGAGTTGCCCATCGTCCTTGGAGAGCATCAACTTTCAAATGGATAGTTGTCCAATGCACTTATGGTGTTGGCGGTGAGGTCAGAAATTATATGTGGCCTATTTTAATGTTTTCCGTAAACTTTGGTTAATATGCAGGAAATAATTAATTAAGTTGTCGAGGGATATTTTATATTAAATGGCAACTTATGTTCAATTAATTATATGCCAAGACAAGATCAACAATACTTTCCGTGTGTGAATTCGACATTCTGGGAGCACTCCAAACTAATTGGAGTTGTCCATTGTCCTCGTAGAGCGTCAACTTTCAAATGGACAGTTGTCCAATGCACTTATGGTGTTGGTGGTGAGGTCATAAATTATATTTGGTGTAATATGCTACCCCAAATTTTTTTTTCAAATTTATACAATCTTTCAACAAGGTTAGTACAATAATGCAACCAAATAGAACCTCTGCACTTTTTGGTCACCAAGATCCCAGGATGAGCCAAGTGAGAGCATACAGTGCTTTGGTTGAACAATCAAATGCTATATGCAGTGAAAAGGAATACAATCTTCTGCTAACAGCAAGCATCCACTTATTCAGTGGGTGGATAAAGAAAGACAATTAATGTTCATTCCTCCAAACTGGCGCTAAACCATCCAGGGGTTACAATATGTGTTTGCAAAAATAAAGATTACAGTGCATGAACATTTGCAATGTTAGAACCTCAACTCAGACTTAATCTTGCCTCTCTATGCAAACCATAGAGGGAAATTATAGGGAGTGTACTGCTTGAAGATCCATGTTCTGCTGTAGCTGTTTGCTGCCCTGTGACATATGATGACAGTCCTAAAATATCCCCACAATCAATCATGTAATGTTATTACTTGACATCAATCTGCACATACTAAAATTTGCATCACCGATACATAATGGAAGACTTCTCTAAACAGATCAATGCCCAGAAATCACACTGTTGTTGCAGACTGCACAGACTTAATCATTTGGCTGATTGTATGGCAGCTCAGGAATATACAGTCTCAAGGAATGCATGAACAAACACTATAACTGCCTCCAAAGTCTCCATCACTATAATATAGAACCAAAGTGCTCAAAGAGAACAAAACTTAGCAACCAATCATAAGCAATCAACAGGGGAAATTCCACATCTATCGTCATGGTGTACGGCCTCATGACAATGTATGGCCTGCTATAAGAAATACAGCCAACAGCATTATTAAACTCAATGAAATTTCGTGATGTATAGTGCCTTGTTGTGTTCATGGACGCCTAACCTTCATCAAAAAACAAACCAAATTCAAAACACTACAAATAATAAATCGCCCAAGCTAGGGTACGGCCAGCATGTATGGCTCTATCCAAGGATCCTGAAATTAACCTTGACAACTTGAAGATCCTCAATGGATTACATGACTGAAAATGAGGCGCTTCATTTTATTACCATCAGTCCCAAAAAACATTCAGAAACATGCAAAATACAAGTCACTTTTATATACCAATTGCCCTTCAACAAGGGTACGGCTCTGGGATGTACGGCTGCAAGGAAAGTCACTGTAAACGGCAGATAGCATTCATAAAAATGAAGTATTAATGGCACCTATGGTAGAGGAATAATATCCAACCATTCTGCATCAAACATTCAATGTATCCATCACATGCAAATCGCCCTCAGCCAGGTACAACCAGTAATGTATGGTCAGCAAAGAAATAATATGATCTTCACAAACTCCAACAAATATCATGAGAATATTCAATACAATCCATTCAAAATTACCATTAAAAACTCAAGTCATCAACACCAAAAAAAATACCACAAACTCCATGAAAGCACAATGGCAAACTCTATATGAGCTTACTCCAAAATCCGCCTTCAGCACAAGGGTGATTCCTATGTGAAATCACACTTAATCTACAAGAGGGTTTCGTCCTCAAGAGAATATGGAAGAATTCATAGGTTCAATCCGTCTGCCACAATATCAAATCCAAAAAGCCCTTTCAAATGAGCTCTCATCCCCTTTTTATAACTTTTTTGAGAGGAATATTATATTAATTTTTTTTTACCTCTTCATATTTCTTCTCTCAAAAAGACCTTTTTGAAATAATATTAATATGTTATGTGTGAGGCCCCTTTTTTAAGTGTCTATCTTTTAAAACACTTAATTACCTTTCAAATGAGCTATAACACTTAGGTATTTTTAAATTATTTTCACCTTTAGCAGGCTTAAGTGAAAATAATAATAAAATAGCTCATTAATCCACCCAACTTTGCGGAAAATCCCAAACTTAAACGAACTGCAAATTAAAATGGAGGCAAGTGAATTTCATACTAGTGGCATGGTGAGGTATGCTTATCTTTTTGCTTTCAGCCCACATGAAAATAATTTTGCCATGTTTCTGATGACACATAAGAGTGGGATAGATAACATATTTCATGGAACACTCTGGTATGAGGTGCTCCCTTCCACAGAAGAAGAATCCAGATTTTGTGTGTATCTCAGCTTGGCTCATTATTCTGGGACATAGGAAATGAAAATAGACAAAATTTACATTGGTATTCCAGTATTAATCAGAGTGGTGCAGCGAAAATGAAATAACCCACCCCCTTATGTGTTTAATAGTTTGCTGATATGGGTTTGATTTCATTCACCGTTTGAAGAGTTTTTTGTGGTTAAGTTGAGCCCTGCTTGCGTTTTCGTGTGATTTTTCATATCATAACAACATGCATGCATATATCTTTGCAAATAGTAGAAATGAGAAATACCCATATGCTCTATATCAATGAAAATACATCAAATAACATAAATATGTAATACCCATGTCATAGAATGCCAATATATGTAAGTTCTTCACATACCCATTTTGTTGTCCTTGTATTACAATGCCGGAATGAGGGCACAACAGTGAGTAAATGCACAAATCTCATAGAACAATGCTTGGAAAGGGAAATAATACATTCATTAATGGAGTACAGCAGTCCAAACCCTTAAATCACCTTGCAAGAACATAGGAAATAGCCAAGATGTGAGTGGAAAGCCTCCCAAACAGTCCCACATCCCAGCTGGTTTTGTACGGCCTGGCTGAGGCATAGCAACATCTACCAATGTCTTCAAACCCTCTCAAAACCCCCTCTAAACTTTGCTCTTCCTTGATGAAGATGGACGCCAACCATATGAAGGAATATGCTTTCGAACTCCACAAACAACTCTCAACAAACCTCCTAAATGGTACGACTTGGATGTGCAGCAGTATAGCCAGTATGTAGACTCCAATACTTATCAAATCTGCCCCAAACTCACAAATAAAACCTACATTACGTTCTTCATTCTTCTCTAATATTTATGGTGCCAAAATACTTCAGATTTCTCCTTGTAAATGTCTCCGTGACAAGTTTCGAATCCACAAAACTGAAACAATGAAGTGCAAATGTAACCATTGAGTATGGCTACCTCAAAGCTCCCTTGGGTGTAACCACTGAGTATGGCTACTTCAAATCTCCCTTGGGTGATCTTTCACACCTGCGGAAAGCTGCTACTAATGGTGGTTTCCATCACCAAAAGCCATGGCATGAAGTTCTCCATACCCTCATGTACTTGCAGAGCAAATATAAAAAAAAAGTGAATGTCGTGAATGAATGAATGGCTTTTCACTTTAGCTTTTATATTTCTTCCTTGAGGGTCGATCCATGGAGAGAGGGAGTTTTAAAATATTAAATTACTTTATTATTCCTCCCTTGGGCACCCAAGTCCTTGGTAAATTTATTCTTTCATATTTTACTTTTCCCCAAAGTCACCACATTAATAAATTAAAGTCCAAACATTAATTATAAAATATAACATACGGACTTTAATTTGAAAGACCAAATGGACTCGGATTCACATAATCTTTAGACCGTTGGAAAGGTCTCATCAAAACACTCTATTTCCAATCTTGAACTTCCTCATCCGGGTGAAACCCTAACTTACTAAAAATAGTAAGTTCACCGAAACCATCCATCCAAACTCCCATAGTTCCCTAACAACCTTGGTTAGTCTACGGGAACCAAGTATAGACTAACACCTCTAGGAATGGGGACATTATAGTCCGCCCTCCCCAAGATTGCTTGCCTCAAGCAATCTCAGATCTGGATGCATCAGAATCTGCTCGCTCTCCCAAGTAGCATCCTCTACCAGCAGGTTCTTCCATTTCACTAGATATTCCCTGATGACCCTCTTCCTCAATGTTCACTCCCTGGTGTCAATGATGACCTCAGGTACCAAAACCAACTTCCCCTCTTCATCAAGAGGAGGCAACTCTGTAGAAGGAACCACGTTGTGCCCCAATGCCTTTTTGAGGCGAGACACATGGAAGACATTGTGAACTTTGCTGTCTGCCGACAACTCAAGCTCATAAGCCACCTCTCCAACCCTCTTGGAGATCCTAAATGGACCATAATACCATGGCTTCAACTTCTCTCCGCCACTCTTCTTAAGAGTGGACTGTTTGTAAGGCTGCAGCATAAAATATACCATATCACCAACCTCAAAAGAACGCTCAACCTTGTGTTGATCTGCATATTGCTTCTGCTGGTTTTGTGCCTTCTGAATGTTCTCTCTCAAAGACCTCATAATGTCCTGACTCTCCTACAAAACGTCTCTAGCCTTAGGTACTCTGCTGTCTCCAAATAACAAATCCAAGAAACTCGGAGCCTCGTACCCATAGATTGCCATAAATGGTGACATTTGAATAGACATGTGGAAAGTGGTATTGTAACAATACTCAACCAAATGAAGCCACTTCTGCTGCCCTGCAATATAATTCTTGAGGTACCCTTCCACGCACTTGTTGACTATCTCGGTTTGCCCATCCGTCTGGGGGTGGTAACTAGTACTGGGTGTGAGCTCTGTCCCACTCAACCTGAAGAGCCCCTGCCAAAAATTACTCAGGAACTTGCTCTCCCTGTCGCTCACTATACTTTGTGGAAACCCATGAAGTTAGAATACCTCTCTAAAGAACAATTCAGCAACCTGAGCTGTTGTGTAGGTGGCTGAGATAGCAAAAAAGTGTGCAAACTTGGTTAACCTATCAACCAACACATAAATGCAGTCCCTGCCCTGGGCTTTGGGCAAACCCATAATGAAATCCATCAAGATGCATTCCCACTTCCTCTCGGGAATGGGTAAGGGCTGCAATAAACCTCCTGGGAAAGAGTGCTCATGTTTGTTCTGCTGACATATCAAGCACTCCCTCACATATTTCTGAACTTCAGTCTTGAGGCCTTTCCAAGTGAACCTCTCTCTAACCTACCTGTTGATGATGTTTTTGTGACAACAACAACAATACAATAAAATACCAAGTATCCTATGATTCCTATCCACTCTTGAATGCTGAACTATGTGATCAAACAAGAGCACTCCAAGGTTCCTTATACATAATTTGCAATGGATAGACTCAATGATTTGATGTGATCTTGCTAGTAATCACAAAGGGACTTACGCTAAATTCCTCCTTCACGAACATGAATGAAATTCCTTACTCCTTAGATGTGAATGAGTGGAACTTCTTCAATCAAACTTAAAAAGAAAATGCAAAAGATAAGGGTTTAGAGAATATTCTAAGGACAAAGAAATAATGAATCATGTTAAGATAGACAAATTCCTCGAAAACCTAGCTTCGCTTCACTATGAGAACCAACAACTACACGAAGCAGGTGCAATCGTCTAAGGTAACCCAATGATTTTCATATTGTGAAACATCCATCCAAACACTCACAACTGGCGTAGCTTGAACAATCTTCACAATCAAACTAAAGCAAACGGAGGTTCAGGCTAACTTTGCAAAATGACTTATCATCGACAAATCATGAAAAGTATGAACCAAGAAGGAATTCATCAAATATCTTTTCATAAACTCATTACATCATTGAACTTCTAATCTACTATCTAATATCTATCTAAATTCGCCTTGAATTATCTTCGAAGGAATCATGAAACCATGTTAACATGCCAAAGGAACACAAAATCATCAAGCTTCAATGAGAAATGTATTAATCTTGGAAGTCTACAACAATTTCACAATGTCTTCTCCAATTCTTCAAAAGCCTTCTACTCTACTCCTACTCTAATCTCCCTTACAAATGAGAAGAATGAGCTTTATATAGAGCTCAAGAATTACAATTAAGGGCCCATATTGATTTTGGAATCAATGGCCAAGATCTTGACAACACAAGGTAGTTACAACTTGCTATTTTTAGCAAAAGTAAAAGTTGACACAACTTGTGTACATAAAAACTCATAGGCAATGAAGGCACATTTTCCAAGGTGATAAGCTTGAAGTGGAATCTTTAGAATCTTCTAGATAAATGCCCTCTTTAGCCTCTTGCTTTGTTGTAAATACATTGAATGTGAACGGATGATGTGGCAGGATATGATTGGACTAGTGGTGTGCAAAGGCCACCTCAGCATTGAGCAAGCCGGTTTGATCTTCAACATGTTCACACTAAATATTTCCCAAATTTTATCATTTTTCCTGGAATAGTCTTCAATCTTGGATTTTCACCTCTAGAACTTAGCTGCTTAAACAAGAAACTTGGGAATTTTGAATCTTCTTGTTGTCTTGATGTAATTCATGGATTTGCTTGATGTACATGCTCATTTCTCATCTTGCGAAATTCTTGTTCTTGTGCAGGATTCTAACTCTGGATGGTGACCCTGGTGTTAGCTTCATCATGTTTGACAATGAATTGCTTGAAACTTGATTATCTGGACTAGCTCAACTCCATGTGATGTTGATGATGAACTCGAACAACTTTCCTCCATCCTCTGAACTTTTCACGTATAAGCTCTCGCCATTCACCTCCATGAATCCTCCATCACCTACAAAAGAGAAACAAATATCAATTGCAAAGATGATGATCATTAAACAACATTTCATTACGAATTTACTCTCTCAGACACCTTGCAATGATTTCCGACGAGGTTTTCACTATTTGGAGGGAATGTGTGTAGGGCGGATTTTTCTTGTCGATGAGAAATATGCGCCCTAGCAAGGGCGCATTCTGCACGTGTATGAGAAATTTCCTCATTTTTAGATAGAACATTTTTCTTCATTTCCCTCTTTCAAAATCTTTTGTCTTTGGTGAATTTCATCTTGATGTTTAAATGATTTTAGCATTCTTCATGGATTAAGTGGTCTTTTCTGGGGCGCAAATTTCTCGTGTATGAGAAATTTCCTTCATTGCAACTTTAATACCTACAAATCTTCGTGAATTTTTCTCTAAGTCCTTTCAAATGATCTTCACTAGGTTTTCAAATAACTTTCTAAGATTAGAAGTCTTCAAAGTGAGTGTGATTTTCTTGTGTGAATCCTCTTTCATCCTAGGGCACATATTTCTCGTGCATGAGAAATTTCCTCCATTGCAATTTTGACACTTACAAATCTTGTTTTCACTTTCAATTCTTACCTTTGCCTTAGGCTTAATTTCTTGAGGTTTTAACTTGAATGTTTTATGATGCTAACTCATTTCCTCAAAAATGTTTGAAAATGGATCCACAAACTTGAGCACATATTTCTCGTGTATGAGAAATTTCCACTTTTGCACTTGTACCTTCAATTCTCACTTCCAAACTTCTCAAAGTTTTCCAATGTAGAATTTCAACTAAGGAGACAAATTTCTTCATTTTTGGGTCCTTCAGTGATCAACCCTAACCTAGGCGCACTTTGATTGTTGATGAGAAATTTCCCATTTTCCTTGGGCACATATTTCTCGTGTATGATGATTTCGAAATGTCCTAGGTGGAAGTATATTTTAAGTATAGGCTCAGATATTGGATTTCCTATACTTTAAATATTTTGAAATATACTTCCAGCATGTTTGAGATAGGTCCTAGATCCATGGGATTTAACATGCAGATTTTAGATTTCTGAGGATCCACCAGATTTTAGACTTAGTCAGTTTTCAGGATCTCAGAACATCAGACTTCAGGACATTAGACTTAGTCAATTTCAGGAGTTCAGGGCTCATTCTTTATTTCATGGAAGAGACAAGGTCAGACAACACTTCCAGACATACAAACTCAAAGAAAACTTGAATCCTAAAGCAAACCTATGACAGAAAGGAAGGAAAAGAGGGGGTCCCCATTTGCAATGGGGCGATGTGTGATTACGTCACAACACTGCCTATATGTTTTGTAGAACCCTGGATGTCCTACCATAGGCAAGTCATGAAAAGCTCTCAAGATCTTCCACTTCATAACAGATCCTGACACCAAAAAAATCCTCCCCTTGTAAATGATCAAATCATTTACAACTGTGTAATTGTCATCACTAGTAGTGCCATCCACAATCCTTGAAGCCCACTTATCCTTTGCATATTCTGCAGTAATTTGATCTTTCCAATCCTCTGCAATCTCTCCCAAGGCACATAAGTGCGGTCTCTTGGACAATGCATCCGCAACTATGTTCTTCTTTCCTTTGACAAAAACTATGTCAAAGTCACAGGCCTGTAATTTACTGACCCATTTCTGCTTCCTATCATTTAGGTCCTTTTGATTAAGGGAATGCTTCAGGCTATTATGATCAAATTTAACAACAAACTTTCCCCCAACAAGATACTGCCTGAACATAGCCAACTCATGCATGATGGCTAACATCTCCTTGTCGTAGATGCTATAGCTCCTCTTGGCACCCCTCAACTTTCTACTATCAAATGCAATGGGATGTTTGTCCTACATCAACACTGTTCCAATGCCTTCTCCTGAGGCATCACACTGCAGCTCGAAGGGTTTTGTGAAGTCGGGAATGGCCAAAACTGGACAAGTACTCATCACCCTCTTAAATTTATCAAAAGACTGTTGAGCACTGGTAGACCATTCGAAAGCACCCTTCCACGTCAAGTCTATAAGGGGGGCAGCTATCTGAGAAAATCCCCTCACAAAGCGGCAATAAAACCCACAGAGGCTGAAGAATCCCTTGAGCTGAGAGAGATTCTTGGGTGGTGGCCAATCTAAGATAGCCCAAATCTTATCCAGATCCACACGAACACCCTCTGCGCTGATGATCTATCCCAAATATAATAACTCTGTCATGCCAAACTCGCACGTAGACAGTTTGGCATATAGGGACTCCTGCTCAAGTATGTCCAGTACTATATCAAGGTGCCTCAGA
The DNA here is from genome assembly GCA_027924645.1 of Cunninghamia lanceolata. Taxonomy (NCBI): domain Eukaryota; kingdom Viridiplantae; phylum Streptophyta; class Pinopsida; order Cupressales; family Cupressaceae; genus Cunninghamia; species Cunninghamia lanceolata. Next base: position 702,156 of record BSBN01001578.1, on the reverse strand, counting down.
TGCTCCTCCCAAGTCTTGTTGAATATAAGAATGTCATCAAAGAAGATAAGTACAAGCTTCCTCAGCTGTTCTCTGAAAACCTTATTCATACAAGACTGGAATGTCGTTGGTGCATTGCTTAAACCAAAAGGCATAACCAGAAACTCAAAGTGCCCATAGTGGCACCTGAATGCAGTCTTCTCTACATCCTACTCTCGTACCCGTATTTGATAGTACCCTGATCTCAAATCTATTTTGGAGAAAAAGCATGCACCATGCAACTCATCTATGAGCTCGTCTATCTGGGGAATGGGGTACTTGTTCTTGATGGTTTTCTTATTCAACTCCCGGTAGTCTATGCACATCTTGAGTGTACTGTCTTTCTTCTTCACCAGTACAACAGAAGAAGTGAAGGGACTCTTACTGGGCCTGATGTGACCCATCTTGAGAAGCTCCTAAATGGCCTTCTCTATCTCATCCTTATATCTCTTAGGATGCTTGTAGGGAACTGTGATAACTGGTTTGGCACCCTGCTCCAGCTCTATGACGTGCTCAAAACCCATGTCTGGAGGTCTACCTGGTGGTATGTTGCTAAACACTTTAGTGTGTTTAGATAGTATAGACTGAATCTTTGTTGGATACTCCTATTTTTGCTGCTTAGGCACCTCTGGCATCACAAGTATCTCAGCTGCCCACTATACCTGATCATGCCGCAGTATCCTCTCCATCCTCCGAATGGACATTGTTCTCAGACCACCATCTGGCATTCCCCTCAGAATATGTCTCTGACCATCTACTTCAAACTTCATCTCCATGGTCCTCAAGTTGAGGGAGAATTCACCTATCATATGTAGCCACTTCATACCGAGGACTACATCCATGTCACCCATGCTGACCACATAATACTTGGCCTGCAACTCATAGTTATTCAATCGGATGGTTAAGTTGGGGATCCTTCGTTTGCTAGTGATAACAAAACCGTCTGCAACTCGGACCTTGAACCCCTCAAACTCCTCAGTTTTGAATCCCCTCCGTGCAACTAAGCCCTTGTCAATGAAATTGTGTGTGGCCCCTGTATCTAGCAAGGTGACTACCCTTTGTCTCTCCAATACTCCCCGTATCCTGAAGGAACCCTCTCTTTGAATGGCAGAGAGATGTGCTGTCGGGAAATCATGATCCTGTGCATTCTATGCATCCTGCACCTCCTCTACTACATTCTCCCCATCACTGTCCTCCCTATCACTCTGCTGCTCTGAATGCTTTGAAGCTGTCTCCTCGGCAGAATAATACTCCAACTGTTTCACTTGCCCCTTCATCGGGCACTTATGGTTAGGATCCCATGGCCCTTGCATTTGAAGCATAGCTTTTTCCTCTTGTATTCATTCAGTGCATCATCATCTCAATGAGGTATTGGTTTCTTCTGTGGGAAGGTGTCTCGATGATGTGAAGGCATCTTATTCTTTCATGGAGGAAAGGGCTTGGAGACGAACTATTCTTAGGCATTACAAACTCTGTTGGTATGTGGCGACTGATCATGCAAGTACTGTACACTCGTAATGTATCCTTGTCAGGGTTAACTGACCAAAAAAAATGACAAAAGAAAAACAAGGTTTTGGAGTTGGTTGTTAATATTTTTGTTAACCGACAAAAGAAAAACGACATTATAAAACCCTAATTTTAGAAGCTTCCTAAAAGCTTGTTATAAGCAGCTGGGATGTATGTTGCGGGTGGGATTTCGATATTGTATTGTAGCATTTGCAGCGGTATTGAGTTGCAAGGATTGCTAGTTGTAATCGGTTTGATTTGTTGGATAATAATATTGGACTCTCTGTTGGTGGATGTAGCCCGAGTTTGGGTGAACCACATTAAAAGTTGTCTCTCGTTATTATTTGTGTATTTTTTATTCCTCTGTTTAATCTTTATTTGTATTTAATTGATATCTTCTGCATGCAATTCCTAACAAGTGGTATCATAGCGGGTTGTGTTCGATTATCGTCTGTAGGAAGGTCTCACAGTTGAGTGAGAGTCTCACGGTTAAGTGGGAGCAATGGCGGACGAGGGAAAATTGAAGGTAGATAAATTCAATGGGCAAAACTATCAGTTATGGAAGATGCAGATGGAGGATTATCTCTATCAGAAAGATTTATGGAGGCCGTTGGAAGGAATAGCCAAGAAACCGGTAGCAATGACTGATGAGGATTGGGAATTTCTGGATAGAAAGGCACTGGGAACCATTCGGTTGTCCCTGGCACCATCTGTGGCATTCAATATAACAGAAGCGAAGACAACAAATGAACTGATGAAAGCTTTGGCTAAATTATATGAAAAACCCTCAGCCTCAAATAAGGTATTTCTCATGAAGCGTTTGTTTAATTTGAAAATGATTGAAGATGGATCTGTGACAGATCATTTAAATGAGTTTAATACGATTACCAGTCAGTTAACTTCTGTAAAAGTGAAATTTGATGAAGAGGTGAGGGCTCTCTTGGTTTTATGTTCTTTGCCAAAAAGATAGAATAGCTTGGTAATGGTTAACTTTGTCTCTGGTTCAAATACTTTGAAATTTGATGATGTTGTCGGTGTTATCCTTAGCGAGGAAATGCGGCGAAAAAGTTCAGAAGGGTCGACATCAGGTAGTGTTTTGAATGCAGAAAGTAGGGGTAGATCAAAGGAGAGATGAAAAGGTTCTGGAGGTCGTGGGAAGTCACGATGAAAATCAAAGGACAAGAGATCCCAATCTAGAGGACAGAAGGATTGCTGGTACTGTGAGAAACCGAGTCATCTGAAGAAAGATTGCTAGTCTCGGAAGAATAAAGGAGACAAACAAGAAGGCAGTAAGGAGGCAAATGTGGTAAGTAATAGATCTGAAGATGATGCTTTGATTCTTTCCCTAAATAATGTTGATGATTCATGGGTTTTAGATTCAGGGGCCTCATTTCATGCTACGCCCCATAGAAGTTATTTTCTTGATTATGTCCAAGGGGATTTTGGGCTGGTTTATTTGAGAGATAATGAACCCTATCAGATTGTTGGAAAGGGAAGAATTAAGATTAAGTTGCAAAATGAGAATCATTGGCTACTACAAGAGGTAAGGCACGTTCCAAGGCTAAGTAGAAATTTAATTTCAACAGGGCAACTAGGTGATGAAGGTTGCACATTTACTTTTAATGATAAAAATTGGAAGGTTCCAAGAGGTGCCTTAATAGTAGCAAAATGTGTGAAAGTAGGCACCTTATATCTTTGTACAGGTCATACTGTTCTTTCTACTTTAGTTGTTGCAGAGAAAAAATAAACACATTCAGGAATAGTTGCTGCGGGTTTGCAGGAAGAGACTGAAACAGTTGCTGCAGGTTCTGAGACAACACTATGGCATAACAGACTTGGGCATATGAGTGAAAAAGGTATGAAGGTACTTCATTTTAAGAAAGTTTTACCAGGTCTGAAATGTATTAATATGGATTTCTATTAAAGTTGTGTGTATGGCAAACAAAAGAGAGTTTTCTCAAGGATGGGAAGCAAAAGAAAGATGAAAAGTTGGAGCTTGTGCATACAGATGTATGGGGACCGGCTCAGATATCTTCTCTTTGTGGCTCTTAGTATTATGTTACATTCATAGATGATGCAACTAAGAAGGTTTGGATTTACTTCCTTAAGCATAAATTTCATGTATTTGAAACATTTAAGAAATGGAGAAGCTTGGTTGAGAATGAGACAAGTAAAAGATTAAAATGTCTTAGATCTGATAACGGTGGTGAGTATTGCAGCAAAGAATTTGAAGATTACTGTTCCTTTAATGGAATTCGTAGGCAGAAAACGGTTCCAAGGACTCCACAAGAAAATGAAGTGGCTGAGTGCACGAATAGGACAATAATGGAGCGTGCAAGGAGTATGAGATTGCATGTTGGGCTGCCTTTAAACATGTGGGCAGAGGCTGTCAATACCGTTGTATATCTAATTAATAGAGGTCATTCAGATCTTTTGGGCTGTGGTATTCCAGAGGAAGCATGGACAGGTAAGAAAATGAGTTATTCTTTTCTCAAAACCTTCGGATGTGAAGCATTTGCACATGTAGATTCTGAAAATAGAACCAAGTTGGACGCAAAATCAAAAAAGTGTCTTTGTTGGATATGACATTGATGAATTTGGTTATAGGCTTAGGGATGTTGAAAATCTGAAAATTGTGAGAAGCAGGGATGTATTCAATGAGAAGGTGTTGTACAAAGATCAGTTGCAACAGCATGAGAAGAAAGAAAAGATTATGTGGTGCTGGATAATACTCCGAATAGTGATGTTCCAGTGGTTCCTCATGCTCTGAAACAGCAATAAGAAATACCACAAACTCTAGTGAATGCTAGACAGTCAACAAGGCTAAGTAGACCTTCTGAAAGGTTTTCTCCCTCTTTGTATTCTATTTTGTTAACAGATGATGGTGAATCGGAAGGGTATGATGAAGCTATGCAGGTGGATACAAAGGTTCAGTGGGAGCTTGCAATGAAAGAAGAAATGGACTCCTTGTTGAAAAATCAGACTTGGGAATTATGTAAGTTGCTAGTAGGTAAAAAGGCTTTACCAAACAAATGGGTTTATAGGTTGAAAGAGGAAGATGGAGGTAAGAAAATATTTAAAGCCAGGTTAGTTGTAAAAGGATTTGCACAAAAAAAAGGTATTGATTTTGATGAGATTTTTTCTCCGGTTGTTAAGATGACTTCTATTCGTACTGTTTTAAGTATTGTGGTTGCTGAAGATTTGCATTTGGAAAAGCTAGATGTGAAAACTACATTTCTCCATGGTGATTTAGAGGAGATATATATGGAACAACCACAGGGATTTGAGGTCAAAGGTAAGGAGAAATTGGTGTGCAGATTGAAGAAGAGTTTATATGGCTTGAAACAAGCACCTCGACAATAGTATTTGAAATTTGATAGTTTTATGGCTGAGCAAGGCTACAACCGGTGTAATTCTGACCATTGTGTTTATTTTAAGAGGTTGGATAATAATAACTACATTATTTTATATTTATATATTGATGGCATGCTTATAGCAGGGTCTAACATGGATTACATAAGAGAGTTAAAACAACAGTTAGCACAATCATTTGCTATGAAGGATTTGGGGGCAGCAAAACAAATCCTTGATATGAAAATTTGCAGAGATAGGAAGAACAAAAAATTGACTCTATCCTAGGCTGATTATGTTGAAAAGGTGTTGTAGAGATTCCATATAGAGAATGCAAAAGCTATCAACACACCTTTGCCTAGTCATTTGAAATTGACTAAGGAGATGTGTCCTAAGACACAAGAGGAAGAAGACAAAATGTCCAAGGTACCATATGCTTTAGCTATAGGAAATTTAATGTACGCCATGGTATGCATGAGACCGAATATTGCACATGTTGTAGGAGTCGTAAGCAGGTATATGAGTAATCTCGGATTGGAGCATTGGAATGCGGTAAAATAGATTCTCAGATATTTGAGAGGTACATCCACTAAACACTTATGTTTTGGGGGCTCTAATACTGATTTAGCAGGCTATGTGGACTCAGATTTGGCAGGGAATATTGATACTAGGCGGAGTACTACAGGTTATGTCTTTATTGTAGGTGGGACAGCGGTGAGTTGGATCTCCAAGTTACAAAAGGTGGTTGCTTTATCCACCACGGAGGCAGAGTAAGTAGCTGCAACAGAGGCAAGCAAGGAAATAATATGGCTGCAATCCTTCATGGAAGAATTGGGAAAACAACAGGCTAACAGTTATTTGTTTACAAACAGTCAAAGTGCCATACATCTTGCAAAGAATTTTGCCTTGCATTTAAAGACCAAACACATACAGCTAAGGTATCACTTCATCTGATCGGTGTTGGATGATGGACAGTTACGGTTAGAAAAAATGCATACAGATGAAAATCCAACAGATATGTTTACGGAGATAGTGACAAGGGAGAAGCTGAGCTCCTCTTCAGCTTCGGTTGGCCTTCAAGATTGAAAACAATAAAATTAGAATAGCAGAGTCCAAGGTGCTTATTTCCAATGGGAGCTGCACACGGAGCGGTGTCGTCTAGGATCAGTCTCCAAGTGGGAGATTGTTGGTGTGCGGCGACTGATCATGCAAGTACTGTACACTCGTAACGTATGCTTGTCGGGGTTCGAGGGCAGTAGCTCCCAAAAATTTTGTTTTCCCTTTTTTTTGTTCGTTCGGAGTCGATTGTTAATTTTTTGTTAACCGACAAAAGAAAAATGACATTGTAAAACCCTAATTCTAGAAGCTTCCAAAAAGCTTGTTATAAGTGGCTTAGATGTATGTTGCGGATGGGATTTCAATATTATATTGTAGCATTTGTAGTGGTATTGAGTTGCAAGAATTGCTGGTTGTAATCAGTCTGATTTGTTGGATAATAATATTGGACTCTCTGTTGGTCGATGTAGCCCGAGTTTGGGTGAACCACGTTAAAAATTGTCTCTCGCTGTTATTATTTCTGTGTATTTTTCATTCCTCTGTTTAATCTTTATTTGCATTTAATTGATATCTTCTGCATGCAATTCCTAACAAACTCCATACTTCGTGCCTTCTTAATGGTCTCCTGAAGTGAAGGTGGGTCAAATGCCCTAACCCATCCCCTGAGTGGTTCCATTAGCCCTTCTGTAAACAGGACTATCAATCTCCTCTCTGAAATGCTAGGAACCATGACACTGAGCCTCTGGAACTCAGAAATATATGCCTCAAGTGACCCATACTCCTTAAGCTATGCAAGCTCCCTGAACTGTAATTCTGGGTCCTTGGTATCAAACCGCTCGATGAGTTTTTTTGTGAACTCATCGTAGGTGGTGATGAGGTTGTGGCCAAGTGTAACCAACCCATAGTACCACCACTCATGTGCTAACCCATTTAAGTGTATAGTGGCAAAGTTAAATGCCTCGTCCTCTGGCATCGGCTTAAGTGTCAAGTAGTTATCCAACTTTTGCACCCAAGCTCTAGTTGTGATCTTGCCACTCCCGTCAAACCGATCCATAGGGACTTTGCTCAAGGCATGCTAGTAGTCCCGGTTAGCTCTGTTAGCTCTATAATCTCCTCTACCACCCATAGCTCCCCTCTGTCTCTTCTAGTTCATGTACTGCTCAAATGTTAGCATATCTCTAATATTTGGAGCCAGTGTCATGTACTTTGCATGCTGCATCCAGACATCATTTGCCATAGGAAGTTGAACCTCTAGTTCTTGCTGAACTAATGCCTCCTCTCTGCATGGAAAGGTCAGTTGTAGCGGTCTAGTGACTGATCCTGGAGTAGTCCTGGTGTTATGCCCACTGCCCTGTCCTGCATGTCCACTACCTTGTCCTGCATGTCTGCGATGACCATTATTAGAACCATTGGTCTCGCCCTCGGGTGTGGTATTGGTGTGAACTACTGGAATCCCCTGGTTGAACTTTCCAAGTAGTTGGGACATCATATCAAGCATAATATCAAATTTTCTTTTTGTTTTTGTGTAAGGACTCTCTGGCTGGTCCGGTCCTCTGTTTATGTCTCCCATATTACCTGTGATGCTATCACTGTCACTCGAAGAGTTCGTATGCATACCCAAAACACCTAAAATTGTTTCACCTTCTGGGATCTCAAGTGGGTGCCACTGTTGATTGTCTCTACCATAAACAAACGGATGTGTATAAACCACCTTCCAATCACTCATAAAATCTGAATCACAAGCTGGCAAGATGCACCAACTCTGATACCACTGAAATAACCCACCCCCTTATACGTTTAATAGTTTGCTGATATGGGTTTGATTTCATTCACCGTTTGAAGAGTTTTCTGTGGTTAAGTTGAGCCCTGCTTGCGTTTTGGTGTGATTTTTCATAACATAACAACATGCATGCATATATCTTTGCAAATAGTAGAAATGAGAAATACCCATATGTTTTATATCAATGAAAATGCATCAAATAACATAAATATGTAATACCCATGTCATAGAATGCCAATATATGTAAGTTCTTCACATACCCATTTTGTTGTCCTTGTATTACAATGTCGGAATGATGGTACAGCAGTGAGTAAATGCACAAATCTCATAGAACAATGCTTGGAAAGGGAAATAATACATTCATTGATGGAGTACAGCAGTCCAAACCCTCAAATCACCTTGCAAGAAGATAGGAAACAGCCAAGATGCAAGTGGAAAGTCTCCCAAACAGTCCCACGTCCCAGCTGGTTTTGTACAGCCTGGCTAAGGTATAGAAGCATCTACCAATGTCTCCAAACCCTCTCAAAACCCCCTCTAAACTCTGCTCTTCCTTGATGAAGATGGACGCCAACCATATGAAGGAATATGCTTTCGAACTCCACAAACAACTCTCAACAAACCTCCTAAATGGTACGCCCTGGATGTGCAGCAGTACGGCCAGTATGTAGACTCCAATACTTATCAAATCTGCCCCAAACTCACAAATAAAACCTACATTACATTCTTCATTCTTCTCTGATATTTATGGTGCCAAAATGCTTCAGATTTCTCCTTGTAAATATCTCCACGACAAGCTCCGAATCCACAAAACTGAAACAATGAAGTGCAGATGTAACCACTAAGTATGGCTACCTCAAAGCTCCCTTGGGTGATCTTTCACACCTACGGAAAGCTGCTACTGATGGTGGTTTCCGTCACCAAAAGCCATGGCATGAAGAAGTTCTCCAAACCCTCATGTACTTGCAGAGCAAATATCAAATAAAAAGTGAATGTCGTGAATGAATGAATGGCTTTTCACTTTAGCTTTTATATTTCTTCCTTGAGGGTTGATCCATGAGAGAGGGAGTTTTAAAATATTAAATTACTTTATTATTCCTCCCTTGGGCACCCAAGTCCTTGGTAACTTTATTCTTTCATATTTTACTTTTCCCCAAAGTCACCACATTAATGAATTAAAGTCCAAACAGTAATTATAAAATATAACTTATGGACTTTAATTTGAAAGGCCAAATGGACTTGGACTCACATGATTTTTAGACCGTTGGAAAGGTCTCATCAAAACGCTCTGCTTCCAATCTCGAACTTTATCATCCGGGGGAAACCCTAACTTACTAAAAATAGTAAGTTCACCGAAACCATCCATCCAAACTCCCAAAGTTCCCTAACCACCTTGGTTAGTCTACTGGAACCAAGTATAGACTAACACCTCTAGGAATGGGGACATTACAGAAAGCATGGTGTAGTATTCATGAGATTGATTTGGGACCCGGGTATTTGTAGAAGGGTCAGTTGGAAGGATTTGGAGGATTGAGTTGGCATTGCTTGAGGACAAGCAATTTTGGGAAGGGAGGACTGTAATGTCCCTTTTTTTATGGCCATTTTGAGATCCTTGGAGATCAATCCAGAATGCAATATTCTAGCATAATTTGATCAAGTCATTAATGCTAAGGTCAAACATATATGTCAACAAGAGACCCCTTTCTTCTAGATTGTCAAAGCAGATTTGGCACCTTCTCAAGGAAAATGGTTTACAAAGGTGTAGGTTGAATTTGTTTCCATGTCTTTTTCCACAACTACAAGCAATGGGGACCATTGCTCTTCAAGGAGGGGTTGATCGAGGAGGATATGGGTCACTTAGTCACTCCACAAATCTTGGTTGGTTCTCAATAACATTTGTACTTTCATCACTAGGATCTTCATCCTAGTCAACACCTATGTTCCAAATTGCAAGTCCTAACACAGCTTCTACAGTATCACTAAGCTTAACTTGTCTTTGGTAGTTGTGGGTAGTTGATATGAAATGGTTTGGTTCCAATTTATGTTTCATCTTCCTTCTCTTTATATGTTGTATTACGATACAAGATTCTTCGTTTTTGTGTGTCTTGTCATTTCGTAAAAACTAAAATGATCATTTGCAGTCTATGTCAATAAATGTTGCGTTCAAATCTAATGTTTGGGTCGTGTCGTCAAAGTTCAGGCTTGCAAATTCAAAGGACGAGTTGTTAGGTCTGAAGTTCGTCTCGTCTAAGTCCAGTATTCGAGTTGTAAAATGTCAAATTTCCGCATATATGTTATTTGTCCATAAAATTTTAACTTTAATATATTAATTTGCAATTAATAATTTTTTATTAATATTAATAGAATTTAAATTAATGTTAAGTGTTCTAGAATATTATTGTTAAAAATCCAAAAAATTAAAAACAAAAAATAAAAACAAAAAATTCAATGCTCATTGTATGGGTGTGCGCCATACAATGGCATGAAATGGTCAAAAGCGCCTATATGACATGCCTTTGCAAAGGCAAAAACAAAATGAAAAGATAGAATTAAAATGCCTATAGAAGAATAAAGGTGTCCTCAAAGGAAAATCCATGTGCCTTATCACAAGGAAAAGCACTTCGAACGCTTCCTCCTCATGCCTAAACAGAGGCAAGCAAAATGATATGCATGCCAAAATCAAAAGGATCACACGCCTCCCTCATATGCCATACATGCTAGTCAAAAGAAAATGCACCAACAGGAAGACAAGTCAGTGAAGGGAGATAAGAGGCGTCGACATGAAATAAGGAAGACTCAAAGATCTTGACCAAGCATGTCAATGTCCAATCCTAGCCAGTGTGGAAAAGCAAGTGCTCATATAAAAATAATTGAAGATCAAAACAAAATCTTTAAAAGGAGAAGAGGTCGTAGCTAAAGAAAAACTGAGTAAAAGGAAATCGTGCATTTGTTTTCATATGCCCAACCGAGACTTCAAAAAAATCACGCCACTTAGCAAGAGCAACCGCCACAACATTCATATCCAAAAGAAGACAAAAAATGTCTAAGGTATGAAGCGCCTAGTCAACTAGAAGATTGTCTTTCATAAAAGGAGACAAGGAAGAGGCAAAGCCCAGTCATCAAAAAGACAAAGTGGCAACCAATATGAAGTGCAATAGAAGCAAACAACTAAGAGGAATGGATGGGTGCAATGTTTGTTAACATTTTTGGCATTTTATGGAGGATGTCAAATTCACAATCATAAACTAGCACCTAGATTTCAGTCCTTGCAATCACTTGAATTTTAGCGTAGAGTTTCAGTTCAGGCAAAGTTTGCAGAATAAATGGTTTTCAGATTCAAGTCACCAAGATTGGAAATTCATCAAAGAATTTGCTAGGCATTATCAAATTAGAATCATCCAAAGCCGCCTTTCTCCATGAGTCTATTTCTAGCTTGCGTTAAAAATAGATCATCATTTTTGGGAAAAAATATTGTTGGTTCCCAAAATTACCACAACCTAAAACCCTAAAACATTACTCCATCACCCAGGCCAAGGGTGTCATCAAGGTGATTGGAAATGGGTTTATCAACAGGTTTAGGGCGATTTTGGCCAACTTACAAGAGTGGGTAAACTCCTTTGTACTTCAAGCTCAGCAAGGCTTAGGAGGGTAATCTTGAGGTATATCTTAATAGGGTTTTAAAACTACACACTATTTATCTTCAGATTTGTAACTTTGCAGCAATACCCAAATAGTTGTTTTAATCCCAAGAACTGTCACTGAATTAAAACATATTTGCTGCATATTTGAACCTCATTCTAAGTTGATGGAAGCATTCTTGCATGACTGCAAGTTGTTGATATGTACAAGTGATTTGTTTTAGAGATGGTTTGAAAATAGTTTATAGTTTATGTTCCTTGGTTATAATGCAAATCACACAAGACATACATATCTAATTAGTTATACCTCACACTAGGTTGATTTGTTTGATTTATAAAATGTTTTCGTGATCAAAACACCATTTAGACTGATGCCTTCAATGGGTTACAGAGTTTACAAATAAAAAAGGGAGAACAACAATGAAATGATATTGAGTTGCCTAACTAGAACACCCAGATGCATGAAACTTAAAAATAGAAACAGACATGCTTATTGATCCCTTTTCACACAACATTCATTCATATGCAATCTTAAAATGAGTATTACAACATGCAATATATTATGGACCTGTTAAATCCTTCAAATGAAGATTACAATCACACCACAAATTGTGGCAAGAGGAAGCATGTAACAAATCAGAAATTCCCTAAATGAACATTTGCAACAATGGAGACAAATGATTCTATTCACAAGTTTTGCAGTGATTCATCCATATGATTTACAAAAAGCTGCCCCTAAAGATCTGAAACTTTACAGTGATAGAAACCCTAGTCGCACTGCACCAGTTATCTGAAAAATGCCAAAATGACCAACGCTTGAAAAGAGTTCCAATCTTCAATTTATAGCCTTGCAACTCGGATTTGATGGAAAATGGGAGGGAAAACCCTAACAACTCCACCAACTGCATTAAAAACATCAAAGTCAACCACCCACTTTGCATTAATGGTGATCTGGAGAGTTGGCCGCATGTTTTTCTGTGTTTCTAGGCCTCTGGCGGGTGGCGAAACTGCGGGTGGCGAAACGGCGGGAGAATTTGGTAGCGAAGAACTTTTGGAAAAAGTTCCAAAGTTCCAACGGGATGGCGAGAGAACTTGGAACTTAGGAACTTTTGGAAAAAGTTCCAAAGTATTGGCGGGTCTCGAAGCCTCATCGGAACCAAACGTGGTTAAGGTCCAAAATGAAAGTTTGATCTGAAACTGCATAAAATACTTAGCCAATTTCTGAAAAAATTTCTTAAAAATTCGATTTTTTGCACCTTTATATTTGACTTGAAAATTCAGGGGGTCCGAAAGGATTTCAAACTTTGAAGAACTTCAACTGGCGGGTCGCGGGGCGACGGAAGAACCTTCTTGTGGGTCTTGAAAATCCGCAGGAACAAAAGGGCAGAAAAAGAAAAAAAAGAACCGACAATATATACATAAAATAAACATTTAAGTATAAGTTAGTATTTACCTTTCTTATACTTTAAGTTATATTTTATGTATATACTGACAGGATGTTTGAGAGTGGTTTTGGATCCATAGGAGTTATAATGCATATTCTAGAATTTGGAGGATCCATCAGATTTCAGACAGCCAAATTTTTAAGGTTTCAGGGTCTCAGACTGTGCCAAATTTAGGGGTTCAACAACATACATTAGGGTAAAGGCATAGGGACCCCTTAGGAAAATTTTGAAGAATTTGACAAGATTTTGCAAATTTTGAAGCATGGAAAAACTGGGTGCGAACAAACATATTCAGAGATTTGCTAATTTTAGCATTCACTACTTTTAGCATCAACTTGAAGTTGACTTTTGTTCGGTCTCGAGAGATGTGAGCTTTTGATGCATGATTTACTATTTTAATTATCAATTGAACTGGAGGTTGCATGTTTGTAAATTTAGTTTTAGTGGAGTAGATAAACTGTAATAAAGTTTGCATGTCATGCAAACAGTAGCCAACTAGGATAGGAGTTTAGTTAATTATTTTATTTATTTTCATGCAATTTTTTTATAAACAATATAAATAAGTGCTTTTTGCCATAAATGAGGGGTATTATCAGAGTTATCAGATTAGTATCAAAGTTAGTCAGTCGTATTAGTGTTGTATCAATGATCAGTCAATGAATAGAGGTCAATGGCAATTCTCATGTTTGCATTATGCTGAAATTGTTATTTGTCGTATATTCAATGTGACTATGCTTTTATTATTTGTTCAATTACATTTATTATGCCTCTTTTGCTTATGAATGTTTATTGAAATGTGTTTTCATTTTTGTTAAAAGTTAAGTTGCTTCAATGAAGTTGCAAGCTTTGTATTGTAGGTGAACTTGAAGATGTGCCTTGTGGTTTTGTACCAAGTCATACGTTTGATTTAATCATAACATTCATGATAATGTGTTTATGTGTTTGTAAAATCCCCTAACAAGATTTTATCTCATAACCACAATTTTCTGATTTTCATTATGCAGACATTTCGTCAAACACTTCCCAGAATGCATTCAATTCTGATATTTCTGATTATAATGATTTAGAGCAGTTGCCATAGATGTTTTATCATCAGAAAACATACATTTTTGTTGTCCAGCTTCAATGCTAAGTGGTAGGCATTATATCAAATAATTTGCATGATGAAGAAGATTGATTCAAATTAAAGATTTGAATGCCTTTATTGTTGTTTATACTCAGAATATTTAGAATTACAGATTACAACCAAACAGAGATGTTAACATACCAAAGTTTGTATAGACAGCATAGATGAGATCTTACAATGTTGGTGCCTCCAAAAATCAAGAATGGCTTTTTCCCTTTTAAAACATGCCTAATCTCTATGGGCTTTTGCAACATGTGCTCTCTTTGTTTGAAACTGACAACTCTCAAAACTTCGATGTCTGGACAAACTGATGTGTATTACTGTTTGGATGAATGAAAATCTGTTACAAATAGCTGCTACGATGCCTGAAATTGGAGCAAACTGTTGTATGCTCACTGAAGATGCGTTAAAAAGGAACAAATGAACACCCAACTGTTGTGAACCTGCTGATAAAGCTTGAAGAAATTTGTTTCACTCCTTGAAGATTCCGCTGTTAATCTTTTTTGCTGATGATCAAACTTCAAAGGTGCAAATCACAGTCCTTTTAAACTACTGCAAATGGAACTCTCGACCTTCCCTTTATTAATGAGAAATCTGGAATGATAACCGAATGCTATTTGAAGGAATGGGACGCTTATCTGTTTTTACTGTTCACCCTTTGGCTCTTCAAACTCTGATCCTATACAATGTTGGGCGTGACTTCTCCAAATCCTCATACGGTTCCTCTCCTTTGATGTGTGCTTTACTTGATAGTTGGCGGCACTAATTCTCCTTGTATATCTTGCGTCCCATACATATGCTACGGTAGATATTGATGGGCTGCGCTAGCATTCTGGGACCCTCGTTCCATTTTAAACTCCACGTCCCATCACTATATTCGACTTCTCTTTGATGAACATCATTCAAACAAGTTGCAGTTACTAAGAAGCTGCGTTTTAAGACTTGAGCAGTCTATGTAACATGCCACGTCACCTCCCTTACCCTACGCATCCCATTATAAGTCATTAACTTTTTACAAAGCTGTAGTAGGAATTTTGTAGAGGTTGCGACTAGGTTTCAAGTAGCTCAAACCTTATACTTCATACTCTAGTGCTATGCCTTGGAAAATATAGGGTTGAAAACCCTCAATAATCACAATATCTTCATTGGAATATTCATCATAAGTCTTTGCCAAAAATCTCAATCTGCATAAAATATTCTGCAAACTTGTCTTGCTTGCAATCTCACAAATTTGCTAAGATGATCTTTTGTAGAACCAATACCCAAATCTTGTGAATGATATCTCTTTTCAGCACAATAACTCCAAAACCTGCACACCTGAAAAATCTCCACAACAATAACCCAACACTGCAGAATCAAATGGCACAAACGTTATGCTCAAATGCGAGCTCCGAAATGAATTCACCTCAAAACCCTTGAACTAGTTGTTCAAAGTTTTCCTACAATGGAAAATATCAAAACAGAGATAATCAAAATGCATGCTCAAACCTTTCCTTCAAGCCCTTTTTAAACATTTCTTGGCTTCTTCCAGAATCCTCCTTTTTGGCCGACATTGAACAACTTTTTATTTTTTCCAGAAAAGTAATTTTATTTTCTTTTTTGCCTTAAAGTTACTTTTTAAATAAAATAATATAAGTTGCTTTTGAAATATTTCAAGACAACTTATTTTATTTATTTAATTAATTATTTTATTTACTTGCCAACAAAAGGGGATATTATAGTGTTAATCAATTCAATCCATCTGTACTTACCCTATTGAGCCTCTATTTTTAGTTGAAATGCACAAGCGTGTACTTGTAGGTTTTGATTCAAGTCAAAAAACACATAATCTTTGCCTTGTGATTGAAAACGTGTTTCGCCTTTTGCATATCGCAAAACCCAAAAAGATTGCCTATTTATGTTTTATTCAACATGAACGTGAAAACACCTCTGAAAACATTGTAAATTCTGTAAATTGCAAGTACATGTACAATTTTAGGTTAGTTTTAGTTTACAGGGAGCTACCTCTTTTGATTTGAAGTGGTTCTATCACAAATCTATTCCGTTTTGCATCACATTGAAAAGTGCAAAGTAAAACGCTAACATATATTAATGTACATAGCCATTCTTTGTAGATTAGACATTCTAGCATAAACATAAACTATTTCCACACATAACCTAATTGAATCTGTTTAATTGGGTTGTCCATCGAGTTCTCCCCTTGGACCCAGATCATTGCTTTCAAGAAAAGATATTAAAAATCTCTTGTCTTGAATAGAAGTGCTGATAAGCCTTGTGCCCCTACCTAAGAACAAAAGGACAAGCAATTTTTTAAATTTGTTTGAAATGCGTAATCAAAACCTCAAGATTGAACTTGTATATATTGTAAAAAGCTAGAGGTTGATTACTTAGGTTCTAGGTTTAGTATTGTATGTTGTTACAAGGGAGCTTCCCCTTCTAATTTAAAGAATGGTTTATCTTTATATGCTGTTCTATTTTGTGTTGTACTGAAAGGTACAAATTAAAACGCTAACAACGACAATGTATTGATCATTAGGGTTAAGCACAAGTGTTAGGTGCAAAAATGGTCAACAAATTTGGATTGTTGGCACTTTTTTTCTAAATGGGATGTGTTCACTTGGACTTTGTAATGTCCCCTTTGGGAAGTTCTTATTTTTTCACCTTGCACACAAATATAACCTCTTAAAAGGAACATTAGTAATTAGTAAATTAATAATAAAATCAAAACGTTAATTTGGATTAGTAATACTAATAACATGAACCATTATATAATTCATACTTATTTCCTCATACTTATTCATATGGAGCCTCATGATGTACTTCGGGAATGTTGGTGCCTGGTCACTAATCTAATCTAGCCCTAGTGGAGGATAGGTATATGTTTATTAAGGTACGGGATAATAATACCCAAGGGCTTCATTGCACACCCGACAATACTTCACTACTTGAGGATCGTTGCCCCACTATCATAGGCCCAAGGGCTTCATTGCACACCCGGCAATACTTCACCACTTGGCTCAAGGGATTTAATTACACACCCGGTAATACTTCATCCTCTTGAGAGTCACCTACCGTGTAAGCCATCTCCATAGGTATAGGCCCAAGTGCTTCATTGCACACCCAACAATACTTCACTACTTGGCTCAAAGGACTTCATTACACACCCGGTAATACTTCATCCACTTGAGAGTCACCTATCCTATGCGAGATTAATCATAATAATCCGCACTTTCTTACTTAACCGTCCTCCTAGGGGTAATAGATAAGATTAATGATGTGACATGATTTGCTTATCCCTAGTACATTATGAGCAAGGTTAGAGAATTCATACCAATAAGGAATTTGTCTTCTCGATCTAGTGATTCTATGGATCACCAAGCTAATGCTTTCTTATGATTATTGTCCCTTCTATGGGAATTAGATATTGTTCCACCACCATAGGATGGATGAATATATTGCATTTTTTATGGCAGATCTATCAATATATGTATATGTATATTTCTCTAGATTGAGTTGCTGATACTAACATTGATTCATAATACTGAAAGTATACCTTTATAGAATTAGCTGAGTGATAGTAGGCTGCTGCTGGAATAGACGTTCAAGCGCTGTTATAGTGGATTAATATTGTTATGCTGCTGCTGTTCAGATTGTAGGAACCAAGAGTCTATATATTTATTAATGGATTGTGCTCTTGAATGATCTTCTAGGCAATGCTCTTTGCTGATGTTCTGAATTATTGATTGTGAATTGTGTATTCATTGCTTGATGCCTTCTAACCATACAATCTTCCTCCTTTTATATTATTCCAATGGAGGTGTTCATTACGAATAGATGTGTCTATTATTAACAAATATGACTCTTAATCGCTGCTTTTATCTTTTAATGAATATTTCCCACATATATATCTTTTAGTGGAATCGTCTGCTTTTTGTATGTTAGATAAGACTGTTGTAGTATGTGAAGTCGCTCTTATACCCAGCGCTGCCTTTACAATCATATTATACTTATAACAACAGATCTACTTCATAAATAATCTCTGCACTTTTATTAATTTGACCGGTCTTCCACAAATAGGAGTCTTATCTTATTAAAGCTGCCGCTCCAGCAATATTTAACTTTAAATTAAACATTCCTTTGCTGCTCCCACGCATTATAATCTTATAATCTTTGTCTAATTTCATTTCATTCTGTCCGCTGCCTTTTATGATCTTTTGGTTCTTTTATATGTAATAAGCAACACCTTTATTTATATTAGCTTTATAATAATATATAATGATCATTCTTATGTGAATCACTGCCATATAATTGTGACTCTTCCTTGTCTTACGTAGATAAGACAGTTTTGTCTTATTAATAATTATTATATGGCTGCTTTATATTTGCTGCCCTATCATTATAATAATAATAATATTTAGTACTTGTATTTATATTCATAATTGTAACAATATTAATATTTATTTTTATATTGATAATTATATATAATAATAATATATATAATATTTATATTATATTGATAATTATATTTATAATAATATTTAATTTATATTTATATTAATAATATTTATTTTGTAATTATATTTATTTTATATTAATATTATTTATATTTGTTTATTGGTATTTATATAATATAATATATATCGATATGAATATATTATATATTATATTATATTAAAATATTTATATGATAATATTATTTAATGTAAATATATTCGGTTTACAATATGAATTTTGATGTCATTCACATTTTTAATTTGAATGAATAATACATAATCGATTCAATTATAAATTATCGATATGGGGACATGACAGACTTGCATCTTGTTTTCCTCCTGTCATTGCATATGCAAATTTGTAATGTCTCAATGACAAATTGGCACATGGCTCACTATTGATCAAAACCCTATCATATAAAATATCAAAATGACTTTCCCCAATCAAAGTTTGTTAAAAAAATTTCAGTTCTAGTTCCCTCAAGAATGGGAGGCAAGTTGGGATATATTTTGAGCACCTCATGTTTTTTTCTTTTTATGTTTAAATGACCCATTTTGGATCAAATTCATGTTGTAAAAAGAAATTTAACACAATATAATATTATTAGATATTGAAAAAAAATTACAATGAGTTTTGTCTCCTTATATAAAGTTTGGAGATGAAATGGATAAACATGATACACCTTACATACAAAAAACAAAAATAGAAATAAAGCAAAATCACTTAAGTCACTACAGTGACTTTATTACAAATGTAAGCCTTATCTTCTAGCAACCACTCTTAAGGCTTATTGTACTAAAAACAAAACATACTAACATAAAGACTAAAAACTACAAAATTAAGAACCATATATTTATTATATTCTTCAAAAGTTTTTATTTCATAACAGTTCTTGGAACAAGTAGAACTCCATCAAGTTGTCTCGTAACCCTTGTAAAGGTGTAGCTTCCAAGTTGAATTCCCGAGTTCCCAAATTACCACCTTCCCGAACTCTTGAATCACGGATCTCCCAAATTCCACAATGATCCATCAAGTTGTTTGATGACCCTCATAAGGGTATAATTCCCAAGATCCACAGACTCTTGAACTATTTGGGCAACCATCCATACTGAGCTTCATCTACATTGGATTTCTTCTTGCCTTAAAGTGCAGACTTAAAATGCATACAATTCATCAACAAATTCTTCACCATTGCCAACATTTGGAGGATCTTCAACAATGGCTACATTAGCTTCATTTGATTTTTCTTTGAGTTTTCCATGAGAACATTTGCTTGAATTCTATAGTTCCAAGCGTTGTGGCCTATTTTCTTGCAATAGTAACATTCAGTCCCCCTTTTGTCTTTATTTCATTTTCAACATTTTTTGTATAATGCTAGTTCAATTTGAGGATCATCTTTTGTATCTCCTACAATTGTTTTTTTTCTTTAGCTCAAATAGCTGAAATCATATCTTCCAGAGTTTGAGAAGATAGTTGACTAAGAGTAAAGATGACATTGCTGAATTTCAGAGGCAAACTGTTTAACAAAATGGCTTTGGCATCCTCATCATCCACTGTGGCATTGACTTTTCCTAATTGTCAAAGGAGAGATCTCAGTTTGTTTGTTTGGCTAGACATAGTGACTCCATTAGCCATCTTGAATCTGAAAAGTTGAAGCTTTAGAGAAAATTTTGCATTAATTGTTTTTGCTCCAAATAGTGTATTCAAATTATCGCAGATTTCCTTAGATAATTTTGCTAGATCTATATGATATAACCCAGAATTGGAGAGAGCAAGACCAATAATAGCTTTGGCTTTATCATCTCTACTCTGCCAATCCAGTACTTTATTGGCATTTGTAGGTGGTTTGTCATTTCTATTTACTATTCCCCACAAGTTCTTGTGCATCAACTACATCTGAATTTTTACTTGCCAAGTGTGGAAATTGAGGCCAGAATATTTATCTACCGGAATTTCTATTTCTAGAAAAATAAAAAAATACCCCCCTTTTTTCAACCCTCAGAAATATTTGAAAATTCTCTAGAGAAAATTGGAAACACAGTTCTAAATTTCTAAAAAATAAAAAACTTGAATTTGGATTTTACAAATACCCGAAATAATTCATGCCCTAGCTGCGTGAGTTGATAAATTTTTGTCTACCCCAAAATATAGTTGTGGAATTGTCATTTGAAGGTGGCAATGGTGAGGACATCTGAAAATGGCATGCACTAAAAAAAGTGCGGCTTTAACTTGCTATGTGACTGTAGCTCGCGCTCCTACAAACTTCTCGTTCAACTTCTAATGAAAATTGCCACTGTAAATCGAGCTCAGAATGTGCCGTAGTTGGGACCCGCAACTGTATGTAATTGCATGTAGCTTGACCCTGAATTATGTGATTATGATTGTGACCAGTTGGTGGAGGTGAATAAAAATTTGATAGAACTGAGCTATGTTGTCTATGAATCTAGTTATGTTCAAGATACTAACTCCACTGGTAGAGCAAGCATAGAGGATTCTTCACTCACCATGAGTTAGCATGAAGAACATGTCCACTTGGAGGTCAAGAAGGGACAAAAAAGGAAAAATGAATGAGGTGATGGGTCAATTTCAGCCTTCACATTTCTTTGATTGATGATTGGTACTCACATCCACTTGTTGTGCATAGCAAGGAAGGCTATGTAGGGTTGCATGAAGTACATGGCTTCTAGCAAAATCAGCAAAACAGTAGCATGGGCAGAAGTATGAGTGTTTTTTCAGTGTTGTAAGCATACATATCTTTTCATGTGAATATTGTTTATTATAACATTTAATTTGTTCCACTTGTATGGTATAGCAAGGAGAGGGATCTAGCACCACTTGTGTGTAGCAAGTAGGGTGAAAGAAATAGAGCACTCCAAGACAGGAAGCTGCAGATAGCATGAGGGTTGAAATCCACTTTTAGCAAAGGAAAAGAGCATCATATTGATGGTCACATAACAGTCATTATTGTATTTTGCACAAAATCTCATCACAACTATAACATATGCACACTTGTAGCATGAATATAATTTTAGTGGTTGTAGCATGCCTAGTAGCACTTCAACTAGATTGTAAAACATTAATATAATGTAGGACCTATTGATGATTGTTTTTCGACAAGTCAACAATAGAGTAAAACACTACAGTATCCCGCTCTCTCTTGAATAAAGTCTCTCGAATGCTAAACAAAGTGATCAATCGAGACAACTCCAAGGTTCCTTATTTATGATTCATGATGGGTTAACTCAGTGATAAATTACAAAGGGACTTACATTAGACTTTCTTCATACTTCCTTAGCTCATTCCTCCTTCAGTGTGGATGATGTATATACAATGTATCAATGATAAAAAAGGAAAAAGGTAAGGGTTTAGAAACTAATCTAAGGTCAATGAAAGAATGATGATGCGTGAATAGACAAACTCCTTGATAAACCTAACTCCACTTCGCCAAGGATGCCTACAACTACATGAAGTTGGTGCAATCTCCTAAGGTACGCGAATGGTTTTCAAATCATGAAAGCTTATACAAGCACCCACTAAACAGTGCAGCTCAAACAAATATCCACAATCGAACTTAAGCAAATTATAAGGCTCAGACTAGCTTTACACAACACTTCACCAACGATGAATGTTAAAAGCATGAACTAGGAGTTGATCAAATAATCAATACATACATGCATTACATCAATGAGCTCTAATCTACTTTGAAACATCTCTCCATTTCATCAAAGTACAAGAAACTATGTGATTCCACAAGTCAACACTTAACACCAAATGAATTCCAATGTCTTTGCATTAATCTTGAGAAATATTTACAACAACTTCAAGTACTCTCAGAGAATTTTGAGAGTCTCTTCTATTCTACTCCTACTTGTCTATAATCTAATGTCTACCGCCTTTACAAATGAGGTAACAAAGCCTTTATATAGAGGTCCAGAGTTACAATGAAAGGCTAGGATCAATCCAGATAGCCAAGGGCTTAGATCATGCCACCTCAATAGGTAGTTACAACAACAAGCTATTTTTAGTACATGAGAGAGGCAATGAAGGCACGCTTTCCAAGAAGATAAGATGGAATCTTTGGAGCATCTTCCACATGGACGTCCTCTCTGTCTTCTTGCTTGTCGAATCATGTGGTGACTTGTGATTGGCTTGATGATGTACATGCCACGTAGGTGCCATCTTAGCTTATTCCCAAATTGTATCATCTTGTATGATGTCTTTGATGTGATTGCTTTGAACTTGCCTGTTTGGGAATGCATTTTGTAGATCTTGCCTTGTTCATCTTCTTGTAAGCTGGAGGTGTATGATGTTTGTTGCTTCATTTGACTAACTCTGTGATGTTTCTTCTTCTTGTAGGATACATGATGATCTTCTTTGGATGCATCTTCATGTAGAGTAATGTAGTAGGAGAGTAGATGATGATGATGCTTCCTTCATGACTTGAAGAAGGAGATCTCTCTTTAGACTTGAAAATTGAAAGCACTTGAAGTTAAATGGATGAAGTGTCTCTGAATGTTTGATGATGAAATATAATCCCACGGATGGATGCCTTCTAGATGATGGTGTATACTTGAACTTGATGTAGAGTAGACGATCTTCATGAACTTGAATGCACCGGAAGTACTTGAAACTTTAGAGATACCTTTGGAACGCCTGATGATGAAGTGTTCCAACTTGATGATCTTAACATGATGCCATTGATGAAGAATTCCAACACAAGGATGATGAAAGGTTCCAATTTGATGATCCTGAAGGGGGTCCTTTGGAGCAGCTACTTGCTAATCTTGAAGTTATGATTGATGAGGAAGCTAGTTGATACTTGAAGTGATTACTTGGAACAACAGATAGGATGTCTTCTCCAACATAGCAGCTTGTTGACTTCATTCCTAGCATAAAGGTGGTTCAAGCTTTTTCTTCTTTGATGACTCCTTAGCATCACCAAAACTCCTTGTTCCTACAAAACAGAGAAGCAAGATCAATTCCTCTTGATACTTGATTTGATAACCATTTCATGCATTTTTAATCTAGGTGCATTAGATACCAAATTAGCTGATTTCTTGAAAACAATTACAAATTTCAAACTAAGTATCAATCATTAGAAGCGCATCAGCCTTCTTGATTGGATCTGTAGCATCAGATCTGAATTTTATATCTTGTTGTAGTGTTCAAAAACATGATTTAAACCTCTCATCAGTGAGGCGCATTGGTTGGAGGTTTTGTGTTCTTCTTAGTTTTGGCGTTCTAGATGAAGATTTTGGATCTTCTTAACACTAGCGCATTAGATCAGCATCTCGTTCCTTCTTGACATCACCTCTCTTCTCTCAACATAGATCCTTCATCATAGCGCATTGGATAAGAACTTTGATCTCCCTTGAAATGACCTTCTAAACTTATATTCTCCTTCCCCCAAAATGGCGCAGCAGTTAGGAGATTTTGAGTTTTGGTTAAGATTTGTCTTAAGACTTAAACTAAACTTCCTCTGTAATGGCGCATTGGTTGCATATTTTGAATCCTGATTGGAAAGATGTCTTAACTTAAGTTCCTCAAAATAGAGGCAGCAGATAAGGTGCAGCAGTTAGGAGTTTTGATCCTTCACATCTCAAAAAACTTTCACTCTAGATGGGCACAGCAGATAGCAATGTTGAATCTCCATTTTAAACTTCAATTCAATCCCACAACAAGGTGGTTTAATGGTTAAAGATTTCATCTTTTGCTTGAAAATCACCTCAAGACTTGAGTTAAACCACCCCTACTAGTGGTGCATCAGATCAAGGATTTGAGATCCTCTTTAAATTTGTCTTGAAATGACAAGTCTTGCAGCAGATCAGATTTTAGTTTCTCCTTGAAATGTTCTAAAAATTTTGGTGAAGCAGATAGATATTTTAAACCTTCATAATAAACAATGCCACACGTCAACTAAGACTCTTCTCTAAGGCTGGCACATTAGATCAAGGATTTGATCTCATCTTGAAACTTCATTGCATTGGATCATGATCTTGAGGCGTGAATATTGTTCCATCCTTGACATCATCCTTACTTCCTTGACAAGGCACAGTAGATAGGGATGTTGAATCCTCATCAAAAGATACTTCAAAATTTAACTTCCCTTGAGGTGGTCACATTAGTTGAGATGTTTGATGCTTGGTTTGAATGGGAGTTTTTGGAAGCTTAAACACAATGCCTCTTCCTTAACCTTGGCGCAGCAGATGACAATTTTGAAATCCTCTTGCTTTGGGGGCATTGGATGCCTATTTTGGATTCTGATCTAAAAGATGTCACAAGACTTAAGCCTAACTCCCTCCACAAGGTGGCGCATTGGTTGAAGTTTTTAGATCCTCTATTGAATGCATTCAAAACCTTGATCTTATCATCTTTTATAAGGGCACATTAGTTGAGTCGCATGGGATCCAGTTTTTGATCTCCGGTTAGAAGATGTGCATTTCATCAAGATTTTGTGCCACTCTTATGTCCTGGCGCACTAGATCAAGTTTCTGCGCTCTCATTAGTACTTAGCCATTTTTTCAACTCTCTCAGGGTAAGGTATATTGAAAAATATATTTAAGTATAAGATTAAATATTTTTCAATATACCTTTCAGGATGTTTGAGATAGGTCTCGAATCCATCAGATTTAACATGCAAAATCTAGAATTTGGAGGATCCACCAGATTTCAGACTTAGTCAATTTTTTAGGATTTTCAGGATATCAAGCTACCAGACTTAGTCATTTTCAGGATCTCAAACATACATCAGGATTGATCTCAGTGTTCATTATTTGGATGGAATTTGATCAAGACTCTTCATTACTGCAAGTTCATGTTCCAGATGACACCTCCAGTTATAAAGCAAAACCTTCTAGGAGAGAGACTTACTATTGGATTGGCAGAGGAAACGAACCTAAGACATCATCCAAAACTAAATGCAAAGCATCAGAGCTCAAAAAAGGGGGTCCCCATTTGCAATGGGGCGATGTGTGATTTGGTCACAATAGGACCTTTATTGAAATTTATGTTTCTATAGAAAGGAGAATCATACATGGCAACAATTGTAGCATGTTTTGTGCATCCCAGGGGTTGCTGCATGAAAAGTTTCAATTGGCAATATAGAGTTGTAAGGCAATGCCCACCATCAAGAAGATCATGGGAAGGACACCAAGGAAACACCTGATTCTAACAAGTACAAGTTTCAAATGTGATAGAACACTACTTTCTACCTCGAAGCACCTTAGTGTTGAGCATCACCTTGAGGAATGAATAGGGGGATGCAAATGAGTTTTATTCCAAGACATAGTGGACATAGAGATTTTAGAGATAGGAGGAATTTTTTTGTATTTCAAGTATAAGATTTTGTGGGACTAAAAGCCTCTCTAAGAAGGGAAGTGTGATCCATAATGATTTGGGAAAATATGATACATCAACAAACAGTACAAAAACGTTAGTTCCCACAGGGGATGGTTTAGGCTTTAGGACTTAGGTTTAGGCAACATATGAGAATGTGAAGTGATCAATTGATGTTTGCTCTTCCAATTTCCACTCATTAATGTGGGGAGGAATCTCGAGCACCTATTTAAGGACCAAAGGAGGTTGGATTGGATCAATGGAAGACATTCCATAGTGAATGCACCATCAGTTGGATGTGGTTGGGAGCAAATAGAAATAGGTTGGGTTAGTTTAGGTTAAATTAACTTTGTGATTTGTTTACAAGTTTCACTAGAGCTTATGGTAGGTTCATCTTGAAAATGGCCTAAAAATGTCTCAAAAATGTCATTGGTGATTTTGGAAAAGACCTGACAGATTTGACAAAACAAGACAAGGAAAATTCAACTTGAGATCATAACCAAAGTAAAACCACCAATTTAGGTATAGGGGAGAAGGTGGGATATGAAGAATCTAGTAACTTTTAGGTTAGGGTATAAGAAACAACATATACTTAGACTTAATGACAAATTTACAGCTTGTAAAACCTGGAAAAAGATTAGTGCAAATCCATATGCAATATATAAGTTAAAGGACAAACTGAAAGTACTTATCTCTAACCTAGGTTTGATGTATAAACTTCCCTGTTGAGTCAGAGTGAGACCATGTCTTGGCTTAACTAGCTGAGCAATTCATAGATATAGGGATATTCCTAGTGATCAAGTGAGGTAGATAGCTTGCTACTTGTCATTTTGCAGGGAATGGATCTAAACTTCAACTTGTAATTGTGGTTGTGAGCTAACCAAATTGTTACTTAGAGGATAAAGTACTTGAGAACTTATTTGCAATGACTAAATTGACATAAAAAAGCTATTGCTCAAGTGTGAGGGGACTTGGAGGGGACAACCATGTTTATTAGGACTAGACAGCTTGCTCCATTTGGTGCATAAAAGTAAAGAAAAAGGTAAACTTTTTAAGGAAAAATGGTAAAGGCCCCTAAAAAGATGAAAGAGGTAGAATTGTCATTGCAAATTCAGCACACTATATTTACTTTTAAAATTTTCAGCTATGTTTAGTTTGTTTATGTTATTTTAATAGCTGGCCCCCATCCCAAAAACTTGGAGAAACATTGCATTTTCCATTTATAATGCATACACATTCCCCCATGGTACATAGCCTATCTACGATGTGAAGCTAGTTATGACTTGGAAAAAACAATGAATAAAAATGCTCTAGTGCCAAAGAGGCTTCTTCCTAGCATCATAACATTTAAACTCCGATTGCATGTACTAAATGCACGTATTTGAACTTGAATGGTCATAATAGTACAAACAACCTTAAGAACGAGCATGCAAAGTGTTGAGATTCATTTATACTCAGGATGCCCTGCTAAGGTGCTACCACTAATAATAACCAGTGATGGGTTCAAAAGTAAAAGATGATCTTAGAATAGGAGGTGAGGTGATAATCATAGTTACAAGACTCACTAGGACTTGCCAAGACTCAACGAGTCTCGAGGTGAGCAAGCCAAAACCAGTCCTAGGGACTTGTGACTAGGGTCCTCGGCAAGTTTGGTCAAACTAGCCGAACTCGACGAGTACTATTGGGAAGACTCGACGAAGTCAATGAAAATCAGGGGGAAGAAAAGAATAATAAACAAAAAATGGTTAAACGTAAAAGTGTGAAAGTCAAGCATTTTTTGAAGGGTTTGGAGGACTTTTGAAGGACGGTTGAAAGTGAAAATTATGAAAAAAGACATGCACCATGAAGGTCTGTGTGGTCTCAAAGGCTTTAATTTGAGCTTGGTGGCGGGGGCTCTGCCCCTTGACCCCGCTGTGTATCGTGACAAGGAGTGCGCTCTAGTTTTAGAGAGCAAAAAATAAAAATCATTTTGGGCCATGCTCAATGGAAAAGCAACATTTTTTTATTCTTTTGACTTTTTTCCAATTAAATCCCAAGTAATTGAATTACATTTATACTTCAGGTTTGCTAAGTCAATCCCTATCCTAAGTAATGTTTGTATGGCTGTAACAACATTGCAGATTTGTCTAAGATACAAACACGACTCCACATAGAAATAGCAATGCTGGGTTGAGCGATACAAATTCCTTTCTACCATAGTTCATGACTCCATATTGTGATTTGTGTTTTTTTGTATGCCATGGATATCATAATCCATGAGTTTTGTACACCTAAAACACTTGACAATATTTATATATTGTAAACATGATATTTCCACAGTCCATGATGACAGTGTAGTGCTTTTGGAAAAAACTGTGTTGCTTTTTTTGCCTCAACGTTTCGGATCGCACTCCATGATCCATCATCAAGAAGAAAAGATATATATAGTGTTGTTTCCTTCAACTAAAAACCGCTTTTATACTCATGTGATCGATGTATACATGTGTATGTGATCAAAGTGGCTTCTATTTGATTAGTTTATTGTGTCTTTAAATTTTTTTTATTAAAGGGTGCATGAAACAAGTTTTAAGTCCTTAAAAATCTCTATATTTCATGTTTTTTTCAATTTGCCGAGTCTTGGCTGAGTAAGAGCGCCAACTCTGAGTCCGGGTCAAAAATCAGCTTGTCGAGTCCGAGCCGAGTCTGAGTCTTGTAACATTGGACTAATAATATATTGCAAGAGTGACATGTGAAACACTAAAAACAATTCAACACCTAAATTGGTTGTGAAAGATGTGAGAGAGAATGATCCTTCTAGGTTACATAAACTTACCGTGCTAAACGTGCCATATGGCACAATAAAACAGCACTATAGCACTAATCGTTCCAAGGACAAACAAACAACTTGCCTTGGGAGAATGATGTAGCTTGATGGTAAAGAAATTTAACTTTTTAGGAGAAAGAATACATTACATAAAAACAATAGTGTGGAAATTTTGTATGAACAAGACAGTTGGGTTACAAATGATGTCTTTTACAAACACACTCTATTTCAGCACTATGTGTGTATTGAAATGGTAAGGCTTTTGAACCAGAATTTGCTTCCAGGCATACTAGAAGGTATTAAAACCTTTAAAATATGGCACAAACTGGGCCCAAAAAAAATGTCAAGGCAAAGGAGTCATAGAATATGCTAGTCTTAGTGTAGATGGGATATTAGGAATTTCTCCGCAATTTAACTTGTGGAATGATTCCCCAAGCTTGGGCAATAATGCCCAATGATACTTGATGGTTGACAGTTTCACTAACCCCACACTTCATTGCAGAATTCCTAGGGAATGGCTGGTAATTAGGTTAGATGTTTCACCTTCATGTGAGGAGTTGGGATGAATGAGCCTAAGAGGTGGAAAGCATCATCAAGGAAATTCAGGACATGGCTGAGTTCAAACTGGATGATATAATTGAGGTGTAGAAGCTTCTTATTGAATGGGGAAAGGAAATTGTGTGCATAATGCATAAAAGTATCACTGAAATGCATGCAATATATCGAAATCCAAGTCAAGCTTCTGAAATGAGCAATTAGTAGCAAAAGACAATCTAGGAGTCACTAGTTACATTTTGTTGTGCGTCAAGAAATCTTAATTGGACAATGAAAACATGGCCATGCTTATCAGGGAATTCCACATGAGCTCTAATATTAGGGACCTAATTTCAGGCATTAAATCAATATTCTTCTTGTTTGAGAATGAAATGTTTCATGTTCCTTATCTATGATGTCTAGACTCTATAGCATTGTCTTGATGTGTCATTTGCCTGTTGATATTCTGCATGCATATTCGCTACCATAAGCTATAGTTTGAGACCTCTAGTTTGATGTATTGAAGCACTTGACATTCCAAGATATTATGTCATCAAGTTCCATGAAGTTGCTTGAATCCCTATGAGTGAGTCAAATACACCATGTATTTCTTTTGTTCCAGTATACATAATTTATGCCTGTATCAGGGAGCTTTACGAGTGTTAGTGCATGTCATTGTAATTGGAGATTCAGCTAGAAAGTGGGGATCAGATCAATTGAACTAAAGATATTGATGGGCATCAAAACCAATACTGCTCTTATCATTATATAGATAATCAAGTGGACTCATATGAGAGACATCACTACAGCGATGATTAATGACAATGTGGCATTAGCTAATGGAGAATGATGATCTCCACTATATGGTTAGTTGCTTCATAACGTGTCCTTAAAGATGAGTCTTTGCATGCATGTAATACAAGACCCTTATGTTTTAGTCATCCTCATAGTTCCATGGGATTTTGGGGACGGGGACGGCAAGGGACGCGTTTCGGGGACAGGGGGTAGGGGGTCTAAGTTTGGGGGCGGCGGGGACGGCGGCAGGGGAGCGGTGCGCTGAAATACATATAGTACTTGAAAAGTTAGTTATAAAAAGATGTATAACTGTAGAAGCCTAAGGAATAACTTAATAAGTAAAGTTTAGAGTTTAAACGTATTGGGCTGAAATACAACCTTTGTCAGCATCCTCCCTGCCTGTGTCAAAATGGGAGCTTTGGAATAGGGTATGGACATCCATCAAAACATAAAGGATAGAGGAATTTTGTCAGATGTTGTAGTTGGAACTGCCCTATTAGACATGTATGCAAAATGTGGAAGCATAGACAAGGCACGTGAACTGTTTGACAGAATGCCTCAAAGAAATGTGGTCTCATGGACTGCAATGATTGCAGGATATGCACAAAATGGATTTATTGAAAAGGCTTTGGAAATTTTAAAGCAAATGCAATTGGCTAGTGTAAAGCCAAATTCCACAACCTTTGCCAGCATCCTCCCTGCCTGTGTCAAAATGGGAGCTTTGGAATAAGGTATGGACATCCATCAAAATATGAAGGATAGAGGAATTTTGTCAGATGTTGTAGTTACAACTGCCTTGTTAGACATGTATGCAAAATGTGGAAGCATAGACAAGGCATGTGAACTGTTTGACAGAATGCCTCAAAGAAATGCGGTGGCGAAACGGAGGGCGGTGGGGGATGTTTCCCTGACGTCTCCCCGTCTCGAGGACAGTTGTTTTCCAGGGGAGGACGCGTCCCCGTGGAACTAGGGTCATCCTTAGTGCTTGAGTATGATTACATCCACACTAGTGTTATGAATTTCTTCACTCATTCTTTTTTGGTTTCCTTTTTTAAACACTATACATCCACATTAATGTAAGTGTCCAAGCTAGTCTTAATCACCAACAAGAATAATACATCATCAACCATCGCTTCTCGCAATATTGTTACTTCTAGATGTGTATTTGAATCAGAATTCCCTTGTCATAGTGATAAATAAGTGCGTTAACTTTTATTTTCTAATCCATTCTTAACTCTGTAGTAAGCCTTTTTTGTTTTTTTTTTAGCTTTTCTTTGTCAAACTCTTTATATAGATACTAAAGAAAGATAAATACAAATTATATATCAATCTTTACACATTTATTCATATGCTAGTCTCTCCTTTTCTCTTTCATTTCCTAAGCCTCTCGTTCATTCTCTCTCAAACAGTTCTTATTTGATTTCCTTTTGAATCTCTGTATTTTGTTTAAGCTGCAACTAGAATTGGATGTTAAATTTTATAATATATCAATCTTTACACATGTATTCATATGCTAGTCTCTCCTTTTCTCTTTCATTTCCTAGGCCTCCCCTGCTCACTATCTTTCAAGCTCTTCTTATTTTATTTCTTTTTGAATCTCTATGTTTTGTTTAAGCTGTAACTAGAATTGGATGTGTGTGTATATATATATGTTATTTGTGACATTCATATCCTGATTAATTGTTGATATAATTCTATATTGAGAATTATATTTAAAAAAATGTTATTTTGTGTTACTTAGGAAGACCTGCTGCTGGTAAGGAGCTTACAGATGAATTCAATGTACTTGAAGCTGGTTTGTGGAAGACTATTTCTTTGACAAAAGGTATTTTACAACATTCCACTTGTGATTGTCTAGCACACTAGACTCTAAACAATGCATGAAATTTTAAGTCATAATCATATCTTGCTTTATAAATATCAAAAGGAAAGGTATTGAATTTTTCCTATCTGAAAATTTAAAATCCCTTTCCAGGGTGTTATATAGGGCAAGAGACAATTGCAAGGCTCATCACATATGATGGTGTCAAGCAGAACTTGTGGGGTATTCATTTAGACAGTCCTGCAACTTTGGGGAGCATTATCACAGTTGATGGCACAAAGGTAGACTGACGTTTGAGAATACATTTGGTCTGATTGCAAATTTCATTTGATGTTAGAATAAACATAACATATTTCTGTTGTTAGAAGTTAGCTATCTCATGCCAAGGAGGACAGTCCTTAACCCCAGACATTTCTATAGGTGATAAGTGTAGACAGAGCATAGGAAAATGCATGGTGATCAATTAGGTTGGGTGCCTTGTGACAGTCCCACTAGCATCTCTGTTATGGCAGCAGCATGGAACTACGTTTTATGTTTTACTTTTGCACTTAACCCTGGCATTTCTTTGGGATTTTCTTGGAGTATCATACTTATGCAATTAACAGTCCCATTGACTATTTTTTGCTGATCTCTGACTCCTGAGCATTGCTATAACTACTTTTTTTATTTTCTTTCCACGTGTTGGTTCAAATCAACTTACATTTGTGCATTGGATATATATTATGAACAGGTTGGGAAGCTCACAAGCTATGCCCTTGGAAGTGATGGTCTTAAACATGTTGGTCTCGGTTATGTGAAGAGGAAATTTGGTTTCCCAGGCCAAGAAGTAAAGATAGAAGATGCCAGGGGAGTATTGGTAGACATTCCTTTCATATCTCACTCACTTCCAAAACAAAAGGAGTTGGCTAAAACATAAAACAAGAGTAAATGGAAACCTGTATGCCACTATTCATCATCATCTCACCTACCATTCGAATTTAAGTGCTTGTATATCAGTTATTACTTATTCCAAATTGATAAAATGTATTTGCAAGGAAATCTCCTAGTCTCTTGTATACTGTTCTATGGTTTGCAAAGGTTAGATTTCTAACAACAAAAAATGATAACCTTGTATTTCAATTTTGTCTTCTGCTCCATTAATTATGGTGCTAATATGTATGCTGTGATTATGTGTCTCCAATCGTGTAGCTAATTGTGTGGAGTGGAACGGCTATTACCTACAGGACCATACTTTGTTGAGTAGAAAAAATTAAAGATGTTCCATCATCATTGTAGGGTAGTTTACAATCGTGATTTCAATACTCAGAATATATTTAATTCCTTTCTCCTTTTATGAAATGTTTTACATGCATCATGGGTATTTTGATTTTGCATAAGGACCTTCATTGCTTCTCATAGTGGCTGATGTTTAGGTATGCTTTAGTCTTAAGTGGAGAAGTGACACTCTTTGTCATGTCCCGATATTAAGGCATTGTTTAAATTAAAGATTTAAACATCATGATAAAATAGAGAAGCCACTTTTGATGATGATCATATATATATAATAATATTTGTTAAACAAATATATATATATAATAATGTATATATGATATAATAATATTATTATAGAAGTAATTATAAATACATATATTATTATAATATATATATATAAAATAAAAATATATGATAAATAAACTTAGAAGTAATTATTAGTATAATATATAATAAGATATTAATGTAAATTTAAATATTATTATATTATATAAGATAAATATTAAGTAACATATATTAAATATTAATAGAGTCAAAAGGGAAGCAATATCTTATAACCCCGATGACTCTAAAGCAGCGATTAAGGCTGCATACGCAGCAATTAAGAAATCATCAAAATGTTAACAAAGATTAACAATAGAAAGGTATGCTTTATGGAAGGTTGCGTCACCCTTCACTAAGGGGCAGCATATGTTATTTAAGAAGTCATTGCTTCAAAAAAGGCATCAAAGGAAGGAAAGAACAATCATTCAATATCAGCAATTATAATAAGAGCCGATCATATTGTTAAGGAGGAAAGTGACTGTAGAATATATATTATATAATATATACACAGCAACCAAGGAAAGAAGAATACAGAAATAAAGGTATATACTGCAGATTTGGAAAAGTAAGAAAATCATCCAATCTGAAAAGAATTAGGGAGCATTACAGCAGGCCAAATTAAATCAGACTTATCAACATATAAGGTAAGAACATATAGTTTAATATAAAGGCAAGAGCATGTATGGGAAGTAAATCTGAAGGTAAAGGCACAACAAAGGTAGAAGTAATTAAATTGAATATAATTGTTAAGTAAAGATTAAAAGAATAAGAATAATAAACAAAATATAAAATATATATATAGTCTGCATAATCAAGAATGATTACATTATTATTATTGAATGAGACAATATAAGAATATATACATGTATAAGAATATATATATATATATATATATATTATTGAAGATATGTTCATCTCCTCATTCTATTTCCTTCAACCATAGGGTAGGATGGTTTTGTTAGGGAGAGGCGGAGTAATTCCATCCCGATGGATTGGAGATGGTTTAGCGCGCCCTAGACAAGGTTGTTAGGGAGAGGCGGAGTAATCCCATCCCAATTACATTGGAGAAGGTTTAGTGCGCCCTCGACAAGTAATTCCCCACCGAGGTTGAAGAGTAGAAAGAGAAATAAGAATTAAGACTTGAACATAGTCGATACTAAATTGTGTTATGAATTGAACTGAATATTATCTTGATTTATTGACCTTTAATATTTCTAATGTCCCTTTCTAGTGATATTATTGTATGCAAGTAAAGAAATCAGGAATATCCTAAAAGGGGACATTACACTCTTAGGTTGTTATACATCCTTTTTAAAAAGAACTTAGAGAGAATACAGAGTGGTTGCTTGATGCTGATCACTATATTTGAAGGACTTTTGCAGTCCTGTGTTTCAACCTGCATTCCAAAAAAAGTCACTGGCTTCTCTTGTTACAGCATTGAGTGTATGTGAGTCTTCATGGATATCTTACCTGTATCAAATCTTTTCATCAGTACAAAGTACCAAAAAAAATGCAAGCACGGTGAGAATTGCAAGTGAATCTTTTGCAGCTCATCTATCTTAAGTTTTAACCAATTGCATAGGTCCTATGTTTAGGTAGAGATCTAAATCTCCATGTTTTGTATGTCACTTCTTTTCTGAATTGATTTGACAGTTTTGTCTAAAATCAAAGGTCTGTGTGCCAAACTCTTAGGAAATGGTCAATATAATTCCTCTGGTCTTTTATATTGATTTTTGACATTTTGTTCATGCTTATCCCAGCAAGCTTCATAAATACTTAAATGCTGCCTTGGTTTCAAATACGGGTTCAGGAGTTAAGTCCAAAGTTTGAATAAAGGACATCTAATAGTATGATGATGACAGTTGGGATTTCTTGAGTAAAACTATTGCAGTAAAGTTGATAGCCTTTTTGAAAATTACAGTTTTTAAGATCTCAGTATACTTGGTTGGGATGAGCAATGGATATTTCAAGTTTTCTATAAACCTGTTCAAGGTTCATGTTGTATGTATGAACCAATCTTCCTATCTTTGAGCATTTATTATTTTGCTAACCATGAATAGAGCCAGTTGGCTGAGCTGACTCTTTCTGGCCTCATTTACATCCAACAATGGCAAGGAGGGCTCTCATCCCATTGTTACTGTAACTGGAGAAGTCTAGGATTTTCAAAAAAAGGCAAGGAGGTGGTGGGCACAAGCAAGTGGAGCAAACAGCAAGGCTTCTTCCTTTCCTTTATCATAGGACATGATTGGTGCTGGTCAACCTCACTTGTGGAGTGGCTCACCTCATTTGCTGCTTTATAGTTATGGGCAGTTTTCGTATGTTCTGCTGTTACAGATGAATTTGTTTGTATGTAAATAAACTCAGTATGCTTTTCTTTTTGCCTATCTTGCAGCACCTGCATTTTACCTTGAAAACCCAGGTATACAGGCTCCTGCCCATATTTAAGTGTTTATATAATAATGTGTTCTTATTATCTTAAAAAATGCATGTTCTGTAATGTATTGGGTCACAAATAGTTTAATATCCTCTAGATGTGTTAATGTGATTTTTCCCTGCTATCGTTTTATTTTACTTACCAAAATAATCAAAGTTGCTGCATTTAACATAATCAACTTTAAAAGGAAAGTGAATAGTGGAAGCTGATGATGCCATCACAACTGTTAATACTATAACAGCAACTTCTTGTTTTTTCATGATGTCATCTACTAGTACTAGATAATAAAGGTATGTTCTGTAATGTATTGGGTCACAAGTAGTTCAATATCCTCTAGACGTGTTAATGTGATTTTCCGTGTTATCATTTTACTTTACTTACCAAGATAATCAAAGTTGTTGCATTTAACATAATCAACTTAAAAAGGAAGTGGATATTGCAAGCTGATGATGTCATCACAACTGTTAATACTGTAACAGCAACTCCTTGTTTTTTCATGATGTCATCTTTTCAGTCTACTAGTACTAACTACTAAGCAGTTGGAATGATCACCTTATGCTTGTATTGGAAATTTTTCATAATTCTGGTCTTGCTTATCTGATTTTTGTACAAGCAATTCACTAGTGTAATTTTGTTGTTGTATTTTCTGTGTATTTTCATATTCTCATGCTTTGATTTTCAAGTTTTGCATAGACAACACCCAAAATTTTTAAATGGAAGATAATGCAAAACAATGAAGTTCTTGGGTTTTTTTCCTTTTCACCATTCTCAGATTTTACCTTTAGCATTCAGAAAGTTGCAAAACCCTAAATGTTTTGAGGAATTTAATTTATATTCTTGAGTTGAGCTATCCAAAAACAAGTGCATCTAGTTTTAGGTCACGCTTTTCAATACAAGAAACGGGTTTATGCTTTCTAACTTAGACTTCTAGTTCTTTTCAAAATCAATGAGCATTACAGAACATTGAAACAGTTAGGAGTTTAAAACCCTAGGTATCAACAGCATTTTAAGAATCAACATCCTTTCAAGCCATTAACAATTTTAGGTACACCGTACAAGTACTATTTTGTAGCAAAAACAGATGATTGCCTCATATAACACTACAATATTGAAAATCTAGAGGTCCCAAGAATGACCTATGAATTTGCCTTTGTTGACATTCATCAAATACCTCAGCTTTGGCATCCCAATCCTCCAAAGGCTTGGGCTAATCTTTCTAAGACTCAGAAAAATTGAGATGTAGCCATTAAATAAGCCGCTAAATAATGTATACTAGGGTAATCTAGGGTGAGTACAATAAATGCTAAATGAATTAGAGAAACATACACAAAAACACTGAACAACTAACATACTATACAAAGAGGTGGGCAAGAAGGGGATTTGTAACTTAACCCTAGCAGCTCTCTTTACTTCATAGTACAAACCCAAAAGCATTTTTTTCTTTCCATTTATCATATCGATTTTATGCAATTTTACGTAATATTGAAAATTTTCTATAGATTTTTCCAATAAAGGATTTTGGTATGACACTTCACATTTCCAAGAAAAAAGGCTTAGTGATTATCATTTGAGTTTACAAGTAGGTTAAAGAATGATAATTAATTCCTACTGGTTAGTTTGCAAATTTTAGTCATTTACAAATGTTAAATGATAATAAGGTTTAGAGCAAACTTCACATGTGCCTCAATGCCTTTGATATGGATTCTTTTCCTTTTGTTGTTTCCCCACTAGACCACAGCCCTCAGGCTGTAACAATTTGTTGGAAGGAAAAAAAAAAAGAAATCTTCTCTTTAAGGTCGTAGGAGGACAGTTTGCCAAGCAGACAAAGACATTAACTTTTTAGAATTGTAAAAGGTTACAACAGACAATGATCAAGGTGAAGGTGAGAGAGTTATGTTTCTGCGGAGACAAATATAAGCACATATGCGATATGCTAAGGCCATGCATATTAAAACCCAAGCTTCCTCCACTCCTCCATTGAGTGTGATTGTGTCCAAGGATGGAGAAGATTGCAAACTCTTGCACCCCCCCTCTCCTAAGCAGTCATACATCTCATCTGCTGAATATTGGGCCTTGAGCAACAGCCGAAAACCATAGTAGAGGAAAGATACATGCTTTATCCACCTCACAAACACCGGTATATGCTGTCACACCAAATGAGTTAAGTTACCTCCATTCAGAATAAAAAAGAAACTCTGTATCTACTGCCAATAAAGTGACTCCTGCATTGCTAACTAGATCAAATTAAAGATTTCAAGCTTCCACAGTCAGAATTTTTTGCTAGAAAATTTATGGTTAAAAATTGCATATGCAGTTTTGAAGAATTAATGTTTAAGCTCACTCTTCTGTCATTTACAACAAGGAACAATGTATTAGACAGCACTATATGGACAATTTCCGTACAAGTTAGTAGCCAGGTATTGGGAACTTCTTGTAACTTGTAATCACTTGCTTCAAGTTCACTATATAAGGACCCCTAATCTACTTTCTAAATAAATCACTCATAATGAAAATGAATGAAAATGTTTCCTCAATACTTTGTATGTGGTTTTTCTGGGATTTATGTGTGCAAAAAACCTTAATCTGCTTTCCAAATATATGTTTGATTGCAAGAATGGGCAGTGAACTGTGATCTACAATTTGGACTCGTCAAAATTTTGTATGCATTTTTTTCAAGAACTATCTAAGGATATATCTCATCTACTTTCCAAATACATTACTCATCCTAAGAATGGATAACAAAGCATTCTCCTCAATGTTGGTTCTTCTAAATTATTGTATGCAGTTCCCCCCTACAAAAAAACTCTCTTCTGGCATATGATTTTACAGCAAAGCTTTTTGGACGAAGGTGTTTTCCAATGCTTCTTCCAGATGCTTTTGTCAAACATTTGAGTGAGCTACATCACTAGATATCAAGGAAACCAAATTTTGTGTCGAATGTTTAGCTTCCTTGATGAGTGAGGTAGTTCACTTAAAATGTTGGACAGAAAATTATATGCAGTTATTTAGAAGAGTGTTGGCAAATGAAATGATATTTTACCTGGACGTAGTATCCTCCAGTGAGTAGAAAAACGAGCAGCATCAAAGAAGCCACTGTGCCTACTCGCTTTATGCTAAGAATGGCAGCTCCAAAAAACTCTCCAGCTCCCTGTGCATATAACCAGGACATAAAATACACATTGTGCTCCCCTTTTCAGATCTGTAAAAATCCATAATTGGAAACTTTACCTGGCCAGTGATGACTAATAAGAGTATGGCAAGTAAAGTGAGGAGAAAAGAAGAAACTGTCCTTTGAAATCCAGCCATGAAATAGAGAATGGACATGAAAATAATTGGATATAAGAGGTGGGCCATCATATCACACAGGGTACTGCACAAGTAGTAGGCACTCAGCCTGTACATATCCGCTCTCCTTTCCTTTACCAGATAATTTTTCTCAAATGGGAACACATACACTGATCCAAACAATGAAGAGGATGTCCAAAAGATGCAAATGTAAAACATCAAACCAACCTGTGACAAATTACAATGTTTTAGATTGAAGATTTTGGCAGAAAAATATTGTCAAAGATTTTGTGGATAAACCATGAAGAAGCTATTGAAACTTTTGGTCAAAAGCTCTAACAGCTTGTACATAGTTTACTAAGCTTGAACAAATTATATTTTCTAATCAAACATCAGGCCACACTTCATGACCCATCATCAACATAATATATCTATTATATTGTTGGTATTATTCTGATAATGGGTCACAAAGATAACTTGAAACATCAACAATAAAAAATTTAACACAGTTCTATCCAAAACCTTTCCTCCTCAACTAATATGTCTGGGAAAGTTTGAATTCACAAAATATATTTTATTATGATAATTCATATTTGCCTTTATTAGTAAGCTCAAAAGTTTCTAAAAATTATCTTACCTGATCTCTTAGTTGAGCTTCAGTTTCAATCTTAGATTTCCACCATAGAAGTCCAAGTAGAACTGCAACTCCTATGGCTTGAAAGAATCGTAATTTATCAAAATAGTCTATATAACGCTCCCTAAAATTTCTCTTAGATAGAACACAAAACTGTTCCCACCAAGATGTTGTCCATTCCTTTTGAACTTGAACAGCTGATTGCCAATGATCAGGAGCTTTTCCATACCTCTGCAAAGCCTCTTTCTCTTGTGCTTCTAGTTCAGATTTATACGTCCTCTGTAAATACTGTAATTCCAGTAACAATAGTTAATCAGAAATTCAAAGTTCCCCAATCATATTAATTGGAAAGAAAATTTCTGGAAATAAATGGCCTACAAATTCATTCGCAGATCAACTTCTAATCCATAAGTACTAGATAATATTACATATAAAAGTCCATAAACAGAGTTTATCTATATAACTTCTATATGTAATTCTATCACTCACTCATCTCAATGATGGACCATAAAGAGCGACCCCAAAAGTTTAATCCAAATTACTTCTAATGAAATTTATCCAAAATAACTTAAAGGGATTCCTCTCTGATGATGAGCCCATTGGTGAGGCTCAAAACATTGGAACTATACAGTCTAATCCAGAAACCAATCTCACAAATTTATATTGCAAATACAACCTACATACTACAACTTAAGATTCTCCACCATGGGTTTAATTCAATTTATACCTTGACTATCTCTTTTTGAAATTCTTGATGTTGTGAAACAGAAAAGGAGGTTTGGAGCTCTTCTGGGAACATAATGTCACTGACTTGTCCTGTAGCTAAATCCAACACAAAGTCTGCAGGATTCATGGCCAACTGTGGTACAAACCTTAATGAAGCAAAGTAGGCCATTGTTTCCTTTGCTTGTCCAGAGTAAATTGGAGAACCTTCTGAGATGAGCAAAAGCTTATCAAACATATGGAACATACGACTTGAGGGTTGATGGATTGTCGTTATGATTGTTCTACCACTCTGAATCATTCATAAAGTTAGATACGTATTCATGAAATTAGATTAAGTCTATTAACTGATCAGTTGAAAAAACCAAAGCAATCCACCTGAGCTATGCGTTGCATAAGTTGAAGAAGTTTAGTAGCAGTTGTGGAGTCAAGTCCTGAAGTGGGCTCATCAAGCAACAATAGAGAAGGATCCACTAAAATTTCAAACCCAATACTAGTGCGTTTTCTCTCCCCACCTGAAATCCCCCTTACAAATGCTCCTCCAACTCTGGTGTGCCGGCATCTGATCATTAGCAACAGCCAAAAATGTGTTTTAAGGATTACACATTCCCTAATTAATATAAAGGCTTCTTAAAATTAAAAAAACCTGTGAACATTGTTTGTTCATCGACATTCTCAATAACACTACAGATGAGGATGTGTGGTAGATTACAGATTAGTGTTTCTTATACTATAAACTCTAATATGTACAAAATATACATGAACTCTTTGATATGCACAACTACAAAATAATTCATAGAGTATTCAAGAGTTATAGGAGCTTTAATCTGCAATCTAACACATCCTCATTGTGATTATGGATCATTTAGTATAATCTGAACTGTTGATGAATTTCAAAAATTTCACCAGGTCTTTTCCAAGAACTTTTTAAACCAAATTCATTGCAAACACTAAAGGTTAGAAGTCAAAACTTGAAATGTGCAAACGAGCACAAACCAATTACCTCTCTAAACCCAAATCTGCAAGGATAGTCTCAGCTCTCAAAATTTTTTGTTGGTGACTCATATTGTTTGGAAGCCTCAGAAGGGCAGCAAAAACCAGTGATTCTTGGACTGTTAGTTGAGGAAACAAGATATCATCTTGAGTTACATATCCAATCCTGGGAGAATTCAAGCAAGAATAGAGATGTCATTGACATTTC
Organism: Cunninghamia lanceolata; assembly: GCA_027924645.1. Classification (NCBI taxonomy): domain Eukaryota; kingdom Viridiplantae; phylum Streptophyta; class Pinopsida; order Cupressales; family Cupressaceae; genus Cunninghamia; species Cunninghamia lanceolata. Next base: position 660,604 of record BSBN01001578.1, on the reverse strand, counting down.
AATGTTTCATAGATCTGAAATAAAGTTACAATGGATAGACAGAGAAATGGAGACCTATATATTTATACCTCCTCTTTAGAGCAGTGTTATATGGGATATCATTGTAAGTTATATTTCCTTTGATATCTCCCTGCAGTCTCCCTCCCACAATTTTGAGAAAAGTAGTCTTCCCACTTCCAGAGGGACCCATCAATGCAAGAATTTGTCCAGGAGCTACGCTTCCAGTTATCCCATTGACAATGCTCTTGTAAGTCTGGTTCTCATGGCTGCTGCCAATAATTTGACGACCATTTGAAAGTTGATTCCATATTCCTGGGGGCTTCTGGTTTTGCACTCTATACTCCACGTCCTCAAACTGCAAATGTTTTTTTATAACAGTGAAGAAAGAACTAAGACAGTGCTCTGTACAGGTTAGATTAAATATATGAAAATTTTCATTTTGTGAAAGGACCAGCATTGGTATTTAGGCAGGGTATTTGTATGGGCTATTTTTGGTACGTTTTTCCACAAGAAAGTGAATTAATTTTGTCAATTACTATTTTTTTAACAAATTATTCACATGTTTTCATATAAAATGCGGAGTTGTTAAATTCATCAAAATACACATTTATTAGAAAAAATCTTGTGTTTTTCCTTTGAATAGTAAATTTTATATCTTTCCATTCACCTACAATAGATATATTTCTTCTTTTCTTTTGATCAGAAAATATTCAGTCTGCTATTTTTATATTTGTCAAAAAAGAAATGGTTCCTCCAAATTTTCCTAGTCAAGTACCTTGAGAAATATTGGAAGGGGAGTTGAGTTTGTGGTTTCAATGTCATAAGAAGAGTGCCTATGGCCATTGCTTGAGCTACGGAATTGAGCTATATCTGGAACTACAAGATCAAACATCAACACATCAGTAGTTTAGAGTTTGGACAGAATTAACACAACATTAAAAAATACACTTTTGTCATAAACCACTTTAATGATTTGTTCATGATGGATCATGGTGGGACAGGAAACAACCATATCTTTATCTTTCTAGGCAAATTGTAAAGCTTCTTTTCTCTTAATTCTTGATCATAAAGCTAATATTTATATTGATTCTATTTATAGTCAATCATAAGGCTAATATTTCTATTGATGCTATCTTGGAAGGTAATAAAAAAATACTATGAGTGAAACTGCTAGTTTCAGGAATCTGAAGTGCCCCAAATACGGGGAATGCTGCAGGCCCAGATGCCTCTTCCCTTTCTTCATCAAATTCTCTAGATCTAAGTGAGCTCAACTCTGTTTCTATGGAATCTCTTGTTTTGTTATTTGTCATTTTCAGCAAATTTGCCTTTGCATAGAATGTGAGAGCAACTAATTAACAAAAGCAGAAAGTCTTACTTACAAGCTGTTTGCACATTCCCTCACATAAAATACGGTACTAATGCCCCCACTCCCATCTCATGAGCGATTTTTCTTGTTCATGACTTATTCCATTTTCAACAACCATGCAACACAAATTCTGCTGAAGGGGTCTCAAGACTAAACTTAACAATTCAGTTACACTTTTTCTGGTAATTCTGGTGGGTTTCTTAAAAATTAAATGAATATATCTTGCATTTTGCATGTTTGCAATAGAGGAAATGTAAAAAGAAGTTAGGCAAACATTCAACGGATGGAATAAGGTAACCTACAATCTTAATATTATTGAATTATTGAATTCCTTATGATTAAGGAGGCTTATTATTGTTGATGGGAATTTTTTTTATAGTCTCGTATATATTTTCTAATGTCTTTGGATAATTTGAAGTATTTAGAAAGTTGTTTAGGGTATGTCTAAATAGATTTAGAAGAAAGGATGTCATTATTATGTTAATTTAATGTATGTTTCTTTGTGTAATTATAGAATATTTATTTTAGTAAATAATATTAAACACAGATAAAAAGTAGTTTTATAAGTTAAAAAAATTAATATAAAAATAGTTTTATAAGCAATAAAAAATTAATATAAAATTTTATTCTGTAGAAATTTATAAGGAGCTTTTTTTTTCCATTTATTTTAATTGTTGTTTGTACTTACGTATTTTGATCTATGGAGGATAGGTTGATTGGTCATGATTTAGTGTTTGTTGACGGATGACTTAATTTAATTCTCTAGGGGCTGGCAGTCCACCTCATGTTGTATTTTCATCTAGAGAGGGGCAGCACTTTGCAATGGAACCGGTGTTCCACAATAAATGATTAAGGAAGAGTTACCAATTCTTTAATATAAAAAATGTACTTCCTTATAAATAATTCTTTTTGATAACTTCAAAAATTAACTAGTAATATTTGGTCTTGGATGTTACCAAAACACCAAGTAGTTTTTTTGAATTTAAAGAGAATGTAAACAATGTATAAAAGGAGAATTATAATGTTTGTTACAATTTTTTTTTTTAAAATTGGGATGGTTTAATTTTGAGACTTTTTGATTATCTTTCATAGTGAATAAAATCTGCTCATTTCAAATTCTTATCCCAAATCTTATTTTTAAATATCATTGTAATTAAGATGCCACAACTTATGATTCAATAGACTTCACTGAGTCATAAAGATGACAAATTACCACAACAATTATTTAAATTTAAATTCCCTTAAGAAAAGTTGGAGATTTCTAAATTTGAACAAAATTCAATATCTAAATCCAAAGATAGTGAATTTTTACATATTTTGTGCTTATATCTAAATAAATTAAAAACAACTAAATATATAGTAAACAAGCACACTTACCTTATATCTTTGCAATATAAATGGCGTCATAAGTACTTTAAAAAAACCAAACCATGTCACAATTATTTGCCACTGCAAAAGACCTGTAAAAGGCATCACCCGTTGCATCGGAACATTTATTTGTTGGTCATAAAAAAACAAGCATGGTGAAGAGTTAATCCTTTAAAAACAAGAAGCATATGTAAATTTTATGACAAAGTTGGTAAATGTATACTTAAAGATATTATAAATTGCTAATGTATTAGTGTTTTAATTTGTAACATTTAGTGTAATATAAAACAATTTTTTATAGTTAATCAGGATGGGAGATTACTATTGGGGAGTTAGGTTGTGACTCCAATTGAGGTCAACATTGGGAAAGTAACATAAAACATAATAATGTTAGTAGAATTATTTTTCAAGTTAGAAAGGGAAGCTCTATGTAAACAAAAAAATAATATAAAATTTTAATTTAAATAATTATACTGTACAATATTTTTTTTGGTGATTCATGTATAACAGACAACACTGAAGGCATGTCTTTAAGTATGGAACACAAATAAACTTAAATAAAAAATCTCTCTTATTGTTCTCAAGCTAGTGTAAAAGTAATACGCATGTTTACTGAGGTTAAGAAGTTTTTTAGTTTTTTCTAATTGAATTTGAGCAGTATAAATACTCATAAAGCTATGATTAATTCAAACAACACAAAAGACTCGGCACATTAGAAGAGGGTCATGGTATACAAAGTTATAAGACCTACTTCATAGGACTTACAAACCTGCAATTAATAATAAAAACATTCAAATTCAAATTCATTTTATCTACACATATAAAAGATGTTATGAGCTAAACATAGTAATTGCATTCAAAATTACAAGTACTAATTTAACAACATTTATAATACAAAGCTTCCAATAACTATTAAATCAATATTCAACTAATAAAAACACAATAACAAAAACATTTCAACAACAATTTAATAGTCAAATGAACATTGAATTCTATTGGATGAACCATAAATTTCTAAATCAAGTGCCTAAGAATACTTATAAGCTTTTACAAGACTACTAATGAAAAATAATAAGAAACAATTCTGTCCACAAATACTGAACCCTAACTTAAACGTCTTCAGATAAATTCTTGAGAAAGATAACTATGAACAAATAAACTTGTCAGAATATGCTTATTTCTTCCAAAACAATGACCACTAAAAATAGGGGCAAATTTACGAAACAAATCATCTGGAAAAAAAACCTTGAAACTTGACAATCTTAATGACTCAAATCTAAAACCCCTTTCTTATGTTAATTTCTACAACAAACCCTACTTGCAATTTACAACCTCAGAAATTCTGAAACATTAGAAAGCATGAAAATATGGAATATGAAGATGTTTCGTATGCGGACCCCTTGTCACCTTTCCTTTACCAACCAAAACCCGCTGAAGTCAGGGCTATACATGGTATTTTCTGCTATAGGTGAAATATTCCGAGCCAAATTTTTTGTTTTTTTCAAATTACAAATTACAAACCAATGCACCCGTTAAGGTTAGCAGCTAAACCAAAACGTTGTTGAAGCAACTCTAACCAGAATGTACACCAGGATCCTGATGTGGGCAAGGTGTGAGCATTGGTCAGAGGATCTTAATCAAAATGCTTATGCAATAACTCTAACCAAGAATGGCGCCGATGATGGCGAGCATATGGTCAGAGGGTCTTCTACACTAAGTACTGAAAGAGAACTCGACACCAAGTATGTGCTACCCAATCCAATATGGAGTTGAGGCGACCATATGGCGAAGTATTACAATTTACAATGCTTGAGAGAAATAACTGTAATGCTGAAAGTACTCAACACCCAGAATGTGCTTTCTATCCCGGAATGGGAAAGTAGCTACCATAGGGCGGAGGTAAAGTAAATACAAAAGCAAATACTAGAAGTAGAGTTGATCATTACAAATCAGAATTGAACAAGATTGAGAATTACTGCCAGTACTACTACCAGTTTACAAAATGAAGCTCATTCGCCCTTAAATTAAAACCAGCAACCTATGAATTTACTCATATGCTCATATCTCCTTCATAACTCATCCCACTGACTTGAAACAAAATGCAATATTCCCTAAGAATGATGATGCTTAGGATAGAACACTAAAAACAGATCAAAATGCCATGTATTATTTATGCACAGATTCCAATGCACTAGCAAATGGTACGGCCTTCAAGAAAGGGCGATGTGCCTTAAAAAAATCACAACTATCTCAAAAAAATCTGCAAACTGGAGGAAAGTGACGCCTTGACCAGACAATGAGAATAAGAGAATACCCAGAACAATATTTTTGTTATTTTTTGATTTATGAATAAAACACAAATCTGTTGCAGCTAAAAATGCAATGCTGGAAAAAAACTCTAATATGCAAAACTGAACTAAAGCCAAACGCTGATTACAATGCACAAATCCCAATGTAAACTCACAAACTAGACTATTTCACCACTAGTCGCTATCTTTCAAGTGAGAAGCAATGCCAAGCTAGGAGGCATACATTCCTCGAAGCAATCCCAAGGCCAATCCGGTAGCATAACTTTATCAAGATTTTCGATCCCAAAATGAGAGCACTCTTCCTCCTTTTATACTTTTCCAACTGGGAGTCTCTAAAATCCTCTTGCATATGGGATAAAACATGAGAGGGAAAATAATATAATCCTCTTTTCAACCCTCTTTTAAAACAACATTAATATTAAATAATAATGTTTAATTTACGGACTTTAAAACGGAGGCCAAGATGAAGTCGGAATTCAATGATCTATAGCTCGTTGGAAAGGTCTTGACAAGACGAATCCAACCCCACTCTCAAAATCCCATTCTGGTGCCAATCTTGAACTTACTAAAAATAGCCCTAACCAACAGAGACTAAGGAGAACAAACCCGGAAAGAAACCGCCAACCAAACCACAATCCACGAACAAAAGCAACCACCAAAACATTAAACCCCAATTTCAACCTTCGAGTAGCCTACGGGTCTCCGGAATAGGCCAACGGTCAACTGTAAAAGATCAAGCTAGAAAACGGAACATTGCAGTCCGCCCTTCCCAAGATTGCTTGTCCTCAAGCAATTGCAAGCCTGGATGCTGCAGAATCTCATCATTCTCCCAAGTAGCATCCTCCATAGGTAAGTTCTTCTACTTCACCAAATACTCTCTGATAGTTCTTTTCCTCAAGGAACGCTCCCTGGAATCAAGAATCTCTTCTGGAATCAAAACTAACTGTCCTCCTTCATCCAAAGGTGGCAACTGTGATGAAGCAACAACATTGTGTCCAAGTGCCTTCTTGAGGCGAGACACGTGGAATACATTGTGCACTCTGCTATCCGAAGGTAGCTCCAACTCATAAGCTACTGCCCCCACCTTCCTAGTGACCTTGAACAGCCCATAGAAACGTGGTTTGAGCTTCTCAGCTCCACTTTTCTTGAGAGTGGACTGTCTATAAGGTTGTAGTCGAAGATAAACCATATCTCCAACTTCAAAAGAGCGCTCAACACGCCGCTGATCAGCGTACATCTTCTGCTGATTCTGTGCAATCTAAAGATTGTTCTTCAATGAGTTCAAGATATCTTGACTCTGCCACAACAAATCTTTGGCTTGAGGGGCTTTGCTATCACCAAACACCAAATCAGCAAAGCTAGGAGCCTCATAACCATAAAGAGCCATGAAAGGTGACATCCTTATTAACATGTGAAAAGTAGAATTATAACAATACTCGCCCATGTGAAGCCACTTCACCCAAGCTCTTTACTGCTCCGAAACATAGTTTCTCAGATAACCTTCCAACCACTTGTTCATTATCTCCGTCTGTCCATCGGTTTGAGGGTGATAACTAGTGCTTGGAATAAGCACTGTACCACTCATTCTAAAAACCTTTTGCCAAAAAGTGCTTAGGAACTTGTTGTCCCTATCACTCACAATGTTTTTTGGCAACCCATGTAATCTAAACACCTCATGAAAAAATAGATCTGCAACTTGGGCTGCTGAAAAAGAGCTGGCAATGGCGAAGAAGTGAGCAAATTTTGTTAATCTGTCCACTACAACATAGATACAGTCTTTACCTTGAACCTTGGGCAATCCTGTGATGAAGTCCATTGATATGCTTTCCCATTTTTGATTGGGAATGGGAAGAGGTTGCAGAAGACCAGTTGGTAAAGTATGCTCATTTTTATTCATCTGACAAGTGGGACACTCTTGAATGTATCGTTGAACCTCCCCTTTCAGCCCTTTCCAAGAAAATCTTTCCCTGATCTGCCTATATGTCTTGAAAAACCCTTAATGACCAGCAAGTGGAATGTCATGAAAGGTCAACAAAATCTTCTTTTTGAGCTTAGAATCAGCGACCACAAAGATTCTACCCTTGTAGTGTATCAACCCTTCGACCACTTTGTACGTTTCGTCAAGAAAAGTACCCTTAATAATGCTGGTTGCAAACTGATTTTTGGCATAATTAGCAAGCAACATGTCCCTCCAATTAGCTGTAAGCTCGCACAATGAGCTCAAATGAGGTCTCCTAGATAGAGCATCAGCCACAATATTGTTTTTCCCTTTGACATATTCGATGTCAAAATCGTAAGCTTGAAGCTTACTCACCCACTTTTGTTGCCTCTCGTTCAAATCTCTTTGATGCATGAAGTGCTTCAGGCTATTGTGATCAGTCTTGACCACAAACTTGATTCCCACCAAGTACTGTCTAAACTTAGCTAATGCATGCATAATGGCAAGCATCTCCTTGTCGTAGATGGAGTAGGTCCTTTCAACACCTCTTAATTTTCTGCTTTCAAACACAATGGGATGTTTGTCTTGCATCAAAACAGCCCCAACTCCTTCACCGGATGCATCACACTGTAGCTCGAATGGCTTGAAGAAGTTTGGGATAGCTAACACCGGACAAGAGCTCATGATCCCTTTAAATTTATCAAAAGTAGTTTAAGCCTTTTCTGACCAACAAAAGGCACCCTTTTTCGTGAGGTCAGTAAGAGGAGCAACATTCTGAGAGTAGCCCTTCACAAATCTTCTGTAGAATCCACAAAGACCCAAAAATCCTTTCAAATGAGTCAAATTCTCAGGAGGTGGCCAATCAACAGTTGCCTTGATCTTTTCAGGATCAACCTTCACTCCTTCAGCACTGATTATATGGCCAAGGTAAAGTAACTCCTTCATTCCAAATTCAAATTTGGATTCTTTGGCAAACAAACTCTCTAATTCCAGGATGCTAAGCACTTCCTCCAAGTGCTTGAGATGTTCTTCCCATGTCTTGCTGTAGATCAGGATGTCATCAAAAAATATCAATACAAACTTCCTCAACTGCTTCTGAAAGATTTTGTTCATACATGACTGGAAGGTAGTAGGAGCATTAGTCAACCCAAATGGTATGACTAGAAACTCGAAGTGGCCATAGTGACATCTAAATGTTGTCTTCTCAACATCGGATCCTCTCATCCGAATCTGGTAATAACCCGATCTCAAATCGATCTTTGAAAATAACTTGGCTCCATGTAGCTCATCAATGAGCTCATCTATCCTCGGGATGGGATATCAATTTTTGATGGTGCTTTGATTCAAAGCACGATAGTCCACACACATGCGGATGGTACCGTCCTTTACCAGGACAACTGCTGAAGCAAAGGGGCTCTTGCTTGGACGAATGAAGCCCATCTCCAAGAGTTCTCGAATGTTTTTCTCAATCTCGTCCTTTTGCTTCTTAGGATACCGATAAGGAGTTGTAATAACTGGTTTAGCTCCTTCCTTGAGCTCTATGACATGCTCCGAACCTCGATCAGGAGGTGGTCCAGGAGGTAAATCAGCAAACACCTTGCTCTTCTTTGTGAGTAAAGATTGAATATCAGGAGGGTAGTCTCTCTTTGTTTCAACTGGACTAGCAGGAAGAATCATACACTCTGCAGCCCACTCAACTTGATCATGATGAATCAGCCTCGCCATCCTCTTGAATGACACAATCCGAGGACCACCATTGGACATTCCTCTTATCACTACATTCTTCCCTTCGGATTGAAACTTGAGCTCCATGGTTTGCAGATTTAGAGTGATCTCCCCGAGTGAACGCAGCCATTGAATGCTTAGGATGGCATCCGTATCTCCAATTTTGACTACATAGAAGTCGTCCTTGACTTCATAGTTTCCCACTTGCATGGTCATGTTTGAGATCTTCTTGGTGCAAGTGATGTGAAAACCATCAGCAACCATAACCTTGAAGCCTTCAAACTCTTCTGTTTGCAGCCCCTTCTTTGCCACTACAGCTTCGTCAATGAAGTTATGCGTTGCTCCAGTGTCAATCAAAGCAACTATGCGTTGCCCCTTAATCATCCCTCGAACTTTGAAGGATTCATTCCTTTGAAAGCTCGAAAGTTGAGCCAAAGTGCCTCCACTTCCCTTTTCATCTTCGGATTCCTCTGGGACCTTTTCCACTTCACTGTCTTCAGAATCAGACTGCTGGTTTGACAAATCAGAATTACTTTCTTCAGCTGAATAGTATTCAATTTGATGAAATTTGCCTCCTTTTGGGCAAATATGATCTTGGGACCATTTTTCTCTACACCGGAAACATAACCCTTTTCTTCTGAGTTCATTAAGTGTCTCGGGATCTAACCTTGTGACATGAGGTTGATGCTGTTTGAACTCCTTATGCTAAGGTCTTTTTCCTTTATCTCTTTTGTGAAATGATGGCTTGGGTTGAAACTTTACTTTAGGAGCAGCCCACTCCATGTTTCTTGCCTTCTTCATTGCCTCTTATAGAGAAGGTGGATCAAAAGCTTTAATCCAACCCTTGAGTGGCTCCGTCAATCCTTCACTGAATAGGATCACCAAGCGCCTCTCAGTGACTCCTGTGACCATGATTGAAAGCCTTTGAAACTCAGCTATGTAGGCATCAACTGTACCATATTGCTTAAGTTGTGCCAATTCTCTGAAATGCACTTCTGGATCTTTTTTCTCAAATCTCTCTATGAGCTTATTGGTAAACTCATCATAGGTAGTGATAGACCGATGACCCAAGGTGACTAGACCATGGTACCACCACTCGTGCGCCACCCCATCCAAGTGTAGCGTAGCGAACTTAATCGCCTCCTCCTCCTCCATGGGTCTAAGAGCTAGATAGTTGTCTAACTTCTATATCCAAGCTCTGGCTGAACTATTGTCACTCCCATCAAAATGTGGAAGCATAACCTTGTTGATAGCTTGATGCAAATCCCCATGAACTATTGTCCTCCTTTGTTCATAATGTCTTCCTTGTCCTCTATCCTTCCTTTTATGATCCATAAAATCATTATAAGACATATCTGCCTTAATTTCATTAGGTAGAGAATCATACTCAGCGCGGCCGAGTCTCAACTGTTCAACAAATGACACATTTTCTTCTGGATCAAGATGAGGTTTTATTGGTGCCAAGAAAGTGGGTTTGAATGGCCTGGAAGAAATGTTTGTGTTATTTGAAGCAGGCTGAGCAGCATGTCCGTTATGCTGGTTGGTGGCACTGTGTTCTCCACCATGACCTGAATTGTTCAGTAGAGGTTGGTTCTGACCCATTCTCCCCATCATGAGAGATATCATATCTATTAAAGTATCCATCTTCCTCTCGAACCTCTTTGCCGGACTTAATGATCTTTCTCTTCCTTTCCCATTATTATCTGTGTTACCTCCCGACGTCCCCTCATTATCCCCCATTTCTCCTTCAGGAGAAGACTCCCAATTGGCTCTTAATACCTCTGAAGTTGTTTGACCTTCTGGGGCCTGATGCCAATGAAACTGACTGGTAGCCTTCTTGTATTCTCTTGCTAAGTACCTCTATTCTCTGTCACTCATAGAAGGTTGTTTTTACAGGATGGCAGGATGCGTGGCTCTGATACCACTGAAATATTCTGAGCCAATTTTTTTTTTTTTCAAATTACAAATTACAAACCAATGCACCCGTTAAGGTTAGCAGCTAAACCAAAACGTTGCTGAAGCAACTCTAACCAGAATGTACACTAGGATCCTGATGTGGGCAAGGTGTGAGCATTGGTCAGAGGATCTTAATCAAAATACTTATGCAATAACTCTAACCAAGAATGGCGCCGATGATGGCGAGCATATGGTCAGAGGGTCTTCTACACTAAGTACTGAAAGAGAACTCGACACCAAGTATGTGCTACCCAATCCAATATGGAGTTGAGGCGACCATATGGCGGAGTATTACAATTTACAATGCTTGAGAGAAATAACTGTAATGCTGAAAGTACTCAACACCTAAAATGTGTTTTCTATCCCGGAATGGGAAAGTAGCTACCATAGGGCGGAGGTAAAGTAAATACAAAAGCAAATACTGGAAGTAGAGTTGAGCATTACAAATCAGAATTGAACAAGATTGAGAATTACTGTCAGTACTACTGCCAATTTACAAAATGAAGCTCATTCGCCCTTAAATTAAAACCAGCAACCTGTGAATTTACTCATATGCTCATATCTCCCTCATAACTCATCCGACTGACTTGAAAGAAAATGCAATATTCCCTAAGAATGATGATGTTTAGGATAGAACACTGAAAACAGATCAAAATGCCATGTATTATTTATGCACAGATTCTAATGCACCAGCGAATGGTATGACCTTCAAGAAAGGGCGATCTACTTTAAAAAAATCACAGCTATCTCAAAAAAACTGCAAACTGGAGGAAAGTGATGCCTTGACCAGACAATGAGAATAAGAGAATACCCAGAACAATATTTTTGTTGTTTTTTGACTTATGAATAAAACACAAATCTGTTGTAGCTAAAAATGCAATGCTGGAAAAAAACTCTAATATGCAAAACTGAACTAAAGCCAAAAGCTGATTACAATGCACAAATCCCAATGTAAACTCACAAACTAGACTATTTCACCACTAGTCGCTATCTTTCAAGCGAGAAACAATGCCAAACTAGGAGGCATACATTCCTCGAAGCAATCCCAAGGCCAATCCGGTAGCATAACTTTATCAAGATTTCCAATCCCGAAATGAGAGCACTCTTCCTCCTTTTATACTTTTCCAACTGGGAGTCTCTAAAATCCTCTTGCATATGGGATAAAACATGAGAGGGAAAATAATATAATCCTTTTTTCAACCTTCTTTTGAAACAACATTAATATTAAATAATAATGTTTAATTTACAGACTTTAAAATGGAGGCCAAGATGAAGTTGGAATTCAATGATCTATAGCTCGTTGGAAAGGTCTTGACAAGACGAATCCAACCCCACTCTCAAAATCCCGTTCTGGTGCCAATCCTGAACTTACTAAAAATAGCGGTAACCAACAGGGACTAAGGAGAACAAACCCGGAAAGAAACCGCCAACCAAACCACAATCCACGAACAAAAGCAACCACCAAAACATTAAACCCCAATTTCAACCTCCGAGTAGCCTACGGGTCTGCGGAATAGGCCAACGGTCAACTATAAAAGATCAAGCTAGAAAACGGAACATTACAGGTGACTGATTCTTACCACTGAAACCCTGAAATGGATATTGATCCCTACTGATAATGAGAAGACACATGTTGATTTCTGCTGAAACCCTACTGCCCTCCTATCAAACGATGAATGACGTAAAATCAATTTAGAGTGAGGGTTTATTTACTCATGAATATACTGATATTGCTCAAACCCTACTGCTCTGCTACTACTGTAGATTTCTTCATCTTTCAGAAACGTATCTCAACTATGTAATGCACGCTTTCAAACCCTAACATATACTTCATATCCTTGAAACTGCGCATCCACTCTATGGCGCGCATTGTTCAATATAGTTGCATGTTCTTGACAAAATCTGATCCTTCCCTGTTCATGGCGCGCGCTCAGCGAGCATCCTGCAAGTTTTGGCTTCATCAAATTTGCAAACTCCGTTATACGACGTGCGCTTCCCTTATTGGCAGCAAGTTTGCTTTTCGAAAATTCGTTTTCCCTATTTATGAGCGCACTCTTTTACTCTCTCTGCGTGTTTTTAACACCAACAAATGCTCATCTTTTACAAGGCATGCTTCTTATCCACGGGCTAGTTTTTAACTTTAAAAAAAATTTGTTTATCCCCTTTAATGGCGCGCGCCTCTGGTGCTGATTGCAACCTTTGAAGTCTTCGAAACCTGTTCATACTCTTAATGTTGCACGCTCAGCTGTAATCCTGCATGCACTTGAATTGGCAATTTTTGCATGTACGCCATTGCATACTAGCGCACAGTTTATGTGTGAGAAATATCTGCTGCCCTGCTCTACGGTGCGCTCTTGCCAAAGGTTTTCCACAACTTAACTTTTTACAGATCACATAAATATATTTGCAATTGACACGAGATAATGAATGGAACATTAATGAAATGTAAATATTATAATAAAAACAGTTGTTTGTTTACCCTTTAATGGTCGATAGGCACAAATATTTATAGGCCTATTACTAAATAGTTTATATTCTTATTTTTATGGAAAGCTATTACATGCAATTGTTGGTAGACAAGGCTATTAATACAATAAGAAATTCAATTTTTTTTTTCAAATAAAAATAATTGAGTGGTATTAAATGAATAAGCACATGAAATAAAGAGATTAGGTGAACCGTGCAGTACCAGTATCTAAATAATGTAGGATAATAAAAATCCATGCTACTAATTTCCTATCGACCAAGCATTGCACAAAATAACTTTTAAAAAACATATATGTATGAAGTGTGTGTTTGAATCAACTATGTGTGAAGTGATTGAACTAACATTGTGTGAAGAGTGTGCTTTAACTTTGGCATTCACTTTGTGTGTTTGTTCTTTGGCATATTTGAAGTCGAGTGTTTACTTGTGTGTGATTGAACTAACTTTGTACATAAAGCATGTTTAAAATTTGGTACATGAAGCATGTTTAAAATTTGGTACATGTTCACTTTATATGTGTGAAGTGTGTTTTAACTTTGAAATTCATTTTGTGAATTGTGTGTGAAATTTAATTTGGGCATTCACTTTGTCTAGTGTGTGTATTTGAACTTTATCGTGTTTTATAAATTTGGCACCCACTTTATGAGTGTGTTCGGAGTTTGGAATGTTTGAACTTAAGTGTTAATGCATGCTTGTACTAAATTTGTGTGAATGAATTATGTTTGAACATTGACATATTTACTTTTTGTTTATGTAAATTGTGTGTGGGAAGTTAATTTAGGCATTCACTTTTGGTGTGTTTTTTAAAAATAATTTTGGTATTCACTTTGTGTGGTATATGTGTTTGAACCAACTTTGGAATTTGTTGTGTATCTATGTGAGCTTGAAATAACTTTTACATTTAGTTTTTCTTTATTTATGAATGAACATAAGCTAACACATTTTGTGGAGTGAATGAACTTCAACTATGACATTTTGTGGAGTGTATGAACAAACTTTGATGTTCACTTTGTGTAGAATGTAATTGAAAGATTTGAAATTCTTTATGTTGTGTGTACAAATGAGCCTTGGATATCATTTTGTGTAGAGTGTATGAATGAACTTTGATGTTCACTTTATGTGGAATGTGCTTGAAAGAACTAACATTCCTTTTGTGTGTGTGTGCACGAATGAACTTTGGATATCATTTTGTGTGATGTATGAATAAACTTTGATTTTCACTTTTTGTGAAATGTGTCTACAAGCTTCAATGATGTTCATTGTGAGTCTTTGTGTGTTTGAATAAATTTTGACTTTCATTGTATGTGTGTGAATAAACTTTGACATTCATTATGTGCATGTTTGAAAGTTAACTTCGGCATTCACTTCATGTGAAGTGTAAGTGTGTGTGTGTGTGCGCGCGCGCATGTGTGTGTGTAAATGAGCTTTGCCACTCACTCTATATGTGTACAAAAACACTGATGTTCACTTTGTGTCATGTGTGTGTGTGAATTAACTATGGTTTTCATTGTGTGTGGGTGGGTAGGTTTGAAAGTTAGCTTTGGTATTCACTGTGGGTAGGTTTGAAAGTTAATTTTTTAAGCTATAATGAAACTGCTACCTCTAGTTTTACCTTTTTAGGACTTGTTTTGTAATTCTCTACTCATATTTTTATATCTTTGATTTTTTATTAAATCATGATAAGATTAATACCAACTAATACCAAGTAATCTTGTCTCATTAATACCAAGTAATTATCTCTACTTGCCCTTTAAAATAAATATTATAACTATAAGATTAGTTTATATTGAGGAATTTTTATATGTAGTATGATCTATACTTGCCATTTAAAGGACTTTATCATATTAGCTTTTATGAGCATTGATTAAAAAATAGTAATCTAACCCTTTACACAAACCAATATACATTATTATTTAAAAATTAAACAGTCATGTGTTAAGCCTACATATAATTTAATTTAGAAATGGAAATATATAAAATTATAGTTTTATTTTCAAAAAGTAAGACATAATTTGAAAGATTAATATGAAATTTTAATATCAAGATTCAATAATCTAAAACCAAAAATTTCTTAATAAATTATTTATGGAGACTTCCCTTATACAAAAGTTAAGGATAATAACCCTTCACACAAACTAAAACTTAATTCAAAATAGAGACAAAAAAGATCAAGTCTTCATGAACTCAACAACTATCTTTGAACAATGAGCAACTGCACGCTTTGCAAGCTCCTGAGGAAGACAAACCCTCACAGTTGTGTGAATCTCTCTTATGTTGATGATATTTTTTTGTTGTGGCGAGCAAAGTAGGCTGCCTCGATTGCAATTTTTTCAAACATCTCGTTGACAAACTTGTCCATAATTACCATAGCTTTGCTCGAAATATTGATATCTGAGTGCACTTGCTTGAGAGTTTTAAACAAGTAGATCTTAAAGATCTGTTTGTTCTTTTTATTTATTTTTGTACCTTTTTCATCTTGAGCTTTTGTAGGTACCTTCTTTTCAACCTTACAAACCTTGTTTTTTTCTACAGATTTGTTAGTCATGACCTCCTTTTCCTCCAGAATGGGCCTCTTCTCTATCCTTTTTGGCATCGATAAGCACTACAAAAATCATATCATAAAATTAGAAATTAAATCTCAATTAGGCGAAAAATAAAATTATAAACTCTAACCCTAATTATAAAAAATAAAACAATCAAATCAAATCTAAAAATTAAACAAATTATGAACACATTATTACATATTTGCAATTGTGTTTAATCAATAATATTGCAATTGATGGATAAATGATATTTCGAGCGATCGTATATTGTCATGAACTTCATTTTCCTTTCTACCATTTTTTTATTAAAAACATGTGAAAAATAATATCATATCGTTCATTTTTATTTAGTAATTCTTCTCAATATAAAATATACTGTAAATACAATTCTCCGCTATATTATTAAAACCAATTCAATACTTTAGGAAAAAATAAACATATAATATTATTAAAATATCAACACCATTAATTTATTTTAACTCATCACATATTTCATTATTAAATAGTCTTATAAAAAGTTTAGTTGTAAGCAAATTCATAAGAGAAAAAATTTAAGCACTCCAATCACAATATTTACTAATAATAATATTTACTTCACACGAGTGGGCTTGGAAGTAGCCATCCTCTTAAGAAAACTTAAAGATAGAGAAAGAGGGGTAAATGAGACCCATACAAACATTTCCCTTATATAACTAAAATAAAATAATTTAATAGAACACAATTTAACACAAATTAATTTCTAAACAATCCATAATTACAATTATAAAGATGAATATTTTCCTAAATGTCTTATATTTAAGAAGTTAAATAATAAAAGCTGTATAAAATAACTACATAGAGACAAAAAAAAAATTAACATTTAAATAAAATCACAGGTTTATATTTTTAAAGAGTTGTGGATCTATAATTTTAATAAATATTAAAACTTACCAAAATGATATTGAAAATATATATATATATATATAACCAAAAAAAATTCTTCATTTGATTTTTTAAATTATTTTTTCTCTATATTATCTTTTAAAAAATTAAAATACATATATAATATTATAATATATAATATAAAATTCTATAATATATCTCTTTATTTGATTTTTTAAACTATTTTTTGTCTATGCTATCTTTTTAAAAAAATAGAATGCATATATTATATTATAATATATAATATAAAATTCTAATATATAAATCTTGATTTGATTTTTTAAACTATTTTTTCTCTACTATCTTTTTAATAAATTAGAATACTCTATAATTTAGAAATTTTTAAATTAGAATGTAATAAAAAGTTTTAAAAAATGCAAAAGTTAAAAAAAACAAAAGCTCTATTTTTATTTTATAATAAATTACAAAGCAGGGGTATATATATATATATATATATATATATATATATATATATATATATATATATATATATATATATATATATATATATGATAAATTTAGTGAGTAATTAATATTCCAAATTTAAAATATTAATTGTTTCTCTTTATTTTATCTCATGATTCCTCCATACTACCCAAACTGATAATTTAATCCAACCAATATAATAGGTGGTTACACAATCTAACCCTATTTCTAATCAAAACATTTGACAATAGAAATGTGAATTATCAACCCAACTTTATAGCAACAAATGGTACATTCTTATATAAAGTTGGGTTTATGATAAATTTAGTGAGTAATGAGTAATTAAAAATATAGCTCACTAAAATTACAGTAGAAACCCCAAAATTATTTCATTCTCCATTAGAAACCATTTTTTAAAAAAGTTTTAATATAGCCTTATAAATTTCGATTCATTTATACATAATAAGATTTTTTCAAATAAAAATGAATGGTTATAAAAATGAAGAGAAAACAAAATCTAATAAAATCTCTTATATTCATGCTATAAATCTTAGCTAAATTTTATGTCACACTGTATTTTTTATCATATATTTTTGGACATATTTTAATGATTAAATAACTGAATAAAAATTATAAAACATATTTTTAAAACAAATAAAAGTAACAAATTTTTTTAACTAAAATCATAAAGCAGATTTTTAAAACAAATAAAGGTAACTAATTTTTAAATTAAAATCATAGAGTAGATTTTTAAAACGAATAAAGGCAACCTTCTAAAGAAATCAACTATAGAATAGGTAAGAAGATTTAGCTCTACAACCATACATATTTCATTGGAAGGGCTTATCCATTATTTAAAATAACATATTTTTACTTTAATAAATTACTAAAATCTTATTACAATTTTAAAGATTTACATGACTTCATGAAATAAATGAAACCTTCCAAAAATAGAAGTGAAAGTTTATGCAATAAAGAAAAAAACTAAATACACTGTAATACTTCTCATGGAAAGGTAGTTCAAGTAAATAACATAAATCTTTTTTATTTAAACCTTTCACTTATGAAATGAGAAAATGGGTAAAGGCTTTGTAGGGTGGGAAAATTGGAAGATTATAAAATTGAAGAGGAAGTCTACAATGATAGAAAAATGGTGCTCACTCTCTATAAAGGTGCATTTGGAGTTGCAGATAATGTATTATGAAACTCATTTCATTGGGTTTTATTATTATTATTTTTTATTTTGTTATCATCCTCTCCTTTCATGCATGTGCAAGTACAGATAGGCTTTGAAGCTGGAGAACAAACGAACCTAATTCTTCATTTTATCTTTCCTCCTCATTTCATTCTTTTCCTGGGTTTATTATTTTTTTAAAAAAAATTTAGCATCCTCTCTTTGCTTGTTCATGCATGTGCAGGTACAGATGGGCATTGAAGCTGGAGAACAAAATTGGTGGATAACAGAATAATTGCATTTTCTTATTTACATGAATTTGTATAAATATATCCTATATAAATCTTTAATTTAATGTTATTTAAGTCCTTAATCTAGTTTATTTAATCTAAAATTAAAATTGATCTGATAAAAGGCAAATAAGTAAAAATAAAAAAACACCTTATCCTAATTTAATTATTACACTTCATAAATTTAAAATAACATGATCTAAACAAATAATAAAGCAATCCCTTACTAAAAGAAGTTCAAGTTAACTACAAATAATAAATAAAGAAATAATTATCTTTTTCATTTTATCATATCCTTCCATGCAAAAATATTAAATATGAAGGGATTTGATGAAAGTTGGATTTAAATATGAAGAAATAAATAATTTGATTTCAAGATGGATTCATGATAGATTGGAAAATAAATTTATTTATTTTCAATTTGTAGAGAAACCCTCTGTGTATTTTTCTTTTTTTTTTTTATGTTTTTTTGTTGGTATGGAGGGTTTGGTTTGCATGCAAAGGAAGAAGAAACATGGTTTTTCCAAAATCCCTTCTTGGTGGAGTTTAGTAGTAGGGTTTGATTTAATTAACAAGGCTTTACAACTTTCTCCAAATTAGAGAGGCGGACAATGGAAAGAATCAAAGATATTGGTCTTTTAGGTAGGAATACATAACAAGGATCTACAATAAAACAGGGGAAGTGAATGCAATCTATTATTAAATTTTATGTTCAATGTTTAAAATCTAATTATAAAATTTATTAATACCTAATAAATATATTAATAGGTTTAAATTTAATCTTTAAAGGAAAAGTTTTTAGTTTTAATAATAAAAGGATTTTTTTTAAGTTAATAAGGCCTAAGTCATGGCCTTTAAGGGCTGCGATTTAATTGAAAATTTAATTATTTTATTTTATTTTTAATTATGTATTTTATTTTATTTAAAAAAATCTATTTTATAATAATTTATTTAAAAATAATAATTTAGGAGGTAGTGGAGGATTAATTTAGGCTATAATTTAGGTGGTGGAGCACTAATTTTAGAAAAATATTAAAACTTGCAAAAGGCATATAAAAAACTAAAGAATGCATATAAATATTTTTTCTGAGAAATATAAATATAAATTTGCGGTAAAGATGGTCACTAGGTTCAGTCTCCCCCCATCCCCATGGTACCACCGGAGGGCGTGTCGTGTCAGCATTACCGGTCACGTGAAAAAAGTTTACCAGGCACTATATATATATATATATATATATATATATATATATATATATATAAACATGATAAATATAAGATTATCAACACATCATATTAAAAAAAAAAACTAAATTTATATTATATTCTAGTATATTTCTCTATATTCTATTATGCTTATAAACACCATAAATATAAAAAACTAAATTTATATTGAACTCTATTCTAAATTTATTAAACTAAATAGAAAAACATTTAAAAACACAAAACAAATTCATATTAAATAACACAAAGTAAATTAAAAAAAAATGGCCTAAGTAAATTGCTTTAATTAAGTTTTAAACATTTAAAAAAGCACAAAACTTACTCTACACTGAGAATATGAAGGGATTTGATGAAAGTTTGATTTAAATATGAAGGAATAAAAGTAATAGTAGTAGGGTTTGATTTGATTTCTCCAAAGCACAAATAGGCTTTACAGATTTCTCCAAAGTAGGGGAAAACTACATGTAAAGCCACAATATGCACAAATAAGAATGAAATTGAAGCATGAAGATAAAGAGGAGATTGAAGATCTTCCTCCAAACCTTGGATGGATTCCTTCTAATTTTTTTGTTTTATGTTGGCACTCTCCTTGAGCTCACCTGAAATCTTATCTGCATGTTAAAAAAATGAGGCAATGTAAATATCTTGCATTGAAAAGAATTGTGCTAGAAAAACAAAAAATTAATAGAGAGACCAAAATGAAAGCAAAAACCACCAACATCGTGTAGAGACAGTACCACCAAAAGCATTGAAGTTTTTGAACAATGTAATGATTCTTATAAATACCATTGCACTACTCAACATTTTATAATTTTTAATTCTGCACAATGAGTCATGCAAAATTAAAAATCATTTCCAATCCTTTCACCTTCCCCACTCCTCCTTCCATCTTCTACAAATAGGTTTTTGTATTTATTTCTTGACAACCATTTTTTTTAGGAAGACTATTTTTTTTAATTTTTGGACGACCAAATTATGGGACTACAAATTTTTGGCAGTTACAAGATGTGTGCACATATAGAATGGCCTATCAGCCAAAATATACTCCTAAATTCTAAAGTAAAGATAGAGAAGAGGTTGCTTGTATAACCCAAAAAATATAAAACTAGCAATTGCACGTTGGTGTGCAATGGGTATGCCGAATAGTTGTGGAAGTTTAATTGCAATGTCTTAGTAAATGATGATTGCCATGTATCCCTATGGCCCATTGTATTATCCATCATTGAAAGAGTTTTGTTGTATTTAATAAATCCCATGAACTAGAACTCGTGATCATCTACAGTCACCACTTGAATATTTTTTTTTGGTGGGATCACCTTTGTTGGTTGCACCACCTATATACAATACAAGTGACTAGTCTCCCTCATCTAATAGAAATCATGGGCTGCTACTACTCAATCCTTTCATTTTATATGATACATTAGGTAGTGAATGCATTCAAACCTATAGGTGTTATTCATCTGTAGTTGCCAATAGTTGGAAAATGCTGATCCAAAAGTTCTCCTTGCTTTCCAAGTGTATAGACGAAGGTACAGGGTAGAATGAACATGCATGATTATTTGATGCATCTTGCATCATTGTAGTAAATTGTCAGTTGAAAACAACTCTTGTCATCTTTGGATTGTTGGCATGAAAAGTACCATTTCATGAGGCTCTAGTGGGAGTTAGATGATATTAATGTAGTACTAACCTCCAATTTGGAATGCTCATTACATGTGTCATGTTTTGATTGTTGGCATGAAATGATGGATCAAAATCTCTCTATTCCTCTCTCTGTCTCCCTGTCCCTTTCCTTTCTATATCTCTATCTCTCCCTCTCCATCTATCTCTATATTTCCCTATCTATCTTTATCTCTCTATCTCCCCTCACTCTCTCCCCCTCTATATTTCTATCTCTATCTCTCCTTGTCCCTCTCCCCTAACTATCTATCTATCTATCTATCTATCTATCTATCTATATATGTATCTAACTCTTTATCCTTCCCTCTCTCTATTTATATCTCTATATCTATATCTTTCTATCTCTCCCTCTTTCTCTCTCCCTCTCTATCTATCCACCCTTATTCTCTCTGCCTCTCTCTCACCCTCTCTCCCCACTCTCTCTACCTCTTGCCCCCTCTCCTACCTTCCTCTTCCTTAATGTTGAAATCTAAGTTACCTAAATGTGAACCCAAAACCATAAACCATAAATCTTAATGTTAAACATTACATGTTGAATCCATAAAGATGAAAGATAAACATTGAGTGACCTTTCTCTATCTCTCTATCTTTCCCTGTCTCTATATAGCTATATCTCTATCTCTATGTCTCTTCCTTCCTCTCTATCTCTTTGTCTCTCCCTCCCTCCCTATTTACATATCTCCCTCTCTATAGTCCTCTATTAAATGTCCTATAAGAGAAGCAATTGGGATGACACAAGGAATTGAAAAGAGAATCTCAGTCTCTCTCTCTATATATGTGAATATCTTTCTCTCATTCTCTATTTTCTCTCTCTTTGTTACCTCTCTCTCCACATCTTTGTTCTTCTCTCTAACTCTTTCTCCCTCCCTCTCTATCTCTCTCTTTCTTTCTATTATATTATCTCTATCTATCTCTAGCTCTTTATTTCTTTATATCTCCCTCTCTCTTCCTCTCTCTACCTCTTTATTTCTATATACATCTCTCTCTCTTTATCTCTGTGTCTCTCACTTTCTATCTTTGTATCCCTCTCTTTCTAATTATCTCTTTATTCAACCTCTCTCTCTCTCTCTCTCTCTCTCTCTATATATATATATATATATATATATATGCCAACAATTGTTCTAGATATTTTCATCATTAGTGTCTATCAATGGATTTGGAGATGTAGTTGTTTGAAATTCTTTCCTAATGGGTTGTAATATCTTGCTCTAATGAACCAATATCATTGTAAATGTTTATGAATGGATGGTATAGCAATAGTTCACTCCAACAGAATGCTTGAAAACATTGATCATCTACTATTGGGATGGTGGTGAAATGAGGGGAGACTCGAATAGTAGAAGCGTCATGTCCCCATTTCTGGCTTGAGCACCTAGTGATGAATGGATTAGCCTACTCCTCATTCCCGGAGGCTAATTCTGAATGAAAAGGGAATGAAATGGGTTTTGACTAACTCTGTGTGTCATTTTGCAGGTACAATCAAGGAGTTTTGAGTCATAATCCACTGTCATTGAGAAGGCGCCCATTTTGGCTGAACATACCGAACCTGGCGCCTAGCTTCTAGAGTCACTTCTGGCATTGAAGTTGAGGTTTCAACTAAAGGCGCTCCACCTGAATGGGTTTCTACAATCAAGCGCCTAGATCAGAGATGAACATGGTCAAGGTATGATGGGGTTTTCATGCCTAGGCGCTCATCCTACATCAGACTTCCCAACAAGTGTGCCTAGACTCTGACATGAACATCAAGGCGCCAAAATAGGGTTCCATGACCTTGAAGATGAGCCTAATTAGGAATATGAACTTCAAACCCCTCAAGAGGTCAGGGCGCTTCGTAAGGCAAGTAGTTTACTTCATTTCAAGACTCTAGAAGTAAGCTTTTGTATAGCAGATAAGCATTTCAAGGGAAGGCGCCATTTTACTCTTCCACTGGTACCTTAGTGCGCCCGAGAAGGAAGTAAGTCCTCAAATTCAGTCTAGATACAAAGCATGATTTCACCACCTAGAAAAGGCGCTTTATGGGCATCATCAACAAGGTTAAAGACTCACTTTCAATCTGAAGAAGCATTAAACCAAACTTGGCGCACTTTACTCTCTCTCTCACCTCACACATGTGCCTACTCCATGAGGCTGGATTAGCGCCCTAGTTTGATTGTTTGTCCCAGACATTTGACATGACAACCAGGAGTCTTTCAACTTGCAGGGAAACATCCTTCATTATTGCTCTAAGATCCAAGATATTGAGGGCGCATTTAAGGATCTCCACCACCTCCCAGGGGCGCCTAAAGCAAGTTAGTCGCAAATCCTCCTCTCTTCTGCCTCCAGTTGGTGCTTGGACTCCAGAGTGCCTATTTTGGGCGCCCAAACATGTTAAGTCTTTAATCCAAGCAGAGATGAGATTCTAACTAAAGGAAACAAGGTTAGGCGCCAAGACAATCAAGTACATTCAAGATAAGCTCTGCAAGGGAGGGCGCCAATTCTCACCTCCACTGTTGTCTTGTTGCGCCTAAGGGACTTATTCCCAAAAGTGCACCTAAGGAGTTCTCAGTCCATTCCAACTGATAGGCACTTGATAGAAGGTAGTCTTGTTGATTCAGTTGTGATTTGAGTTGAAGGTTTTAGCAAGACAAATTCCCTTTTTCTCCCTAAGGCGCCAATCTGGACCTTTTCCTATCACCAAGTGCGCCTAGGTGAAACTGAAGGCTAAACAAAATATGGATGCTCCAGATATGGGCGCTAGGTTGAGAGAGCATCAAAAGTTGGATTGCAAGGGTGAATTGAGGAATTAGGCGCTGGTATCAGTTGATGCTACTCCAAAGATGCGCCTAAGATAGTTGCAAGTCTTCTAAACAAGTTTTGGAACAGGGCGCTTCATCATAAGGTAAGATGACAATCATTCAAAGTCAAGTTGTTGTCAAAGTTCTTTGAAAGGGGGTGATAAGCTGCTACCAAGGCGCCAAAACCCTTGTGAACTCTCCAAAGTTGGCGCCCAGTTAGAAGAACACCAGAATTGCAGTGGTTGAGGTTGTAAACAACAAGTAGGAAGTCTAGAACTCTAGGCGCATTCTAGAGTCCCTGTCAACCTTCAATTGGCGCTTAGTGATAGCAAGGCGCACTTCTTGGGCATTTCCTACCTCATCTAGCGCCTAACCTCAAAGTAGCGCCTAACCTCAACTCCAATGAATGCCTCATGAGGATTGACTGAGTTGAGTGTCAAGGCACTCTTCTTGATAACATTGAAGAGCTATTTCCAAGTTAGGCGCAATCTCCAGGTGCAATCTCCTCAACTGGCGCATAGAACAAGCAGGGCGCACTTTCATGTTCCAGACATCTCAACTTGGCACCTAGTCAGGAGATAAGGTAGTTGTAACTACCTAAGCTCTCATTGGTCCACAGAAGGTCTTCGGGATCCGTGTCAAGGTCTCTGGATAAGCTTGCCAACTCAGAATGAGTCATCAGATGGAATATTCCCTTGGATATGCTTCTTGGGAAACGTGCCTTCATTACCTTTGAAAGGCCTATAAAAGGAGGAGCTTTCTCATTCATTTGGCATCTGTTCATTTTGACAAAATTCTCTCTGCAAAGCTGTTGAGCTTGTAATCTTGAGGCCTGCGAGTTTCAAGTGTTGGGGTGATGCTCCCTCAACAAGCAAGGTGATGCTCCCTTGTGATACTGTGAGGTGTTGACATTCAGTTAACATCATTGAGTTCAATTGAGTTGATCAAGTATAGGCGCCCATTGTAATCATCAAGGCTTCAAGGCCTTTCCTTTGAATTTCCATTTGAATAAGTTGTACTTCATGCTATTGAAAGCATTATCCATGTAATAAGACATTGCAAGTTGATTAAATCAAGCGAATAAACAAGTATCCAACTCCCATTCAAGTAGTTATCTTTGATGTATATCTTTGTGTTGTTGAAGTAGTTGATGAGTTGATAGCAAGTAAAATTGTTTAAGAAAGGAAAAATTTTAGTAGAACTAGTTGGGTATCTTACAGTGGTATCAGAGCTTGGATCCTGCCAGCCTTTGGGTTTTCATGCAAGAAGGTAATCAACAAAGTGATAGAACAAGGAGATACATTGCGCGTGAACAACGAAGGCAGTTTCAGTGGATTCATCCTTACCCACAACAAGATACTCTTTCAGAAGCAATTGTAGCTAGACAGGCTAACATGGCTGAGGAAAGAAGAAGTAGAAGTCCACCTGCAGATGGTGAACGTGCAGCTAGGGAGATGTTTAGGAACATCGCCGCTGAACAACAATAAACCGCTCAAATATTACAACATGTCCTACAATCCCTTCAAAATATGAATCAAGGTGAAGTAGCTGGACAAGGTCGTCGAGATGCAGCTAGACCTGAGAGACAAGAAAGACATGTTGATGATGATGCTGGTAGTGCAGTAGGTAGAAGAGTTCGCACACGAACTCCTACAGTTGATAGGCCTTTAAGACCAACCTTCCTTCCACCACCACCTGAACAGGACAATGAAGCTGATGAAGAGTTTGACGAAGAAGAACCAAACAATTTTGAAAATGAGATAGCTCTCTTTGCAGATCTTTATGCTAGACTTCCGGAACGTGTTCGAGATATGATGACCTTCAATGAATATTACCGACAGAAAAGGGAAGATAGAGACAGGCGAGGTAGAACTATAGGCTTTCGTCCTAGAAGGGATGATGATACAAAGGAGTATAAAGAAGCCTTGAATCGAGTTCCCATTTCTACCTTTGATGGAAGTGGTAAGCTCAGTGCAAGGGCTTGGGTAAACAAGCTGGATACATACCTTTCACTTAAGCCTTTGACAGAGAAGAAGGCAATTCACTTTGCGACAATGCATCTTGAAGGTTTGGCTTATGAATGGTGGCATCATGGCCTAGTTTCTCAACATCATGATAGGATAAATTCCTATGATGAGTTTGTAACCAAGTTGATTAAGAGGTTTGACAGAAAAGACACCGAAGTGTACTATCATGAACTAGCTCAACTCAAGCAAGAAGGAAGGGTTGTGCAGTATGTTAATGATTTTTAGAAGATTGCAGTGATGGTACCTGATATGACTGACCGAAGAATCACTATGCTGTTCATTGAGGGATTGAACAATCAGATCAAGCCATTGGTAAAGGTACAAAGGCCAGCAAATTTGGAAGAAGCAATTGATTTTGCTCTAGATCTTGATACTGCTCCTGTATATCAGCCTAAGAAAAAGTTCTATAAAGGTGTTAGCTCTACTCAAAGGAGACCCTCTTTTCCTCAAAAGATGACTCAAGGTCCATCTGCAGCCAAAAGAGACGAGCTAAGAAGGAAGAAACTCTGCTTTTCTTGCAAACAACCTTGGGAACCAGGACACAGATGCCTTGGTAAGGGTAAAGCACACTTGATTGAAGTTGTATCTGATGATGGAAGCGAAGAAGAGTCATTGAGTGAAGAAGAATCCACTCAGGATGAAGAGGAGGTACAACCAACTCTTAATGTTGTTTTAGAAGAAACCTCTGACAAAATAACATTGGCAACTATCTCAGGAGTACCTAAGTATCATGCCTTCCGCATTAGAGGAGTTGTAAAGGGTCAAAGAGTCACCTGTCTAATTGACAGTGGTGCTACTCACAACTTCATAGATGAAGGTTTGGTAGCAAGGCGAGGTCTCACAGTTGAAGACTTCGAAGGATTTCAAATAGCGGTTGCTGATGGATTCCTAATGATTTGTACCAGAAAAGTATCCCAACTGCAAATTCAAATGGGAGATTATTCTTTACAGGATGATTTCTATGTGGTTGGACTTGGGCATATTGATGTAGTACTTGGAGTACAATGGTTGCATTCGCTTGGAAGAATTGTCCAGGACTTTCAAAAGATGGAGTTAGAATTCATGCATGAAGGAAGGAAGATCAAACTGAAGTCAGTGTCTGATGGAAACCCCAAAGTTGTCTCAGCAAAATGAATGGAAGCATTATTCAGGCATAATGACATCGAATGGGTAGCACAGGTTTGCATCAAGGACAACCAAATCCTCTCTGCTGAAGAAATTTATCCTGCAGATATTCAGGCAATGTTGGATAAGCATGGTAAGGTGTTTAGGGACATACCTCCAGGAATACCTCCTGATAGAGGTTTTGAACATGTAATTGAATTGGAGGATGGGGCTAAACCTGTTAACATTGCACCCTATCGGCATCCTCAGCATTTCAAGATTGAAATTGAGAAGACGATCAAGGAATTGATCGATATGGGGCACATAAGGCCCTCATCAAGTCCATTTGCATCATCTGTGGTGCCAGTGAAGAAGAAGGATGGAACAATGCGGATGTGTGTTGACTATCGCGCATTGAACAAGAAGACCATCAAGAATAGGTATCCAATACCTAGGATTGATGAACTCCTTGATGAACTGCATGGAGCAGTCTATTTCTCAAAGATAGATCTTTGATCTGGTTACCATCAAATTCGTGTCCGAGAAGAGGACATTCCGAAGACAGCATTCAGATGCCATTACAGGTATTATGAATTCATGGTGATGCCATTTGGACTGACAAATGCACCAGCTACTTTCCAGTCCTGCATGAATCATGTCTTCAACAAGCAATTGAGGAAGTACCTGCTGGTTTTCTTCGACGATATTTTGATTTACAGCAAGACATGGGAAGAACATCTTCAACACTTAGATGAAGTATTGAATGTTATGGAGAATCAATCTTTGTATGCCAAGATGTCTAAGTGTGATTTTGGCTTAAAAGAAATTTTGTACCTAGGTCATGTGATAGGAGCAAATGGTGTGAAAGTTCAAGAGGAAAAGATTGAAGCTATTCGCAACTGGCCAGTTCCTCGGAATGTATCTAAACTAAGAGGTTTCCTTGGCCTCTGCAGCTATTACAGAAGATTTGTTAGGGGATTTTCACAGCTTGCTGCACCTTTGACAAATTTAACAAAGAAAGGAGCTTTCATTTGGTCAATAGAAGCTCAAGTTGCATTTGATAAGTTGAAGGAAGTAATGAGTACAACACCAGTATTGGCTTTGCCAGATTTTACTAAGTCCTTTGTTCTAGAATGTGATGCTTCAGGAGAAGGCATTGGAGCTATTTTGATGCAAGATCGACATCCCATCACATTCGAGAGTAGGAAGTTGAAGGATACAGAAAGATTGTACTCAACTTATGACAAAGAGATGCTGGCAATCATGCATGCTTTGGCTAAGTTCTGCCAGTATCTAGTTGGATCTAAGTTTGTGATCAGGACTGATCACAACAGTTTGAAATACTTTCTAGGGCAGAAAGATTTGAATGAAAGATAGCAGAAGTGGGTTGTGAAGATACAATCATATGATTTCGACATTGAATATGTGAAAGGCAAGAAGAATGTAGTTGCCAATGCCCTGTCTAGAAGACCTGCTGTTTGTGCCCTGAGTAAAGTTTCAGTGGATTGGAAGGCTCAGCTTCTAGTTGAGTATTCCAAATCTAAATTTGCTTGTGAGGTCATGGATGGAATCATTCAGGATGACAGGTACAAGGTGATTGATGATATCATCTATTACAAAGACAGAATCTATCTGACTCCTGAATCGGAGCTGAAGCGATAGATTTTGCAGACATACCATGATGCTCCACTTGCAGGACACCCTGGTTACTTCAAGACCTATAGACAGATCAGGGAAAGATTCACTTGGAAAGGTCTGAAGGAAGAAGTTCTTCAGTATGTCAGGGAGTGTCTGACTTGTCAATAGAATAAGTCAGAGCATACATTTCCAGCAGGATTACTCCAGCCACTGCCAATTCCTGAACATAAGTGGGAAAGTATCTCTATGGATTTCATCACAAGTCTTCTGAAGGTGAATGGAAGAGACTGTATCTATGTAGTTGTGGATAGATTAACCAAGTTTGCTCACTTCTTTGCAATCCCAGTTGAGTCATCAGCATTGCAAGTAGCTGAGTTATTCTTTCGTGAAGTCTTCCGACTACACGGCCTGCCTAAAACCATAGTCAGTGACCGAGATAGCTGGTTCATCAGTGTGTTTTGGAGGGAGTTATTTCGACTAGCTGGAACTGACTTAACACCAAGCACTAGTTATCATCCTCAAACCGATGGACAAACTGAAATTGTAAACAAATGGCTTGAGGGATACTTGCGAAACTATGTGTCTGATCATCAGCGTGCTTGGATTAAGTGGCTACATCTGGGTGAATACTGTTACAACACCACTTTCCACATGTCAATTGGCATGACTCCCTTCTAAGCTTTGTATGGATATGAAGCTGTTTCATTTGTTGATTTGGCATTGGATGACAGTAGAGCTCCCAGAGCAAGTGAATTGACAAAAGATACTCAGGATATTTTGAGAGTCCTTAAAGAAAATTTGCAAAGAGCTCAAAATCAACAGAAGTTGTATGCCGACAAACACCGAGTTGAAAGAAGCTTTGAAGTAGGTGACATGGTGTTTCTGCGCCTCCAGCCATATAGACAGAGTACTTTGAAGAAGTCAGGTGCAGAGAAATTGAAACCAAGGTTCTACAGACCCTACAAGGTGTTGAGAAGAGTAGGGGAAGTGGCATATGAACTTGACCTGCCAGCAGGAAGCCTCATCCACAATGTGTTTCATGTGTCATGTCTCAAGAAGGCACTAGGTCAACATGTGGTTTCAACTGATGAGCTACCGCCACTTGATGAAGAAGGAATGCTTGCACTTGAACCTGAAAATGTGGTGGATATAAGGGAAAAGAAACTTCGCAACCGGAGCATAAGAGAATATCTGGTGAAATGGAAAGGGTTGCCAATGGAGGATGCTACTTGGGAAGGAGAAAAGATTCTGGAGCATCCTAACCTTCAATTGCTTGAGGACAAGCAATCCTGGGAAGGGGAGACTGTCATGTCCCCGTTTCCGGCTTGAGCACCCAGTGATGAATGGATTAGCCTACTCCTCATTCCCAGAGGCTAATTCTGAATGAAAAGGGAATGAAATGGGTTTTGACTAACTCTATGTGTCATTTTGCATGTACAATCAAGGAGTTTTGAGTCATAATCCACTGTCATTGAGAAGGCGCCCATTTTGGCTGAACATACCGATCCTGGCGCCTAGCTTCTAGAGTCACTTCTAGCATTGAAGTTGAGGTTTCAACTAAAGGCGCTCCACCTGAATGGGTTTCTACAATCAAGCGCCTAGATTAGAGATGAACATGGTCAAGGTATGATGGGGTTTTCATGCCTAGGCGCTCATCCTACATCAGACTTCCCAACAAGTGCGCCTAGACTCTGACATGAACATCAAGGCGCCAAAACAGGGTTCCATGACCTTGAAGATGAGCCTAATTAGGAATATGAACTTCAAACCCCTCAAGAGGTCAGGGCGCTTGGTAAGGCAAGTAGTTTGCTTCATTTCAAGACTCCAGAAGTAAGCTTTTGTATAGCAGATAAGCATTTCAAGGGAAGGCGCCATTTTACTCTTCCACTGGTACCTTAGTGTGCCCGAGAAGGAAGTAAGTCCTCAAATTCAGTCTAGATACAAAGCATGATTTCACCACCTAGAAAAGGCGCTTTATGGGCATCATCAACAAGGTTAAAGACTCACTTTCAATCTGAAGAAGCATTAAACCAAACTTGGCGCACTTTACTCTCTCTCTCACCTCACACATGCGCCTACTCCATGAGGCTGGATTAGCGCCCTAGTTTGATTGTTTGTCCTAGACATTTGACATGACAACCAGGAGTCTTTCAACTTGCAGGGAAACATCCTTCATTATTGCTCTAAGATCCAAGATATTGAGGGCGCATTTCAGGATCTCCACCACCTCCCAGGGGCGCCTAAAGCAAGTTAGTTGCAAATCCTCCTCTCTTCTGCCTCCAGTTGGTGCTTGGACTCCAGAGTGCCTATTTTGGGCACCCAAACATGTTAAGTCTTTAATCCAAGCAGAGATGAGATTCTAACTAAAGGAAACAAGGTTAGGCACCAAGACAATCAAGTACATTCAAGATAAGCTCTGCAAGGGAGGGCGCCAATTCTCACCTCCACTGTTGTCTTGTTGCGCCTAAGGGACTTATTCCCAAAAGTGCGCCTAAGGAGTTCTCAGTCCATTCCAACTGATAGGCACTTGATAGAAGGTAGTCTTGTTGATTCAGTTGTGATTTGAGTTGAAGGTTTTAGCAAGACAAATTCCCTTTCTCTCCCTAAGGCGCCAATCTGGACCTTTTTCTATCACCAAGTGCGCCTAGGTGAAACTGAAGGCTAAACAAAATATGGATGCTCCAGATATGGGCACTAGGTTGAGAGAGCATCAAAAGTTGGATTGCAAGGGTGAATTGAGGAATTAGGCGCTGGTATCAGTTGATGCTACTCCAAAGATGCGCCTAAGATAGTTGCAAGTCTTCTAAACAAGTTTTGGAACAGGGCGCTTCATCATAAGGTAAGATGACAATCATTCAAAGTCAAGTTGTTGTCAAAGTTCTTTGAAAGGGGGTGATAAGCTGCTACCAAGGCGCCAAAAACCTTGTGAACTCTCCAAAGTTGGCGCCCAGTTAGAAGAACACCAGAATTGCAGTGGTTGAGGTTGTAAACAACAAGTAGGAAGTCTAGAACTCTAGGCGCATTCTAGAGTCCCTGTCAACCTTCAATTGGCGCTTAGTGATAGCAAGGCGCACTTCTTGGGCATTTCCTACCTCATCTAGCACCTAACCTCAAAGTAGCGCCTAACCTCAACTCCAATGAACGCCTCATGAGGATTGACTGAGTTGAGTGTCAAGGCACTCTTCTTGATAACATTGAAGAGCTTTTTCCCAGTTAGGCGCAATCTCCAGGTGCAATCTCCTCAACTGGCGCATAGAACAAGCAGGGCGCACTTTCATGTTCCAGACATCTCAACTTGGCGCCTAGTCAGGAGATAAGGTAGTTGTAACTACCTAAGCTCTCATTGGTCCACAGAAGGTCTTCGGGATCCGTGTCAATGTCTCTGGATAAGCTTGCCAACTCAGAATGAGTCATCAGATGGAATATTCCCTTGGATATGCTTCTTGGGAAACGTGCCTTCATTACCTTTGAAAGGCCTATAAAAGGAGGAGCTCTCTCATTCATTTGGCATCTGTTCATTTTGACAAAATTCTCTCTGCAAAGCTGTTGAGCTTGTAATCTTGAGGCCTGCGAGTTTCAAGTGTTGGGGTGATGCTCCCTCAACAAGCAAGGTGATGCTCCCTTGTGATACTGTGAGGTGTTGACATTCAGTTAACATCATTGAGTTCAATTGAGTTGATCAAGTATAGGCGCCCATTGTAATCATCAAGGCTTCAAGGCCTTTCCTTTGAATTTCCATTTGAATAAGTTGTACTTCATGCTATTGAAAGCATTATCCATGTAATAAGACATTGCAAGTTGATTAAATCAAGCGAATAAACAAGTATCCAACTCCCATTCAAGTAGTTATCTTTGATGTATATCTTTGTGTTGTTGAAGTAGTTGATGAGTTGATAGCAAGTAAAATTGTTTAAGAAAGGAAAAATTTTAGTAGAACTAGTTGGGTATCTTACAAGAAGGTGTTAATTGTTCTTTCCATTTGTTGGACTTCAAGGATAATTCATGTGGATTTAAAATAACATTTGAAAATCAAAATTTATGGACAACACCTTGACAATTGAGATTTAGAAGTTCAGTAGGTAAAACTTTGAGTTGTGGAAATTGAAGCTTGAAGATATTTTAGTGGAGATAGATCAGTGGATCATAATAATTGTTGCACTCAATTTTATACCATCAACAATGGATCAAGATGAATGGGACAAGTCAGATAGATGTAATTTGTAATTTGGATACATTTAAATGCTTTTAATCTAGTAATGAGTCAGTTGGCTTCCATATATGTAAAAATGGAAGAAGAGGAAAAATGTATCACTTTGATTTGTTCATTAAAGGATACCATATTTCTATTTTGAAGCCTATCTATCTAAAGGGGATCAATATCCTCTCTTTTTTTGCTAGAATTGGGGGTGTAGAAGTTGCTTTTATTGTTTGGGTATACCACTCAATTATGTTGTATTTGCAAAAAATTGAAAAGATTTAACAAACTTATCCTCAAAAGTTGGGAAAAAAAAGACATCAAAAGGGTAAATTGATTGAGGTGGAAGATGTGCAGAATTTGACAAAAGAAAGACTTGATGAAATGATTAATTTAATTGGAGGTTTTGATGTGATAATAGGTGGAAGCCCCTATAATCAAGTAACAACAGGAACACAAGGGATGGGGTAGAGGAGAAGCATTGCTCTATTTTCTATGTAAGACATGCAATGAATTCAAGTGTAACTTGATAGAATAATGAAACCTTCATTGTGTACTAATCTAGACTTCAATAGATTATAAATTCATTATTTTTCATAGCCAAGTTCTTGC
The DNA here is from genome assembly GCA_027924645.1 of Cunninghamia lanceolata. Classification (NCBI taxonomy): domain Eukaryota; kingdom Viridiplantae; phylum Streptophyta; class Pinopsida; order Cupressales; family Cupressaceae; genus Cunninghamia; species Cunninghamia lanceolata. The sequence continues at coordinate 626,851 of BSBN01001578.1, read as the reverse complement.
CCAAATTGAAGAGGCTACTAAAAACAAGTATTGAAAATTATGGACATTACTATTATTTTGATTATGTGTAGCGAATTTTTTTGGACAAATAGCATGGGCATAATTGAAAGTATGGATGTTGCCAATTGTAGGTTCATATGGACATTATTTTGATTATATGGAGCAAATTTGTTTGCACAATCAGCATGGGACTAATTGTAGACTTGGATGTTTCTAATTACAATCCTAGGGTTATTAGTTTGATTAGTCATGTTAACCATGGTTTATTTTTGCAAGGATTGAATGAAAGCCTAGAGGATTACCAAAAATCAAATTTCATAAAACAAAACACTTAGATTTAGAAAATGATTACTATGAAACCCATCACAAGAAACCATTTTAGAAGATAAAGCTCAAAGAAAGTACGTCTTCCAAATGTTTGTCTATAGAAAATAAAGATATAAATTTTTATTTACCACAACATGTTAAAGGATTGGTTGGATTTGGAGTTCTAGATCACCTCGTGGGTTAGTAGTGGAAGTTTAAAGAGTTTTATCAAGACCCACCATACTTTTACTTTGAATATTTGTATAGTATGCCAAAGGGTAACTAAAATTTATGGATTGAAAGCACTTTTTAGTTTCAAGTAGAAAACATGGCTACATGCATAACCTCCGTATGAATAATTATTTTAATATTTACTATTAGGTTGAGTCTTTCTAATTCAATCTTCATGAATGTTTTAGTTCAAAACTCTACTAAGAGTTTATGAGATAAAATTATTACATTATATCAAACTAAGTGTCTTGTAAATAAGTTATTTTTGAAAAGAAAATTGTATTCTTTAAAGATGCATGAAAGAGACAACACTAAGCTTAACCGCATAGACATAGTGGCAAGAATTGTTCCATTGTGTGATAGAATTGGTGTTAAGCATTCTTTCCATTTGTTGGACTTTTGAGTTAGTTGTTGCAAATGTCCATTTTTTAGCCTAAGCGGCATTGTTTCCAATTGTATTGGTCGTGCCATGTATGAATGAATGAAGCTTGGAGACAGCATGTTGCTATTTTTAGAGATAGCTACACTTTAGTGTACAATGGGTGCACTAAATAGGTCTTAAATGTGAGTTATCAGGTCCTTAAGCAAATGATGTGTTTCACTAATATATTAAGGTTTACTTTTGGTGGTGGGTCTATTACTCAAATGGGTTTTCCCAAGTATATATGTCATCTTATCTTCTCTATCTCCTTCACTTATTCTTCTATGTTTAATAAGGTTACATGTGTTTTAGATCAACAAATTTTATTACTTTCCATTGGGGTAAGTGCAAGAAGATGGGGGGCCAAAAGGGGGTCTTAAGTGGCCACTTTTTTTTCTGAAATCAGGAAATACTAGCCTTGGATGAGAAATTGAGCATAGTTACACTCAAAATTTGGAGATGCAACCAAAACAATGTTCGCAGTGCTCCGAGTCTACTTTCTAAACTACTATTTTTTTTTTGAAAATGACATAGATAAAGGGGTTCAAAAGAGGGAGCCACAGAAATTGGTGTTGTTTCTATCAAAAAAATATAACAGCATGTTTTGTGGCTCCCTCAAAAGGTCAACTTTTTTTGGGTATTTTTAAAATCGCTTTAGTGAGAAATTAGCTAATAGCATGTAGTTTATGCCTAATTTTTCTGATAATTTTTTGATGAATATTTGATTTTTTACTAATTTTCAAAGTGGACACATCCTAAAAAATAGAATTTTGGCCGTGCTACCCCTATAAATTTTGAAAACTAATTGAATTTTTTTTTTTTTAAATATTTGTAGAATGGAATCTAGTTTCTAAATATGTAATTTTTTTGAAATTTCAATGAATAGTTAATTTACAATGAAAAAAAGACCAAACAGTGGTTTTTGCCCAAAAACGGACACACAAACAAAAGAAATTAAAGATGAAAGGCTTAACATTGTTAAATGTGAAAAAAATCACATCATCAAATAGCTCAGAGAAAGCCTAACATTACCCAGGTGTTTGATTTGTATAACGTTGAAACATGTGCAAATCTGAGGGTTAGCACGAACGAAATTATGTGAAATCTTGAAGAATATGGAAAAACACGTCTGTGACTGTTCAAAAGGCACTCCAAGCCTTTGGGTTGGAAATCCAAAGCAAATCCCAAGCCCAAGGCTTGGGATTCCCAAAGCAAGACATAACGCGAATGTGTTATAACCCGCTCGCGTTATGTTTTGCTTTGCATTTTTCCTTTTCTGCAAGTCTGTTGTTTGTCATGTTTGACATAACGCGAGCACGTTATGTTCCCCTTAATTTTTTTTATGTTTAAGGCTGTTAATCATGTATGTATGTATGTATGTATGTATGCCTATATGTATGTATATATGTATCTATGTATGTATCTATGTATGCCAATTGTATGTATGTATGTATCTATGTATGCCTATATGTATGTATGTATAGTGTCGAGGGCAGAGGAGAGTAGAGATGGGAGTGAGCCAGATAGGGGAGGAGAGGGGTGGATAAGGATTGAGTGATTAAGGTTTAAGGTTGAGGGTTGAGCATTTAGGGATAGGATTTAGAATTTAGGGATAAGGGATTAGAGTTTAGGACCTTGAGGGATTAGGGTTTAGGGTTGAGGCTTTAGGGATAGCATTTAGGGTTAAGGGTCGAGGGATTAGGTTTAAGGTAAAGTGTTGAGGGTAGAGGGATTAGGGATTAGGGTTGAGGGTTGAGGCTTTAGGGATAGCATTTAGGGTTAAGGGTCGAGAGATTAGGTTTAAGGTAGAGTGTCGAGGGTAGAGGGATTAGGGATAGGGTTTAGGGTTAAAGGTTTAATGATTTAGGGTTGAGGCTTTAGGGATGAGGGTTAAGGGATTAGGGTTTAAGATATAGTGTCAAGTGTCAAGCGTGTAGGGATAGGTTTTAGGGTTCAAGTTTTAAGGGTAAGGGTCGAGGGATCATAGTTAAGGGTTGAGGGATTAGGGTTTGACGTTGAGGGTTGAGTACATTGAGGTTCGAGGGTTAAGGGTTTTGGGATAGGGTTGAGGGTCGAGGGATTAGGGTTAAGGGATAGGGTTGGAGGGTTTAGGGATAAGGGATTAGGGTTTAAGGTATAGTATCGAGCCTGTTGAGGGTCTACGAATAGGGATAGCGTTTAGGGTTTAGGGATGAGGGATTAGAGTTGAGGGATGACGGATGACGGATTAGGGTTGAGGGATTAGGGTTTAAGGTATAGTGTTGAGGGTTTAGGGATAGGGTTTAGGGTTGAGGGATTAGAGTGAAGGGTTGAGGGATTAGGATTTGACGTTAAGGGTTGAGGGTTTAGGGTTTAGGGATAGGGTTGAGGGTCGAGGGATCAGAGTTAAGGGTTGAGGGATTAGGGTTTGACATTGAGAGTTGAGGGTTAAGGTTCAAGGGTCAAGGGTTTATGGATAGGGTTGAGGGTCGAGGGATTAGGGTTAAATTAGAGTGTGGAGCGTGTAAGGATTAGGGATAGGGTTGGAGGGTTTAGGGATAAGGGATTAGGGTTTAAGGTATAGTATCGAGTCTGTTGAGGGTTTAGGAATAGGGATAGCATTTAGGGTTTAGGGATGAGGGATTAGAGTTGACGAATGACGGATTAGGGTTGAGGGTTGAGGGTTGAGGTATTAGGGTTTAAGGTATAGTGTTGAGGGTTTAGGGATCAGGTTTAGGGTTGAGGGATTAGAGTGAAGGGTTGAGGGATTAGGATTTGACGTTGAGGGTTGAGGGTTTAGGGATAGGGTTGAGGGTCGATGGATTAGAGTTATGGGTTGAGGGATTGGGGTTTGATGTTGAGGGTTGAGGTTTGAGGTTTGAGGGTCAAGGGTTTAGGGATAGGGTTAAGGGTCAAGGGATTAGGGTTAAAGTAGAGTGTGGAGGGTATAAGGATTAGGGATAGGGTTGGAGGGTTTAGGGTTAAGGGATTAGGGTTTAAGGTATAGTATCGAGTCTATTGAGGGTTTAGGAATAGGGATAGCATTTAGGGTTTAGGGATGAGGGATTAGATTTGAGGGATGACGGATTAGGGTTGAGGGTTAAGGGATTAGGGTTTAGGGATAAGGTTTAGGGTTGAGGGATGAGGGATTAGGGTTTAAGGTATAGTGTTAAGGGTTTAGGGATAGGGTTTAGGGTTGAGGGATTAGGATTTAACGTTGAGGGTTGAGGGTTTAGGGTTTAGGGTTTAGGGATAGGGTTAAGGGTCGAGGGATCAGAGTTAAGGGTTGAGGGATTAGGGTTTGACATTGAGGGTTAAGGGTTGAGGAGGGTCAAGGGTTTAGGGATAGGGTTGAGGGTTGAGGGATTAGGGTTAAAGTAGAGTGTGGAGGGTATAAGGATTAGGGATAGGGTTGGAGGGTTTAGGGATAAGAGATTAGGGTTTAAGGTATAGTATCGAGTCTGTTGAGGGTTTAGGAATAGGGATAGAATTTAGGGTTTAGGGATGAGGGATTAGAGTTGAGGGATGACGGATTAGGGTTGAGGGTTGAGGGATTAGGGTTTAAGGTTTAGTGTTGAGGGTTTCTATCGTCACATGTAGATTTATGGGTTCGATTATATTGATTGCCTCTCTAGTTTTGGGGTGTGGATGTTTTGGAATCAATCGAGAAGTCTTCAGGAGACTTTGTGGAAGCTGATTGGAAATCGCTTGACAAAACCCCTGCTATTTATGCTTGGATAAGGATTTGTCACCAACTAGAACTTCTGCTTCCAAAGAAGATATGTCTTTCTTCCTCGATGGGCATTTTCTATCAAGAACTTGATTATGAGGGCTTGCCCCTTCATTGTTATGCCTATCATATGGTGGAGCATCTGGCAAGCTCTTATAGGAAACAGGAAAAGTTCTCCCTCAAAAACCTTGTGGTCATTCAAGTCTGAAGGGGAAGGTTTGGAAAGAGATGTGATCAATGCAAAGGATGTGATCAATCTATAGTAGGACAAAACACAAGCGCATTATAACGCAAGCACGATATAACGCGCTCGCATTTTGTCTTTCTATAGAAACGGTAAAAAAGTGTTGACCCCTGTAGGCCCACATGCTTTGTTTTCATACTGATTCTGCGCATGCTCTAACAAAAAAGAAGTGTTTTCATGTTGTTGGGAAGTTCACATGCATATTTGACACATTGTACCACCTTTGTATGATCTTTCCACCACCTTTTCTGCTTTGCCAACTTGAGAAGGAGGAAATAACATAGTTTTCACACCAAGTTTGATATATATCTATTCAAGTTTCAATTTTTGTAGTGTTGCAATGTTAATTGTGATTCAATTTTAGGAATTTAACATCATAGATTGGTTAATAGTATTGTTGTTAGTAATTATATTTGAGTGTTATTCAATTTAACATTGAAAAGGAAGCAAGTGGTGAAAAACTCAAATTGTTGAGGAGTTTGATGCAAGAAGAAAAAAAACTACATAATTGGGTACTCTCTCCATTCGAATCTTCATTTTTTAGGTATGTCAAGTCTTTACATGCACGTTCTTTACATTTTCCTTATTTCAGATTGAATTACTTTATCATGCTAGAGACAAATATTGGTCTCTTTATCATGCTACAGACAAATATTGGTCTCTTTATCATGCTATAGACAAATTCTCTGTCATGCCGAGGAAACGATCAAGAATTAAACCAACACAGGAAGAGATAGAAGCTAAGAATGGAAAGAAAGCAATGGCTATGAGGGAACTTTGTGAGAAGAGGAAATTGGACACGATAAATGAAGACATACCAATTGAAAAGGAACCACAACCATCACAAAGAGATATGGTATTGGCGGCACAAAGAGAATGAATGCAAAAACTTCGTGGTATGAGAGATTTGAATACCATAATTGGAGACACGTCCTCTACCGCAAGTCAACATGTAGGGACACCATCTACCACATCTCAAGTTGAGAGTACATTATCACTCACATGTGATGAAGGAGGTACGCCATCGTTCCCACCTCAACCTCAAGGTATGTCATCTATTCCATCTTCGATCGAAGGTATGCCATCTAACCCATCTCATTTAAATATTGATGAAATTCTTAATGTTGAGATGAATTTACCTAACTTAACACCACCTAGAATTTTGCATAGAAAGCTAAAGTATTTGATTGATATTGATGAGAATATTTTGCAGCCAATGGAAGGTAGGATTCCAAAACGCACTTGTAGAAGATATGCTAATAAGATTTGGAGATTGTTCTTTGAAAAGTTAAATGAGACTGTAAGATGTCAACTATTCGTTGAAATGATGCAAAGTATAAAGTATAGGTCTATCATGAAGATTCTTGGGTTGAGAACATCAAAGCCTTCAAGTGAAAAATCTATTGTCAAGAATCTAATGAGTGCGTATGAGAGTGTGGGTAACACCTCATGCACAAAAGATAGTAATGCAACACGGCGTGTGATTACATCGACTATAGTAAGTAGTCAAATGAGGAAAGCTCATCTCATTAGAAAGACGAGTCAAGAATTGAGAATTAATAGGAAAATTTTATCAAGAGCCATTGGAAGACGCCAAAGAATTGAGGACACTAATGCCAATTAATTATGGGCGTTCTCGGGGAGACTACCACAAAAAGATAAACCAATTGTTGAAGCATTGAGATCACTAATTGAAGACTTTTGGAAGAATTACACAAGGGTATCTCCGAATCAAAGGGACGTAGTAAGAAGGAGAATCGGTAGTCAAAACCGCGAGCCACATCTAAAGCATTTTTTGGATGAGACTCAAACACAGTTTTATGGTAAATTTCTAGAGAAGTATCTTCAAATTAAAATTTGTCAAAGATATTTTGAAATGCTAAAACCTTTCTATGTTAAGATAAATCACACACGCACTACTTGTTGTTGTAGATTACATATTGAATTTTCTAACCATTTTGATGCTTATAGGTCTATATGTTTAGATATGCATACTAACAATGATTTGCAGGGTTGTGCCATATGTGCCCCACCAACATCTTCAAGAGACTTCATATCAAGAATTTTATGTGAAAGAGAGGAAGGTCAAATATTCTACAAGAAATTATGCTTGGATGGCACATGTCATCATTGCAGTGGCTTGCAACATTTGCCAATATGTGAATATATGGAAAGAACACATGCGGTTGGAAATGAACTAGTAGAGTTTGGCAAGTATAAAATAGTGGCATACAATACAAAAGATGGTAAAGAAGAAAAGAGGTGTGAATTGGTTATTGAAAAGATTCCAGTGTATCATTTTATGCCTATATTTCGTGACAGCATAGTGTATGAGTATGCAAGACATGCCCATAGAGCTCGATGGTTGGACTTGCAATTCAAGTTATGCAAGGACACATTTCTGGTTGGTAGCATTGTTTCAGTTGTCGACTTTGTAGAGAACTACAGTCTACAGCCACAGCGTGAGGTGCAATCACAATATTACACTCCACACAGGTTTCTATATTTGTGCACATCGCATTCATTCATGCAAATGATAGTACAGAGGATGACAGAAAGATCATAAGGGAGTATAATTTCTATATTAGATGATCGCATGCATTCTACAGAGTTCGTGCAAGGTTGCTTTCAGGTACATTCTATAATGATTTGGCTAGAAGGGCCATATCGTTCAATCAACATATCATATGGTCGGATAACTATGCGTCACAATTCAAGAACTCATGCAATTTCTATTGGCTGAGTAGGAGGCATAATTTTATAGATATTCAGCATATGTGGAACTTTTGTGAGGCCGGGCATGGAAAGGGGGAGCATGATGGTGCAGGAGCATGTATCAAAAGAGCCATAGCATGAGAAGAGTTAAAGTATAAAGACAATGCAAAGTTGATAGATGCAAAATCGATTGTTGAGTGGTGTAATGCTTCCATGGGTCAAGGTAATGAAGGTAAGTCTTTAGTTCGTAGTTTTTTTTGGTTGATAGATGATACTAACATTGCATCATATGAGGACTATTGTACACTAACATGATCAAATGAGATGCACTCTTTTAAAAGCTCAATTGCAGGTTCATGGAGTATCCATACACGAAAGATGTCATGCTTTTGTTCTTCTTGTATAATTCAAGTCTGGGATGAGTGCGAGTCAAACGAGTGGGTTGACGAATGGTAGTTAAGTTATCTTAGCCCACTTGACACGTATCGACCCCCGATGGCACTGGAACTAACACAGATGGAATCATCAGTTGACTTTGACCACATATCAGATTTAGTTCAACCAGGTAATATAGGGCACGTATATGCATCCAATTTCATCTAGTTCAACTAGGTAATGTGATCTTACTTTGTAGTGTTTTTGTAATGTTGACTAATTTCATCTAATTTTCTACACATATCAATGTAGGGCACATATATGCAGTTATTACAGATGAAGATAATGAAGAGGGAACAGATTATTACTTATTTCGTTGTGTTGAGGCCAAAAAGAAATTGGAGGCCCCTGTTATAGATGGAGAAAACATTGAATACTCTATAGGCTCAGTGGTTATTACTGGAACATGGCTTAGAAGGTACCCACATAAGAGTGTTAATATTTGGCTATTTCAAGACTTTGACACGCATCGGAAGATTCTTCATTACTCGAACCTTGTCATGACATCCAATGTTCATTTGATAAAGTGTCAGGGTAGACCTTTGAACAAAATCTTGTGGAAGGTGCGTGAGTCTGACCATGAAGCAATACTTGACACAATAAAGAGTAGAGCAGACTCGAATGGTTCATTGGATTAATTTGTAAGTATTCACATTGATTTTGTAAAGTCATGTTACATTGAGTTGTAAGTATGCACATTAATTTGTAAGGTTTGTCTTTTTTTTATTTCCTCCTGCATTTTTACACATATACACATTTTTACATCATCATGTTATGCATTTTTGGTGTCCTGCTCCTGATGCGACCAAACTCATAACTCACCCTACTTCCTCTAGACACCATTTGATGATCTCTCCAACACTCTGGATCTAGGGCGCCCAATCATGATGATGACCTATATACCATTCTCCCAAGGCGCTCATAATGAATGAAAAGAAGACCAAGGGTGGCCAATCTTAATAGACTTATTTCTTTCAATTTTGATGATCCAAACTCTTGCAAAATGACATCCACTTTCATGCCTTTAGATCTTCCTTCACATACAGGGCGCCAAATCAAGTTGAAAAATCTACATAAGGGTGCCAAAATGGATGAAATGAGACATGAAATGCACCTTAGCACTCAATGCTAAGGTTTGAGCCATTAAAGTCTCTTGATATTAGGCGCTCATGATGATGAAACTTAGAATTTTTTCCTTTCCTAAGCGCTCATCTAAGATGTTTGAATGATAAGGAGCGCCTAGACCTCTATAATGTACATTGGGCACCAAAATCAAGGTGATTTTAAGTCACTTTGAGTCATTTGGGGTTAGTTTGAGTCTTTGAGTCATGTTGCAAAAAAGTGTCAATGTTGTCAAGTTGCACAAAGCAACTTTTACATTTTTGGTGTCCTGCTCTTGATGCAACCAAACTGACTGTTCCAATGCATCCGGATGGGTACATTTACACTAGCCATGGTCCTTTTTTTCACCCAAACATGTCGAAATAGTCCAAGCTACATTGTACCGATGATATCCCTAAAGAGTCCAAAGTGCAAAAAGACAGCAATCTTTGACAAGATGTTACTCGAAAACTGTGTCACTTAGAAACATTCTATCTAAGGCAACGTGATCACGTAGAGTGCCTCTACAATAACCTCTCTCTTAGTTTTTTATATCTTTGAGACATTTGCCCATGGTGAAAGGTTTTATGCTGCCCCAAAAATCGTCAGAAAGAGGCAGTGTAAAGTTGCAAAGGGGTGTAACTTTTGTCCTGCTCTTGATGTGACCAAACTAATTGTTCCAACGCATCTGGATGGGTACATTTACGCTAGGCATGGTCCTGTTTTTCACCCAAACATGTCAAAACAGTCCAAGCTACATTGTACCGACGATATCCCTGAAGAGTCCAAAGTGCAAAAAGGCAGCAATCTTTGACGAGATGTTACTCGAAAGCTATGTCACTTAGAAACATTCCATCTAAGGCAATGTGATCACGTAGAGTACCTCTACAATAATCTCTCTCAGTTTTTTATATCTCTGAGGCATTTGCCCGTGGTGAAAGGTTTTTTGCTGCCCCAAAAATCGTTAGAAGGAGGCAATATAAAGTTGCAAAGGGGTGTAACTTTTGTCCTGCTCATGATGCGACCAAACTGATTGTTCCAACACATCCGGATGGGTACATTTATGTTAGGCATGGTCATGTTTTTCACCCAAACATGTCGAAACAGTCCGAGCTACATTGTATTGACGATATCCCTGAAGAGTCCAAAGTGCAAAAAGGTAGCAATCTTTGACGAGATGTTACTCAAAAATCGTGTCACTTAGAAACATTCCCTCTAAGGCAACGTGATCACGTAGAGTGCCTCTACAATAACCTCTCTCAGTTTTTATATCTCTGAGACATTTGCCCATGGTGAAAGGTTTTCTGCTACCCCAAAAATTGTCAGAAGGAGGTAGTGTAAAGTTACAAAGGGGTGTAACTTTCATCCTGCTCCTGATGCGACCAAATTGACTATTCCAACGCATCCAGATAGGTATATTTACGCTAGGTATGGTCCTATTTTTCACCCAAACATGTCAAAACAGTCCGAGCTACATTGTACCGACAATATCCCTGAAGAGTCTAAAGTGCAAAAAGGCAGCAATCTTTGACGAGATGTTACTTGAAAACTATGTCACTTAGAAACATTCCGTCTAAGGAAACATGATCACGTAGAGTGCCTCTACAATAACCTCTCTCATTTTTTTATATCTCTGAGGTATTTGCTCATGGTGAAAGGTTTTCTTCTGCCCCAAAAATCATCAAGAGGTAGTGTAAAGTTGCAAAGGGGTGTAACTTTCGTCCTGCTCCTGATGTGACCAAACTGACTGTTCCAATGCGTCAGGATGGGTACATTTACATTAGGCATGGTCTTATTTTTCACCCAAACATGTTGAAACAGTCTAAGCTATATTGTACCGACGATATCCCTACAAAGTCCAAAGTGCAAAAAGGTAGCAATCTTTGACGAGATGTTACTCAAAAATCGTGTCACTTAGAAACATTCCGTCTAAGGTAATGTGATCATATAGAGTGCCTCTACAATAACCTCTCTCAGTTTTTATATCTCTAAGACATTTGCCCATGGTGAAAGGCTTTCTGCTGCCCCAAAAATCGTCAGAAGGAGGCAATGTAAAGTTGCAAAGGAGTGTAACTTTCATCCTGCTCATGGTGCGACCAAACTGACTATTCCAACACGTCTGGGTGGGTACATTTACACTAGGTATGGTCCTATTTTTCACCCAAACATGTCGAAACAGTCTGGGCTACATTGTACCGACGATATCCCTGAAGAGTCCAAAGTGCAAAAAGGCAGCAATCTTTGACGAGATGTTACTCGAAAACTGTGTCACTTAGAAACATTTTGTCTGAGATAACGCGATCATGTAGAGTGCCTCTACAATAACCTCTCTCAATTTTTTATATCTCTGAGGCATTTGCCCGTGGTAAAAGGTTTCCTGTTGCCCCAAAAATCGTCAGAAGGAGGCACTGTAAAGTTGCAAAGGGGTGTAACTTTCGTCCTGCTCCTGATGTGACCAAACTGACTATTCCAACATGTCCGGATGGGTACATTTACACTAGGCATGGCCTGTTTTTCACCCAAACATGTCGAAACAGTCCGAGCTACATTGTACCGACGATATCCCTGAAGAGTCCAAAGTGCAAAAAGGCAGCAATCTTTGACAAGATGTTACTCAAAAACTGTGTCACTTAGAAACATTTTGTCTAAGGCAACGCGATCACATAGAGTGCCTCTACAATAACCTCTCTTTTATATCTCTGAGACATTTGCCCGTGGTGAAAGGTTTTCTGTTGCCCCAAAAATCGTCAGGAGGCAGTGTAAAGTTGCAAAGGGGTGCAACTTTTGTCCTGCTCCTGATGTGACCAAACTAACTATTCCAACGCATCCAAATGGGTATATTTACTCTAGGTATGGTCCTATTTTTCACCTAAACATGTCGAAACAGTCTGAGCTACATTGTACCGACGATATCCCTGAAGAGTCCAAAGTGTAAAAAGGCAGCAATCTTTGATGAGATGTTACTCGAAAACCATGTCACTTAGAAACATTATGTCTGAAGAAATGCTATCACATAGAGTGCCTCCACAATAACCTCTCTTAGTTTTTATATCTCTAAGGCATTTGCTCGTGGTGAAAGGTTTTCTGCTGCCCCAAAAATCGTCAGAAGGAGGCAATGTAAAGTTGCAAAGGGGTGTAACTTTCGTCCTGCTCCTGATGTGACCAAACTAACTATTCCAACGTGTTTGGATGGGTACATTTACACTAGGCATGGTCCTATTTTTCACCCAAACATGTCAAAATAGTTCAAGCTACATTGTACCGACGATATCCCTGAAGAGTCCAAAGTGTAAAAAATAGCAATCTTTGATGAGATGTTACTTGAAAATCATGTCACTTAGAAACATTCCGTCTAAAGTAACACGATCATGTAGAGTGCCTCTACAATAACCTCTCTCAGTTTTTTATATCTCTGAGACATTTGCCCGTGGTGAAAGGTTTTCTGCTGCCCCAAAAATCGTCAGAAGGAGGTAGTGTATTAAGTCAAGATGAAAGCCTATTCACTCTAGGTGCCAATCTCAAGTTGCACAATCATGAATGGGCGCCTAGAGCAATAAGGCACTACATCATGGTTCTAGGACCTTGAAATGGCGCCCAAGCATGTAGGAGGAATTTTTAAGGAGCCAGAATGTTTTTGAAACTCTAAGGAACTAATCCAAAGACCCTATGGCACCATCTTGATACCATTGAGTCAACTTTGGAACTCAAACATATTGAAACAAGGTCTAGGAAGCTAGGTGCCATCTCTTGCTAGTTCAACCTCTCAGATGCGCCAACATTGGAAAGACTCTTAATGAGCACCTAAGTTTGAATTGATCTTGTGATTGAAAGTTTGGTGATGTATTGGTGCAAGATGATCTTCAATTGAAGCAATCTAAGTTCCAGGAAGGGTTTAGAAGTTATCAACCTCTTCACTAAGTTAGGCGCACTTTACAATTCTTACCCAAGAGTTGCACCTCATTAAGACAAGGTGCATCTTAACCTCCAGGACTTTTCCAAAGAAGCGCTTCAGTTTATTAGCACCTTTGGACCTTGTTTTGCATTCTGAAAGAGAAGGCGCACTTTGGAGGCATTTCTAACCCAAATTGACGCCTAGGTATAGTCATCTCTTTGGAGCATTACAATGTGTTTTAAATGAAGGAGGACATTTCATAAGTTGGGGAATTAGTCACTGAAGACCTTGGAGTGTTTGAATTACTCTAAGCAAGAAGGTGCATTTCCATGGAGTAGCATACTCTAGATAGTGCCTAATGCCATCAAGGCACAATTCCACCCTCACTTTGGTGCCTATCATCAAGAAGGGGCATTGGGCATTCCTTGAACAGTTTTGAGCGTTTGAAGTTCGTGAAATCACCAAGGAATGTTGGGCACCATGTGTATCCTCAGCAAGCTTGAGTTTGCGCCTAGACAAGTTGGCGCTTATTCATGTTTTAACTTCCATCTTGAAGCACCTAACTTGGGAAAAAGTTATCTTATTGTTAGTCAAGTGTTTGATGTGTTTTGGAGACTCCAAAAGACTTCCTCTTGCTAGGCGCTCTTCTTGGCAACTACAACCTTCAACTGGCGCCTAGATCCTGAAGAAAAACACTTGCAAGTCTGGGCGCACTTTCCTTGTGATGGAGCATCAAACTGGCACCTAGAAATGATAATGCATGAAGTGAGCACCTAGGATCCTATTGGTCCAATAGGTGGTTTTGGGATCTGTGTCAAGTCATTGGATTAGGTTGCCAACTCAGAATGATTTTCATGCACTTAGACTTCAAGGTGCCAAAACTAGTAGGTAAATATTTGGGGGGAAACCACGCTGATAAAAGTTGGGTAAATTTAACCTCTGAGTCTGATTAGGCTCCATATAACAACAATATTTATATCATGTCCCTTTTCTTTATGAAACAAGTAGTATGTGTCAAGTCATAGGGATAACACTTTGGTCCTTAGAAATTTCTCTGTGACTTTTGATAAGATTATCTACTATTATGTGGATGCTTGATAGTATTATCCTGATCCATTTGACTAGTGTGGCTATGAGGTTGGAAAGTGTTGCAACCTCCATCCTTTAAACTTCTCCACCTTGTTATGGGTTGTTTTGAGTATTTTCACTTGCTTTCTCTTCAAGAATATTTTCTAATGATACATGATGTGTCATAGATCATTCAACTTGATAAACAACATGGAGGGATTCTCATGCCTCCTATACTTCTTGCAAGTTTCTTCTGACAAACATCCCATTTCACTTCTGACAAACATCCCATCATTGACTCTTATTGGTCAGACAGACCGCTATCGATGACTTTATATCCTTTCACACCGATGTCTTTGTCACTCCGATACGGGACTCTAAGTCCCTTGCCTATCGGTAGGACTTAATACCATCGGTACACTCAAAAAATCTTCTACCGACACACCGATCTCACCAATGACAACCTTCAAACCACACCCGTCAGTGAGACTCCAAACATCGATGAACTCTAATCTCATTGGGACAATACACCGATGGATTTCGACTGTTGGTGTGACCCCCTTCATCGGTGAATCTCTCAACTACTCTTCCGATGCGCCGATGGGATTATCTTTTGATACACCAATGTCTTCGACTTCGAACCACACTTGTCAGCAAGACAGACCACTATCGGCGAAGCCTAACCAAGGTCTGCTGATACGACCAACCCTTGACGTCGATACAAGGTTCTTTTGAAGGCAAAGGGCGCCTAGGCTTATGGGGCTCAATTTGATGTATTTATTGAAAGCTCAAGGTGAATTGATGCTTATTGAAAATGCCACTTAGTCCTTCATTTGCATTATAGGCACCATTTCCTATTGACTTATATACTCCTCCTCATGCTAGGGTGCCATAATGAAGTGGTTTAGACAATAGGTGTGCTTCACTTACTAGAGGCTTGTTCTCCTTCCACCTTAGGCACACTTTTATGGTGGAACAGGTGTCAATGGGTGCCTTGTCTTAAATGAATGCTCTCTCTAAGTTGGGCGCCCTTTTGAGGCTTTATGAGTTGCAAATTGCGCCTTAACCCTTCATGCTTGTTGCTCAATGTTTGAATGTTTAAGAAAGTCTCCTTTAGGCGCTCATCTTAATGACTTTTTCTCAAGGCGCAATCATCCTAATGACTTGGATATTCATCCTAGTGTTTCAGGATATCAGGCTACTAGACTTAGTCATTTTCAAGATCTCAAACATAAAGAATAACATGATGATTCATTTTTCTGTATTGCATATAGTTGACATTATATGCTACTCATAAAGAATATTAATATTTTCTGTTCAACATGATGATTCATTTTTTTTTAAATACAACTTTTATCTTTTAGTTCCAAAATGAGGTTTAGGTGATACTTGAATAACAATAGCTAGCTTATTGGATCAGCAAACATCCTATGTAATACAGTTGGACTTTAAATATTTAAAGTAGCCATCTACAAATATCCATTCAAACGTGGATTTATAATGCAAGTATGAACGCCATCAATAAAAAAGATTTGTATTAACCAAATATCCATATAGGCATACATCAATATCTGTCGATATAAGTATAACATATATACAAAATAGCCATATAGGCTTACAAGAATGCCATATAAGCATACAATGTCAACTATATACAGTACAAAATATATGTCCACAAATGCCATATAGGTATACAACAAAGGAACACAATAAAAAGTCATTCCCCTCTGGCTGGTGAAGAGAATAGATCACAGGTAGCCTTTGATCTTCTAGGGGATGGAGACGCGCATGTGGGTGGTCTACTACAAACCCAAGGGCTGGTCCTCCTATTTAGTTCTTCCTGCATCTTTACCTATTACAATAAAAAGTATAGACATTAATATATAGAAATTACATGTTATAAAAAATGAAACATTTAACAAAATAATCACTTACCGCTAACATATAATCTATCCCCTGACTTGCCTCAGTAGCAGGAATAGGCCGTGGTGATGTCATGTCGTATAGAAACCATCCAGATAGAAATTAAACTTCAAATCAATAATCTTTTGGTTTTTCAAAAATAGACAACTATAACAATGAATGTAAATTGAAATTTACTAATCTGCCTCATACCTCTGTCAATGCCATGGAGCTATGAATCACAGAGGCCACACCCTGCTACATTGCCCTATGAACATGGGGAGGTGTCTCTGCAACTTGCATCATCTGGAAATAAAACAACATTATTCAATTACAAAAACTATAATAGTGATGCAAATCATGGCTCCTAACATACACACATGTTCATCTAAACATGGAAGTACACACAATAAAGCACACAAGTCACATATAAAAATCTAGTAAGTACAATTCATTCATTAAACTATTTATTTTATTACCTCCATAAAACTTTGAAGTCCACCACCGCTGGCAGGTGTTGCCGTGAAATCTACAGTATTAACCTATTCAACATCTAAAATCAGATATTAGAATACCATTCATATAACGATGCTACTCATATGTAATATTTATAATTGTTTACTAGTTACATACCCTGACAGTAGATGATCTAGTGTAAAATGTAGGTGGAGAACCACTGAAAACTGCATCGACGCTATGACCCTGAAATTTCATTAAAATCATCAATTTAAATTAGTTAATCTTGCATTTCAAAAATAAAATTTAATAAATTAAATTCAATAAACTTGCTAATATTTACCTGAGTATCAAGGCCGAAAGTCTCACTCAGGAGGGTATCTCTCATCACCATATGCCTAGCTACAGATGTAGCCTGTGCACCTGCGTCCTGACTATCCATGGGGTCATAACCATACGCTGACCCGCAAGCCTAACAAGCATGGGGTGGGACCCTACTCGCACTATCTCCCAACCTACTCTATGCTACAGGACCGGCATGCTCTATGATGCTCTGGGTCAAGGCACTAATGGACTGAAGTGTATCGACCTCAACACTCTCCTTCACAATGGAAGGGATAGAAACATGCTCATGGGCTGCTCTGTTGATTACTCGTCTCACTACCCACTGGGGGTCAAGACGTGCCCCTGGTCTATCTTGTACTGACCCCCCACCTCTACCCTGGAAGTCCTGCATATCAAAATAGTTTGGCACTTTATTGAGGACAAACTCGCAGTAGAGTTTCGTCAAAAAGTATTGCGAGACCTCATTATTATTGCATGGAGGATGGTCAAAAACCATCCACCACCTCTGCCCAAAATTGTCCCTTATCACTTGGTTGTTGCACCAATGGATAGGGAACCTCTTGCATGTAATGGGTGGAGGTTGATTTGTTTGTGGGTTTGTGAAAATCGAACACAAGTCTAATTTTGTGATCTGTAATTTTTTCACATCTTGGTATGACAGCTTGTCTACATAATAATCTCTAAACTCTCTCCTCTTATCCGTCCAACTAGTTATTTGCTTGCTAATTGAATCTACATTTGATAACACAGATTCAAGAGATTCAGCAAGCATGGACCTATGCAAGGTTGAAGTGGAAGGATCTTTCAACCTTACAATTATATCTTCAATTTTTTTTTTGTTGTTTTCAATTTGCCCCATTATATTTTCTTGTGTTCCAGGGGCATGTCGAGGAATGGATAGAGGAGGTTGTTCCACAGGTATTTCCTCCTTAGGATTTTGTGGATTTTGAGGAGGAGGTGCATTAACATTTCCTGACAATTAACGAAATATATATCAAAAAACAACTCAAACCTACCTATTTAGAAGCAAATTCAAACAAAAAAACAAATAAAACTCACTCCTTTGGCGTTCTCGACGTCGTGGTGGCATTTTGGCAATGAACCAGCAAGATTTTGGTGTTGAATTGTCTTTTCCAAAATGTGAGCGCGCTTCCTAGGGTTTGCAAGCTATGGGGATAGAGGAGAAAAACATAAATGAAATGAAATGACAAGCCTTTTTTTTAATTTATAGTAGTTAATAACGCGCTCACGTTATGTATTAATTTTTTTTTAAAACCATTTGGCCACTTTTTGGACCCCCATCTTTTTGCACTTACCCATTGCTCCTAATTGAGGAATAAGCATTGTAAAAAACCAAACATTTAAATGCTTTTCATCTAGTAGTGAGTCAATTGGCTTCCATAGATGTAAAAAATGGAAGAAGAGGAAAAATATATCACTTTGATTTGTTCATTATAGGATACCATCTTTCTATTTTGAAGCCTATCTATATAAAGGGGATCAATATCCTTCTTTGTTCTCTAGAATTGGGGGTGCAAAAGCTGCTTTGCATCGTTTGGGTATACCAATCAATTATGTTGTATTTGCAAAAAATTGTAAAGAAAATAAGCTTATCCTCAAATGTTGGGTGGAAAAAAACATAAAAGGGTACATTGATTGAGGTGAAAGATGTGTAGAATTTGACAAAAGAAAGAATTGATGAAATGATTAATTAAATTGGAGGTTTTGATTTGATAATAGGCGGAAGCTCCTGTAATAATCTTACAAGCAACAACATGAACATAAGGGATGGGATAGAGGGGAATCATTCCACTATTTTATATGGATTTTCATGGATTGTGAATTATGTTAGGCATGCAATGCATTCAAGTGTAGCTTGACAGAATAATGAAACCTTCATTTTCTACTAATTTGGAATTCAATAGAGTATAAATTCATTATTTTCATAGCCAAGTTCCTATCCAAATTGAAGAGGCTACTAAAAAGAAGTATTGAAAATTATGGACATTATTATTATTTTGATTCTATGTTAATAAATTTGTTTGCACAATCAAAATGGGACTAACTGCAAGTATGGATGTTGCCAATTGTAGACCTGTATGAACATTATTTTGATTATATTGAGCAAATTTATTTGCACAATTAGCATGGGACTAATTTTAGGCTTAGATGTTGCCAATTACAATCCTAGGGTTATTAGTTTGATTAGTCATGCTAACCATGGTTTCCTTTTAAAAGGATTGAATGCAAGGCTAGAGGATGTGCAAAAAATCAAATTTGATTAATTAAAACACTTAGATTTAGAAAAGGATTACTATGAAACCCATCAGAAGAAACCATTTATCTCCCTTTTTACCTCTCAAAGAAAGTAATTAGTATGTCTTCCAATGGTTTGTCTATAGAAAATAGAGATATAATTCACAATCTGTGGAAATTCATAGAAAATAGAGGAATGCTTGTCGGTACTTTAAATTTTATATGCAAAGTAAATATAACTCAACAATAAATATAGATAAATATAAAATATGTAATAGATTTAATGTACCAGTGAGTGAAAAATGAGTAGGCGAAAAACAACCATTCCCACTGATTAAATTTATTCATACCATGTAATAAACAAATTATATACTTATCATGTAATGATATTTGATTAAAATATCATTTTTTTATATTATTTAACAAACAAACAAATACAAAATTGTATAAAAATATTGTTAAGATATTAAATATGTCTTAAAAATTTTCATTAAAAAACATTGAATTACTTTATCTTAATGAAATCTTTAAAAAAAATTGAATTTAAGGAAAGTTTAAAATTATTTTATATTAATAAAAAACTAAAAAACTTGAACGAGCGACATAATACCTTACCCTCATAGCCACTTGACCCATGCAACTATCTCCAAGGAAGACTCTAGAATTTTATCTTTATAAAAAAAAGATAATCAAGGAAGGGATAAAGTGCCATAGCCAGGGGTAATATAAGGGAAAAAAACCAATAATTCCCTCCAAGCAAGTCATACAAATTTAAAATGTCATTCCAACTGACCCTTTTACTTAGCGTGCCTCTACGAAATTAGGAAAAAGTTAAAGACACTAAATTCAACTAAAATCTGATTATCGTGACCATCTCTGAGAGTCGACACAAGATATTTTTAAAAAATATTTGACGTAGTGTGGCCCGACATTCTTCTCCTACCATTAAGTATAAAGGTTTAGTAGAAAGATTAAGTTTAAAATTGCGCACAAATAGTGTATATGCATTTTAAGTTCTCTGGTATGAATCTACACCTTATAATATTAAGTTATTTGAGCCCCTTTAGATCTTGCCATTATGTTCGTATAATAAAATTGTTATTTAACATGTTTTTCTTATTTAAGAACAAGCATTTGATTAGGACAATGTTGTCTTTCAGGTGCACCCTATGTTGTGATCAATATGGATAGTTTATCTTCATGTTACAATTACTTTTAAATTGGATTTATTTATTTGGTTGCAAACTTTTGACTAGGAGCAAGTGCTTTTCAAGTGTTATTAGTGGCGTCACTATACATACTTTTTGGAAAGTGTTTGTTTGTGGTTCTATTATCGTAGTATTTGCAACATCTTTGACAAATGTCTCCCAGGATTCTAAGGCGATATAAGATGAAGGTGTCAATAGGATAAGACAAAGAAGCTAGACAACCCTAGAAATTTTGAATTGACATGCAATAAGAAAGCATGTGGTAGGAGAAGAATGTCGAGCCACAATGTGTCAAATATTTTTTAAAAATATCTTGTGTCGACTCTCAGAGATGGTCATGATAATCAGATTTTAGTTGAATTTGGTGTCTTTAACTTTTTCCTAATTTTAGTTGATTTTAGTTTATATATAGAGTAAACCACCTAAAATTAATATATAAAGTGGATTGAACTAATTTTATTCCTCTAGGATATTTGAAAGTCAATAGATAATTTCATTATGAAATTTTTTATTATATTATATGTTTATACATAAATCTATGTTGTTCAATATTATAGATGGATCTATAGTAACTATTAATAATATATATTAGAATAAAATGTCCTTATATTTATTTCACTTGTTTTTAGGAATGTAATGTTTTTGATTAAAGTGGTCAAATAGGTTTTGAGAGGGACCCCAAAACCCTTCACAAAAAGAAACATACAAAAAGAAGTAAGTCAACTGTAAGCTAACTAGAAGCTACCAAAAAACATAAACAAATAGAAAGTAGCTACAAAGAGTCCAGATAAAACCAAACTAGACAAGATTAGTTCATCTTCTTTAGGTTCTCTGCCTCTTCTAATTCTTGTTCATAAAAAGTCTAATGCATTTTGGCAAAGTCTATCAGCTCTCTCTTCTTAGCCTTGAACTGCTTTTTGTTTCTCCCCTGGTGTGGGTCGAAGGTCCACCTGCGTCTTCACCAACCACCTATTTACCAGTGTTGATAGTGTTATCTCCTTTATCCTGATTATCCAGATCCACATCTTTCATGATGTCCTTGGCCTTGAAATCCTTGAACTGTTCCTTTCTAAGCTCTTTAAGCTTCTCAGTCAAAATTTTCATCCCATTGAGACTATTCTGAATGGAGAGTTTATTGATGTTGCAGAGTTTTTCAATGTTATTATTCACCTCAATAATCTTCCCCTCGAGATATTGAATCCTTGTATTGAACTCTTCTTTCATCCTGATCATTTCCCTCTCCATTTCCTCCATATTGGGAATGGCATCCCAATTTCTGAAAATTAAAGTCTCCTGTTCGGCAGTAGAATAGGTCCCATTCGCCACACTATCTTGAAGCAGCTGGAGTTTGATGTTAATTCTACTAATTTCCAGGAAGAACCATTTAGTCATTTTGTGTTGAGAGTTCACCGAGTTCTTCACCAATTCAAAAACCTCTTCAACCTGATCTCTATTTCTCACCTGGGCTAACAGTTCGTCAAAATCCTCAGGGAGGTTAACCACAGGGCTATTGATTTCTAGAAACTTAATGCTAACACATGGATCAGGGATAGGGGTGGACATACCCAGAGGGTCTTCCATCTTGTCCTTCTCCTTGTTAGACTTCTTCTCCCCAATCTCATGTTTCTGCTTGATCCCCTATTTGTGGACTGCGCTTCCAGCAAACTAGATATTTTCCTCAACCTGGTCCTTTTCCCCCAGCTTGACCTTCTTATGAAGTTTCATCTTACTACTCTATTTCTGAGAAGAGGCACCAACATCCTGCACAAAACCCTAAGCCTCCTCCATAGATTTTTTACCTTTCTTCATCATAGCAGGGGTATTCCTTTTCTTAGGCATCAAATTCTTGTCATAAATCTCCTTCACAGAGGAGTCAGTGTCATCACTCATTTCAAACCCTGCAAACCAAGAAATGGACACTTTCCTCTTCTACATTTTTCTTTTCTTACTAGAGGGTTCCTCCTCCATCTCCTCTTCTTCCTCTTCCATTTCCTAGTCCCCATCCTTAGAGTCAGACTCCTCTTCACTAGACACCACCCTCCCCTTCTTCTTAGCATTGGGATTATGTTTTAAAGACTTTTTGGAGGTGTTGTCTTTCATATGCTCCATTATGAGTAAAATGAGACTCTCGTGCAAAATTGAAAGCTTAGGGTTTCTACTATGTTCTTTCAGACCAAACTCCAAAGAAGAAAAAAGATAGAAGGGGAAGGACACTGACAAGCCATGTCTAAAATGGTTTAGCAAATTGAAGTGATAGGAGTAAATGGCCACATACCTTCCATCCAGGGTTACGTATCTCATGATAATTTCAGCCACCTTCGCCTAGATAGGCTTAATGGATAGACGGTTATACCCTCTAGTTTGAAATTTGATTAGCTTATCCCTTTCATTTCCTTTGAAGAATTTATTGAGGGCTTCCTTGCTCTGCTTTCTCTCATGAAAGAATTTATTACCAGTGGTGGAAAGCCCTATCACCTTGGCTATTAAGTCTTCAGAAATGACCATTTCCCACCCATACCCTGTGACCCTCCTATTCTTGTAGCTTTTCACAAACATGGCAGTGACATTCAAGTCGGCACCATGAAGATTTTCCATAAAAGTTGTGAGACCTCCAGCCTCCAGGATGCCCCACACCTTTGACTTCTACTTAACTCCCTCGCAAGAAGAAGGTTCAACCCTATTTCTTTCACCCCCATTCTCAAATTCAGACACCGAGATAAATCTTTCTCTCTGTAAACAGAAGTGTAAGTAACAATGAGGTCGAACAAAGCTAATTTGGTGATATTTGCATCCATAATCCTTGTGGGATGAATTTTCTGGATGGGCGAGTTCTGTGAACCTTTAGGTTTCATGATGATCTGATTAGAGGTTCTCGATAGTCATACCATGGATACTATCATTTTTAAGCAAGTCTTTAACATTGCTTGGGGTTAAAATAAATTTGTCCCATATGATCTTAGCTTCATTAATAACACGTAGGTTGGCAAAAGCATCTACCACCTTGTTCCCCTCACGATATATGTGAGAAATATGGGTGGCTTGAAAAGTATTCAACAACATAATAGCATCTTTGATCAAGGTCTCAATGGACCAACTTGGTTTAGAGGTGACATTAAGACATTTGATAATGTTCATAGAATCACCTTCAATCTAGACTTTACTATGACCCTTAGCGTGAGCTAGAGCAATAGAATGATAGGCAGCTATCGCTTTGGCATAGTGGTTTGTCTATGTACCCAGAGGGAGTACCACTGCCGCTATGAACCTACCATGATTATCTTGTATCACCCCCCCCACTACATGCAGCTCCAGGGTTACCTTTAACTACCCCATCAAAGTTGATTTTGATCCATCCTTCTGGAGGTAAAAACCACACCACTTCCCCTCAAGGGTGTTTCAATTTTTTGAAGGAAGTAGATATGTCTTCAGATAAGTTCTAGTTTTTAGAAATGATACTTTCCATTTGATTCACCTCAACTCTTTTATCTTGGGAGAGCTATTCTTCGATCTTGGCTTTGAAATTCTCCTTGATGCTTCTAACCACTTTAAAAAATAGATTTTCAGAAGATAGGGTGGTGTCTCTAAAGAGCTAGTTATTCCTCTCGTTCCATAGGCCCTAAGCAATATGGGGAGAACAAAGGGACCAAAGGAAACTGAGGGAAGGGTTAGAAACAGGGCACATCCATTGAGAGACTAGATCTTTAGTGGAGTTGGGGAAGGTCTAGCTTAGGTTCCATAAGGAAAGAATCTTATTCCAAAGCTCAAGAGAAAAGGGACAAGAGAGGACCAAATGGAAGGAGTCTTCATAATTACTTAAGCAAAAAGGGCATCTGTTGACCAGTGACAAGCCCCTTTTACACAAGTTGTCACACGTAAGCACCCTGTCTTGAGCAAGCAACTAGAAGAAAATATTGATCTTAGGGATAAGTTTGTCGTCCCATAGTCTCGCCCAAAGGGGAGGATCCTCGACCAAAGGAAAAAGTTGTTTGAACCCCGTTGCCACAGAGTAATGCCCCAAGGAAGTGGCCTAGCAAATAAGGTGATCTTCGATCCTACCAAGGGGAATATGAAAATCATTGATCTTATTCTGGAAATCAATCATGCGCCAATCGGTCAAGAAGTTCTTCCATTTTCCTTCAACAATGTAATCACTCACCTTCGGACCACAAGAGGCAAAGCAAATACCTTCAAAGGGGCTCACCCAAGCAAGTTTGTTAAGAGGGAGGTCCCCATACCACCGGTCCTTCCAAAAGTCCACTTTGTTGCCATCTCCTATCTTCCATAAAGAGCCTTTTCTTATTATTTCCTTAGAGTGGGAGATGTTTTTCCAGATTTTAGATCCTTCAAGTAAAGTCAGATAATCTAGCACTTCATTGAACTATTGTGACCCTTTAGGTATTTGTTTTTCATTATCTTCGTCCACTCCTTTTCCATTATTAGGCACTAAGCATTGGCCACTAGGAGAGCAGAGTTGAAATCTTTGAGTTTTCTCAATCCAAGGCCTCCAGAGTTTTTAGATTTACACACCGAATCCCAAGCCACCAATGGTATTCTCTTTTTCTCCTTAGTACCAGACCAAAGAAATCATTTTTGAATTTGCTCAATCCTATCTTTAATTTTAGCAGGAATTTTAAACAGGGACATAGAGTAGATAGGGAGATTTTGGAGAGAAGCTTTGATTAACTAAATTTTTCCCACCTGGCTAAGGGTAGCCCCTTTCCACCCAGCCAACTTAGAATGAAATTTATTGACCATGTTCTTCCAAAAAGAATCTAGGATCTTTTTATCATAAAGAGGTAAACCAAGATAAATAGATGGAAGGGATTCCACTCTGCATTGCAGAATACTAGCTATTTTATGTTGCCTGGGAGCCGAGGTGTTGAAGAAGAAGATCAAACTTTTTGGCAAACTAATTTTTTGACATGAGGCCTTTTCATAGTTCAACAGAATACTTCTCACCATATGAGCTTCCTTAATAGAGGCTATTAGATACAGGACAGACAACTGAGAGGGGGGGTGAATCAGTTGTCAAAACTTTCTTTCCAATTACACACTTAAAATCTTCTTAGTGATTTAGCAGCATATCAATAAATCAATTATGGAAACATAATGCATTCAATCAAGAGCAAAAACACATCAACACATAAGACACCAAGATTTTGACGTGGAAAACCCGGTTAAGGGAAAAACCACGGGGTGATTAACCCAAGATTGTATTCTCTGTTAGAAGAATAGAAAGAACAAAATGGCACATGCTAATTAGGGCTTACTGCCCGAGCACACTGCTCACAAGAGGCCCACTGCCTACAAGAGACACATTGTCTACAAAAGAATAAGTATCACATACTTGAACTGGAAAATAGCATCTTCACCATTCTTGAGTCAGTTCTATTTAAGCCCAATACTTTTGCTCTGCCTTTTGCTCTCCTCCTTGCTACCACACACTCATCTCCACAAGACTCACTTTGAAATGACTTTACAATCCCTTATTTATACAAGACATCAACATAGGAATAATCATCTAAGTCAGAAAACATCAACAAGAACATTCACAAGATGTGTAACTCATCCGGTTGGCCAGTCTCAAGAGGAACATCATCATCCGGAAGTTATTCTTCAATTGCGAGCTCCAACTCCAATGTGGACCACCATCACGAACTAGACACGATCCAAAGACCTCCACAAGCTTTCCTGAATCACCAAGAACATCCACACTTCATCTGCTTACTGAAATCCTTCTCTCCTTCATCTGGAAACTCAAGAACACAGTCTGTCATCACTGTTACAAAGGAATAGATTCTTGCGGACCTTCAAACCACGAACCAATCAAGTTGACACTTCACAAAGACTTCCTTAACACTCCCTCAAATCCGCAGAACAGAATAATGCATTTCCAGATCTCACCGGACCTGTCTGTATCACTTTGTCACCATTGAACACCTGCCATAACCAATTTTACTTGAGTAGCCACAACTTCTTCAGATCTTCATGTAGACCTCTAAAATATTTATTGGATCACTTTAAGACTCATATCTACAAACCCTTTAAACGGTATCCTCTGATCCTCATCCTAGCTTGGACTTTTACCTTATTGTCATCATTGTTCTTCATTGTTCCTGATTGAGACTAATTTTCTCAATATCCTCATCACATAGTTCATCCAATCCTTATCATTAATGCAATAGGAGTATGTTGACATCAATGAAAACATTGGTTAGGCCCATACTTGCAACAATTTCCCCCTTTGTCATTGATAGCAACATATGATGTGAAAAACTGTTTTGACCATCAAGACAAGAACTGAACTCTTTACTGTCACAACTCCCCCTATCAGCAACAACCATCCACATGTCTTCTCTCCCTTTACTACTCCCCCTTTGATTAGAAACCACTTATTTTTCACATGTCTTCTCTCCCCCTTTGACATCAATGGCAAAGGGCACATACTTGCAATTCCACTACTTCATAATCATACCTGCTGCTCCCCCTGAGTAGCAGCGCCCCATCATCAATCCAGACCACAAGATATGACTATGATATCCATGAGACTGATGCACAACAGTGCACCTTAGTTCATCACCGGAGGAGCAATAACCCCTAACTTCTCCCTGAGATACTCAAAAGAGTTCTTAGGTAGAGGTTTAGTAAAGATATCTGCAATCTGATCCTTGGAAGGTACAAACTCCAATCTGACTTCATTCTTGTTCACTTGCTCTCTCAAAAAGTGAAACTTGATGGATATATGATTAGTTTTTTAATGCAACATCAGATTCTTAGATATATTTATTGCACTTGGATTATCATAGAAAATTGTGATAGGCTCCTCATACTCCACTCTTATGTCTCTTAGCATTTGCTTCATCCACAAAAATTGAGTGCAACTACCTGTTGTTGCAATATATTCTACTTCTGTAGTGGATAGAGATATTGCCTCTTGTTTCTTGCTCAGCCAAGAAACCAATGTCTTCCCCAAAAATAATGCTCCACCACTGGTACTCTTCCGGTCATCCACATCTCCTGCCCAATCTACATCAGTATATGCATGAAGAGAGAAATCATGATCTCTAGGATACCACAGACCATACTCAACTGTCCCTTCTAGATATCTAAAAATCCTCTTGATTGCCATGACATGAGATTCTCTAGGATCGGCCTGGAATCTAGCAACAAGACCAACAGCCTGCATAATGTCTGGTCTAGTTTGAGTAAGATACAACAGTCCTCCAATCATTGACCTATACTTTTTCTGATCAGCCTTAGGAGAGTCATCATCTTTGCTCAATTTACATCCGGTTGCCATGGGAGTATTCATTGGTTTTGAATCTTCCATCCCAAATTTCTTCAACAATTCTTTCACATATTTGGTCTGAGAAATGAAAATTCCTTTCTTTGTTTGAGTGATTTGTAGACCCAAGAAGAAATTAATTTCCCCAAGCATGAGCATCTCAAATTCACTTTTCATTTGATTTGCAAAGGTTTTACACATACTATCTCTTCCTCCAAAGATGATATCATCAACAAACACTTCAACAATCAAGATGTTCTCATGATCAATTTTGAAATACAAATTACTATCAGCAGTACCTTTGTTGAAACCAATCTTCAAAAGATGCTTATCCAATATTTCATACCAGGCTCTTGGGGCTTGCTTCAGTCCATATAGTGCCTTCTTCAACTTGTAGACCATATCACCATGATCAGACAATTGAAATCCATTTGGTTGCTCAATGTACACTTCTTCTTCCAAGTCACCATTCAGGAAAGCAAACTTGACATCCATCTAATATACCTTGAAATCCTTGAAAGCAGCTAAAGCAAGAAATAATCTGACTGCTTCAATTATTGCCACTGGAGCAAAAGTTTCTTCAAAATCAACTCCTTTTATTTGAGAATAGCCCTTACAGATCAATCTAGCTTTATTTCTGATTACTTCACCAACTTCATTCTGTTTGTTCCGAAAGACCCATTTGGTTCCAATCACATTCTTGTTTCTAGGTCTGGGAACAAGATCCCAAGTGTGATTTTTCTCAATTTGCATCAGCTCTTCCTCCATTTCTTTAGTCCAATTTTCATCATTGCAGGCTTCATCTACTGACTTAGGTTCAATCTTTGAAATCAGACAATACTCATCTAAATTTTGAGCAATTCTCCTTCTAGTTTGCACACCTTTGCTTTTGTCACCTATGATCTGATCTTCAGAGTGGTTCAGTCTTACATACATTGGAACTTTGGGAGTTTCTTGCACTTCTGATTCTTGATCAGGCTCATTAAAACTCATCTCGTCTTCCTGATTTACCGGATCAATTTGAATCTAACTTTCAGAAGAGGCTTGGGCTCCTTGAATTAGAACACCATTCTGATCATCTTCATCATATTCATAAAACCTTGAGGGTTTTTCAATTCCTTCATCAACCTTCACATTTGTACTTTCTATCATCTTTCTCAATCTCTTGTTATAACACCGGTATGCTTTGCTTTGAGTAGAGTAACCCAAGAATATTCCTTCATCACTTCTAGCATCAAACTTTCCTAGATCTTCATCTCTTTTGATGTAACATTTGCTACCAAAAACTCTGAAATACCTTACAGTGGGATTGAGGCCAAACCAAATTTCATAAGGAGTCTTACCGGTATTGCTTTTTGATTTGAACTTGATTGAGAGTATAGACTACAGTGCTGACAGCTTCTCTCCAATAGATCTAAGGAATATTTGCTTCCATCATCATGGTCCTAGATGCTTCCTGGATGGTCTGGTTCTTTCTCTCAACTACTCCATTTTGCTGTGGAGTCCTAGGAGCAGACAACTGTCTCTTTATTCCATGTTTCTCACATAAATCTATGAACTCACTGGATGTGAATTCTCCACCTCTATTAGACCTCAAACATTTCAATTTTAATCCGGTTTCATTCTCTACCATAGCCTTGAATATTTTGAATTTCTCAAGGGCTTTTGACTTCTCTTTCAGAAAAGTTACCCACATCATCCGGGAATAGTCATCAATTAGTAACATGAAGTATCTATCACCTTGCACACTCCTGATTCTTGCCGAACCACAAAGATCAGTATGAACTAAGTCCAATAATTCGGTAGAAGATTGTTCCTTGCTTTTAAATGAGACTCTGCTTTGTTTTCCCATCTGACATTCTTTGCACAAACTATTTGTAGGTTTCACCAGTTTTGGAAGATCTCTTATAGCCTGAATATTGCTTATCTTGATGATATTATCAAAATTCACATGACACATTCTCCTATGCCATAACCAACTCTGATCAACTTAAACAAATAAAAAACTTTTACCAATACCAACCAAGTGGAAGATATTACCTTTAGTTTGAGTACCAGATGCAATCTATGTTCCGGAACTTTCAAAGATCTTACATTTTCCATTCTTGAATCAGAGATCATAGCCTTTGTCCACCAACTGACCAACACTAAGAAGATTGTGCTTCAGTCCTTCAACATATAGTACATTACTGGTTTTGTTCCTTCCATCAAAAGAAATAGTTCCTCTTCCTTTGATTCTACCAGCAGAATTATCACCAAACTTTACCACTCCTCCTTCATACCTTTCCAGATCTATGAACTTATTTTTGTCACTTGTCATATGGTGAGAGCATCCACTGTTAATGACCCAATCATCCTTTTCTTCAATTTGGGCAGCTAGAGCACTTTCTACAACTTTATGATTGACATATTTAGAGGACAATGGTTCTTCTTCCTTGATGACAATAAACACCCAATCACTTCCAGATTTGTTTCCCGTCTCTGATTCATCATCTGTTACTCCTTCATTATCATCTTCCTCATGAACATAGTAACAGTTCTTTTGGAACCTTGATCTGTTAGGTTTTGGCCTTGAAAATCTTTCCGAACACTTTGAGGCAAAATGACCAATCTTATTGCAGTTAAAACACTTAAAAGGCAATTCTCCTTCATACTTACCAGATCCTCTTGGCAGTCTTTTTGCAATAACGTCTTCAAGTTGAGCAATTTATGCTTCCTCTTCTTCTAGGTCTTTTCTTGCTTTTTCATACCATGAGAGTTTCCTTGAAGAGTTCTCTCCCGGATCAAACCTTTGTTTACCTTTCACAGAGGCACTGGCTTTGAATGCAGATTCAGTCTTAGGAGGGGCATCTCCAAACTTGGTCATTTCAAATGCAGCCAATTTACCAGCCAATTGATCTCTTGTGACAGTTGTATGGGCTCTGAATTCTTCAATGGCAGCATCCTTGATTTTATAAGAAGCAGGAAGGGATCTGAGAATTTTGCCAACAATCTCATCTTCATCCAAGACTCCACCAACATTTCTAATTCCACAAACAATCTCATTTACTCTTGGCATAAAAGTAGTAATATTTTCATCACCTCTCATCTTTAGATTTTCAAATTTCCCTTTCAGACTCTGTAACCTTGCACATTTAACATAGTTGTCTCCTTCATGTAGAAGTTCCAGTTTTTGCCAAATCTCAAAAGCAGTTGGTAGGTCAACAACATTTGAAAGCTCTAAATCAGATAGTGCACTTAGAAGAGCTTCTATAGTCCACGGATTGTTTTTAGCATATGTGATTTCATTTGGGGATTTCAGACCACCCTGAGGAGGAGTATACTTTGTTGAGGCCATGTTCCAGTACTACATTCCCATACATTGCAAGTGACATTTCATGCGACTTTTCCAAAGATTAAATTGGTACCATCAAACTTCGGACTATCCTTCTTGTAGGATGACATCCTGGATCTCCTCAAGCAGTTAAGCTCCTTTTAGAGGAACTTGGCTTTGATACCAATTGTTAGATTCAGGACAGACAACTGAGAGGGGGGTGAATTAGTTGTCAAAACTTTCTTTCCAATTACACACTTAAAATCTTCTTAGTGATTTAGCAGCATATCAATAAATCAATTATGGAAACATAATGCATTCAATCAAGAGCAGAAACACATCAACATATAAGACACCAAGATTTTGACGTGGAAAACCCGGTTAAGGGAAAAACCACGAGGTGATTAACCTAAGATTCTATTCTCTATTAGAAGAATAAAAATAACAAAATGGCACATGCCAATTAGGGTTCACTACCTGAGCACACTGTTCACAAGAGACCCACTACCTATAAGAGACACAAAAGAATAAGTATCACATACTTGAACTGGAAAATAGCATCTTCACCATGCTTGAGTCAGTTCTATTTAAGCCCAATACTTCTGCTCTACCTTTCACTCTCCTCCTTGCTACCACACACTCATCTCCACAAGACTCATTTTGAAATTACTTTACAATCCCTTATTTATACAAGACATCAACTTAGGAATAATCATCTAAGTCGGCAAACATCAACAAGAACATCCGCAAGATGTGTAACTCATCCGGTCAGCCAGTCTCAGGAGGAACATCATCATCCAAAAGTTATTCTTCAATTGCGAGCTCCAACTCCAATATAGACCACCAACATGAATTGGACACAATCCAAAGACCTCCACAAGTTTGCCTAAATCACCAAGAACATCCACACTTCATCTGCTTACTAAAATCCTTCTCTCCTTCATCCAGAAACTCAAGAACACAGTCTGTCATCACTGTTACAAAGGAATAGATGTTTGTGGACCTTCAAACCATGAACTAATCAATTTGACACTTCACAAAGACTTCCTTAACACTCCCTCAAATCAGTAGAATAGGATAATGTATTTTTAGATCTTTTTGGACCTGTATGTATCACTCTGTCACCACTGAACACCTGTCAGAACCGGTTTTACTTGAGCGGCCACAACTTCTTCAGATCTTCATGCAGACCTCTAAAATCTTTACTGGATCACTTTAAGACTCATATCTACAAACCCTTTAAACTACATCCTCTTATCCTCATCCTATCTTGGACTTTTACCTTACTGTCATCACTGTTCTTCACTATTCTTGATTGAGACTAATTTTCTCAATATCCTCAGCACATAGTTCATCCAATCCTTATCATTAATGCAATAGGAGTATGTTGACATCAATGACATCGGTTAGGCCCATACTTGCAACAGAGGCTTCACCCATTATAATAGTATCATCAACAAATTGTTGATGAGAGCAGGAAGGTCCAGTCGAGGACGGGTGAAGACCCTTGAAACTCCCCTTAGAAACCTCCTTCTAGATATTTCTGCCTAGGACTTCAAACATGATAACAAACAAGAAAGGTGAGATAGGGTCTCCTTGTCTCAGCCCTCTAGAGCTAATGAAAAAACCTGACGGAGTACCATTAACTAGAACTGAGAACTTAGGAACCTGGAAAAGCTATCAGAGAATCTAAAGGGATTTCACATTGAAACTGAACTTACTTAGAACATTAGACAAAAAATTCCAGTCAACTCTATCATAAGCTTTCATGAGATCTAGTTTGAGAAGAAATCCCTCCTTATTTAGCCCCAAGGAGTGAATATTCTCCTGAACAGAGATGATGGACTCAAGGATTTATCTGCCCGGGACAAACCCACTCTATTGCACCGAGATAAGATGCAGGAGAAGGACTTGGAGTCTGCAAGCAACAAATTTAGAGATAATCTTGAAAATAGAATTGCAAAGACTAATAGGATGAAAATCAGCAAAGGAGTTAGCTCCATTCTTCTTCAGGATGAGCACAAGAAACGTAGAATTAAGCTCCTTAAGCAACCTTTTGGTGCCAAAAAATTCCTTAGTAGCATTGTAGGTGTCATTAGCAACTATATCCCAAAAAGTTTAGAAGAAGAAATGAGGGAAACCATTAGGCCCAAGAGCCTTGTTACCTTTAAAGGAGAAGATAGCTCCCGTAATTTCATCCTTCAAGGGGATTTTGGTCATCATCTTGTTGTCATTGTCGTCCAGTACTTTGGGGATAACCTCAAGCAAAGTATTTTCCATATTAAGATATAGGGTTCCTTCATCTTTTAGAAGAGAGGAGAAGAAGGACTTGGCTTCCTTCTAAATTTCCACTTCATCCAAGATGATTTTGCCATTTGAAGCGATATTCTTGATTCTATTAGTAGATCTATTCTTCAAAGTAGTTAAGTGTAAAAATTTGGTATTACAATCTCCACTTTTCATCCATATAGCTCTAGATCTCTGTTTCCAAAAGTCTTCCTCTTTCAAAACAATCTTATGGTGGGAGTTGAGGAGGTCCATCTTAGCCTCCCTGGTTTCTTGAGACATACCACCCATTTGGATTTCTTTCTGAATTTTGTCCAGCTCACCTATCACTATCTCTTTCTCCTTAAAAAATTGACCAAAAGAAGATCTATTCCATTTTTGCACATTACTCTTAATATTTTGCAATTTTTTGGCCAACCTGTACATAGCCATTCCTTCCACTTCAATATTCCACCATTCTCTGATCTTTTCCTTAAGCTTCAGGTGGTAAAGCCACATCTTTTCAAATCTGAAGGGGAATCTCTTTCTTTTGCCCACTTTATCAGTTGTGAGAACAATCATAAACTAATCAGAACCAAGCTTGGTAAGAGCAGATAACTGACAGGAATAAGAGTCAAGCCAATTCACCAAGACAAGGGCTCTCTCTAATCTGACTTGAATGAGACTATCCCTAGTTCTTTGGTTAGACTAGGTGAACCTGGCTCCCTTGAGATGCAGATCTAATAAAACTTCATTGTTAACAAAATCCATTAGATCCATTCTAGAGTCCAGAGGCGCCAGGGCTCCTCCCTTTTTCTCCTCATCTCTAAGAACTAAGTTAAAGTCTCCCATGACTAGCCATTTAGATCCAGGGCTCAAACTTCTGAAGACACCAAGTCTATGCCAAAGATTTTTTCTGCATTCTTAATATTGGGGGCATAGATGTTCGAGATAGCCCAAGTCATATCATCTTTTTTATGAACAAACTTGGTGATGACCTGGTTAGAGTCCACTAAAACTGGGAATCTAGAGACACTTTTGGGATTCCAGAGAGTAGCTATCCCTCCAAAGGCACCCTCAGAGTTAGAGCCATGAAGGTCACACTCAGTAAAAAATCTATTCTTAATGAGGTCCAGTTTCTCAATTTGCATCTTGGTTTCTTGAATCAGCAGAATATCCAGCTTTACATCCCGGATTAGGTTAGACAGGAGGTCATGTTTATGACTATTATTTAACCCCCTAATGTTCCAAGAAAGGATCTTCATGATAACCTATTTTTTGTGCTCTTGGAGCACAAATCCATGAGGGTTTTTTGCATCCCTCCTGCTATTTCCTTCACGCTATCTCTTTCCCTAATAGCACTTGCTGAAGGTCTCCCTGGTCTTCTCTTTTCCATACCAACATCAACCTTGGAAGAGCTCCTAGTTGCTACTCCACTTATGGGTGAGGTAGCTCCTTTCTTCTTCTTTCTGCTCTTAACCTCCACAAAGGGTAATTCTTCAAATGAACTATCCTCAACAAACTCCACGATTTGCTTCAAAGAGCTGGGGAACTCTTCATCACCCTTAGGAATAAAGGAGGAGAACATTGATAGAACTAGACTTAGCTTCCTCCTAGGAATCCAGATCCTCACTTTTTGTTTCTTCAATGGAGATGGTCATAACTCCCTTCGAGGATCCCAGATCTGTGGCTAAAGGATTTTCACACCTAGGGACAAATGGGATAATCGCCAACTCTACATTAATAGTTTGAGGTTTCTTCTAAAAGACATCCTCTCTCTGGAGAAGGGGTTCCTCCTTGTGATTTTCTTGCTTCTCTTTCCAAACCTTTTGGTTAGGTTTACTTTTCTTTGAGGGACAGTTTTTCGTCTAATGGCCAGTTTTTTTGCAAAGAAAGCACACAAACAGGATAGATTCAAACTCAATAGCTTGCTCCCAGACACCAAGCTTAGAGTTAATCTTAATGGAAGAGGGCAGGTTCGTAGTTTGGTTCACCAACACACAAACCCTTGCATAAACAAGCCTCTTCCTAGAGACTGTTACCGGATCTACCATTAGCAGCCTTCCAAAAGCACTAGCCAGGCCCTTGAAGACTTCTTCATCCCAGAACTCCATAGGCAGACCCAGGAATCTAACCCAAATAGGGGCAACATTAAAGGTAGATTTTGCTACATCAAAACTGGGTTCCCACCTATGCAATGCCAACGTAGAGTTCCCAATGACCCACGGGCCACCAGCTAAGGTGCTCAGCAGATCTTCTTCACAAAAGAAAGAAAAGGAAAAGAACCCCTTCTGAAAGGCAGCAATGTCAACTTGCCCTTTGAAGGCCCATTTCCCGCGAGCCCAAGATCTCACTATTTCAATATTGGGTCTGGGACCTAAAAATTTACCCACCAAAGACAGATCCATATGGGAAATTCCATTCTCCACCACACTATCAAGAACCGATAAAGAAAACTTACCTGATCTTGGATCCGAGGAGCAAACCAAAGGGGGTGTTGAACTTTTTCCTTTAAGACATGACCCAAAAAGTGATTTCCAAGAGTTAGAGTCCTTATGAAAGGGCTTCTCGGGAATATCCACAAGCTCCTTGGGGAAATCCACACCCATAGAGCCACTGGGGACTTGGGGTCTAATCTCTTTTTCCAAGGGGGTCGGACGACTCCCAAAAGCGCTAGAGGAGACATCGTCAGCTGGGCCCTCTTCAGAACTGTCTCCAACCGTCAAGCTACCGTCAGCAAGATTACCAAACCCCAGCTTCGCACTTGCACCTGTTCCCACCTTCCCTCCATTGCTGCCATTACCATTTTTCAAAAAAACTTTTCCCGCCTGATCGCCATTTGCCATGTTCCCTTCTTCACCAGAGCTAATTTTTGCACCTACAAAAATCTTGTTTTTTCTAGTGTCTATTGTTTTTTTTAGGAATGTAATGTTAAAGAATCATGTCTTTGTATTTATTTTTTAGAAGTGTGTACCATATGTTATTATTTTGTACCATATGTCATTATTGACCACATTTTATATAAAATGTGGTCAATAATGGCATATTTATTATATAATAATGTTTGTTGAACTTTAAACTATATACCATTATTAACAATGCTTTATAAAAGTGGAATAAATTATGCCAATAATTCACACTATGAAAAAAAACTTGTTTCTAGGCCATTCAATATTTTAGATGAATCTTATACTACGATAATAGAACCACAATAACACTAATAACACTTGAAGAGCACTTGCTCCTAGTCAAAAGTTTGCAACCATATAAATAAATCCAATTTAAAATTTATTGCAACATGAAGATAAACTATCCATATTGATCACAACATAGGGTGCACATGAAAGACAACATTGTCCTAATCAAATGCTTGTTCTTAAATAAGCAAAACACGTTAAGTAACAGTTTTATTATATGAACATAATGGCAAGATCTAAAGGGGCTCAAAAAACTTAATATTATAAGGTGTAGATTCATACCAAAGAACTTAAAATGCATATACTCTATTTGTGCACAATTTTAAACTTAATCTTTCTACTAAACCTTTATACTTAATGGTAGGAGAAGAACGTCGGGCCACACTGTGTCAAATATTTTTTTTAAATATCTTGTGTCGACTCTCAGAGATGGTCACGATAATCAGATTTTAGTTGAATTTGGTGTCCATAACTTTTTCCTAATTTGGTAGAGGCACGCTAAGTAAAAGGCACATCTAGAGTTTGAATTGTTGTTACTTTATTATCCCTAGATAGAGCATGTTTTTATTCTCACACTCCTATACTTCATTTTTGTTCAGGCAATGCAAAACAATACATTAATCCCCTATAAAAGAATGTCAAACATGCTTTGCTTACCAAATGGGATTGCGAATCAAACCACCTAAGCATTTAAAATGTTTATTTTTATGCCTGAGGAGTCTTCAAAATCTTTGTTAAGGCTGATGTGGTTGTTCTTGATGGCTAACAACCAAATATATTAAAATGGAACCACATTTCACTTCCGCTGGAATATGCCTATGAAATCTATAAATAAATTATAAAATATCATATTTGTAGGAACCTGACTACTTTCGAGCTTACAACTCTATTAATTTCATGAGAAATGATACCAAAGACACGATTTTTTTCCCGGTGTGAAAGCAATCGACGAATCTACAATGGTGACGAAAAATGGCAAAACCAACCAGAAATCGACGAAAAAATGTTGAAATGAAATGAACGGTGATGATGATTTCAATCATCTTGCATGCTGCTCGAGAATGCCCAACTGTTGATCTTCCACCCAAGGCCTATCTTTATCAAAGGGAACGCTATATTTAACATTTATATTTATTTTATATATAATTATGTTTACTATTATATAAAATGTAAATATCAAGAAAAATAAATAAAATAACAAATATAAAAGGATAAATATAAGTATAATATAAATTATATTTATAAAATTAATATATAATAAAATAACAAATATGTTTTAAAATATATGTTAGATATTATATATGATACATAAAATAAATACAAATAAACTATACATATATTATTTTATAATTTTAAAATATATTAATTAAAATATACTATATAAATAATCAATATAATTATATTATATATTATATATAAAATAAATATAAATGTTAAATATATAATATGATTAATCTAAATATCTAATTTAAAAATATTATATTAATAATTATATTTACTATTATATAAAAAGTAAATATAAAGAAAAATAAATATATTATATTATAATATAATACTTAAAAAAATATGCAACTCTAAAATTATTCTAGAAATGGTTTAAACTAAGTGTGTTTAAACTAACGTAATTTTTTTCTTCCAGTGAAGAGACATTTTATTGTTTACAGCGGAGAGAGAAAATCTTCACACCTACACTTGAGTAATAAAATCACGTCAGAGAAAGTGGACAGAATGGTGTTAAAACAAACAGGTGACTGCAAATTTTTGTTCTTTTTCTTGATGCAAATTTTTGATGTCACAAATCTAAATTTTGAGGCCAGCTTATAGGAAGTCTTCTAAAGTTAATGAATTGTCAACTTGAAAAAGTTCTATTCTTGCCCAAAAATAAAATGCCCCCACAAAAAAAAATGGGACTTCCTTTTTTTCAGCTCCTGAACATTTAAAAAGGCAGTAATGGGGTTTAAGTTTCTCTGTTTTGAATGAAATTGTAGCAAACAGATTTTAGTTTATGTGGTAGAAAAACAAAGAACTGATGCAAATACAAAAGATTTCCTTCATGGCCTTGGATCAATTCCTCGGAAGGTGAGTCTTTAGTTTTTTGTTTCCCTCCCCTTCACCTCACCTCAAATCTTGCAATTAGATATGCTCACCTATGTTATTTGCTTTCAACCATTTTCCCTTTACTTTTTCCTTTGACTTTAAAAAACAAATCTTGAGTATCCCGTGGGTTACATTTAAACGACATGAGACTTTTTCTAACATATTTTTTTCCCCGAGCATGAGAACAACTGACGACTTTAGAAAATTTTCTGG
Organism: Cunninghamia lanceolata; assembly: GCA_027924645.1. Classification (NCBI taxonomy): domain Eukaryota; kingdom Viridiplantae; phylum Streptophyta; class Pinopsida; order Cupressales; family Cupressaceae; genus Cunninghamia; species Cunninghamia lanceolata. The sequence continues at coordinate 588,192 of BSBN01001578.1, read as the reverse complement.
TGTGAATTTTCTTACAGCGTCAGACAACATTTCTAGCAATTTTGGCACCACGGTAGACAACCAAACAACGAAATTTATCCAGCAAAATAAAGGAAATCTTTTGTATTTGCTTTCAACCATTTATCCGGTGAAAACGGTGATCGGTGAAATCAACAGTGCAAGATGTTGCAATCATCTTGCATGTGGCGTGCACCAATAGAGATTGCTGATATGCAAAGTCAGCCCACTCCTTCACAAAGTGAACACCTTTGACGTAATAAGAAGAGGAGGTTTCAAAAGTTAGTTGTTTAAGAAGATTCGTGTCATTCTATTTTTATTTTGCTTCAAACTACACTAGATTAGAAGTCAATATAAGAAAACTAAGTCATCTTTTCTCTGTCTTCTTTATTTGTTGTTTTTGTTTCAACAAGATGTGGTTGTACATGGTTTTGTCCTTTTTGGTGTAGTGTTATTTATATGGCCATAGTTTTGTCCCTACAATGTACTTTTTACTTCCTACAATAAAATTATAATATTTAGATAGGGTGGTGTCATAGGTACCTTTAGGGAGCTACCTTTAAGAGGTTGAATAGAAGAACTTCATCAATGATGGTTAAGTCCTACAAATAGATTTAACAAATTGGAATGAGTCCTTGGAAATTTGTAGAAATACCTAAGGTGACTAGATTTGGTATTTAAGTGTTTATAGGTGCAAGTGTAATCATGGAGATGCACTAATAGCTTCTATTGTGTTGTGTTTGTGCTTGTGCTTATTATTGCTCTTATTTTGTTATCTTCTTTATGCAATTATCTCTCTTTAACAAACAGTTATATGCAAACACTTATGGCCATTTTGACACATAAAGTTAGGGGTATGAATTCAAGTGACCAAGACAGGTGTACAAATTAGAAAAAAATATTTTTTGAATGTTGGGCATTGTAAGGTAGGAAAAACTTATACTTAACTGAATGTATCAATTACAAGAGTTTTTCCCTAACCATACACTCGGGTTCTATAGTTTGATGTTCTAAACCTACACTAGGTCTTACAGAACCACTCAAGTTCCTATCAAAGCAAAACAACTAGACTAGATGCTTTGCAACGAAGGAAAGAAAGAGAAAAATACTGGAAATGAACAGATACATAAATAATTTGAAGAAACCAGAAGCAAAAGTAGGAAGAAGACCATAAAAGGAACCTATCACCAAGAGGAGGAGCTCATAGCCCTGGATGACAGTGTGCCACGAGGACGTCTGCACTAAGTGTTGGCATCCTCAAAGCCACAAAAATAGCTTCAGGAGGTCTGCACAGCACAAAGACAAACAAAAAACACACCCAGTAGCCTCCAGGTGACACAAACTTGAAAATAAAATTTAATATACTATTGAAATGAAGAAAAATGAAATAACAAGAGAGGAAGACCAATGAAACCTCCGTGTGTTTGAAAGTCTTCACTCCACGAATACCTACACAAAACAAAGAAAAAATGGTTGTGTTGCTAAGGAGCTTGCCTCAGTCAAGCCTTGGTTTCGATCTTCTGACCTCCACGAGCAGCGAATGATAGAAATATATTGAAAAGCAAAGAAATGTGTGTGCTCATATCCTACATGTGTCTAGGAAATTAGAGCGGTGACAATAAAAGTAAAATAAAGAGATTGCTCCCTTGGTCTATGGGGAAGACAACCCTTGATCACACAACAAGATAAGGAAAGATGGTGGTCTACACCATGTAACACAAACAAATGATGGTTTACACCAAGCAAATAACTACACTATGCATAAATTGATTCAAACAAGAGATACAGAACTACACAATGAAATAATATTACCAGTTTGAGTGGAGAAGAGGAGGTTGCAATTCCTCAAGCGTTGAAACCTGATGCACAACTTTCAAATACCCAACAAGAGATAGAGCCTTCTCAACAAATACAACACCAACAAAAGTCTCCAAGAGCTAGTGAAGATGATACCACAATACATGAGGGCATGAAAACTCCCAATAGTTGTTGTAGACACAAAGTTTACCCAAGAATTTCAAAAATTGCAGAGAGGAGAGCTAAGAAGATTTTTTTGCGTAAGCTTTAGAGAATCAACTAATGAGTAAAAAATCCAAGAATCCCCCAAAAGGAAGGAATAACCGAAATAGCAATCCAAGAGACGTTTTGTGGATCGGAAGGGCATTACAAAATAGCCTCATCATCACTGAAGGTATCTGGTAATGCCCAAGAATAGTCACTTGGCACCAAACAGACACGGAATGCTAGCGTGTCACATAGACATCATCGCATAGCACTCAAGTCCAGGTGATTTAAGTTTCTAGTTACACGGGACTCCTTAGGACAATGTAGCTAACAAAGAATTCAAACGAAATGTGATAAAATTAAGAGAAAGAGGCTAGAATGAAGCAAACATTAGCCTAAAATGCAAAAAGGAGGTACAAGTGCTAGAGTGGTTACCAAACGTAGTGTGAAATTGCAAAGGGTATTCAATTTTTTACGTTATAGGGACATTATCGCATGCAGTTTTCTCTAAGGGATAAAACTACAAGAAGAATGGCATCCAAGGTGTTCGGGTTGGAAAGGATTCATGTGAATTACCGCATGCAGATTTCTCTAAGGGATAAAACTACAAGAAGAATGGCATCCAAGGTGTTTGTGTTGGAAAGGATTCATGTGAAGTGAGTTATATGATCGAGAATGATTTGCATGCCAAATGGTTATAAGAGGTTATTCCAATTGTCTATTAAGGTAATGGGCTAAAGGTGAGTCTAAACAAGAGGGAAAAGTGCTAAGTATGCACTCTTCATCTCTAGAATTTGCCCACATTTTAGCATTCATGTGAGCTTGAGTGAATCATGTATGCTAAAGTAAAAAATAATAATTGTAAATGTTATATTGATTCAAAAAGGATTCAAAAGAATTGTTGTGTTGTTTTTTATCTTTGTTGGAGCAATGTATTTAGATCTACACAAACATAAAAGGAAAATCAAAATTTATATGTTAAAAACATCCTTAGCATAAAAAGTAACACCATAAACAATCTACAAAAGTCTAAATATTTCTATCTCATTTGTCAAATATGGGAGGAAGTCATGAAGATGTGACTAAGTTAGCCTTCATGAAACCCTAGAGAAAAGGTTGGGAAAAAGAAGGGATCATGTTGTATGTTGTAGTTATGAAGTGATTACTGTCGTCACTTGGATTTGCACCCTGTGTTGAAGCCCATTTGCTACAACAATCTAGTGAAACATTGGAGTGATTTCAAGGTGTGGGACCCTGCAAATGAAATCAAACTATTGGAAATAGTCCAGACAACTGAGAGGGGGGTGAACCAGTTGTCCCTAAACTTTAACCTTTTCTGAACTTTTTAAATCTTCTTTATAATCAGATTAATGATGAAAACATTTAAGAATAAATCAACACATGAGCAAAAACAACATGAACACACAACACTAGAATTTTGACGTGTTAACCCACAAAAATGCGTACTCTGTTAAAAGTACTTAGGAAAATAGAAGGCACATGCCTTCGGGCGCACTACCTAGAGCTCACTGCCTATAAGAAATTATGATTTACACAGAGATAATGAACTGAGAAATAGCATCTACATTCATGCCTGAATCAGTCCCTTTGAAGGCTCAAAAAACTTCTGCTCCTATCTTCAAATTCTTCTTCAATGACTCTTCACTCTATACTTCCTTTGCTCCTCTTCTTTTCTGCTCTGCTTTTTTATCCTTTCTTCGGATTTAACTCATTTATTCAAGGATGCTTTTCAACAACTCTTCAACAAGTATTTATATGCTTCATCAACCTTGGAATGATCAACAAGGTCGGCTAAACTTGATGAGGATCATTTTACTGTCGGCCAAACACAACTGAGACTTGAATCTTCCTCTACAACTACGCCACACTTCATAAAATGTTCTTAGATCATCTGCAACACGCCAGGAACATCCGGTCGGCCAAGACTGTGAAGAACATAAGCCTCAAAGAAGAAATCTTTAATCAAAAAACTCAAACATCAATGCGGATGTCCAACATAGTAGCCACACGATCCAGAGACCTCCACAAGCACATTGAAATCAACAATAACATTCACTCTAAACCAAATTACCAAAATCATTTGTATCTTCCTCTTGAACCTTAAGAACACTATCTGCCATGACTGTCAAACTAGAAAGATAGCTTGCAGACCTCCAAACAACAAACCACTGGAGTTGATGATACACATTGATTTCCCAAACATGCCTTCAAATCCACAGACCATAATATTTCATTGCGAAGCAATCCGGACCAACTTAATGTCACGCTATCTCTTCTTAATACTGCAAAATCTGGTTCTACTCAAATGGCCATAACTTCTTCAAATCTTCATGCGGACTTCTCAAATCTTAACTGGAGCAACCTCTAACAATCCTCTACACAACCATATGGTCTGCATGCATTGATTGTCATTAATTTTCTAAATATCCTCAACAGTCTGGTCTTCTATACAGACAACAAAATAGGATACAGTTGACACCAATGGCAACAAGGATATGTTGACATCAATGACAACACCACTTAGGCACATATTTGTAACAATCTCCCCCTTTGTCATTGATGGCAACATATGATGTGAAAAACTGAATTTAACAATCAAGACAAGAACTTATCCCCCTTTCTCTTCTCACTTATGCAAGTACTTTCTTTACTGCTCCCCCTTACATCAACAACTAGTTTTTCACATGACTTCTCTCCCCCTTTGACATCAATGGCAAAGGGCACATATTTGCTATCTTTTCTCCTTTTTGCTTCAGACTGATCCCAAAATTTGCATACTAACTACTCCCCCTTTGAGTAGTACCTCCTTAACATCAATCTAGTTCACAAGATATGAATATGAATTTCACCGAACTGATGCACCTTAGTGCATCTTAGTTCTGATCAGGAGGGGTAATAACCCCTAACTTTTCTCTGAGATACTCAAAAGTATCCTTGGGAAGAGGCTTAGTGAAGATATCCGCAATCTGATCTTTGGAAGACACAAACTCCAACTTGACTTCATTCTCATTAACTTTTTCTCTTAAGAAATGAAACTTGATAGATATATGCTTTTTCTTTAAGTGCAATACCAGATTCTTTGAAATGCTTATAGCACTTGAATTATCACAGAAAATTGTGACTGGCTCCTCAAACACAATTATGATGTCCTTCAGCATTTGCTTCATCCACAGAACTTGAGAACAATTATTTGTTGCTACTATATACTCTGCCTCTGTAGTAGACAGAGAAATTGCCTCTTGTTTTTTGCTCATCCAAGAGACGAATCTTCTTCCCAAGAAGAATACACCACCACTAGTACTTTTTCTGTCATCCACATCTCTTGCCCAATCAGCATCTGTATATGCATGAAGAGTGAAGTCATTGTCCTTTGGATACCACAGTCCATAATCAATTGTCCCCTTGAGATATCTAAAAATTATTTTGACTTCCACAACATGGTATTCTTTTGGATCAACTTGAAATCTGGAAACAAGTCCAACTGCATTCATGATGTCAGCTCTGGTCTGAGTTAGATAAAGCAATCCTCTAATCATTGATCTATACCTTTTCTGATTTGCCTTGGGGGAGTCATCATCTTTGCTTAGCTTGCATCCGGCTACCATAGGTGTACCTACTGGCTTTGAATCTTCCATTCCAAACTTCTTTAACAATTCTTTCACATACTTGGACTGAGATATGAAGATACCTTTATCTATTTGAACAATTTGCAAACCTAGGAAGAAATTCATCTCACCAAACATTGACATCTCAAACTCACTTTTCATCTGATCAGCAAATGCTTTGCGCATGCATTCATTTCTACCAAAAATGATATCATCAACAAACACCTCAATAATTAGAATGTCCTCATGATTTATCTTAAAGTATAGATTACTATCAGCAGTACCTTTGCTAAATCCTAGCTTAAGAAAATGCTTATCCAATCTGGCATACCAGGCTCTTGGAGCTTGCTTGAGTCCATACAAGGCTTTTCTTAGTCTGCAAACCATATCTCCCTAATCAAACAACTGAAATCCTTCTGGTTGTTCAATGTAGACTTCTTCCTCCAAATCTCCATTTAGAAATGTTGATTTGACATCCATCTGATAAAATTTAAAATCTTTGAAAGTAGCAAAAGCAAGAAATAATTTGACTGCCTCTATCCTTGCCACTGGAGCAAAAGTTTCTTCAAAATCAATTCCTTCCACCTGAGAATAACCTTTACATACCAACCTTGCCTTGTTTCTTACAACCTCACCATCTTCATTCAGTTTTTCCGGAAGACCCATTTGGTTCCAATCACATTTTTGTCCTTAGGTCTAGGAACAAGATCCCAAGTGTGATTCTTTTCAATTTGCATCAATTCTTCTTCCATTGCCTTAACCCAATTTTCATCATTGCAAGCTTCGATTAGTGATTTAGGTTTAATCTTTGAAATCAAACAAATCTCTTCTTGATCTTCAGCAACTCTTCTCCTAGTTCGAACACCTCTATTTTTATCTCCTATGATTTGATCTTCAGGATGATTCATTCTTACATACCTGGGGGTTTTGGGAATTGTTTGAACTTATGTTTCTTGAACTTGTTCTTCATCTTCTACACTAATCTCTTGAGTTAATGGAGTTACCAGATCAATCTGAATCTGGGTATGGATTTGAACTTGTCTTCCTTGACTTTGACTTTCATCTTGATCATCTGAATCATAGTCGCAGTACCTAGAATGTCCTTCTTTGCTTTCATCAACTTTAACATTAGCACTTTCAACAATCTTTTTCAACTTTTTTTGAAGCACCGGTAAGCCTTACTTTGAGTTGAGTATCCCAAAAAATATTCCTTAATCACTTCTTGCTTCAAACTTGCCTAAATCCTCATCTCTTTTGATATAGCATTTACTACCAAAAACTCTGAAATATCTCATAGTAGGAGGATAACCAAACCATAGTTCATAAGGAGTCTTACCAAAATTTCCTTTGATCTACACCCGATTAAGAGTGTAGATAGTAGTACTCACAGCTTCCCTCCAATAAATTTGAGGAACATTTGTTTCCACCCTCATGGTCCTAGCAGCTTCTTGAATGGTCTGATTCTTCCTTTCCACAACTCCATTTTGTTGAGGAGTCCTAGGAGCATATAACTGTCTTTTTATTCCATGCTTTTCACAGAAAGCATCAAACTCACCGGAAGTGAATTCTCCACCTCTGTCAAATCTCAGGCACTTCAATTTCCCACCAATCTCATTTTCAACCATCATCTTGAACACCTTAAACTTATCAAGAGCTTCTAATTTTTCTTTTAGGAAAGTTACCCATATCATCCGAGAGTAATCATCAATTAGCAACATGAAATATCTGTCTCCTTACACACTCCTAATTCTAGTAGGACCACAGAGATCAGTATGTACCAGTTCCAATCTTCCACTTGAACCTTGTTCCTTACTTTTGAATGAAATTTTGTTCTGTTTACCCAATTGACATTCTCTACATATGCTATCAGGTTTCACAAGTCTTGGAAGATCTCTTACAGCTTGAATGGAACTTATTTTGATAATGTTATCAAACTTTACATGACACATCCTCCTATGCCATAACCAACTTTGATCTGTCTGAGCAATCAAACAACTTTTTCTAGAACTACTTAAATGAAAGATGTTACCTCTAGATTGAGTATCAGATGCAATTTCAGTTCCAGAGCTTTCCAAGATTCTGCATTTTTCATCCTTGAATTGAAGATCATAACCCTTGACAACCAACTGTCCAACACTGAGAAGATTATGTTTCAGTCTTTCCACATACAGAACATCATTGGTGCAATTCATACCATCAAAAGAGATGGATCCTTTGCCACGGATTCTACTAGCTGAGTTGTCTCCAAATTTCACAAGCCCACCTTCATATTTTTCAAAACTCACAAACTTACTCTTGTCACCAGTCATATGATGAGAACATCCACTATCAATCACCCATTCATCCTTTTCAACAACCTAAGCAGCCAAGACACTTTCCACATTTGCACAGCTAGCAGATTCAGTAGACATTGGATCTTCTTCTTTAATAGCAATGAACACCCAATCACCTTCTCCATGATCAAATTTATCATCTGTGACTCCTTCAGCTTCTTGGACATAGTAGCAACTCTTCTGACTTTTGTATTTGTTAAGGTTTGGTTTTGAAAACCTCTCCAGACACCTTGAGGCAAAATGACCAATCTTATTACAAGCAAAACATTTGAGTGGCAAATTTCCTTCATACTTACTGGATCCTCTTGGCATCCGTTTGGCAATGAGAGCTTCAAGATCTGCAGTCTCAATTTCATCATCTTCAAGATCCTTCCTTGTCTTGATAAATTTGTTTGCTCTTCTTGAAGAACTTTCACCTGGATCATATCTTTGTTTTCCATACACACTGGCCTTGAATGCAAATTCAGACTTAGGGAGAGAATCACCAAACTCACTCATTTCAAATGTTGAAAGATTACCAACTAACTAATCACTTGTGACTGTTGTTACTATCCTGATTTCTTCAATGGCTGCAGCCTTGTGCTTGTAAGCTGTAGGTAAGGATCTGAGCACTTTGGCAACAATTTCTGATTCATCCAATACTCCACCTACATTTTTGATACCGGTCACAAGTTCATTTAATTTATGCATGTAGGAAGTAATGTTTTCATCTTCACTCATTAAAATCTTTCATATTTACCCTTTAGGCTTTGTAGCTTGGCACATTTAACATATTTGTCACCTTCATACATATTTTCCAATTTAATCCAGATTTCATGAGCAGTTTGCAAATCTAGGACATTTGCCAATTCAGTATCAGACAGGGCACTCAACAATGCTTCTTTGGCTCGAGTGTTGTGTTCAGCATCTCTGAGTTCATCTATATTTGAACGTCCATTCTTCAGAATTTTATACACATTCTTGGTTATTGGCCAAAAGACATCACCCATACATTCCAGATGACACTGCATGCGTACCTTCCAGAGGGAGTAATTTGTTCCATCAAATCTCAGACTTTCCTTCTTGTAAAACGACATCTTGGATCTCCTCAAGTGGTCAAGCTTCTTTTAGAGGTACTTGGCTCTGATATCAATTGTTGGAAATAGTCCGGACAATTGAGAGGGGGGGTGAATCGGTTGTCCCTAAGCTTTAACCTTTTCTAAACTTTTTAAATCTTCTTTATAATTAGATTAATGATGAAAACATTTAAGCATAAATCAACACGAGCAAAAACAACATGAACACACAACACCAAAATTTGAACGTGGAAAACCCGGTTAAGGGAAAAACCACGGTGGGGGTTAACCCACAAAAATGCATACCCTGTTAAAAGTACTTAAGAAAATTGAAGGCACATGCCTTTGGGTGCACTGCCTAGAGCTCACTGCTCAAGAAGAGACTCACTGCCTATAAGAAATTATGATTTACACAGAGATAATGAACTAAGAAATAGCATCTCATTCATGCCTGAATAAATCCCTTTGAAGGCTCAAAAAACTTCTGCTCCTATCTTCAAATTCTTCTTCACTGACTCTTCACTCTATACTTCCTTCGCTCCTCTTCTTTTCTGCTCTGCTTTTTGATTCTTTCTTCAAATTTAACTCATTTATTCAAGGATTCTTTTCAACAACTCTTCAACAAGTATTTATATGCTTCATCAACCTTGGAATGATCAACAAGGTCAGCTAAACTTGATGCAGATCATTACATTGTTGACCAAACACAATTGAGACTTGAATCTTCCTCTACAACCATGCCATGCTTCATAAAATGTTCTTAGATCATCCGCAACACGTCAGGAACATCCGGTCGGCCAAGACTGGGAAGAACATTAGCCTCAAAGAAGAAATCTTTAATCAACAAACTCAAACATCAATGCGGACCTCCAACATAGTAGCCACATGATCCAGAGACCTCCACAAGCACATTGAAATCACCAATAACATTCACTCTAAACCAAATTACCAGAATCATTTGTATCTTCCTCCAGAACCTCAAGAACACTATCTACCATGACTGTCAAACTAGAAAGATAGCTTGTAGACCTCCAAACCATGAACCACTGGAGTTGATTATACACACTAATTTGCCAAACATGCCTTCAGATTTGTAGACCATAATATTTCACTGCGGAGCAATCCGAACCAACTTATTGTCACACTGTCTCTTCTTAATACTACAAAATCTGGTTCTACTCAGATGGCCATAACTTCTTCAAATCTCCATGCGGACTTCTCAAATCTTAATTGGAGCAACCTCTGACAATTCTCTACACAGCCATATGGTTTGCATGCATTGATTGTCATTAATTTTCTCAATGTCCTCAACAGTCTGGTCTTCTATACAGACAGCAAAATAGGATACAGTTGACACCAATGGCAACAAGGATATGTTGACATCAATGACAACACCACTTAAGCACATATTTGCAACACAAACCTCCAGAGAAGGCTGGTTCTTCTTTTTGAATATAAGATTTAGAAAAAACTATGAAGTAAACATAATCTAACACCGCTGGGAAAAAGGAAGAAGGAGAAACTGAAAAGGAAAAGGTGATACACCAGGTTTAATGTGTTTGGCTCTCAGATCAACCATTTATGCATAAAACAATATCAAACAATAGATGTGTATACACAACTCATAAACTATCTACAGAGGTAAAGAAAACTGATTGAAACCCAAAAGGAAAGAAACATTCACAAATGAAGATTCAAACAACCATGCTACACAGTGTAAAAGAATCATATGAGAAGGTAAATTCTATTGTTTATTTATCATGGAGGCAAGATTACAATTGATAAAAGATGTGGTTTTTTAGACCAACAGCCAACAACAATACATCTGATTTACATGTATATATAGCATTTTACATTGAAGTGCATTCACCTACTGCAATAACTTTGTCCCATGGGCTCATTAGAGATATTTCTACAAAGGAATGGTGGTACATTGGTTCTGTGGAAGATATCCTTGATTTGATTCATAACAATAACTATGAAAATATCTTAAGGATTGAGTAGTTGAAGAAATATTTGCATTAAATGCTAACTTGTCACCTTAGTCTTTCGCCGATGACTTTTCTACTTCTCCCTTTTCCTTAGAAGAAAAAACCTTCATGCCTTGGCTTTGAAGAAACATAATGGTGACCAGGGAGATCACTGAGCAGTCCCATCGTGCTAGGAAAGAGAAATGCTTGATCCCTGACTCTGAAGTACTTAGGAGAATTTATGAAGTTGTCAGAGATCAGACCTCGGACCTTCTGTCTTACGCCTTCCAAAAGAAAGAGGAAGAAGTGAACCTTCGCTCCCTGAGATTTGCAACACTTAGAAAAAATTATGAGCTTGGTGAACTTCAGGCGTTGGGCCTTCCACCGTCCGTCTTCCAAGAGAAAAAGAGGAAAAAGGAAACTCCTGTCTGCACTACCCGAATAACTTAGTTGATTTAAAAGGTTTAGCGAACTTCGGGCTTCGAGCCTTCCATCTTTTGCCTTCCAAAAAGGAGGAAGACAAACCTTCCAACCCCCGGTGCCTGAGACACTTAGAAATATTTAAAACTTGTTGGGCCTTGGAAGTTGGACCCTCCATCCACCACCTACCAAAAAGGAGAATGAGGAAGACAAACCTTCTGACCCCTAGCGCTTGAAACACTTCGATAGATTTCCAAAGGAAACAAGGTAGACTTTGGCACTGGGAAGAATGTCGTGACAAAGAAGAGAACCTTGAACTTCAAAACTCTGAAAAGGTAGGAAACACAAGGAAAAACTTAGGATTTTGGACTTAGCCTTTTTTTTTTTTTGGGGGGGGGGGTGTTTTCCTTGCACTTCATAAGGGAAACACTTAGAAATTTCATAGTTTCTTGGGCTATTTGGATGAAAGGTAGAATAGGACAACAGTTACCAAGTTAGCCCAATGAAAAAAATAATCCATGGTCAACATGAGTGGTGTAGGACCCATGGTGGAATCATTTTAACCATTGCATAGTGTAAGACCCATGAAGGTGTTGCTTTAACCATTATGTAGTATAGGACCCTTGTTATACATTCACTTTAACCAAGGTGTGTGGTGAAAGACCCATGAAGGGTTGCTTTAACCATTCCATAGGTTGTGTTTGTGTGTGATAGGATAGGATATGTTCCCCACATCACCCCCCTCCACCCCCTCAAATTGATTGCATATAGAGTCATGGGATCAATTCGAGGTGAGGGAAGGAGGGTTTGATAATGGTCAAAGATAATAATATGTTATCCCTATGTGTATTATTTCATGGAAGAGATTATTATGAAAGCTTAAATAATAGGGGGCAAGAGGTTTTTATCCCCAATTTTTTACCCTAGTGTGAAGACAAATGTTGTATAAGATATTATTAGCTAGATAACAACACAATGAGATTGGTGTAAGATATAAAGAATAAATTACCAAGGAAAATATTTTGCTAAAATAAAATGTTGTGTAAGATATACACATGTGAAATAGGATAATAAACATGTGAAAGAATTTTTCTTTCAAGCATAATGTCACTTATGATAAAAGCATTGGAAAATATGACATTTAGGAAATGTGGCTTAAGATTTTATGTGGCATTCAATGTACTATCCATGTATATAGATTACAATGTAAAAGATGAACAAAATGAGTAGTATTTTTATGTTTTTGATGTTTAAAAAAAGGGGGGCCGGCACATGAAACATAAATAAATAAAAATTCATGACAATGAAATAAGAAGAGGAAGGATAACAAACATAACATAATTTCATGCAAAGAGAGAAAACAAAACAATTCAATGTGTTTGGTCAACATAAATGGAAGTATGCAAAACATTTCAATTACCTTGAATCATCCCAAACCTAAAGGGGAAACAAGCAAGGAAAGAAAGATAACATAGAGAAGAGGGTATAGACAAATACATTTGATCAATACCCTTAGGTGTCAAAATGAACCAAGAAAAGGGTAGCTTTGTATCATTCACAAAGGGGTTATGAGCATATCACGACAACAAACAGAAATATAGAGACCATGTGCAAACAACAATGTACTCATCACATCCACTTTCTTCAAGGAGGTCATTCTCATCAAATTTCTCCAAAGAGAAGTAGCAAAATTGGTCATTAAGGAAGTGTCTCTGGATGTGCTAGCCTCGTCAAGAAAAGAAATGTCAATAGTCAAAGTCTGTGAGAGAGGAGATATGTCTATTTTGGATTTTGGCACCCAAACTTGTGTTGCTTTATCCTCCCTTGTGGCAATGGGAGCAGGTGGGGGTGTATATTTGGTGCAAAAGTAGGTCAAAAGTGTGGGCTTTGGAGTAGTTTTAAATTTAGGCTAGATAGGGGGTGGGAATTTAAGGCTTAGGTGTTGTTCCAGGTGGGATGGTAGTGGTAGAGAAAAGTGGAGTGATGCAAGAGCATCCTAAGGTGTAAGAGCAATCTTGCATCACCCAAAAAAATGTTGTCTTTTACTTGTTTGTTTTGTTTACAAGTTCTCATTTTATTTTCTATCAACAGCTAGTCACCATAGATCCCACCACATTTCACCGCACTTGATTATTTCACCTCACAGTTTGGGATATATGTTCTACATTGATCTATCGACATCAAATTCAATTCCCAAAAGATTCTAATCACTGCAAAGGCATAATTTGATCTCTAAACTATTACTGGGATTACCAAGCTTACACTTAGTTTCATTATACATGGCTTGCAATAGCTTTCTGAAGTTTGCGGCAATAAAGGAACACATATCAATGTATAATGGGCCTAGTGCTTATGGTGTGAATTTTCAAGATTCATCAATCCATCTATATTGCATTCCATTTGGGAGATTTATCTACACAATTGTTTGACTACATGTTTCATTTGGCATCGAGCTTGGTTCCACCTTGTTCCTGACTAAGATCACTCTTAAGGCTTGTAGTTGATATATAAACATCCTTAAATATCATTAGAAGGCATCGAAGAAAGAAGAAGATAGCTTTCAATGGTGTTTCATTGTAAAATCTTTCAAATGTTGTGATTTTATTCATTTGTAATCAAACAGCTAAGGCCTAACATGTTGGAAGCCAATTGCAACATATTGTAATGTTGTTGTGACTGTGAATGAATAAAGAATATATGATTATTTTGGTGTTTCAATGAGTTTGTTGTGTGTTTGTTCACTTGTTTGTATGGTTAGATAATCCTCCATTGGACCCTTCAGCCATGGCTACAATATGAAGGAAGGGATGAAGAGGGAGGTGAAGGATCAGGATTAGTGTGGGAACATGAGGGTAAGGGGCCAAAAGGTGGAGTATCATCAAGACTACATGGTTTGATATATTAATCAATATTATTTGGAAATAATTAGTGTTTTATCCTTTGTTTCTCCTTGTATTATTTGTCAATGGTATAAGATGCGTTAGTGCATTCATAAAATGGTTCTTTTGGAGTGGGAATAAATTTGTTTATAGTAAAATGTGCATATCCTGAAATGGGTTTATAGAAGAATGAGGAGATGATTACCACCCTTCTTTGGTGTAGGAAATTGATACACTAACACAATACATAAGGGATGGCCTAAAAATATGAAATCCAAGGGCAACCAAGGAGGAGTACAAGTGATTAGAAGTAAGAATAATGTGAAATATAACTTGTTCTTCATGCTCATCGATACACAGAGGAAGAACAATGGATCCCAAGGTATTTTTGAATGTCCCATAAAGCATTCTAATGAGACACAAAATGAGCATACATAGGTTGTTGCCAATGATTGTTATAAATACACTCTTCAGTGTAAATATCGAATTGTGAACCTAGGTCAACCATAATACCCTAGGTGGGCTTATGAGAATTTGATCAAAAAATTAGGCCCTATTTATAATCATGATTTTATTTTTTCTCCATTTTATTCAAGGGAGTTTAATCAAGGTGTTCTTTCATGTGGGAGAGTTGGTTATCATCAATTTAGCACATTGAGGACATGTATGTAGGGTTGTTGAAGACTTGAGGTGATCCAGAGCATTTTAGGGAAGAAGACAAACTTATGTACAGTTCCAAAAAAATTATGTATTTTCTACTTTTGGTGAATTCACCACTTCCATAGATGATGAACATGTCATTTTTCATGATAAACTTTCCATAAAGTGGTGAACTATTTGCTAAGAACTAGTGAACTCATTTTATGCATGATTGGCATGGAATTTGAAAGATTTTGGTTGTTCATTTCCTTTTCTAGACTTTGGGATTCATGCTTCCAACCTTGTGGGATATAGAAGCATCTACTTAAGCATGTTTTTGAGCTTGCTTTCATTTTGGCATTCTTTTTTACCCTCATTGCTAGTGGATATATGCATTCTAAGTCATTGTTGGAGTAGGGTATGGATCATAGCAATGTCTAGATGGATGTTTTGACTCTTCTAACTTGTTGAGGAGTTTTAAAGGTTGTGTTGAAACCTATATTCATCTTCATTGATTGTACTTAAATGGTTTTAGTGGAGTTGGAGAGTGAATTACTTATTGAAACTAGAGTTTTCTACCTTTAAGGTTTCTCCTAACCAAATACTTGCATTTCAGTCATTGTCCAATGTATGTTGCTCTATTTTCATGCTTTCTATTTCTTTGGTTTGATGTTTAGATAATTTATAATTTTCACATGCTTATATGGATTGAAGCACTTAATTAAATACTAATAGAGATTGTTTTGAGATGTCAAATGATGAAAAAAATCGTTGATGAACTATTTGAGAGTATCTAGGGTAGTTTATAGATTGGATTGTTATGAGAACAAGTCTAGAACACATATAGGCTAGTTTTTATCACACTTTTAGTGAGTTTTTAGTGTTATGCCCACAACATAATCTAATGGTAGTGGTGATTTAAAAGATTTTGAGCTCAGTAGTAGTACCTAGAGGTGGAATCAAGCACAAAGAAGGATGGCACGTGATGGTGAAAGTGACATGGATGAGGTAGAGGAAAGATTTCAAAAATTAGAGGTAGATGTTTCCATGATTTCCTGTCATACAGGGAAGGTGGATTTGTTTGAGAATGTATTGAAGGTCGTAACTCAAAAATTGGGCATTCAAGAGACTCCAAAGGTTAAGGAGGAGAAGCCCAAGACTACATATGAGCAGTGAGAGACATCAAACATTAGCAACACTCTTCCATTAAAAACTAAAGCAAAGATGGAGATACAACCATTTAATAGGGAAGTCATGTGGAGAAATTGGATCAATGGGTCTCCCAAATGGAGGTCTATTTCAGTTTGCATAATCTAAATTCTACATGACAAATTTATTTTGCCTAATTAAAACTATCCAAACATGCCTTACCTTGGTATGAAGTGTATGCAAGTTCCTTACAAATGAGAAAGCCCCATCCAATTTCAAAGTGGGCAATCTTTAAATAGTTAGTGAAGAAACAATTTAACCCCATATGCTATGAAGGGGATGGAGTGATCTATGGCACTTACTCCATCAACAAGGACAAAGTGTCCAATACTATTCAAGTGAATTCCATAAGAATCCGGTTCAACTTGGTAGGGATGTGATGGACTAAGATGTTCTAATGAAGTATATTGAATGCTTATTCATACATCTTCATAGGGCTATTTTAATGGCTAAACCTCAAAACCTTGATGAGGCTAGTGCATGGGCCCATTATTTGGGGATGGATAAGAAGAAATCTAATTAATTTAAGGATAATTAGCAGGGTAAAAGGAAGGATAGCAAATAAAAGATTCAAACAAGGGAAACAACAAGTGGAAGGGCAAGAAATCTGCTAACTGGCACAAAGAGGAATAATAAAGGCAAGGAAAGATAATTTTGCAAGCATTGTGACTAGGAGGGCCATAATGAAGATGCTCAAGTTGGAATTTACAAGTGGAGTTACACCCATTTAAAAAGTTCAAGAAAAACAAAAGTGTTGCTACTACACATAAAGTAAAGGAAATCAAGTGTACTTTGGATATATGTGATAGAATTTCATGTGCAACTATGTGAAAGGGTGAAAATGTGGTTTTTGTGATGATGCTTAAGATTAGGATGAGTATACCAAGCTATTTCATGTAAAGGCACAACTAAATGGTAGGAAAATTCACACTCTTTTTGATACTTATACTCAATCAAATTTAATTTCCCAAAACTTGGTGCAAGAGCTTGGGTTAGAAATAAGGAGACGTCCAAAATGTTATTCCTTGGGTTGGCTAAAGCAGGGAGTTGAAATTTCATTCAAGATACAATGTGTGATCAAATTTACGTATTCAATATAATTCAAGGATGAGGTAACCATGGATGTCATACCATTGGATGTGTACGAGATAGTTCATGGTAGTCGATATCTCTACAAAAAATATGTAATCTTCTATAGGAGGTTGAACAAGTACTAGTTGATAAAATACAGAGAAGAGATGATGGTTAAATCATATGAGGGTAAATCTATGGTACACACCTGATAAATGCTACATTAAAGTTTGCTTTATTGGTTGGTGCAAGAGCACCTAACACAAGGTGGCCTCCGTGAGGCATTTAATTTCATGTTTTGTTTTGAAAATCATGTTTTGTGTTGTAATAAGGTCTATTTGACCAATGCATTTTCATTTTTGTTTGTAAGTCCCAAGTGACTTAGGTCACTTTTGTCTAATTGTTAGTCTTAAGATGGTTGGTCTCCAAGTCACTTGGAATCAGTTGGTTTTTCTCCCAGCCGTTTGGAATCAGTTGGTTTTCCTCAGGGTGAGTTTATAAACCTAGAGGAATGAACCAAATGGGCATTAGTAATCAGATCGAAGAGCAGAGATTGAATGTAATTGTGCATTGTGTTAAGGAGAAATCAAACTATTTTGTTCCGTTAATTTGATTTCTATTTCCTGTAACTGCAAATTGTTAGCTGTAGATTTCCATTCCTTCTGTGCTTTTTGTTGTTGCAAAATGTCAATGTGAAGCATTCCACTGGTGAGATTTCTATTAAAATTAGTGGAATGGCTTCATTGTACAATATTCATTTGTTTCCTGTTTCATTTCATTGTTCGGCAGTGCAGAGGATCCAGACAGTGCGAGGTGCACATTAGGCTGACCTAGCATCTCCATGTGCTAGGGTTCAGGGAAGGTAGACTGTGCAACGGCGTATCGGTGTATTAGCGAAGTAAACCCTAGTGTGGCCGATAGTATTTGTCATGCTGATGAGAGAAGGTTAAAGGTGACATCAGAGTGATCGGTGTATCGACAGCTCTGGAGTAAGTCCCACCAACAGAGCAAGTCTCGCCGAGGGTGTTGGTCCATCGACGCATCGGCCAGAGTTTGTAAGAATTCACCAATGAGAAGAGTCTCTCCGAAGATAATGCCATCGATGCATCAGGAGAGAAGTTGAGAGTTTTTCCGATAGGAAGGGTCTCGTCGATAAGGTCACAACCAACTAGTGTGGAAGCCGTCATGGTTGAGATGAGGCAGAACTTAACCATCATCAGGCATCGGCCAAAGATTGCAGGAGTTCGCCAACGAAGGAAGTCACACCGATAGTTAAATCCCATCGGTGCATCGGAAGAAGAGTAAAAGATCCTGCCGATAGAAGTAGTCTTGCCGAAAATAAAGTGGAGTTGAGCTATCAGAGTGAGTTTGGTCACGGAGAGATTTAAGAAAGTCTTTTCGATGATGATTGTCTGGCCGATGGTGATAGATCGGTGACTCATTTGTTAGTCTTCCCGATAGTGGGTAAATTAGGGCCCGTTCTACGGTTCCCACTGTGTGCTCCCCATCATATTGGTATCAGAGCCATAAAAGGTTCATATTAGAACCATAAAAGGTTATGTGGTTGATCTGGTATATGTTAGCAGGGGAGAGCGAAGGAGAGGCTAGCAATATGCCTCCAAAGGGGATGACTACCGAAGTGGTCAAGAGATTTAAAGAGATGGAAGAGATGATCAAAACTGGAGTTAGGGAAGCACTCCAAGCAAAATTGAAGGCAATGAAGATAGGAAAAAGGATAGAGGAAGGTTCAGATGGAGAAGAAGAGGAAGAGGAAGAAGAAGAGGAACAAGAAGAGGTAGAGATACCGGCTGAACAAAAGCATTTCCTGGAAGCCATTAAGGCTATTGGTAAGGACTCTTCGGAGGCTCAGATAGATATCCCCATGTTTAGTGGGAAGATGAATGCTAAGGAAGTCATGGAGTGGATTGAGGCTCTAAACAACTATTTTGAGTACAAAGAAGTTCCTAAAAGTAAGAGAGTTAAGTTTGCAAAAACTAAACTCAAAGGTGCTGCCCTTACATGGTGGAATTACACCCAAGGAGAAAGGGTAAAGAATGGGAAGAGTATGATATCTTCGTGGAATAGAATGCTGGAGGAGATCAAGTCCCAGTTCCTTCCATCTGACTACAAGGTACAGATTTACAGGAAAATGCAGAACCTCAAGCAAAAAGATATGGATGTGGCTACTTACACCAAGGAGTTTCACAAATACACTCTTCATTGTGGGTACATGGAGGATGAAAAAGCCAAGGTAGCAAGGTATCTAAATGGTCTGAGGTTCAATATTCAAGATGAGATTAGTTTGTTTACCCCTAAAACCATGGAAAAATGCTTTCAAGTAGCATTAAGAGCTAAAGAGAAGTTGTAGAGGAAAGGTGAGCAGCAAGGTAGAGGAAGTGGTGACAGAAATTTTGGAGCCAGAGGTAGTTTTGGAGGAAGAAATCCTAATCAGAGGCCTAGTGGTGAGTCTAGCCAAGAAGAGCAAGTTGGGAACTCAAGTAGCAGAGGAGGCTACTAAGGAAGAAGTCCTAATGGAAGAGATGGGACAAATGGATCAGGTAGAGGATCCAAGTTCTCCAACATGAGATGTTATAACTACAATCAAATAGGGCACCTGGCCTATAAGTGTCTAGAGAAGGCCTCAACTTCTCATGGTAATGAGAGACAAACCACATTGACTCAAGAGGATGCAGGGAGTGTGACATCGCCTGAAGTGACTTTGACATCAGAGATGGGAGAAAATCTGATGATCAAGAGGACGCTGCTCAAAGAACTAGTGCAGACTGAACTGTCACAAAGGAGATCACTTTTCAGGATCAATTGCAAAACCACAGGTAAAATATGCAAGGTAGTGATAGATTCTGGTTTAACAGATAATAGGGTGTCTAGGGAAATGGTGGATAAATTGAGCCTAGAAAGGATTCCTCATCAAACTCCTTATAAAGCATCTTGGGTAAGCGATAGTCAATCACTTTTGGTAGACAAACAAGCATATGTTGATTTTCAAATTGGAGAATATAAGGATAGAATTTTATGTGACATTTTGCCCATGGAATGTTGTCACCTACTTTTAGGTAGGCCATGGAAATTTGATAGGCAAGCATTATATGATGGATATGCTAACACATACACCATCAAAAAGGATGGGTGGATTTTTTTGATGACACCATTGCAGGAGGATGCTGAAGAAAAGAAGGTAGCCAAGATCATTTTGGTGGGTAAGAAAGAGTTTGCAAACAACAATGAAGAAGAGACAAGGAAAGTTGAGGATACCTCAAGGAGTGGGGTTGCCAAAGATCAAAGTTTGAAGGTGATTTCAGTTTTGAATGATGGAGATCAGATGGTGATGTCTAAGATGGATCAGAAGGAGGTCAAAGAGCAAGTTTACAAGCAACCACAAGGTGGTTGGAAAGAAAGAGATGCTATCATGGTAGGGACCATTATTTGTCCTCTAGATCCAACAAGAGTTGAAAGACCATCACATTCTACCATAACAACAATACAAGAAGCACCAACCAAGGTTTTGAATGGAGGTGTCTAGGTAGATATGACAGTAAGCAATCATGGCATGCAACATCCAAGTTTGGTTGCAAGTGCTCACCCATGGCAAGGTGTGAGTAGGGCCTATAATGCTAGGCATGAGTTTTTAATTCCATGGAAGAAGGTTGCAGTTCAAAGATCATGGAGAAGACATGAGGTAGCAAAGGATAACGGTGGAGCCAGACAAAGACTCAACTCATGTGGCATGAGTTCTTTTCTAGGTGGGGTGTATGGTGCAGGAGCACCTAACACAAGGTGGCCTCCGTGAGGCATTTAAGTTCATGTTTTGTTTTGAAAATCATGTTTTGTGTTGTAATAAGGTCTATTTGACCAATTTTGTTTGTAAGTCCCAAATGACTTAGGTCACTTTTGTCTAATTGTTAGTCTTAAGACAGTTGGTCTCCCAGCCGCTTGCAATCAGTTGGTTTTTCTCCCAACCATTTGGAATCAATTGGTTTTCATTAGGGCAAGTTTATAAACCCAGAGGAATGAACCAAATGGGAATTGGTAATCAGATCGAAAAGCAGAGATTGAATGTAATTGTGCATTGTGTTAAGGAGAAATTAAACTATTCTGTTCCGTCAATTTGATTTTTGTTTCCTATAACTGCAAATTGTTAGCTGTAGATTTCCATTCCTTCTGTGCTTTTCGTTATTGCAAAATGTCAATGTGAAGCATTCCACTGGTGAGATTTATGTCAAAATCAGTGGAATGGATTTGTTGTACAATATTCGTTTGTTTCCTATTTTGTTTCATTGTTCGGCAGTGTAGAGGATCCAGACAGTGCGAGGTGTACAGTAGGTTGACCTAGCATCTCCATGTGCTAGGGTTTGGGGAAGGTAGACTGTGCAACGGCATATCGGTGTATTAGCGAAGTAAACCCTAGTGTGGCCGATAGTATTTGTCATGCCGACGAGAGAAGGTCAAAGGTGGCATTAGAGTGATCAATGTATCGGCAGCTTTGGAGTAAGTCCCACCGACAAAGAAAGTCTCGCCGAGGGTGCTGGTCCATCGGCGCATCGGCTAGAGTTTGTAAGAATTCACCGATGAGAAGAGTCTCTTCGAAGATAATGCCATCGGTGCATCGGGAAAGCAGTTGAGAGTTTCGCCGATGGGAAGGGTCTCACTGATAAGGTCATGACCAACCGGTGTGGAAGCCATCACAGTTGAGACGAGGCAGAACTTAACCTTCATCGGGCATCGGCCAAAGATTGCAGGAGTTCACCGACGAAGGAAGTCACACCGACGGTTAAAGCCCATCGGCGCATCGGAAGAAGATTAAAAGATCCCGCCGATAGAAGTAGTCTCGCCGAAGATAAAGTGGAGTTGAGCTATCAGAGTGAGTTTGGTCACGAAGAGACTTAAGAAAGTCTTTCCAACGATGGTTGTCCGGCCGATGGTGATAGATCGGTGGCTCATTTTTTAGTCTTGCCGACGGTGGGTAAATTAGGGCCTGTTCTGCGGTTCCCACTATGTGCTCCCCATCATTGGTGTTGTGAAGAAAGGAGAAGGATGAACAAGTGGAAAAAGTAAAAATAATGCATGGGTTGCATTCTAGAAAGGAAAAGAATGATGTGGACTCATTAATATGTTTATATTTGAGGAGCCTAAGGGGTTGCCTCCTTGCAGATCTATTAAGCATGAGATCCATTTGTTGCTTAATTGCCCACTTCCAAAAATAAGATTATATTGCCAAAGAATACTAGATCTTAATGAGGTAAAAGATATGTTGTGAGACTTGTTAGAATATTGAGTTATAAGGCCTACTACATCACCATTTGGTTTTCTAATCATGTTGGTGTTGAAGAAGGACAAACATTGGCACATATGCATTGATTATACAATGGACAAGATTATGGTAAAAAATTGGCACCCTTTACCATACATAGATGATTTTGATAGACCAATTAGAACATACTAGGTACTTCACAAAATTAGATTTGAGATTCAATTCGCATCAAGTAAGGATCAAAGAAGAGGATATGTGAAAAACTATGTTTAAGACTAAAAAAAGGCTTGTTTGAATGGTTGGTGCCTTTGTTTGGGTTGTGTAATACACTAAAAACATTTTTGTGATTGATGAATGAATTTATACACCATCTTATTAAAGAGTGTGTGTTTCTCTACTTACATGATATCCTTGTTTTCAGCCAGACATATGAAGAACATGTATATTTGGAAAAGGTGTTGCAGATTTTGAAGGAGAACAAGCTTTGATTGAATGGTAAGAAACATGATTTTTTCAAAAAGTTTGGTTTATCCTAGACATAGGGTAGGTGATGGTGTAGTTATAATTGACCCAACAAAAGTTGAGGCCATTATGAATTAGCCCTTGAGCCTGTGATCATAATCAAAATAAGGAGCTTTGTTGGGCCAACTCAATACTTGTGTATGTTTGTGAAGGAATTTCTTCTATTACATAAGTCACATGAAATAATAGGTTATAGGAAGAGATTCAAGTGGGGTGACATGTAACAAAAGGCTTTTGATGAATTAAAAACAAATTAGAAATGTGCTCATGTTGGCAAGTTACCAAATTTGCAACTTCCTTTTGAGGTAGAGATGGATGCAAGTAATTATGCTATGGGGGTTGTTCTAATGCTAGGTGGAATGCTTGTTTGCTACCATTTTGAATTTTTGCATGGGTTTGTTCTTGGGTACTACACTTATGACAAGGGGTTAGATGTATTAGTGTAAGCGATTAAGAAGTGGAAGCATTATTTGTTGGGTACAGAGACCATAGTGCATACGAACCATCACCCACTCTAATACCTTCAAGCTCAAATGGAGCATCAACAAGTGAGGCATTACAAGTGAATGAGTGTCCTACAATAGTTCCACTTGGTTATTAAGTACAAAAAAGGTACAAGAAATATTTTTGTTGATTTATTGTCAAGGCCACCATTGATTTCAACTATTTCTACTTTATCTCTTCTTGATACATGTGGCAAAGACGTTTGTGTGGATGATAATGCACATGACTGGACTTTGGCAAACATGATGAATTGCAACCAAAAACAACACCTTTGTTTAAATGATGGTCTACTTTTCAAGTGTAACTTGTTATGTATACCAAAAGAAAGAAAGAAGATTGGTGTTTTTAAGAGAATGTACTTCTATGATAGCTGGTAATTTTGGGATTACAAAAATAATTTGAAATTTCTAGTGGTATGTTCATTGGCCTTATATGAAAAAAAATGTTATGAAATTTTTTCATAATTGTCAGCTATGCAGTGTAAGCAAGCATAATAACTAGAAGTTAGGATTGTGTTAGCCACCTCTAGTTCCATCATGTCCATGGGAGAGTATTTTGATGGATTTTTTAGGTTGGTTTCTGGTAGCATGGAAAGGGATTGTTTATTTATTTTCTATGGTTGACAGATTTAGTAAAATGTTTTTTTTAATCCCTTATAACAAGACCTTGATGAGTAAGGATGTAGGTCTTGATGAGTAAGGATATAGCTAAAATGTTTGGATTCACTTTGCTTTGCCTCAAAGCATCATTTTAGATTGGGATTTGAGGTCTTTTAGTAATTTTTGGTTCACATTATGGGAAATTAGATATTCAATTGAAGAGAAACATGACATTCTATCCACAAATAGATGGACAAACTAAAGAGGTTAATAAGACTTTGGTGCAACTGCTTTGTGGGTACAATATGAAGCATTTGAAAATGTGGGATGAGAGCATAACATACATACAACATTCCTACAATTGGGCAATACATTCCTATAAAAAATTTTATTTGAAACACATTATGGCTTTCTACCTTTTTGTTTGCTTGATTTACTAATGGGACAACCATATGGAAAGGGTAAAAATGATGACACGGAGGTTGATAGGGATGTGAAATACATTGAGCATATTAGACAAGTATAGCTCAATGTGCAAAAGAATATTAAGGACAACCAAGAAAGGTATAATAGTTGACATCAGCAACATTACACCAACCACAAATTCAAGATGGGTGATTGAGTTTGGTTGTATTTGAGAAAGGATATACTTCAGGGAATGGCACGAAAGATGAAACCTTCGAAGTATGGCCCTTTTTAATTATGGGAAAAATTGGTAAAAACTTTTTTTGGCTTGATTTGCCACCATACATGAAAGTGTATTCAAATGGTTAATGTAGAGAACTTGAGATTGTTTGAGCCTTTAATGTTGGAAGAGGAAAAAGAGTTGATTTTTCCGTCCATGGAGGATCTCAATTGCAGTCCATTAGAAGGGCTTGAGTAGGATGTAGTGCTACAAAAGAAGGAAAGGCAAACATTTAGGGGCTACAAGAAACATAGTTGGTTGGGTTGAAAGGACAACTCCCAACCAAGGTAAAGTGGTACCCTAAGGATGATGTTGGAAATAAATTTCCCTCATGAGTCCTTGAGTTATTAGGGACCAAAAGCCTCATGATTGGGGAGGAGTGATTTGAAAATCAATCTTTTTTATGATTGTGAGGCCATTTTTTCTCCATTTCAATAAAGGGAGTTCAATCAAGGTGTAATTTCATGTGGGAGAGCCAATTATCATCAATTTGGCACATTAAGAACATGCATGTAGGGTTGTTGAAGCTAAAGGTGATTTAGAGAATCTTGAGGAAGAAGATGGATTTGTGTATAGTTCAAAAAATGTTGTAATTTTTACTTTTGGTGAGCTCATCAATTCCATAGGTGGCATGTACATGTCATACCCTTCACATCAATGAACTCATCATAAAGTAATGAACTATTTACTGAGAATCAATGAACTTGTTTGGTGCATGTTTGGCATGGAATTTGAAAGGTTTTGGCTATTCATTTCCACTTCTAGACTTTGGGATTTGTGATTCCAAACTTTTGGGATATAGGAGTATCTACTTAAGCATGTTTTTGAGCCTTCTTTTGTGTTTGCACTCTTGTTTACCTTTATTGCTAGTGGATATATGCATTCTAAGTCATTATTGGAGCATGCTATGGAGCATAACAAATGTAGATTGATATTTTGACTCTTGTAACTTGTTGAGGAGTTTTAAAGGTCGTGTTCAAACCTATATGTATCTTCATTTTTGTACTTGACTTAATAGTGGATTTGGAGAGTGATTTGTTAATCCAAACTAGATTTTTCTCCCTTTTAGGGTTTCTCCAATCTATATCCTTTTTTCTGTTAGTCATTGTCTAGTGTATATTGCTCTATTTTCATGCTTTCTATTGCGTTGGTATGACATTTAGATATTTTTTATGATTGTCCCATGTTTTTAAGGACTGTAACACTTAATTACATACTAATGGAGGTTGTTTTGAGTTGTTAAATAATGAAAATTTTAATTAGTGAACTGTCTAGGAGTATTTGGGGTAGTTTACAAATCAAAAATAGTGGTTGGAATGTAAAGAGGCCCCTAGTGTCCATTATTTGGAATTTCACCAATGGGAATGGTAATGGATTATGTTTTAGAAAGATATGGTTTATGTTCTCAAATCTTTGGTTGATTTTTTTAACTTTTTAATTTTTTCTAAAGGATCGCTACTTACATGTGAGGGCTTTGGTTTCAGGAGTCCTAACGTATGTTGTTTCTATCAATTTTCATGCCCAAGCTACTGCTCCTTACATTTTTAAGAGATTTTGGTTTGTAGATTAAGTAGGTTATTAAAATGCTAAAGTATTCCAAGCAAAGTGTTTGATCTCTTCAATTTAGAAAAAGTGGGATTGTGTTCAAGATTATAATTTTAATTAAAATAATTTGAGATAAATTAGGGCAAGAGGCATAACCATGGATTGTAGAAACCAATTAAAAAAGATCTATTTTTCTAGGGTAAATGCTTTTTACTGGAGCTATGAACTAGGACATGAAACAACAATGCTAAGATATACATTCAACACACCATTCAGTGGTAACATGTTCTTAGGGAGATTTGAACCATACTCTCCATCATGAGAACCAATTGGCCCATCCACTTGAGCACACCCCACACACAAAAAAAGTAAATTAAAAAAAATGTAAATTTTGGTCTAAGTGTTGAGTTGAAATTAAGGCTATCTACATTGTAGGGTAAATCTCACACAAATGTTTATTGTTCCAACTTTTGCTTCAATGTAGTATCCCTTTATATTGGTAAGTTGAATGATAGATAAAAATTTTATTAAAAAACAATTGTATAATGATTTTTTTAATTATTTGTTTTATCTCGTTAATATGGACTTTGAAAATTTATTTATTTTTGTTATAAGGATAAACATCTTGAATTGTTTTAGCAATCTATTAGTATTAGGGGATCATATCATAGGGGTAAATGAATTAAGTGAATGGTAATTTCATTGGAAAGTATGGGTTTAATACAAAAACAAAAAATTGAGTGTCTATGTCAATGTAGGTAATGTGCCAAATCCATCAAATCATGTGCTTCATGTCACCATTGATTTGTCAAAAAACATTTGTCATTTGCTTCATTTACTTGCGGTTGCTATCACCAACTCCCACTCTAGATGGTGTGGGCTTTGACAATCCATAAATCACAAGGTCTAACACTTGAAAGAACATTAATTGACATCAGATACATTGATTGTTAGGGTGTCACAATCGCTATAATGCCACAAGTGAAGTATTTAGAAAATCTGCATGCCTCCTTGAGCTTCAAATAGAAGTGACATGCCCGCATTCAAGATAGTGTGTATGTCTCCCTTAGGAGGAAGGGAGATTGTCTACATGTAATATCAATGTCAAATTACTAGGTGTTTCCAAAAATACAATTGTAGATATGTTGGAGAGGGTAGGACACTAGTAAAAATGGTTAGCTTAAATAGGTACATCTCATATGCATATGATTTAGTTTTATGCAATAAATGTTTGCTAAACATTTTGATATGTGTGGACTCTAGAGAATTCCTTAGCCTAGGAGTAAAGACAGTCTTTAAAGTTAGCCTTTGAAATGAATATTTGTTCCCCTAACATCTAAAGCTTGATGGTCATGGTTTTATCAAAAAAGTTTATATATATGTAGTAGAAGTTGCCATTGTATTATCAGTATTGGGTAGAAATATATTGAGTGGTTTTTGTAACTATAGTTTGCTCTCTCATTTTGGATGAACTTGTCCATGAAAACTACTACTTCTCCATCCAATTTGGCAAGGCCACATTGGACAAACATGTGGGTTGTAATCTATGTGGCATGTTTTTGAGGATGAAGCATGTTGTAAGTGCAAATCATAGTACTGGATAGGGCCCCATCATTTTTTTTACAATGCATCACAATTATTTACTTTGTTTTTTATGGGAGGATTATGGAGGTCATTGGCCATGCCACTTAAACAATGTGCAAATCTTTTTTGAATCATAGCCATCACCTTTGACACATGCGACTCCAGTGAGGGATTATGGAAAAATCTACATTCATACTAAGATTAAGTCTACTTTTAAAACCTAATGATAGACAATAATAGATATGATGCAATAGACACTCATTCAAAGATTAAGTTTAATTTTACAATTTAGTAATAGGCAATTTACATGATACCATGCAGTCAGAGCTAAATTGATCGGTAATCTCATGTTCATGACTATAAGGTCTTTGGCCTCTGCATAAGTTTGTGTTGCTGCATGGAGTTGTCTAGTTCATGTGATTATTGTGTAGATGGTGTTCTTAGGTGAATGTGGGGGTGATAAATGGATAGGTTTTATCAATTTCTATTGGTCCTCTAAACCAATCAACAAAAATGCATGTGTTCATGTATGCTTGGATGGTTGAATGTGGGTGCCAAGTATTTTTGGGTGGCAATAGTTTAGAGGGCTTGATGTGCTTATCTAGCCAGGAGACTATTTTTGTGTTCTCATGTGATGTCTTGTGACTAGGGTGGCCATGGGTTACAATGTGAAACCCACCATGATTAAGACCGAGAAACTATGAAGAGATATGTGTGACATTTTGTGAATAGGGTGGCTACAGGCTACCAATGTGATTTACCTACCATGAGTTAACCATGGGAAACTATGTGGGGTGCAACAAGGTCACTGGTAGATTTTGGTAGACATGAGAATAAAGTTAAACATGGTGTGTATCGTATTTTTTGCATTTTTTTTGAGATCCAAGTTCAAGCTCTAATTCACAAACAAGGATTTCCAAGCAATCTTTTTCAAAAGACAAGAGCTCACATAGAATGGAGGAAAAATGAACGAGTGTTTTCAAATACTCACTTTTTCCTTTTTGTTTCAAACCCTTAACCCCAAAATAGCTTTTCATCCTATTGGTGTGAACGGGGTATATTACCTAATTGGTTCCTCATTAGGTCCTATTCACACTTGTCTAGTTAAGTTTACTTAGGGAACATTTAGGGTGCACTAAGGATACTTATCACTTTGTGTCTCATGTCATAAGATTAAGACACTTGTCATAATCTCTTGTTGTCCAATGTTTCACCTTGGTCTATATAATCAAGGGCTTCTCATTGTATTTTCATAATAATATTGATATATTGTTGTATTTGCATTCTTTGATAGGAATACAATTTATTCTTGTAATATTGATCTTCACATTTCTTTGTGCTTTCCATCTGTTGGTGCCTGAATTGACTGTCAATTTCTGAGCAATTTTTATGCAGGCACCTTCCCAAAAAAAATCCAAAAGTGTTCTAAGTTTTGGCACCCCCTCAGTGTTTTTCAGCATCTGCATCATAGTTCTTGAGGAGGTGGTCTTCATGTTTTCTCCATCGGCATGAGTTCATTTTTGTGTCTTCGACATTTCAGTTTGAACTTGAACCCTTTTTCTCTAAGTTCAATGGTTCAACGGTTCGGGGTTCATTTTTCTTCTAACGGATCATATTATGCATTTGCCTTGTGCAAATCTTATATCGTTGAACCTCCCACTTGAACCGGTTCAAGGTTCAATGGTTCAAAGCTTCATGTTTTTGATATCGGAGTGAGATTGAGTATCGACATAGGCATTTTGAGATTGGCCGACAGTATTGGTCTGGCCGACAGGGGATCGCGGTGGCTTCATCGGTGTAACTGATGAGATCGGCGAAGGTTTGGAAGGTCGGCCCGATGGTCTATCTCTGGCCAATGAAGGGGAGCGTAGTGTTGTATCGGCCAGACTACTGAGATCGATGAGAGTTTTTTGGGGTGAGCCGATGGTAGAAGTTTGGCCGATGGGCTTTGGAGAAGGGTCGTGTGTCAAGCGTGGCAAAAGTGCTCGACACCTATTATACATGCGGCCATGTTTTTAAACTACTGAGGTGGTCTTCTCACCGTGCATGTGGGATTAATGTTCCTGCATAACTTGAACCTTCAGTAAAACGTGTTTTGGCAGGAAATTCCTTTTTGAGTGCTGCGATGGTTTCCAGGTAGGCCGCGGGTGGTTGAGCCATCAATGGTGACTGTAGCAGGCGTATGGGCGATGGTACAAACGGTGAAGCTATCTAATTATGAATGAAGACCCTAGACGGCGGTGCAAGGCTCGAGGCCTCCCTTGTCTGTTGCAGCAATAACTTTTGAGCGCCATTCCTTCTGAGATCTGTATTTGGTAGGATTTTTGGTCAACCATGTAATTAATTGCTTGTGGTACACTTTCTGGCCGATATAGGCAGACTGTGTTACCATTTTTAGGGTGGAAGGCCTGAGGCATTTTTGTGTAAATAATGAAGAATAGGGCATGATCTTGGCTGTTTTATCCCATTTTGGAGTTTATGAGTTGCAACATGAATGTATTTTGCACATATTTTCAATTTCAATGTTAATGTTATATGAAAAATGCTTATTGCATGTGTCTATCTGCTTGTCTCCATTTGCTGCATGTTATTCTCCTTCTTTTGAATCTGGTTGCATGTTAGCAGGGATATCTGTAAGTAGAGGCAGTTAGATACCCATTCTTGGGTGATGTTTGTAAGGAAAGCATCAGTCTAACCCCCTGAAACTCGAGTGAAAGTTGCAAACCATCTGTTGTATACGTCTAGTTGACTCCTTGCCCAATGGATAGGCACCAGTCTGCTCCTGGATCAGTAGTTATGAGCCAAAACCCCTCGTCTTGCATCCAGGACATTATGTCCACCCATTTCATCACTTCCACCTGTTAGTTGTAGGAGTAGGATTAGGAACCCCCTGCATGCTCTCATACCTAACCAGACATTATGTCCAAGAATATTGCCAACCTTGTGATTTGTTACACAAATCTTGGTCCATACATGAGAGTATTATGCCTGTTGCTGTCAAGTTAAATCCTTCTGTCATTGAGCTAGTCAAGGTCATACTTTTATTAAATAGGGACACCCCCCTTGGTGCGGCAGAACCAGAAGAGAAGGGGAGGAGCTCATGCAACCTCCTGTATTTAGTTGGCTGAATCTGCTTGTGCATTAGAACTAGCAAACCCTAATGCTGATTCAGAAGAAAAACCAACACCATCAAGCCTCTAGATCTTGGGTGGCTATCTCCATAGTCAAATCTTACATGGTATCAGAGCTTGTTGAGTGTCTATGGTTAATCTTTTGAGAGATCTAGGATGCAAATCATGGTAGATCTTGAAAATTTGATTATGCTCTTCTCTTTCATCATATGATGACTTGGAGAATTAAATTTTTTTGATAGAAATACTAGATTTGGGAGAGTTTCTTCTTTGTGGCCTTGTATTGTATGTTCATTTTGAAGCATGTTGGTGCAAATCTAAGCTGACCATTGAGTTCAGGGTGTCTAAGAAAGTCAGTCTAGCTTTTTGATTTGTCCAAATTAGACATTGGAGGCCAGATCTACAAGGGTTTGAAGTTGGGAGGTGGTTACTTGATCCGAGAGGTAGCTATATTTTTGGAGCATTTTGGGTCAAATCTAATCCTTCCATCATGTCCAAAAGGCCCAAGAACCTAAATATTGACTATCAATTTGTTAGATTGTGAGCACTTTGCCCTGGGCCCTCATTTAAAAAAAAAAAAAAAAAAAAACCATCCTACCTGTTGCCTATAGAATTAGAATATTTTGCAAAGTTTTAAAAAATACCCTTGCATAGGTACATTTTTTTTTTTTGCAAATAAAAAAAATTAAAATATATATTTATAAATTTTTTGCAATTTTTCTCTAATGTATTGAAGCATTTTTTAAATTAAAAATCAAAAAACATTTTGGAGGTACTTGGGTACCTAACAAGTACCCTGTGCAGGGCCTGTCAAGAGGTACCCACAACTAGTGGAGAGCCCGTAAGGCTTGGGCCCATGTGCCCTTGTGGTAGGGATATACCCCTCGCGTACCTACATACAAGCCTTTGGCCTTTATAAAAAAACATTATTTTAATAAATATATATATCAATTGTACCTTGGCCTATCTGGCCTGATCCACCACTTTTGGTGGTATTTTTGGCATTTCTGCCAATTCTGGCAGATCTTCATATTTGGCGATGAATTTAGTAGAGAAATTTTAATATTGTCCAGATCTGCCATTTCTGACAGAAGTTTTAGCAACTCTGCCATTTTTGGCAGCCTTCCAACTTTAGCAAAGTATTTGGCAGTTCGCCAAATCTAGAGGCTTTTTTGGAGGCTCCACTATTCTAACAAGGTTCTAAATTTATCTGAAGACAACTACATCTAGTGGAGTTCTAGTTTTATCTAGCGGCATCTCTAAATTTGGCAGCAATTCTGCCAAATTTAGATGTAGATGAATTTTCAATTTTTGCCTCCCCTCCAGAATGTAGTTTTATTTTTGCACCTAAACTTTAGAGGCATGTATCTTAGTCATATTGGCTTCATTTTTGGAGCAATTTTTTTTTAAAATTTCAGGCAAAATTTCAGAGGCTTCATAGTGGTGTAGACAAATTTTGATTTTAGTGCCTAGTTTTTCTAGAAATTATAGATTTCCAAACATGTTGCTAAGCAATTCTCGTTTTGGGAACTTCTAGGGGCCTGTTTGGGGTCATATGGTAACATTTTTGTGTGGATTTTTTGAAAGTGCATATTTCTTTATGTACTACATAGTGATGTAATCATATTGATTCAATTCTACACAAAAATTATACTTTCAATTTATGTCCTAATTTGGCATTTGCATGTACTAAGATCAAAAGATCACTTTGTTGTTTTAGCTAGTGACAATTGTAATTGCACTAAGTATAAAGTGCCAAGATCATATATTGTTGTGGGGGATCATTGATTGAGTGACTTTTGGGGGGGGGGGTGTTGTGTGGTTATGTTCATCTTCTCTTAGAGTTTTCATTTGTGCTCTTGCCATGGGTTATCCTAAGTTCCCTCATTTGACTTCATATAACTATGCAAGATGGAAATCAAATGCATGGAATGCCTTGATGAGTAAGGGGTATGCACCTTGAATCACAAATCCTAAACCTAAACCAAAGGATGGTAAAGCAAGGATGGAATGGCTCATTAACAATTCTAAGGCACTTGGATATCTAAGTACATTTGTTTTACTTGACCTTCTTTATCATATTGATAAGTGTACTACACCTATGGAGGCTTGGCAAAAACTTGCACAATTGTATGGTCAAACTGATGAGATTAGAGGATATCAAATTGATAATGATCTCACTACTCTAGATCCAAAATGTTTTGACAATATCCAAGACTATGTAACAAAAGTTAATGAACTAAGGGCACAACTCAAAGAATGTGGTATTGATAAGAAGGATGCACAATTGGTCTTCAATGTATTAGGCAAACTTCCTTCTAAATATGCAGCATTTGTTTCTAGTTTTCATACTTATCGATTAACTATGGGAAAGGCCTACACTATTGCATCATTTGAGTCATTTTTAGAAATATTGATGCTTGAATAGGCAAAGTTAATCACAATGGGTATTCTCAAGCCATCCAAGTCACAAGCTTTGGTGGCTAGTCAACCACAAAGTGAGAAGGGGTCTAGTAATCTTGAAAAGAAACAAAATAAGAAAAAGAATAAGCCACAACAAAAAACAACACAATCAAATTTTGAATCTCTCACAAGGGGAATCACTTAAGAAGGAGAAACCTAAATGTGCATATTGCAAGAAATTAGGGCATGATGAACAAAAATGTTATTTAAAATATATTGATGAGTTGAAACATCTTCTAAAGAAGACTCAAATCAATTCACCTTCAAATATGTTAGGGGATTCATCATCTTCTTCTTCATCTTCAAAGTGAGAGAGACAGAAGGGGAAAACACTTGTTATAGTTGCAAATTCTGAGTCAGGAAGATGGATTCTTGATTCTAGAGCTTCACATCATATGGTTCATCATGGAGTATGTTCTCTTCATTTGAGACTTGTTCATCACCACACATCCTGATGGATAACACACATATGCGTGCTTTCGGGACTATTGAAATAGATGAAGGATCATTCAATGATGTCCTTTGTGTGTCTTCATTGTCAACCAATATTGTTTCTATCATATCACACATTATCGAGTAGGGAAGAGTGTTGAGTTCACACCAAATTATGTGATTATTCTGGATATGCATAGCAAAGATATTGTTGCAATTGGGGAGGTAGATAATCAATCTCAAGTGTACACCTCACATTTTACTCCCATTGTTCCTCTGGTTCATGTACACACTCAGGCATCTAGTGTGGACACTTTTGAGGAGATGTGTAACATACTAACTATCTAAACAGGCTTAAAACAAATACTTACCAAGAGATAAATAATGATATGAATCATTAAAATGAAAAAGATTGAACTTCTATTTTTTTAATTAAAATATTCTCAAGGAATCAAAATACATCATATAAACATAACTTCCTTTCTGAATATACATGTATTAATTTACAGAATCAAAATTTTGTCTTTCAATTACAATATCATCACTTGATAAAATTTACATAGTTTATGAAATACAATTCACATATCAAATATGTATGTTGCATCTGGAATTCTGATATCCATATCGCAAGTCTCTACGAGTCTTTTGCTGGAGAGATAGAGAGAGCATCTTCCGAGTGCTTTACCTCCAACCATAGACTGGCGGTCCCCCACTCACCTTCCAACTGGAAGTGGCCCTACCCTTCACGAAGAGTATAGACATAAGGTAACCAACTGGTATTTTCCATCTGAGTACTGGTGTTGTATCCTACATAATGCTATCGATCACACAACTCTAGACAATCCTCTAGCTAAGTATGATCATACCGACAAGTTATGAAATCTAGACACTGCGAACCAACTAATGCATGCAAAGACGTATGCATTACTTTTCCAAAGATTCTATATAATTATATGTTTAAAGTAAACATAGTCATAATGTCCACCCACGTCTAACTCGACTTGGACACTTTCACATCCTATTGTTTGACTTAGTCAACTTGGTTCATTTGATAAATGGTTAGCAATAGAGTCTTATCTAACTCAAATTTTAGTCTACTTGACTTAGATTAATTTCATGATCCTGTCATTCATACTACAAGGCTTTATGGATTGACTATCCATCCAAAAGTACATCTTTGCATACTTGCACAATCTGAGGTCTACGACTTATCGACATCTACTCATTGATTCCATAACTCAAGTCGATTATAATAAAACAATTTGGTTTCTTTATAAAGAAATATCACCACTGACTAAGTAGAAACTTCTTTAGACAAGTCTAATACAAACATTAAAACTCAGGGTTCTCGACCCTTCGTTGTCGACCAATATAAAATAGATATAAGTAAGGTTATGATATTCGACATGGTTGTAATTAACCATAACCCTTCGGGTTCTCTTTCGAGTAATGGTAAGTTTGTAAGTATTATTTACATAATAACAAATATGATCGAAGATAAATTACTCTATCAAAATATTCTTCTTGTTTAGTGTGAACCCTTTGTAATTAAAGAAGTCAAATCCGAAGAATAGAACAATCAATATTCTTTCAAAATCAATGTTATATATTTCGCATTGAAACATAATTTAAAACTATCTCATAAATCCAATAGCTTGACTACGGTTTCCACACCATGTTTATGTAAAGTTTGATAATGAATTATATATCATAGAACTAAGAGGTTCTCGGGTTCTCATTAACCCCCGAGTGTTTTGTTATCACTGAGAACAGGTTGTAGTACAATTTTGTATATCAAAACATAGATAGTAAGATAAAACTACACTTATTTACGTATTAAGAATATAGAAATAAACATATATCTTTTGTTATTGTCTAAATACTCTACACAGAAAGATATATCTGGTTTAACTAAGATTCGATATGCATACTCACAACAAACTGGTATCTATGAACTTATATAATAATGTATATTATGTTCATGTGCTCTATGTTTACTACTACTTAAGATATCTCTACGTTAAAATCTTTATAATCTGTGATATTACACACATTAATATTGATATCCCTACATTCTTATAGGAGAATAAACTACTATTATCAAACGAGTTTCGTTCAACATGCATTTTAGAAGAAAACATAAGAAAATAGGCTTGGTTCTTTCCTGAGCACACCTCCACACTATAATATAGGAGATGTTTAGACTATACCCTATCGATTGCACTGATATTCTCATGTCGACCTATGCCCTTCTCTTCTCTGCTACTCCTCGCTCTTTAAACTGCATTCACTGTATTCTTCTATCTCATGATCACCCTCTCTATATTCTCCTATCGGCTCAAGATATATGCCTTGTTAAGACTCCACTCACCGTGGGTTTAACCACTTTGCAATCCTAATATTACTCTTTGATTGAGCATGCAAGTTGAGGGGGAACATGGTAATAAAACACCACTCCTTTCCACTCAATGACATCCCTATAATTATTCATTGGTTTAAGAAATAGTTAAGAGGTGAACGCCTCTTCTTAAAGAATGATGTTATCATTTAAAACCCACTATCTTCGAACTCCACTCAAGGATATTTACTTATTATTATCTAAAAACATAGATATTATTAACAATAGTGACTATGAGAATGCAACGTATACTTACATTGCCTCACACATTAAGCACAATATGTGATTGGGTCGAGAAATTCTCCCCTTCATGTATTAGTGGAAACCGAGTTGATTTCGCTTTGACAAAATATGAAAATTTGACATTAAAAACTTTCTATAGGAAACACAATTTTAATTTCTTCCAACTACGTCAATGCAGATGCAAACATATTCTTGTTTACGATGCAAAGAACAACGTTTCGACAAAAAGATCACCTTAGTCGTAAAACGACTAATGTTCAACCTTGCCAACATTGAATTCGCAAAAATGACTAAGCTGACATTAAAAACACGTTAAAAAGACTCGAAGCGACATCGACAACTTGTCAAGTTGAAAAATAAACTTAAACCAACTTGATTAAGCATGACTTACCTTAATCAACAAGGGTTCACTAAACTAAAAATACACTATACTCAGACGGCAAATGAACTGTTCAAAACCAAATGTCTATTCTCCTCTCCTCAGAAGATACTTTCTCTTTCTTGGAGAGTGGTTGAAACCTGTTTTCCTGAATACAACTTGCAATCACCAAACCAGGATTAGTGCATCATTAGTCCATTCACAAATCTTATGAATAACAAATCAAAACCTCATAACATAAATTTCTAAATTATTCAATCACATATATTATACTTAATCACATGAACTGATATTTAAGAAATCAATGATTTACTCTGACATTATATCTTAATGTCTAAAAATTTATCCATAAAATTCACTACTAATCACTTGAAAGTAAATAGTAAAATCAAAGCCAAAATTTGGGATGTAACATATCTCTCCCCTAAAGATTCATCGCCCTCTATGATTCAATGTATCAGAACATAATTTAAAACAAGTTTTTTTAAATTGTTTAAAACATGAAATAAATGAGGAAATCTTTGATAGAACTCATGGTAATCCTCCCATGAAGCACTATCTTTTTCATACTGGTCCCATTAGACCTTGCACTGCATAACTTCTCTATTACGCAAGTGGAGTTTGCATGTTTCGAGCACCTTGAGAGGCTCGATCGTGACCACTCCTGGGTCATGCATCTGTAATGCATTCCAATTAAGAATATGGTTATCTCCTGCAATATACTTTTTCAAATAAGAAACATGAAAAACATTATGCATTCTAAATAAAGTTGGTGGTAGAGCAATTCTGTAGGCAACTGGATTGACCACTTCGAGTACTTCGAAGGGTCCTACATAACGAGAAGCTAATTTGGAAGACTTTCCAAATTTTATAGAACTTTTATGTGGTTTGACCCTCAAAAGGACTTTTTCTCCAATAGAGAATTGTTTCGGTATTCACTTGGTATCAACATAACTTTTTTTGTCTATCATTGGCTTCTGCCAATCTCTTTTTTATCATTTTTTTTTCTATTTCTGCTAGCATTTCTGGACCAATGCTAATCCTATCTTCTAGCTTATCTCGGCTTATAGGAGTTTCGTATCTTCTTCCATACAATGCTTCAAATGGTGCCATTTTGATAGCAGAATGGTAGGAGTTGTTATAAGCAAATTCCACAAGCGGTAAATATTCCTCCCACTTGTATTGTTGATCCACGCAATACATTTGTAACAAATCTTCTAGAACTTGGTTAACTCTCTCAGTTTGACCATCTGTTTTAGGATGATAAGTTGTACTCACATTAATCTTAGTTCCTAGCACTGAAAATAAGGTTTTCCAAAACATTGACATCATGCATGCATCTCTATCTGAGATAATCTTCTCAAGAACTTCATGTAATCTAAACACTTCTTGAACAAATTTGTGAGCTAATACTGGTGCATCAGTTAAATTTCTAGGTATGAAATGAGCTAGCTTTGTGAGTTTATCTACCACTACTAAAGTTGCATTATGTCTGTCTCTAGACATTGGAAGAGCTTGAACAAAATCCATACTTATGATTTGCCACTTCCATTCTGGTATATCATGTGGATACAAAAGTCCTGCGGGATGCTGATGTTCTGCTTTAACTCTCTAGCATTCTAGGCAACTTGCCACAAATCTTGCAGCATCGTTCTTTATTCCTTTCTATAAATAAAGAGGTTTTATATCTACTAGAAATTTGGTTACTTCTGGATGTCTTGAGTATGGTGCGGAATGAACTTCTTTCCACACAAGATTCCTTAGTTTGGAAGAATTAGGAACATACATTCTTCCTCTGTACCTTAACAGTCCATCAGATTCAAAATGAAACCCATCATACCTTGAATCTTGAAGATTTACCATAAGAGCTTGCTTAACTTGCTCATAGTATTCATCACCTAGTAAATTTTGCAACACTAAATCCTTAAAATTTGCATGAATAGAGACAATTGAAGAAATATGTCTCCACCGACTCAAAGCATCTGCTACTCTGTTCTCTTTACCTTTGATATAACTTCTCTCAAAGTCATAGTCGGATATCAACTCCAACCATCTCCTTTGTCAAGCATTCAAATGAGGTTGAGAAAATATATACTTGAGAATTTGATGATCTAACTTTAGCACAAAGGTTTTCCCTAACAAATAGTGACGCCACACTTCCAAAGCATGCGTAACTGCTGCCAATTCTAAATCATGTGGAGCATAATTTTTCTCATAGGATTTTAACTTTCTAGACTCATAGGCTATCATTCGTCCATCTTGCATAAGCACTCCCCCTAAACCTTCTCCTAAGGCATCAGTTATTACCTCAAATTGACCTTCGGGATCGGGAACTTTCAGAATTGGTGTCGTTGTCAATTTTTCTTTTAATTGATCAAATGCCTCTTGACATTTTTCTAGCCAATCAAAATGTTTCCCTTTCCTTTGCAATGAAGTGATTGGACTTGCAATTTTGGAGAAATTCAGAACAAACTTTTTGTAGTATCCTGCCATTCCCATGAAGTTACGTACTTCATGCACATTCTTAGGTATAGGCCAATCTAGGATAGTTTTGGTCTTCGCTGGGTCTACAGAAATTCCTTTAGCAAAAATTATGTGTCCTAGATACTATATTTTCTCTTGGAAGAATGAACACTTATGAAGTTTTCCATATAACTTATGCTCTCTCAACCGCTGCAATACTATTCACAAATGTTGCAAATGTTCTTCTTCATTCTTAGAATATATAAGAATATCATCAAGAAAAAATAGAACAAACTTGTCCAAGCAATCTCTAAACACACTATTCATCAGATTCATGAATGCGGTAAGGGCATTCGTAAGTCCAAATGGTAACATTGTAAACTCATAGTGCCCATATCTTGTTCTAAAAGCTATTTTTTTGGGTATCTTCATCCTTCAATCTTGATTGATGATATCCCAATTGTAAATCGATCTTTGAAAACATAGAAGCTCCACGCATTTGATCAAAAAGATCATCTATACGCAGTAATTGATACTTATTCTTTATCATTGCTTTATTGAGCATACGATAATCTATACATAGACATAAAATTCCATCTTTCTTTTTAACAAAGATTACTGGAGCACCCCATGGAGAAACACTAGGCCTAATCAAACATTTAGCCAACAATTCTTGCAATTAGGCTTTTAATTCCATCAATTCTGTAGTAGTCATATAGTAAGGTGCTTTTGATATTGGCTCAGATCCTAGTTTAATATCAATTTCAAAATCAAATACTCTTTTGGGTGGTAGACCTGGAAGTTCCTCTGGAAAACATCTTGGAAATCTCGAAGAATAGGATAACTTTCTTCAAAAGGCACACTTTGCTTTCCAAGACTTTCCTCAATTTGTTCCATTTTTACTATAAAGAGTTGACACCCTTTTCATCTAGCCCTTTTCAATTGCTTAGCAAAGATTGGTTGAATCTTGACCTCTCTTTGAATACCTTGCAAAAAGACCTTATTTCCCACATCATCTAAACACTCAACTGTTTTTGAAAAATAATCAACATTGGCTCTATGTTTCCACAACCAATTTATTCCTAAGACAACATCATAAGAACCTAAGGGAGCTACGTATAAATTCACCTCAGTTGAAAAACTAGAGAGATCAATCTTAGCTTCAAACAAACATTTCTCTACCTGAGCCTTAGATTGGTTAGAATATTCTATTGACCAAGGTTTAGCCATATAACCAACTCTTCTAGGAAACTTATTCAATATCCTAGGAGAAATAAAAATTTTAGTTACTCCAGTATCTGCAATCAAAATAGAGGTAGGGACTCCAAACAAGGTACCTGTCATCTCTATAGGAGTGATCTGATACTCCGCTTGGCGATTGTCCAATGTTGCATGAATCCTTTGTTGAATTGCTACTTGTTGGGTAGGTAAAGCATTACCTCTATGCTGACCACCCTAGTTCTTGGTTGGGCATTGATTGGCATAATGGTCACCTCCACAAGTAAAGCATCCTCCAAGAGGTCCTCTCTTTTCAGTTGTCTTGCTAGCATTATCCTCATTGCTCTTGAAGTTACCATTCTTCCTTTCATTGCCAAATCCACTCTTATACTTCTTGGTTCCTTTGCGATTTCTCCTTTTCTCATAATTATTAGCATTCCTTCTCTTGGAAGTTTGGGAAGTTTGAGTCTTACCTGTCGCGATAAACTGATATGGACTTCAAATTTTTCTCCTACTTAATGGCCTTCTCATAAACTTGATCCATTGTCATAGGACCATGCACATCCACTTCACCACCAATCTGGGCATTCAGACCCATGATGAATTTCCTAATTAAAAATCTTTCATCCTTCTGATATTGAGGTATGTACTTCAGAAGATGAGTAAACTTCTCTCCATACTTGACTATTGGCATATCCCCTTGACGTAAATATTGAAAATCTATCAACTTCTGATCAAAAAAATTTGTGGCAACCACCTTTTACGAAATAGTTTAACAAACTCATCCTCAGTTAGCTTTAAGGAACTTAATCCTAATTCCATCTTCTTGTTCATCCACCAAGTAGATGCTTCTCCTGCCAACTGATAGGCTCCCCATACTGCTTTGGTTATTTTTGAATAATTTCTTATCTCAAAATACTTTTCCATGTCCGTTAACCAAGCCTCGGCAACATCTCCAGTCACTATTCCATCAGACTTAGGTGGTGTGACTTTCTTCATATCTTTAGACAATTCTAAAATATCCCTTACTTCTCTTTGGGGTCTATGATTATCAGGATTCTCACTACTTGCACTATGCTCTTGATGATTTTCTTCACTCAATCCATGAGAGATCTCATTTCCTCCTTCATGATTCCCTTGATCTCTTAGTTTCTTCTCTAACGTACCAAGTCTCTCTTTGGTTTCTGTAAGCATAGCTAAAATTTGATCTAACTTTTCCATTGGATTAACTGGAGGGTTATTCTCTTCTTGACTTTCACCTTGATTTTGTTGGATCTAGGGCATACAACTGAGAGGGGGGGGGGGGTGAATCAGTTGTATAGAACTTCTTCTATTTCAAACACTTAATTCTCTGTTGTTAGTTAGCAGCATATCAAATAATCATTCATGGAAGCATAATACATAAACATAAGAGCAGATAAGCATTAACACATTGAACACCAAGATTTTGACGTGGAAAACCCGGTTAAGGGAAAAACCACGGGGTGATTAACCCAAGAATTATTCTCTGTTAGAAGAATAAAGAAAAATGAATGGCACATGCCAATGAGGGCTCACTGCCCGAGCACACTGCTCACAAAGAGGCCCACTGCCTACAAGGAGACACACTGTCTACAAAGTGATAAAAATCACAGTCTTGAACTGGAGAATGACATCTCTACCATGTCCGGATCAGTTCCAATTAAGCCCAACAATCTCTGCTCTGCCTTTCGCACCTTTCTTCACTATATCATGCTCATCCACATGCCACACACTGAAATGAATTCACAAATCATTATTTATACAAGACATCGACTTAGGAACAAGCATCTAAGTCGGCAAACAACCATAGGAGTATCCGCAAGATGAATAACACATCCGGTCGGCTATCACAAGAACATTCGCAGGATGAACAACTCATCCGGTCGGCTAAACAGAGCAATAACTTCATCCGGAAGAATAACTTCAATTCCGGGCTCTACCATCAATGCGGACCAACAACACAACCTAAACATGATTCAAGAACCTTCACAAGTCTGTCTGAATGTCCGGATACATCCGCACTTCCTCTGCTTACTGGGATCTCTTGTCTTCCTCATCCAGAACTTCAAGAACACAGTCTGTCGCCACTGTCATAATGCAAGAGGTACTTCCGGACCTCCAAATCACACACAAATCAGGATGACACATCACAAGGACATCTCAAACACTCCTTCCAATCCGCAGATTATGATAATACAATTCCGGACCTCACCGGACCTTTTTGTGATCCTCTGTCACCTCCGGATACTTGCCGGACCCGGTTCTATACCGGCAGCCACAACGCCTTCAGATCTTCATGCGAACCTCTAAAATCTTAACTGTAGCATCTCAAGACTCATATCTACTAACCCTTTAATCCGCATCCTCCGGTTCTCAACCTATACAGTACATTTACCTTCTTCTCATCACTGTTCTTCACTGTTCCTGACTGAGTCTAATTTTCTCAATATCCTCAGCACACAGCTCATCAAGTCCTTCTTGTCAATGCAATATGAGTATGTTGACATCAATGACAACACTGGCTCACCTCATACTTGCAACAATCTCCCCCTTTGTCATTGATGGCAACATATGATGTGAAAAACCATCAAGACAAGAACTTCTCTTTTCTGTCACAGCTCCCCCTATCAACAACAACTCTTCACATGTCTTCCTTTGCTGCTCCCCCTTTGATCATCAACCACTTGTTTTTCACATGTCTTCTCTCCCCCTTTGACATCAATGGCAAAGGGCTCATACTTGCAACTCTCATGCATCAGAATAATACCAGCTGCTCCCCCTTAGTTGCAGCTCCCCATTAGTCCGGATCACAAGATATGACTGTGATAGCCACCGGACTGATGCACATCAGTGCATCTTAGTTCATCACCGGAGGGGCCATGACCCCTAACTTCTCCCGGAGATATTCAAAAGAGTCCTTGGGAAGAGGTTTTGTAAAGATATCTGCAATCTGATCCTTGGAGGGAACATACTCCAATCTGACTTCTTCCTTGTTTACTTGTTCTCTCAAAAAGTGAAATTTGATAGATATGTGCTTAGTCTTAGAATGCAATACCGGATTCTTGGAAATATTAATTGCACTTGAATTATCACAAAAAATTGTGATAGGCTCCTCATATTCAACTTTGATGTCTCTTAACATCTGCTTCATCCATAAGATTTGAGTGCAACTACCTGCTGCTGCAATGTATTCTGCTTCAGTTGTAGACAGAGATATTGCATCTTGTTTCTTGCTTAGCCAAGAAACCAATCTCTTCCCCAAAAAGAATGCTCCACCACTAGTGCTCTTCCGGTCATCCACATCTCCTGCCCAATCTGCATCTGTGTAAGCATGAAGAGAGAAATCCGGATCTCTAGGATACCAAAGACCATACTCAACTGTTCCTTTCAAGTATCTAAAAATTCTTTTGATTGCCATAACATGAGATTCTCTAGGATCAGCCTGGAATCTTGCCACAAGACCAACAGCTTGCATTATATCTGGTCTAGTTTGAGTGAGATACAACAATCCACCAATCATTGATCTATACTTTGTCTGATCTGTCTTTGGAGAATCATCATCTTTGCTTAACTTACATCCGGTTGCCATAGGAGTGTTCATAGGCTTTGAGTCTTCCATACCAAATTTTTTTAACAATTCTTTCACATATTTGGTCTGAGAGATGAAGATCCCTTCTTTTGTTTGAGTAATTTGCAGACCCAAGAAGAAATTCATTTCACCAAGCATAGACATTTCAAACTCACTTTTCATCTGATTTGCAAAAGTTTTACACATACTATCTCTTCCTCCAAAAATGATATCATCCACAAACACTTCAACAATCAGAATGTTTTCATGATCAATTTTGAAATATAAGTTGCTGTCAGCGGTACCTTTGTTGAATCCAATCTGCACAAGATGCTTATCCAACCTTTCATACCATGCTCTTGGGGCTTGCTTCAATCCATACAAAGCTTTCTTCAATTTGCAGACCATATCATTATTATCTGACAATTGAAATCCATCCGGTTGTTCAATGTAAACTTCTTCTTCCAAATCACCATTTAGGAAGGCAGACTTGACATCCATCTGATATACCTTGAAGTCTTTGAAGGCAGCAAATGCAAGAAGTAAT
Source organism: Cunninghamia lanceolata (assembly GCA_027924645.1). Classification (NCBI taxonomy): domain Eukaryota; kingdom Viridiplantae; phylum Streptophyta; class Pinopsida; order Cupressales; family Cupressaceae; genus Cunninghamia; species Cunninghamia lanceolata. The sequence goes on along the minus strand of BSBN01001578.1, from coordinate 543,418 downwards.
CTGACTGCTTCAATTCTTGCTACCGGAGCAAAAGTCTCTTCAAAGTCAATTCCTTCTATTTGAGAGTAGCCTTTGCAGACCAATCTAGCTTTGTTTCTGATTACTTCACCAGCTTCATTTAGTTTGTTCCGGAAGACCCACTTGGTTCCAATTACATTCCTGTCTCTAGGTCTGGGAACAAGATCCCAAGTATGATTTTTCTCAATTTGCATCAGTTCATCTTCCATTGCTTTGGTCCAGTTTTCATCATTGCAGGCTTCATTTATTGTTTTAGGTTCAATCTTTGAAATCAGACAACATTCATTCTGATCTTGAGCAATATTCCTTCTAGTTTGTACACCTTTGCTTCTGTCACCTATGATCTGATCTTCAGAGTGATTCAGTCTTACATACCTTGGAATTTTGGGAGTATCCAGTACTGCTGTTTCTTGATCAGGCTCATTCAAACCTAACTCTTCTTCCTGATTTACCGGATCAGGCTGACTCTGTTTCACCGGAGAGGATTGAGGTCCTTGAACACTATCTTGGTCATCTTCATCAAATTCATAAAATCTTGAAGGCTTCTCAATTCCTTCATCAACCTTTACATTGGTGCTTTCTATCATCTTCCTCAATCTCTTATTGTAACACCGGTATGCTTTGCTTTGAGTGGAGTAGCCCAAGAAAATTCCTTCATCACTTCTAGCATCAAACTTTCCTAGATCTTCATCTCTTTTAATATAACACTTGCTACCAAATACCCTGAAATATTTCACAGTAGGAGTGATGCCAAACCAAAGTTCATAGGGGGTCTTACCGGTGTTGTTTCTGATTTGAACTCGATTGAGAGTGTAGACTGCAGTGCTGATAGCTTCTTTCCAAAACATTTGAGGAACATTTGCTTCCAACATCATTGTCCTAGCAGCTTCCTGGATGGTCCGGTTCTTTCTCTCAACTACTCCATTCTACTGTGGAGTCTTAGGAGCAGACAACTGTCTCCTTATACCCTGTTTCTCACAAAAGTCAATGAATTCACCAGATGTAAATTCACCACCTCTATCAGACCTTAGACACTTTAGTTTCAATCCGGTTTGATTCTCCACCATAGCTTTGAAGATTTTGAACTTCTCAAAAGCTTCTGATTTTTCTTTTAGAAAGGTAACCCACATCATCCGGGAATGATCATCAATTAACAACATGAAATATCTATCACCTTGCAGACTCTTGATTCTTGTCGGACCACATAGATCAGTATGTACTAATTCCAACAATCCGGTAGAAGACTGATCTTTGCTTTTAAAAGAAACTCTGCTTTGTTTGCCTAACTGACATTCTTTACACACACTGTTTGTAGGTTTTATCAACTTTTGAAGATCTCTCATAGCCTGAGTATTGCTTATTTTGATGATGTTATCAAAATTTACATGACACATTCTTCTATGCCATAACCAACTCTGATCAATTTGAACAAACAAACAACTTTTATTTGAACCAACCAGATGAAAGATGTTACCTCTTGTCTGAGTACCGGATGCAATTTCAGTTCCGGAGCTTGTAAAGATTCTGCATTTTCCATTCTTGAACCGGAGATCATAGCCTTTGTCCACTAACTGACCAACACTAAGAAGATTGTGCTTCAATCCTTCAACATATAGTACATTACCTGTTTTGCTCTTACCATCAAAGGAAATAGTTCCCCTACCTCTGATTCTGCCAGCAGAATTGTCACCAAACTTTACCATTCCTCCTTCATATCTTTCCAAGTCTAAGAACTTATTCTTGTCACCAGTCATATGGTGAGAGCATCCACTGTCAATAACCCAATCATCCTTTTCTTCCACTTGAGCAGCCAAGGCTTTTTCAACAACTTTGTGATTGACAGATTCAGAGAGCAAGGAATCTTCTTCCTTGATGGCTATAAACACCCACTCATTTCCGGATTTGCTTCCTGGATCTGATTCATCATCTGTTACTCCTTCATTGTCATCTTCTTCATGAACATAATAGCAATTCTTTTGAAACCTTTGTCTGTGAGTATTAGATCTTGCAGATCTCTCCGGACATCTTGAGGCAAAATGACCAATCTTATTGCAGTTAAAACACTTAAAGGGTAGTTTTCCTTCATACTTACCGGATCCTCTTGGCAGTCTCTTTGCAATGAGGGCTTCAAGTTGAGCTGTTTCTGCTTCTTCTTCTTCCATGTCTCTTCTTGCTTGATCATACCATGACATTTTCCTTGATGAGTTTTCACCCGGATCAAATCTCTGTTTGCCTTTCACATAGGCACTGGCTTTGAAAGCAGATTCAGTCTTGGGAGGATCATCTCCAAACTCGGTCATTTCAAATGCAGCTAGTTTGCCAGCCAGTTGTTCTCTTGTGACTGTTGTGTGGGCTCTGAATTCATCAATGGCAGCAACTTTGACTTTGTAGGCAGCGGGAAGGGATCTTAGGATTTTGCAGACAATCTCATTTTCATCTAGAGTTCCACCAGCATTTCTGATTCCACATACCAACTCATTTACTCTTGGCATAAAGGTAGTAATGTTTTCATCATCTCTCATTTTCAATCTTTCAAATTTCCCTTTCAGACTTTGCAACCTTGCACTTTTGACAAACTCATCTCCTTCATACAGAAGTTCCAGTTTAGTTAGGATCTCATATGCAGTTGGTAGGTCAATGACATTCGAGAGATCTGAGTCATTCAATGCGCTTAGAAGAGCTTCCTTGGTCCGCAGATTGTTTTCAGCTTCTGTGGTTTCATCTGGAGTTGTCGGACCACCTTGTGGGGGTATATATGGTTTTGAAATCATAGCCAAGTATGCTTTTCCCATACATTCCAAATGACACTTCATGCGACCTTTCCAGAGAGTGAAGTTGGTTCCATCGAACTTCGGACTATCCTTTTTGTATGACGACATCCTGGATCACCTCAAGCGGTTAAGCTCCTATCAGAGGAACTTGGCTCTGATACCAATTGTTGGATCTAGGGCATACAACTGAGAGGGGGGGGGGGTGAATCAGTTGTATAGAACTTCTTCTATTTCAAACACTTAATTCTCTGTTGTTAGTTAGCAGCATATCAAATAATCATTCATGGAAGCATAATACATAAACATAAGAGCAGATAAGCATTAACACATTGAACACCAAGATTTTGACGTGGAAAACCCGGTTAAGGGAAAAACCACGGGGTGATTAACCCAAGAATTATTCTCTAGTTAGAAGAATAAAGAAAAATGAATGGCACATGCCAATGAGGGCTCACTGCCCGAGCACACTGCTCACAAAGAGGCCCACTGCCTACAAGGAGACACACTGTCTACAAAGTGATAAAAATCACAGTCTTGAACTGGAGAATGACATCTCTACCATGTCCGGATCAGTTCCAATTAAGCCCAACAATCTCTGCTCTGCCTTTCGCACCTTTCTTCACTATATCATGCTCATCCACATGCCACACACTGAAATGAATTCACAAATCATTATTTATACAAGACATCGACTTAGGAACAAGCATCTAAGTCGGCAAACAACCATAGGAGTATCCGCAAGATGAATAACACATCCGGTCGGCTATCACAAGAACATTCGCAGGATGAACAACTCATCCGGTCGGCTAAACAGAGCAATAACTTCATCCGGAAGAATAACTTCAATTCCGGGCTCTACCATCAATGCGGACCAACAACACAACCTAAACATGATTCAAGAACCTTCACAAGTCTGTCTGAATGTCCGGATACATCCGCACTTCCTCTGCTTACTGGGATCTCTTGTCTTCCTCATCCGGAACTTCAAGAACACAGTCTGTCGCCACTGTCATAATGCAAGAGGTACTTCCGGACCTCCAAATCACACACAAATCAGGATGACACATCACAAGGACATCTCAAACACTCCTTCCAATCCGCAGATTATGATAATACAATTCCGGACCTCACCGGACCTTTTTGTGATCCTCTGTCACCTCCGGATACTTGCCGGACCCGGTTCTATACCGGCAGCCACAACGCCTTCAGATCTTCATGCGGACCTCTGAAATCTTAACTGTAGCATCTCAAGACTCATATCTACTAACCCTTTAATCTGCATCCTCCGGTTCTCAACCTATACAGTACATTTACCTTCTTCTCATCACTGTTCTTCACTGTTCCTGACTGAGTCTAATTTTCTCAATATCCTCAGCACACAGCTCATCAAGTCCTTCTTGTCAATGCAATATGAGTATGTTGACATCAATGACAACACTGGCTCACCTCATACTTGCAACAGATTTGTTCTTGTATGAACCATGATGTTGTTTTTCTCACACTCGAGATTATTAAGTTATCTATTAGTTTTTTTTTAAATTTAATGTGACTCATTAAATCAAAAACATAATTAACTCAAAAGTAAACATCAGATTGGTACAAAGTAATCTCATCTTTATTATAGTTTATTTTGGAGTAACTACATCCTTATTTGTACATATGACTCAATTTTCATAATCGAGGGGAGTATATCCCTCTGATTCACTATCAAATACAAGCACAATAATCTCAGAAGATGAGGGTATACAAGGGTCTCTCCTAATCATAGGTGTGTCCACATTCCAATTTGTAGACATATCTCTTGAGAGAGATAGTTGGTTGGATTTAGGTAGGGGTGAATAAGCTATGATCTTAGCTGCGATCTTAGCTACCTCTAAAATTTTCTTCTTTTCTCACTTAATTCGAGACATGGCATTATTGAGAGTTTTAGTATCACTAATCCATATTACATTGTCATAGTTGGTTCCTTCTATGGTTTTAACTATGGCCTCTCGTTCTTTCTTGGCTTTCAGGTAACACTCATTTTTGATAACTAACTTCATGGCAGTCATCTTGAGCCACATCATCCTGACACAAGAAGTCCAAACATTAGCTACCGATAAAGTTGGATAATAGGTTAGCATAGTGAACTCATAAGCCCTAGTGCTGAACCAGGTAGCTTTGATACCATATGTAACATACTAACTCTCTAACAAGGGTTAAAATAAATATTTACCAAGAGATAAATAAAGATATGAATCATTAAAATGAGAAAGAGTGAACTTTTTTTTTTAATTAAAATATTCTCAAGGAATCAAAATACATCATATAAACATAACTTCCTTTCTAAATATACATGTATTAATTTACAGAATCAACATTCTGTCTTTCAATTACAATATCTTCACTTGATAAAATGTACGTAGTTTATGAAATACAATTCACATATCAAATATGTATGCGGCCTCTGGAATTCTGATATCCATATTGCAAGTCTCTGCGAGTCTTCTGCTGGAGAGAGAGAGCATCTTCCAAGTGCTTTACCTCCAACCATAGACTAGTGGTCCCCCGCTCACCTTCCAACTGGAAGTGGCCCTACCCTTCACAAAGAGTATAGACATAAGGTAACCAACTAATATTTTCCATCTAAGTACTGGTGTTATATCCTACATTCGCTATCGATCATACAACTCTAGACAATCCTCTAGCTAAGTATGATCATACTGACAGGTTATGAAATTTGGATACGATGAATTGACTAATGCATGCAGAGACGTATACATTACTTTGGCCAAATATTCTATATAATTAGATGTTTAAAGTAAACATAGTTGTAATGCCCACCCACCTCTAACTCGACTTAGACACCATCACATCCTGCAGTTTGACTTGGTCAACTTGGTTCATTTGATAAATGGTTTAACAATGGAGTCTTATCTAACTTAAATTTTAGTCTACCTAACTTAGATTAATTCTCATGATCCTGTCATTCATACTATAAGGCTTTATGGATTAACTATCCATCCAAAAGTACCTCTTTACATACTTGCACAATCTAAGGTCTATGTCTTATTGACATCTACTCCTTGAGTCCATAACTCAAGTCGATTATAATAAAACAATTTGGTTTCTCTATAAATAAATATCACTACTGACTAAGTACAAACTTCTTTAGACAAGTCTAATACAAACATTAAAACTTAGGGTTCTCAACCCTTCGTTGTCGACCAATATAAAATAGATATAAGTAAGGTTATGATATTCAACATGGTTGTAATTAACCATAACCCTTCGGGTTCTCTTTCAAGTAATGGTAAGTTTGTAAGTATTATTTACATAATAACAAATATGATCGAAGATAAATTACTCTATCAAAATATTCTTCTTGTTTAGTTTGAACCCTTTGTAATTAAAGAAGTCAAATCCGAAGAATAGAATAATCGATATTCTTTCAAAATCAACGTTATCTATTTCATGTTGAAACATACTTTAAAACTATCTCATAAACCCAATAGCTTGACTACGGTTTCCACACCATGTTTACGTAAAGTTTGATAATGAATTCTATATCGCATAACTAAGAGGTTCTCGGGTTCTCATTAACCCCTAAATGTTTTGTTATCACCGAGAACAGGTTGGAGTACAATTTTGTAAATCAAAACATAGATAGTAAGATAAAACTACACTTATTTACATATTAAGAATATAGAAATAAATGTATATCTTTTGTTATTGTCTAAATACTCTACACAAAAAGATATATCTGGTTTAACTAAGATTCGATATGCATACTCACAACAAACTGGTATCTATGAACTTATATAATAATGTCTATTATGTTCATGTGCTCTATGTTTACTACTGCTTGTACAATATCTCTATGTTAAGGTCTTTATAATCTCTAATATTATACACATTACTATTGATATCCCTACATTCTCGTAGGAGAATAAACTACTATTATCAAACGAGTTTCGTTCAACATGTATTTTAGAAGAAAACATATGAAAATAGGCTCAGTTCTTACCTGAGCACGCCTTCACACTGTGATACATGAGATGTTTAGACTATAACCTATTGACTGCACTAATATTCTCACATCGACCTACGCCCTTCTCTTCTTTGTTACTCCTCACTCTTTAAACTGCATTCACTATATTCTTCTATCCTGTGATCACCCTCTCTCTATCCTCCTATCGGTTCAAGATATATGTCCTATTAAGACTCCACTAGCCGCAGGTTTAACCACTTTGCAAGCCTGATATTGCTCTTTGATTGAGCATGCAAGTTGAGGGGGAACGTGGTAATAAAACACCACTCAATGACATCCCTATAATTATTCCTTGGTTTAAGAAATAGTTAAGAGGTGAACGCCTCTTCTTAAAGAAGGTTGTTATCATTTAAAACCCATTATCTTCGAACTCCACTCAAGGATATTTACTTATTATAATCTAAAAACATAGATATTATTAACAATAGTGACTATGAGAATGCAATGTATACTTAAATTGCCTCACACATTAAGCACAATATGTGATTGGGTTGAGAAATTCTCCCCTTCACGTATTAGTGAAAACCGAGTTGATTTCGCTTTGACAAAATATGAAAATTCGACGTTAAAAACTTTCTATAAGAAACACAATTTTAATTTCTTCCAACTAAGTCAATGCAAACGCAAACATATTCTTGTTTATGACGCAAAGAACGATGTTTTGGAAAAAAGATCGCCTTAGTCGTAAAACGACTAACATTCAACCTTGACAACGTCGAATTTGCAAAAATGACTAGGTTGACGTTAAAAACACATTAAAAAGACTCTAAGCAGCATTGACAACTTGCTGAGTTGAAAAATAAACTTAAACCAACTTGATTAAGCACGACTTACCTTAATCGACAAGGTTTCACTAAACTAAAAATACACTATACTCAGACGACAAATGAACTGCTCAAAACCAAATGTCTATTCTCCTCTCCTTAGAAGATAGTCTCTCTCTTTCTTGGAGAGTGGTCGAAACCTGTTTGCCTGAATACAACTTGTAATCACCAAACCGAGATTAGTGCATCATTAGTCCATTCACAAATCTTATGAATAACAAATCAAAACCTCATAACCTAAATTTTTGAATTATTCAATCACATGTATTATACTTAATCACATGAACTAATATTTAAGAAATCAATTATTTACTCTGACATTATATCTTAATGTCTAAACATTTATCCATAAAATTCACTACTAATCACTTAAAAGTAAATAGTAAAATCAAAGCCAAAATTTGGGATGTAACGAGATGCAGTATGGTCATTTGAATCTTGGTGTTCTTTCATCAATTAAGGTTCTAGAGACATGTGTAGAAATTCTATCTCCTCCATCGTCTCTTGTTGCATCTATAGAGTTTAGTGTTGCTACATCTATGGTTTCCAGTGCTTCAGTGCAACAAGACATTCATTGTCTTCTAGATATAGCTACTTGGGATGAGTACTTGACAAGTGCTGCAGATTTGTTTTGTGAGTCATATCTTGCAAACTTGGAGGACACTATTGAGGATATCCATCTCCTCTTTAATGTTAGCTCTGATGGAGTTGGATGATCTTCTTTAGATGTGATAAGGGAACCTTCATACCCTCTTGTTATTTCTCCTCTTCATTTGTCGCAGTTTGGCATTAGGTTGGAGAACCTTGAGCAACATTCAGAGGATCCTTCATTGTCTTTGGATCATGTTTTACATTTGTTTCCACTAGGTTTTGGATTGTCACATTCTTTAGGTTGGCCTGAGACTTTTGAATTGATAGTGGCACCTTTCAACATCGACATGGAGACACTTGAGCAAAGTTCAAAGACTTCATACATCTTGAGTTTCCTTCCTTCATATTACTTTCAAGAATAGGAAGACATCCTACATACATCCTTGGCTTTGTTTCTTCCTAAGGGGAGGAATGTTGTTCAACGTTCTTAGATCATCTTCAACATTCATTGTCGAGCATCTACCATCAGTGCAAGAGATTCTACATTGAGGGGGGATACTTGGTCTCTATTCTTCTCTCTTATGGGGGGGATTTTTCCTCACATGGGGTGTTTCCTTTTCATACATTGGACAACATATTTTATGTGTTTTTTCTCTTTTGGAGAAGGGTTTTTTCGTACGGGTTTTTCTCCTTTTCTCCATTTGTGAGAGATTTGTTTTGTACATGGGTACCTAACATGGCCTTGTAGTCGGGACCCATCATTGCATCATTGCATCTTTGTATTTGTTTTGTTCTCCCTAATTTGCACTTAGGGGGTGTTGGTGTGAATGGGGTATATTACCTAACTGGTTCCTCATTAGGTCCTATTCACACTTGTTTAGTTAAGTTTACTTAGGGCATATTTAGGGTACAAAGGATACTTATCACTTTTTGTCTCATGTAATAAGATTAAGACACTTGTCATAATCTTATGTTGTCATATGTTTCACCTTGTTCTATATGACCAAGGGCTTCTCATTGTATTCTCATAATAATATTGATAAAATGTTGTATTTGCATTCTTTGATAGGAATGTAGTTTATTCTTGTCATATTGATCTTCTCATTTCTTTGTGCTTTCTATTAAGCCTCTAGATCTTGGGTGGCTATCTCCATAGCCAAATCTTACACACCCAATTCCCATTAGAACTAGATCTTTTGTAAAATAGATATTTTTATTTTACATGACTAATAACTTTCCAAATAACGATTACCTTTTATTTAAAAAGACATGCATTTCTTTTTAAATAAACTACATAACCTTTTCAATTTGCTTTTTAGTATACAATAATTAAATTAAATTGCATAACACCTTGTTCATTAAGATGTTTAATAATTAAAGGCTCTTTTCTAACTCATATAGCAAATCGGTTACTTTGAAAGCACTATACATGTATATTGAAAACCAAGCAAATGTAACATATAAAGTCTAGGTAAACGTATGCAAAGCATTCACACACACTTTACGTTTTTACACACAGCACAAAAATCTAGAATTGGCATTGATTTGGATCTTCGATTCACAAGGTTAAACAAGGAAAATAGATATTTTTATTTTAAATGACTAATCACTTTCCAAATAACTATTACCTTTTATTTAAAAAGACATGCATTTCCTTTTGAAAAAACTACAACCTTTTCAATTTCCTTTTAAGTATACAATAATTAAATTGCATAACACCTTATTCGTTAAGATGTTTAATAATTAAAATCTCTTTTCTAACTCATATAGCAAATTGGTTACTTTAAAAGCACTATACACGTATATTGAAAACCAAGCAAATGTAGCATATAAAGACTAAGTAAACGTATGCAAAGCATTCACACACACTATATGAGTTTACACATAGCACAAAAATTTAGAATCAACATTGATTTGGATCTTCGATTCAAGGGTTAAACAAGACACATCTCCCAACTCTCAACTAAGTGAAATGAGAAATTCAAGTATAAACATTTACAAATTGACCATCTCCGAATTAATAATTGTTGGGGAATTTGTGCTTGCACAATCAATGCAAATGTAAAGTGTATATGCACAATACAATAGTGCAAGCTGCATAATATAATCAAAGAGAAATAAAATCATGCAAAGTATACATAACATCTTGCAATTATGTCATATCCAATCATACTCAATATAAACCAATCATGGTATCAAAATGTGATAGAAATCGATCACAATAAATCATTAAACATCTCATAATAGTGAACTTAAACTAACTTAATATTAGCATATATCAATAAATTGGTAAAACTCTAAGTCAAATAGTCTTAATATATGATAATAATAATATACATGTCTCAAAATACATATTGAACATCTAAACGGTAATACAAAACATCGTAGAATAAGGCAAGGTACATACGCCTTTGGACCTTACATGATGACTAACTGTGTTGAAACTGGCAATCTAAGAAAAAAATATTACAAAGAGGACTTCACTGCAATTTTCGTGCCGATTAACATAAAATTTCATTGGCGCCGCCCGGACTTGAACCGGAGACCTTCAGTGTGTTAGACTGACGTGATAACCAACTACACCACGGCACCCGCGTTGAAAAAACTTATTTTTACCGATATTTTAATACAAAATAAATAAAATGCGCTGCAACTGCATAGGACTTTCCCGTGCTTGTTCTTCCGTGTGGTTGATTTTATATTAAATAACTATAACTTACTAATACGGTACGTTCAGCTCCGATAGCTCAGTTGGTTAGAGCACCCGTTTAGTAAGCGGGAGGTCTTGAGTTCAACTCTCAATCGGAGCACTTAAAAGTCTCATGTGATTGCTAGTTTAATGATATAAAACATTTTTGGATTTTCCTTTTATGCAAAAGGAAATGAAAATTACAAACACCCAAATTTTAAAGTTATTAGATTAAAATTGTTTTTATATAACTTTCATAATCAATTTTCTAATATTAATAAATATAAATTTTATTATTTTGAATAATAGGATAAGTTTTATTGATATGTGTCTCCAAAAATCTTGACATATTGTAATATTTATATCAAGATTAACTTTTTAATTTTTGAGTCCAACTTATTGACCCATATTTTATGAGTAGTGGTTCACACGAATCTATCTCTCATTAGAATGAATGGTCCGCTAAGCACTCATTGCATCTAGGTGATGCTCACAGGGGTGAAGAGACTTCTCAAGAGGTCCCCCATCTCAATATTACTCCAACTCAAGTATGCTTAACCTTAGAGCCTCCCTCAAGATCAAGCCCACTTAACTTGCTACCCAATTAGCAAAATCTCCAACAAATGTTGTGCCTTATAGACTAATAGAGCCCCTTTAGCTCATCCATTGACAAGTAAGAAATCTTTTATATTAGACCAAATAAGGAAAAGTTAGAATCTTATCATGATGGAGTATATCATCATGGAATGTAATATTAAGAAAATGGAAATGAAAGTTGGTGCATGGGTTAGAGAGGGGACTTTAGGTTTCCCATATTTGAAAGGAATTTTGGATTACAAATTACATTTTTATCTTAATTTATTTTAAAATTATAAAACAACATTTTTGTTTTTTATTCCCCTAAAAATATAAAAGTCGGGCCATAGTTTTCAATTGGCACGAGATTGTGTCCATACAAAGAGCACCTAAAATTTTGAAGTAATAGCTATTGAGAAAATTTAGAAGTCCCTCTTCCATAGGACCATTCTTAAGTTTTGTTAACTAACTTATGAAATATTATATTACTTCCTCATGAAAGATAGTATGGCAGTTCTTTGTTTAGATTTAGTTACTTTTTTAAATAGTATTGTATTGCTTGATGAATGTATAAAGAAAAAGATATGCTTCTAATATAAATAATTTAGGATAAATCAATTAAATAAATATGATAATTGAAATACTTCACAAAATTAAATAAATTTGATGTTGATTTGACTATGATAGGTGTTACCAATTGATTTGTCATTATATCAGAGCCCTTGATTCTTTCAAATGATCAATATTAGTTTAATAAAATTATTGTGTTTCATTATGGATCAATGCCCATGGAAATGATCTTCACACCTATGGATCTAAACTTTGTTCATAGATTTGAACTCTAGTGTGCAAAAATGATCCATCCTTTTAGTGTCTAGAATTTGTTTGTCTTGTTTTATGGAATCTGTATTTGTAAGAAAAGATAATGTTGATGAACACATTAGGAGTTTGCTAATGAGGATCTTCTCCTTTAGTCAAATCCCTATTTTTGATTTGATAGGTTGAGAACAATGATCAAAGACACACCAAGCAATCATGCAATATGCATAGACATGATGTGTAACTATTATTGTTGTGTTGATTCTATGATCTTTTGATGATGTAATGTGTAATAGAACTCTCATGTTATGCCATAAATGTGTGCTAGGTGATCTAATGAATTAGGGTTTTGTCCTTTTATACAATACCCTAACATACAATTTAACAATTTTTGCCCTCATGTTGATAAACAATGTCTACGGGGAAGGAACTAACTTGGACCCAATTTGATTTTTGAATTTAAAAATTTTGAAGTCAAATATATGCCCATAGATTAGATATGAGATAAGGAATAAATAATCTAGGGATTGGTTCTAAACTTTGGAGGTACATGAAGGTAGGATCAAGTTATGTTTAGTTTAATTGCTAACTCTTATGTAAATCATGACACTTGTACAGTAGCCATTGCATTAGGGATGTTCCAATCAAAATGAGTCCAAAACAAAGGGGAAAAGTATAGGCTATGCATTTTTTACCATTATATTTTGCCCCCACTTTGACTTGCATTTGAACTACTTTGAAGATGCATGTTAAAACAAATAAGCAATCAACATGAAAGTAGATATTTAGGGCACTTATAAAAAGGATATGATGAGGATGACAATTTGGTACATTATCCTCACAATGAACATTCCATTTAGAAACCTACAAAGCACATAAAAAGCTCCAATGAATAACATCTAATAAGCATTTGAAATAGGCATAATCAATTATTACTCAATAACGTCTACAATAAAAAATTAAAAGTAAACTAACATCCATGAGGCATGATAGGAAGTCATGTGATCATTTGGCATGATATAAATCCATGCAATCTGTTAGGCATGGTAGTAATCCATGTGATCCATTAGAATTCAAGAATAATAGGAATCCATGTGATCCATTAGGCATGGTAGGAAGTCATGTAATCTATTATGCACAACAAAAAACCATATGATCCATTAGGCATGGTAGGAAGTCAAATCCTTTAGATTGAGTTAGCAGTTGTAAAAGAAAGATGTTTGTTGAAGCTAGATGCAAATCGATGGTTGACTATGTCTAAATGTCTTTGGAGTGCAAGTCGACAATAAATGTCAATTTGATCTTTGATTGTTTTTTATGCTCGATGCTAACAAATGAAGACTAATGATTAATTCTTGCAAAAGGAGAAAATCTCATGTATTATTTTTTATACTTTTGTGAGTGATATTCGATCTATATGAAAGTATACTAGGATAATGTCTTTATATACAGAACCCTAGATGTAAAATTCAAATTGCACTCATGTTAATAAGTAATGATCAAATCCTGAAATTTTTGGCCATGACAAATATGAATTTGAATTTTTGCAAAAAGGATATGCAATCATGCCGGTGATTCAATTTAAGAGACAAGATCACAAGTGTAATGTAGTTTAGAGATAGGCAAACTAAAGGGAATTAATCAAGAAAACTCTAGACTAAAATATTGCATATCAAAGTGTAAGATTTAAATTTGGGATCAACAAACACACTAAAATAACTAAATAATACATTAAAATTATAAATTGAATCAAAGGGTTGTAGTTCAATTGGTTGAGCACAATTGGTGAGGGTAATGGTATGTTCCTTGATTACACTATCCACCAAGGTTCAAAACCCCCAAAAGTATGAATTATAAGGGATGAGGCCGGGATTGTGCCCTAGGTGACTTTGGCAGAATGGATATCCCTCAATATTTGGCTCTCAATTGAAGAGGTATTAGCATAGACTCATGCTCCAATATCCAGTAGCAAAATGATCTTGTGGAAATCCTCCATTAAAAAAAATTATAAATTGAAAATACCAATCTAAAATAATATAAAACAAATTAAAGTAAAGATATACAGTTTTAGATGTATGGTCATTTTTAATTTGTAAAGAGAATCTAAAATCAACAAAAAGAATGTGCTTTTAAAATTCAACAAGCATTGGAATACAACAAGGTTTGGTTTAGACAATTTGAAACTAGTTATTTATATGAATGTAAATAAAAATAATGTTAACATAAAATTGTAAAAAAATGGCTTATTGGAAATTTGAATTTTTTACATATAAATATATTTGAATATAAATGTGCACTTGAATATACATAAAATTAATGTTAATAATAAAATTGTAGTAAATTGGCTTCTTGTTGTACCCAATCAAAAAATTTGTTTCATTAAGGCATTTTGAACAAGTCTAGAAAATTTTTCGTCAAAAAATCAAAAAAGTAAAATTTCTAAAAATAGACGTCAAATTAGGTTTTCTGGGTGTCTTGAGATATGGATGCTGGCAAAACTTTCTAAAAATAGAATCTCTGACTCAGGTGTCATGCTTGATTCTCATTGGTCGATTTTGCTTCACGATTAGCACGGTCCAAACAGAATCTTCAAAAGGTCAAGTTTTCTCTATTGTGTCATTTTTGCTTTTTTCAGAAGGCGAAGCATGATGCTTAGAAGTCATCAACAGAGAAAGTTCATCTGCCAAAGCTCGTCGACGAGTTTTCAACGTTGTTTCAAGGACGTTGAACCGACAAACAGCGGTCGACTCGACAACGCACGCAAAACGATGCAAGATGGATCCAAGGTGGAATGAAAGGTTGAAAATTAGAAATTTGACTAAGTTTTGAGAATCCAGGCACCCCAGGTGACTTGGGGCACCCAACCTTTCAAGTGTTAGATTTTTTTTACATTTTTTGAGAAACGTCAAAAATGCTTCGGTCAACCTGTGTCCAGTTGGTCAAACTTGGTCAAAGTCAGTCAAAGCTGGGATTTCATCACAGATATGTTCAGACTGCTTAGATCACCCTCTATCCCGCCTCGATAGTCATTAGAACAACTGAAATCGAACATCGAATAGGAACTGTGGGCACGAAAAACGAGAAAAGGTACAAAATTTGAGTTTTCAAAAAAATTTCTAAGGCATGGCAAGATAGGCACCCCAGGTGACTTGGGGTGACCAAACTCACCAGAGTTAGTTTATTTTTGAAGTTTTCCCTGAAAAACGTGAATCTCCTTCCGTCAGCTCGGTCAGTTTTAGAGTAGATCAGTTTGGCACATTTCCCAAGGCAAACAGAGAGTACAGTCAGCTCAATTTTCATCAAGCCTGCCTATTTGCCAGATCATCAGACTCAGTTTTGTCCCAATTGACAAAAATTGACAGTCGAACATGGGTCCTCTGCCACCGGAATGCACACACAAATCGAAAAATGGAGCAAGTTGTAATTTTCAGAAAAATGGCTAAGTCTGGTGAAACCAGGCGCCCCAAGTGACTTGGGGCGCCCAACTTGACCAGAGTTAGAATTTTTCCTGTGTCTACAGTGTTTTCTGACAGTTTTGTTCCCAATCTTCGCCCATTGGCAGTTTTCAAGAAGTCGAACTTGGTCAAACGATGCCAGATCGTCAGTCGAAGGCTGGAAATGGAATCTTAGTTGATAGGTCTCCAAAAAATTAGGATCAGTCAGCTTTTTCAGTCAACGGTGACATTTTGCCACCTTGTTGAAGTCGAAGACAGACCATATTTAAGTCAAAATGAGTGTTGAACTGTCGAAAACGAAAGAAAATTGGCTAGCACTTCTTTCAACTCGCGTGTTCGATGACATCATCAAAAGAAGATATTTTTCATCATCTTACATATGAAGCCATAGGTAGCTACAAAATAGGGATTCTTCCTATTCGAAGACATCCACTTGGATTTGTGCTTTAAAAGTTGCTTTCTTCATGGATGAGGTCCAAGTTTTATTCTCACACAAATAAAGCTACTTTTTCGCCCTAAAGATCTATAAAGACAAGCATTTGGCTTCTTTATTTCATTATCTTTTACAAGTTGCATCCAGAGGAAAGATTTTTATTTTTGAAGACCCAAACGAAGTGTTTTTTCAGTGTTCTTCATAGTTTCGGGTTGAGGAAGCAGGGAGGCTCACTTTTCAGGGTCCTTGGTTCAAGGGGATCATTTTTTAGAAATTCGACCAAAGCTTTTTCAATTTTCGTCAAGATGGGTCCATCCAGAATATCATCCTCTTGAAGATTGGAGTTTTACTTTTTTCAGGAATCTGCTTTTTCCTGCTTTTTCGAGCAAATCTCTGCTTTTTCAAAATCCGACGATCTGGGTTGCTTCGAAACAGAATTGCCTACAAAACCCATGTGCCAGCTTTTTTGCTCAGAATCTACTTTTTTTCTAAAAATCAACAAGTAATTTTTAGCCATTTGTCCGAGATTTTTCTGACATAGGTGTGTTCACAGTCGATTTTCAAATCTTCCAGTATGCAGTACTCTCCAACACAAATCAGGCACAAAATGACGTTGGTTCACAATTACCTGAGAACTTGTGAAACAGACTTGCACAAAGTACTTCCAGTAATCAATTTACATTCCTTAGAGGATGCAAGAAATAATGCTATCAAGAATCTAGGACACTCTGGTTTGCTTGCAGCAGCATCCTTTCCTATCACAGTGCAAAGTATTGAGTTTGTAATTGCTTGCATGACACATTACAATTCGGTCACAAGAGAAATATAGTCAAGAGATGGACGTGTGCTCTATAGCCTAAGGCCAAACGACATTGAGAAGTGTTTTACAATACCAATTTGGAGAGAAAACTTAACTGTTTCACTTGAAGAATGCAAGAGGGTTTGGAACAATGATAAAGAAAAATACCGGAAAAAAATTGGTTAGAGGTGGTTAAAAGAGAAGTAGAACGTCATGCCAAAGAATGTTGGACGTGGAGAATTCAAGGAGGAACATGCAATAATGATTACTCTGCTAAGTCGGATCACGGGTCAAGCAGACGCTAACAAGTTCCAGCCTTGGCTGTTTTATATCATGTCCCAGATTGTTGATGGAACCGAATTCTATGACTGGTCGGCACTCATCAGTGATAGTCTCCACCAACAAATAATTGATTTTCAAAGGGCTCATGAATTCCACATGATATCATACCTTGTGTATTTGATGGTGTTTCAAGGTCAATTCAGAGGTTTGAATGTTGTTGGAACTCTGGGTATTCAGCATGTGTATCATCATTTGCTACAATTAGAAATTTCTCAAGCTGAATGACATTACAGGCGGGTAAATGATGCATTCCTGATGCATGCAGTGCGAGATATGGACAATGAGTTGCATATACAGTTTTTAGCATATGCTAGAATAGCAATGGCAGAATGGACTGATTGGTTTATCTAATTTCCCACTTTTTCCTACATCAGAGTATATGGCTTCTCAGGAGAGCGTGCCATGTTGCTGAAATATCCTACAGATGAAATAGTATTTATGAAAATTTTGAGGCAAACCTATGAAGTTTATACATTTTTGCATAGCAGACGCAAGGTAGCTTTCAACTTTCCACTTGGGATGAGTATTTACAGATGCAGATCTAGAGTAGATGCTAAGGCAATCGGTAATGAATCATCTAGATATGGTCTTAAGTTTTTCGACAGGGGGTCTTCATATGATCCTCGTGGTGTTTTTGCATCACATCTTGGTCAGAATTATACGCACAAGTTTGCAGTTGAAGACTTCTGGGCTAATTGTGCTGATGAGTTTGAAGTGCGAGAACGCAGTTATAGCAGGTTCACTCTTCAGCAGATGTTTGATATCCTATTAGAAGACATAGAGGGTTTGACAGAGAGTGGTGAAGTTCTACTTCCCACGTATTTCAGGGACCAAATTGAACAACAACTGTTGCCACTTGTTAATTGGTCAGTAAAAGAGAGCACTTCCATTGAAGAAAGAACAAGTCGAGTGGTTAAAAATAGTTTGATATTCTTGAAGAATAAGCAGAAGGATGATACTCCATTAGCAGAGCCGCCAATTATACAACCATCAGAGCCTTCCACTTCCAAGCCGAAACGAAGGGTAAAAGCTATGAGTGTTCTTCCAAAAGGAACAAAAATGGCTAAGTTAAAGAGGAAAAAAGATGAGTCTCCAACTCATGTCCAGTAGGAACACCTAGCAGTTGAATTAAAAGTTCCTGTTGAACCAACGCTGCATGTTGAAGCGTTACCTCCAGATCATGTCTCTCCACCTTCTTCATCGATCACTTCTCCTATCCACATAGATTCAGAGCCAGATTTGTCAGTTTGCAACTCTGATGCACACATTGATTCATCCAGAGCTGATGAGGTTAGAACCGAGTTTCAAAGAGAAGAAGGTTCATACTAGCTTGAAAACATTCTAGGAAGGAAGAGGAGAAAGCCCTCATATCATCTGGATTTAACAGAGCTTAAATGTGTCTATCAAGACACACCAGATAAGAAGCTGAAGAAGCAGGTTCGCATTGAAAAGAATGCGGATGGAGAAATAATCCTTGAAACTGCAACATCGCCAAAAAATAGAAGTGCTAATGATGTCGAGGTTGATGACTTCACGGTTGTCAAAGCTAACCTTGGTAGAAGCACCCACCATACAGATGTAAATCTCTTCAAGGTTGCAGCGGATAATTTGAAGGAAAGGGTGTTGAAAGACGGAGAAGACAAAGCAGCTCTCAAATATGAAATCAAACAGCTGCGGTAGTACATTTCCAACTTTTTCCATGGCACATCATGGGTTGATTTACTGCTTCCACCGAATCTTGAATCACCAGCTGATCAGCAGCAATTTAGTCAGTTGGTTCTCTATGGGAGGCACATGAATAGTTGGGTGGAAGAATTTGTGACTAAAGGGAGAGTTGTACTTTCAGAGTTTTATCAATTAAAGTACAATGCTCATGATTTACGCCAAGGCATCCAGGGATTGCAACAGACCATGGCAGAAAATAGACTGGTGTTTGAGATCATTATCTCCGACTTGAAGACTGCACTTAATTCTATTGATTCAACTGAAGATAAGAAGATAGTTTCTGCTTGGAAGGCGCAATACCTTTTCATAGTAAAAACTTATGACAATATGATTTTAGAGTTGACAGAATGGAAAGAAAAGGTAGTTAACATCCTCAAGTTTGTTAGATCTTTTGTTTCTCAGATCTCGTGCTCATATGAAAGAGAAGATGGTACCTTGTATGATCTCAGGGAAGTGCAAGTAGAGTTCCAAACTCTCGTCCACAGCAATTTTAATGATGATATCAGTGCCAGCATGATGGGTCATTTTATCGCAATGACAGTGAAGTTTGATAAAGCTATGGGTGAAGTTCATGAATTTCTCCAGATGGTTGCCAATGGTGAAGAAATGTTAGAGAATCAGAATATCATTCTACAGAGTATCAGTGTTCCTAGCAGAGATGCAGTCACTCACTTTTTAGAAGATATTGTTTCTCAGAATATCAACAGATGACATCACCAAAAAGCAAGAATGTTGATGAGGATGCATTTCAAATGAAAGCAGCTTTAAAACAGATGCTTTTTGTTTTAAAGCATTTGCTTTCATCCTAAGCTCATCCATTCCATATTTAAAAAAGAAATCACTTTGTGATAGTTAGAATCTTCTTTGTTTTAAGCAGATCGCTTTAAAATATTTGTTTATTGTATCTTTGTCTTAGAATAGTAATAAAGTTTGCGAGTTGGCAAGTTAGGGTTAATCAAGGAGATTTTAGGGTTCTCTACTCCTTTGATTTTAGTATAAATAAGGGCATCCTTGCCCATTGTATGTAATGGTAATTGTGATAGCAAATTTGTTGTGCCTATTCTAACCTGCAAATCTTGATATTCCAAGTGTCTGTTCACTCTGTGTAATCTGTTCTCCGGTGTTTGATCGCTTGTTGTATGCCTACCTTTTGCTATAGCATTGCTGTCCTGGAGTAGTACCAACTTTGTGATATTGAATAGAAGTCTCATGCCTATTTTGCTCTGATTTTCTATCTCGATTCATTAAGTTTTCATCGTCAGATGTGTGGCTTTGGTAGCTTTTATTTCAACTTTCATCATTAAAGTACTATTAGTCTTGTAATGTTAATCTGGGAGAAAATTGCTTAAGTTTTTGTGTTAAACAATTTTTCCTTGTTCACTTTTAATTTCCTTTGCTCTGAATTTACTCAGGGGATTAAAAGTGTCGTTAGTCTTTGCTTAGTTGTAGTAGAAGTTTTAAAAAAGGAAAAAACCTCTTCTGCAGCGTTTAGAGTTTTATAACCTTGTGCTCGCAGTTGAGAATCAAAAAGAAGATAGACAAAGTTTTATTTAATTATCTTTTCAACAAACATCAACAACAAGGGAACTCCCCCTTCCAATAGGAGAGCAGTTTATCTGTGCATAACTGTCCATTTCCAACTCGCATTCCAGAGGTGCGAATTGAAACGCCAACACTTCTTAAAATATATATAAATAAATTATAAAGATTCAAAAGAGGCACTAAGAAGCCACCAAACAAACTCATCACACTAGAAAACATGGATAAAATTAAAAAGAGGAAAGGAAAAGAAGTGCTTATTTATTATCCACATATTGAAAGAAATATTTCCAAAGCAAAACACAGTGTCTCCAGAAACTAAACACTTAGAAATATTTCCTTCAAAAAGACCTTATTTGTTTGTTGCTTTTAGAAAATGGAAAAAGGAAAAAATATTTGTTTGACTTCTTGCCTTTTTAAAGAAGGAAAGTAATTGTTTGTTGCTTCTTGTTTCTTCTTTGTCTCTTCTTTCAAAAAGTCATTTCTTTGTGCAAGCTTCAATTAGATTAGTCACTAGTTATATTTAATTAATTATTTAATTATATCAAGTCAATTAGAGAAACCTAATTGATTTAATTGTTCTTCTAAGTATAATTATGGGGATTTGTTATGGAGCCCCACCCCCTTAGACTATAGTAAGCCTTAAGAGAAGCAAACATAAACAACCATAAGACAAACTATAATCACATATAAATAAAATAAATAATAACCAACAAATAAAATGAATTCCATCAAGAAAAACCAACCCCATTATTGCATCATTATAGTATCATACTAGATCTCTATCACAACTCCAACTAAAGTATATTAGTGTCATTCTATTTCTGCCATTTGTGCATCATTATAATATCGTACTAGTTCTCTATCACAACAACTATAGTATTTTAGAAGATTCAAAAAGCAAAAATCTACATTTGAAATTGCCAACTTTCTTATCCCCTACTCATTTACAATTATTAGTTACATGTTGGTATCTCAACTTATTTAATTTAATGTGGGGCCTAATTAGTGCTACTATCTTTTTCTTTTTTTTTTTAGTATTATTAAACTTTTACAATTAATTAATTGTAAAGGGCATGTTTATTTCTTTGCATTTGGTGAATTTGTACAACCTTTACTAATTCTAAAAAATCATATCTAATTATTTATGATATTGTTCTAAATGAGATGATGTTTTAATATTTTAAGGTAATTTTAAAAAAAATTAGTTGGAGGGGTTTTTTAATCAAACCCATAGAATAATTTAACTACCAAAAATAGGAACACAAATTCTTAGACTGAAACTTCTTCCACTGAGAGCAAAGGGTTGAGACAATTTTGAATAAATTACCATTACAAAAAAATCACTTGACAAATAGAATCGACCATCAAATTTAGTCTATATAAGTTAACCAATTCTGTTTCTATAAGAACAGCTACAACAGCTATATGACCAAGCAACAAAGATTACAGCCCAGCCCAAAAAAAACAGAGCAAGGGTTACAAATTTTGTTGGCACCAATGTTGTTTGCCACGTAAGACTTCACTGTTCTACCCACATGAACGAAATCCCCTTGCACATTCATGCCTCATGCACGCCCGAATCATCGGTTCATAAAAAATAGTAAGGGATCAAGCGCAGAGACAAACAAGGCACATTTGAAGGACTGCATGTATCATGCAAATGCAATTAAAAAGCAAAAAAATCTCATCCTCAATAAAATGATGTACAGCTATCTTCGTACTTGCGAATAAAAGAATGTGCCCAGAATGGCAATGGATGCTCCCAAAGCATTTAAGGGCTTCACTGGAGTTTGAAATATTATTATAGACGATGCAATGATCGCAACTCTTTTCATTGTATTTCCAATGCTAAAAGTCAGTGGAGAGATTTCATCCAATGACATGTATGAAACCTGATTATATAAGTGATAAAACACGCTTTGTGCCACCACCCACCTGCATTGCAAATCATCAATAAAACAGAGTTAGTAACCTAATAAATTTGATATCAAATAAATTAATAACCCAATAAAAAAGGGTAAATAACCCAAAAATTTTAATATAAAAAAGTTGAATAACCCAATAAACTTGTATCAAAAAGTCAATGACATAACCAATTTGATATAAAAAGATGTTAATAACCCAAAAAATTTGATATCAACTCACCATAGCAATTGATTGGCTGATACTGTTTGAAGGGCAGTTTGCCAGCCCTGAATCCATTTGTGGGGCCCTTCTACAATATATGCAAAGGGAATCAAGAGTACCAAGGAAAATATGGTAAGACATGCATAGTAATTCATTCCACTAACGCCCTTCCCTTCCATGGTCTTTTTGGCCAAGTTGTTCCTCATCACAAAGGCCATGTTTGAAATCATGGCACCCACAAATCCTGCAACAGAGTTTCATGGTGTCATTTCACTGTGAGCTGTTATAATTATTGTTTTTAATGGAGATCATCTATAAGATCATTTTTATTATCTAATACAGGAGCATGAGCCTTAAGCTGAACCTCTTCAGCTGAGAACCAAGGACTATAAGCTCTTACAACTAACTTTGTTTAAGATTCTGTCCATTTGGATTAAGTGGTAAAATGTTTGGAATTTAAATATAGATAATAGGATCTGTTACTCTTAAGAAGCAGCAGTGCCCCTACCATCTCATTCATTCATGTATAAAAAACAAACAATTCTGAAAAAAAATATTCATTGAAAGTTGAACCGGCCATTGAAGGTCCTCACAACCAAAATATGATAGAAAACTGTATAAATTAAATCATGGAATGCAACCAGAAACATTGAGGGGAAAAAAATGGGTAAATAATTACCTATCATATTAAAATTGAGTTGGGTGGCAGCAGCCAATGAGCAGCCTCCTATGATGGGTAACAGAGACATGTAGAGCGGTAATGAAAACCCAGTTTCTCCCATGAAAAGCTGGGAAAACACCACACTGAATGCTGGCTCTGCACTTTTAATAACATGGGTGAAGGAAACATCATTCTTGGACATGCAAACCGTGGTTCCAACCTGTCCTATGCCATGAGCCACTGCTACCTGATCATACACAGACCATGGCATCAATAATAATAATCTCCTGATGATGGATCATGGAGAAACATTGAGGAAAAAACTATCACACAGTTAGATAAAATTCTGATGTTTCAATTCATGGAGTGTGATCAGAAACATTGAGGAATAAACTATCACACAGTCAAGTAAAATCCTGAAACACTCAATTCATGAAGTGTGATAGGAAATATTGAGGAAAAAACTATCATACAGTTAAGTAAAATCCTGAAACACTCAATTCATAGAGTGTGATGGGAAACATTGAGAAAAAACTCACACACAATTAAGGTAAATCCTCAAACACTCAATTACAATATTATGAAATGTGAAAATTTGATATATTAAAGAAGCAGCCTCCTCAAATAAAAATGAAAAGCAAAAACATCTTACAGGTGCCAGCCCAATCCAGAAATCGGCATCAGTATGGGGAAAATCTGCAATTTTGGTAGCCCAAGAGAAGATCATGATCAAACATCCAGCGACCAAAGACAGAGTAGAAGTTAACAGGGGAAAAGGGAACACATTGAGAACTTTCTTGTTATAAATGTTAAAAGCTACGCCCAAAGCCCACCATGTCCCAAAAAACACCCCAATTTTAAGCTTCCGACTCACACTAATTTTCTCAGAGTCATCCAACGGCGCTCCTATTCCTATTTCACCTCCAACCCCAGATTTGAAGGACCCAGTGCCCTTTTTACTTCTCCAAACCGGCGATTCTTTTTCATTGAGCCGCCCAATTAAACGAATCGCATCTCTGTTGCGTGATACTGACAGAGAAAATGATGAAGAAGAAAATGATTTAGGGGGAAATGATGATGAAGAGAATGATGCCAGATTCGGCCTGTAAAGCGAAGCAGTACAGTGTGTAGATGCGCGGCCAACACGCGGCCACTTTAACTGCATCTGCATGTTAACAGAGGACAAGAATCTCAGAATCTTTCTCTTTCCAGAAGGAATTAATTTGTGGAAGTTGCCCTACTTGCCCTAGCCCTAGCCCTAGCCCTTATAATGCCATAATAGTTAGGGACTAGAGTAAGCTTCTGTTGGGCTATTTTGAAAAGTAATAGCAATGTCCTGGAAGTAGCCATGCAGCTTGTATTAAAAATGGCTTCTGCTTCTATTGGATCTTGGAATAGGTCAAAAGGCTGCTTTAAAAAACTCTTAGGCTGACCCACTGAATCCATTAAAGTTTGTCGTGAGCTGCGGGGCCTGTTACAGAATCTTGGTGCACTGTATGTGGACCGAATTCTGAAAGTTCTGATATTTTTGGAAACTTGTGCACTAAATTTTTATACACGTGGTGTTTTACTGGAACCATGAGGTTTGGTTCCATTGTAGTTCTTAGTTAGTCATGACATAAGCTCTCACCTCTGTGAAATTGACAGCGGTTTATACAATTTTTTGTTTTTTACTAGCAATTAGACTTATAGGTTCAATGAGCACACCTATATAGGTTCAATAAGCACACCCATATTCGTCCTAGGAATGTTGGTCTGGTTACGGAACACCCTCCTCGAACATTTAACTTTGATTCAGAGGATGATGAACCTTCAAGTCTCGGTACTACGGATGCAGAGAGATAATTTTTCCATAGTCAAATCTTTAATTATGTGGAAAATGATAAAAATTGTTTAGAGGATAGAAATCAGTGAAATAACTTTTATTACGAAGTATTAGAAAAATAATTAGAAGTAAAAATTATGTATCTAGGATCAAAGAAAAACTCACTTTGTATAATTTCCAAGTGAATTGTAAGTGATTTTGAGATTTCATGTAACAAACAACCCCAAGATTTTTTTCCGAAATATTGAACAATGATAATCAATTTTAGCACAACTAAAACTCCTCCACACCTCTGATCACCAAGATCCCAATTCAGGCAAGGTGAGAGCATAATGTGCTTTGGTTTACAAATTATAACATTGTGCAATAAAATGAATATTCATCTACTTGAGCAGGCATCCACAATGCTGTGGGAATTCGCCACTTCAGTGGGTATGAGAGCAAGAATGGAAAGTACAAATCATCCACTTATTTAGTGGGTATTCACCACTTATCCAATGGGTAGAAAGATAGAAAGAAAGGTTCAGTTGCTCCACACTAGTGGTTGAACCATCCAGGGGTTAATATGTGTTTTACAATCATAAAGAAGGAATACAAACATATTAGCTATAAGTTACATCAGATGTAATACATTATACCATCATAGTATCAATGCTTGAACCTTGCTTCATACCAATACCCTGCACCAAATAGAAGATCAGTTTGCACCAAGACACATAACCAGCTGGAATCACCAACTTGATCATTAATATTAGCATCATATAAATTCTAGGCATCAACATGGTAACCTGCACTAGCTATTAGCACTTCTAACAATCATGATATCAAGTTGTTCATAACAACATCTCTGCTTTAAACACTGCTGATCAGACCTAGACAAATTTCAGGACCATTAAAAACTGTATGACTGCCCAATAGCTGATCAATCTCACCTTCATGCAAAAAGTCATATAATGAACTAAGAATGCCATATGCCATCACAAAAATGAAAGTAATCAATAAAAGAAGTGATCTGGTCATAAAATGTTCATTTCCCAATCCGGTCTGTACGGACTGAATGAGGATACACAGGTCCACATAAAGAATTATCACTGCTAATATGCAATCCAAACTTGGCTGATTGAAAATAAATGTTGTCACAGACTTAAACAGACCTAACTCTGATCACAACCCCTTCACATGAACCACATTCCAAACACAAACTTCATTACCTGTTGTACGGTGCACCTCTACTGGTACGACATCACCTTTCATAGATCATATACATCAAAGACAATGGAGAACAAACAACCATAGAGTGCTATTTAAGCTCCATATATATACTGTAATAAAACCCAAACACTGCCTACTAATAACTGATCCAATCATGACTGCATTCTATAGAGACAATACTCTTGTTGTACGACACCAAGGAAAACCACTCATGGAATATTGAGAGCACAATATCAAAGATCTTAGAACAATTTCTTATGCAAATTCATCCACACTATACAAGCTTCCACAATGCATTTCAAAATAGACCCAAAACAATAATGATTTAATTTAAATTTCACCAAACTCCCCAACAGGGCCGTACGGCTTGAAATGTACGGACATCCTCATAATACCACAAATCTGCATTAAAACCAATACAATTCAATCTAAAAGGGAGCGCTTAAATCACTCAAATGCATTCCAATTAGTTTTTTAAACATAAACATCCATGATATTTATTATTCAAATATTTCCCAAAATTGCATAGTACAACCATGTTTGTACGGTTTCCTTACTGCACTTAAACCACAACCTAAAACCCACTAAAATATGAATGAAAAGAAGTGCCAAGATCACACAAATGCATTCCCAAACAATCTTTGCCTCATATATGTCAATAATATTTTTTATCCAAAATCAATCCCAACAACATGGTATGGCTAGCATGTATGGCCAGGGAGGAAAAATAACTCAAACTCAGAAAAATAAACTTCATACCACTACAAAATTTATCAAATATTAGCATGATAATGTCTATCTAAAATACAAACAAAACTTCATAAGAGACTCCTTGAATGAAAACCACCATTAATCTCACGAGGGTTTTCGTCCTCAAGATCATTCTACAAGAGGGTTTTTGTTCTCAAGAGAATATGGAAGAACTCACAGGTTCAATCCATCTGCAAAATAATCAAAATCCAAAAGCATAACATAACCCCCCAAATGACCTCTGATCCCTTATTTATAACCTTTTGAGAAGAAATATTATTTCTTTTTATCTCTTCATATTTCTTCTCACAAAAGGCTTTTTTTTGAAATAATAATAAAATTTTAAGTGTGAGGCCCCCTTTTTAAGTGTCTAGCATTTAGAACACTTAAAAACCTTTCCAATGAGCTATAATACTTAGGTATTAATTAATTATTTTCACCCCTAGGAGCTAAAGTGAAAATAATAATTAAAATAGCTCATTAAATATTTTTTTTTGCGGAAAATCACAAACGACCTCCAAATGCAATTTAAACTGAACCAATATGTTCTATAAGGTTTGGGATGTGAAACTATGCTTTCCGAGAGACTTTCTAAAAATAGACGGCTCCTCCAAGAATCTTGGAGAGCAATCCGTGAACCTGATCAAATATCAGAAAACATCATTGTGAATCTGAACATCCACTTAGCTCAATGCCATAGAAAATAATCAATTAACTCAAGGGAAACCCATATAACTGATATGCAGATAGAACCACGACTACTCCAAGAACATTGGAGTCCTCCCAAACATGTCGGATAGCCTCCGAGAGACTAGGAACTAGCATAATAGGCACAAAATTCTATGTGCCAAAAAAGGGACATTACAGTCCTTCCCGCTCAAAATTACTTGTCCTCAAGCAATACATGCTATCCAATAGAAATACCTGGAGATTGGCAATATTATACCTGGATCCCAGATCAACCTCAAGAATGCTCCATACCACTTCTATTGTGCTACTTTGATGTAACTGTAAACTGCACAGCTAGTATTCTGCTTACAATCAAACATCTTTTTAGCTCCCAAACAATTGCAACATTACTAACCCTGAGAATGCAGAAGTTAGCATCCCTCAATATATCATCAATACAACTTATCAAACCTGATATCTCAACTGGGAACCAAATTCTGAAATGTTTCTCTAAATAAGAACAAAAATCAGCTTGAACACAAGCTGAAAGTAACTCCAAACAGCCATGAATTAGCTGGTTTTCACCAACCAAAAGAGCTGAAACACTTGTCATTTTCAGCTGGATCCTTTTTTCTCCTTCCCACAAAGAGTTGAAAGCAACAAAAATAACAATCTCATGGCTGCTACAATCTGAATTAAGCCTCTGAAAATCAAATTTGAGAGTGGTACAACAATAATAAATATGAAATCTTTCAAGAATAACAAGAGATTTGAGCCACCTACAACCAAAATATAACAAAGTCATAACCAATATTTCTCTCCAATCCATCAATATGTAAACAAATGGACATTTATGATGGCTGATTACATGATGGACAGTAGCTTTATGACAAAAATTTGGCTCCAAAATCATCCATGAATCATTCTTAGCAACACTACAATCCTCCCTAGAACCCTGAAGATGAAAATATGCCATCATTGCACTCAAATGATTGCATACCTTGAGCACATGTCCAAATTCAACATGTCATGCCCACATTTTCCATGTGGTCACGACATGCTTCACACGTGTCATGTCCACATTTGTCATGTGGTCATGACACAAAATATCAAAAAATTCCACGCTTCCCTAGAAACCCCTTCGCACATGTAAGCATGCTCGGTGGCGTACGCATAAGGTGCAAACAATACAGTTGAAAGCGGGGTAATACGCACACGTGCACATACCAATCGCAAGAAGGCCATCAAGGGGGTCATCGTGACGCGGTTAATGTCGCTAATAGGGTTAAATTTTACTAATCTAACTAAACCCTAAATTCTGAGAAAATCTGGCAGCATAATGCCTCACGGGCGTGAGTAGGGTTTATTGTACTAACACTAAATTTGATCAAGAGGTTTCCTGATTTGGGTTAATAAATTTTCTACATCTCACTAGTTGCATTGGTAAAACAGTTGATTAAGTTAATTGAATATTTTTCAACAAAGTCCGATCATCTGCTCTCCTTCACATTTTCTGAAACTTAATATTAATTTGTTCTCCATGTTTTCTAAATTTTAAAATATTTTTCAACAAAGTCCGAACATTTGCTCTCCTTCACGTTTTCTGAATTTTAATATTAATTTGTTCTCCTTCACGTTTTCTAAATTTTAAAACATTTTTCAGCAAAGTCTGAACATTTGTTCTCCTTCACATTTTCAAAGATTTATGATTAATCTGCTCTCCTTCACGTTTTCTATCAATCAGAGTTATCTCTACATCATTTACATTATTCCTAATTTCTTGGTAAATCAGATCTCAGAATCAGGTTTTACTAACTTTGTTTGATGAAGTTTACTAGGTTTCCGTTCTAGGTTGAAATCAACGTTTGAATTAATTTTGCTAATTAAATTGCCCCAATCAGGATTAAAGAAATATTAAATTTTAATTAATATTCTTAGCCCTATTTTGGAAAAGTCATGCATTTTCTTCTCTTTGTTTTCACTTTTATCTTTCTTTCTCTTTTTCTCTCATTTTTCTCATTTTCTCAATTTGTCATTTTCTCAATGTGCGGGTTGAGTTTAGATGGCCACATATGAAATGCATATGATGGCTTCAAATAATTATAAAAATATAAACACACACACACACACACACACACACACACATGCTTATTGAATTTATAACACTAGGTTTTCTTTTAATAAAATATATGTATATATTTCTTTTCTTTTTCTTTGTATTTCATTTGTGAAATTGTTAGACTCTAATCACATTCTCTTTTTGTTTATTTTGTTTAATATAAAAATATATTAGGTTTATAAAACTAAACCTTCTCAAACCATACGTATATTTTTCTTTTGTGTTGTTTTTATTTAAAATAATGTTGAAGCCCTAATATTTTGTTTGCCTTGTGTTATTGAGGTAGGGTTGCGAGGGATGGCGGCGGCGGCATGGAGGAGGCCGCAGGTGGAGGGGCGCAGAGATAAGGGAAATTGCAGAGGGAAGGGTCCGCAGAGAGGGGAGGTTGTTGTGGCCGGGGATGGGCGGAGTACTAAGTGGGCCGCAGAGCGGAGGAAGGGACAGCGGCAGAGAAGACTGGTGGTAGTTTGGTGGATGGGCCGCGGGGTGCACAGCAGAGGATCCGCGGGAGTTGTTAACGCAGAGGGGAGTGTGGGGAGGGGGACAGAGCCCCCACCCACATCCCATACGATGGGGTGTGGGTGGGGGCTCCGCTCCCCTCCCCACACCTAAACAAAGGTTCGGCGATGGGGGGGTTCGAACCCCCCATCAAATATTACATTGTATTCTGTCTCTCAAACAATTCAAGCGCCTGTTAAAAGAAATACAGTCCCTCCAAAATTTTGTATTTATTAATGTTTTATTTTAATTAAAGTTTATTCTATATATATATTTAGGATTATACACAACAATCACAAAATTTTTATTTATTCAAGTTCATAGTTAGAGCTTTAATAATATATATATATATATATATATATAATGAGTATATTTCATACAGTCCATTTGTTGGGCAGAATTAAGGTAAACAATTATTTTTAAATACATGTAAAAATTACATCTATGCAATTTACTCAAAATATATATAAATTAAATATATTTTCAATAATAATTTTCTTTCTAAGCACTCATAGGATTTCTATTTTAAACAAATTTGTCAGATATGTAAATATATTTTTCTTTTATCAATTCTACTACAAGGAAAGAACTCATTTTTTTAACAAGTTTATTCATTGCATGACTAAAATTTACACATTTTTAAAGAGAGGAACAATATAATTAAGTAATTTAAAATGCCTATAATACACAACTACAACCAATTTTCTACCTTTTCTTAGTAACAAAATACAACTTTCTTATTTATCACAACCACAAAATCACAACTTAACAATTTGACAATTCAATTTGTCATACAATGAAATAGCTTATAAACAAATTTTCTCCAATTCATCCTTTTGAAGGATAAGAATTAAACAACTATTTATGACTTTAATTCACAAAGTAAATAGCTTACAAAACTCTGAAACAATATAAGTTTTTTTTTCAACAAGAGAGAGAGAGAGAGAGAGAGCGCCATGTTCTCCTCTTGGTCAACAAACAAAGATGAAACAACTAAATAGGCCAAGCTCTTCTCAAGAGCTTAAAGAGTAAAGGAAAATAAAATATTTCTCCAAGAACAAGGAGTTTCTCCAACTTCACATATAGCTCCAAAGAACCTGCATATCACAACAAGGGGGAAGAAAACCACACATCTTGCTCTCCTCCCTACCGTAGACCTGCAAGAGGGTCACCCCCGAGTTAGGGAGGGCATCCACACACTTAGGGTCTCATTCCACTTCACAACAAGGCACACAAACATCCCAACACATAATTTTACACCCATGGATAATCACAATATAAGAACTCATCCAAAGTGAGTTTCAAAGGGGTAGGGGAGTGGACACACTCAACTCAAGAGTGCCACTCCTACAAAATATCCCAACACACTTTATCTTATGGCCTCAAGCCAACACATTTGACAAAATTTTCACAAGTTTCCATATTTTGGCTCTCAAGCCATGTATCAAATTGCTCAAAATCACATAAAAATTGCCCTCAAGGCTTACAACACCCCAAAACAAGGTAATGACCCCAAGGAGGATCACTCCTCCCCTACCCCACACTTGTTGAGCATCTTCTCCCAAGTGGGAGAGGCTCTTACAACACCCAACCAAATTTTCTCACAATAACAATAACACTCAAGCAAATAAACCACACACATATGCATCATGCAAGCAAACTAAAATACAAAAGGAAGGCCTTAGCCTTGAAAACCAACCTTTAAAAGCCCTATTATGGAAGAAGTTGATGTAGAGCTTCTCCAAAATCTCCTCCAACATAAGCCACCAAACTCCCTCTATCTTCTTTCACAAAATTAATTTCAAACAATTAAAATTCTCAAAAATTCAACAACCTCTCACCTTATCCCAAGTGGAATTAAAATAAGCCCAACCCATGAGCTTAGAGGAATGGGGAGGTGACACTTGTCACCTCCTCACTCTTCCTCCCTACTACAAGTATGTCCCAAGGGATGGGTGTTGACACATGTCACTCACCCATCCCCAAATCTCCCTCACCCCTTACCACATGTCCTCTCTCCAACATATGGGAGAGAAAAGGGGAGTTAAAGAGGGAAAGGGTGACACATGTGTCCCCTTCCTTTCCTCTCAAGGACCACACAACTCCATGGGTACTCTCACCAATTGTGAGAGAGACTTGAAGTCAAGTCCTCCACAATTGGTGGGTCTTGGAGTCATCTCCAACCTTGGGAAGTGAAAAGGGATGGGGTTGAGTGTTGGTACCACTCATCCTCTCCCTCCCATTCCTCAAAATTCGTCACTTAATTTCAATGTGAAGTTAAGGTATCCATATGGAGGTTTACCAAGGGTTACCCAAGTCAAAAGAGACCCTAGACCCATGGGGTATAACCCAAGGTCAAGTTTAGCCTAGTTAGAGCACTTAGGGTCAAGTTAAAACATATGAAAAAGGTCTCCAAAAATTTAAAATTTAAAAATGTAATTCAAAAACAATTCTTACAACACAAATTATAATTCAAATTAAAAGAGGGTAGACTTAACCCAAATTAACCACATGCAAATTAACAATACAACATTTCATTATACACAGAGTTGATCTTGGTTCCTCGTGGAACTAGATCGGCTTCACAAGAGATTACAACATCAAGTGTGGGATGATCTCCAGTATTTGTGGTTTGTTAGAAATACCTACGCACTCAATTGCAAAGTTAATTTCCACATATATAAATAATAGCCGAGGCAAATTAAGAACATACACTCACAAATTCACTTAAGCATTAAGGAAATCATATTACAATTTAGACCCTAATTTCTGCATTTCAAACATCCATTCCCAAGATTAAATTACAAAATCAATTTTTATCTAGCATCACCTAATTAGTTTTCCTTTAACATCATAATACAAACCAATTTCTATCTAACAGCACCCAATTAGTTTTCCTTTAAAATCATAATATAAACCAATTTCTATCTAACATCAACCAATTAGTTTTCCTTTAACATCATCATATAAAGCATCTGTCTAACATCACCCAATTTGTTTTCTCTTAATCTCATAAAGTCTAATAGTTCAGGAATTTTGGGATCAACAGTCCCATAAGTCTAAATGTATGAGCAATAGTAAAGTAAATAGTCAAATGAACGGGAATGAAAAAGGTAGGCCTCACACAACAATTGATGATAACTTCAAGTTGATGAAGTTTTTGTACAAATTAACATCCCATGAGTGCACCTCTCCTGGATCCCATATTTGGTTATTGTCCCCATTCGTGCTACTCACATCAGATTGGCCTTCATCATTGAACATGAGAAGAAGATTATCATGAGTTAACTCAACTTCCATTATAAAAAGAGTATTACCAAATGATTGGAAGTTGTTTTCACCTTCATGTTCAAATAGATTACCATTTTGCTCCATCTCTGCATCATCATACTTAGGAGATTGTCCTAAGTCAAATCCTATTGGAACAATTCAGGCTCTTCAGTTTTCAACTTGATTTCATCAGCTATAACAACTCTAACTTGCTCTTTGAATTGATGTTCGTCAACAAGTTGACTTTCAACTTCTAAGAGAGCCATTTGGGTACTCTCTAAAGAGTTTATTGTTGATTTAAGCTTAGATGTAAGCTTATCAATTTCAGCATCTCGTTCCTTCAATGTTTTACAT
The DNA here is from genome assembly GCA_027924645.1 of Cunninghamia lanceolata. Lineage (NCBI taxonomy): Eukaryota > Viridiplantae > Streptophyta > Pinopsida > Cupressales > Cupressaceae > Cunninghamia > Cunninghamia lanceolata. The sequence continues at coordinate 509,319 of BSBN01001578.1, read as the reverse complement.
ATTCAATCAATAAACTCAAGGATCTGATCTCTATCAGAAAGAAGGTTCAAATAATCTTATTTTAGTTTTTCAAGAGCTTCTCTGACTACACACCAATCTTCAAGCGAATATCCTCTTTCTATGCCCATTTGTCTCCTTTCAACTTGTGCTCTCCAAATGTGATCCTCAACAAACTTATGTATGCCATCCAAATGAATTAAGGAATATACAATTTTATCTTCGGTGACTAACAACGGATTTTGTAATTCCAATGTTTAACCATCAATAGAAGTTGATTCAAATCTTCCAACAAACTCTCCATCAACATGCTTATCAATTGACTCTTCCGCAAAGACACTAGGTTCTTCAAATTGCATGGGAATTGAATCTTCTTCTTTATCACTTAGATCAAATGATATGGCAGTCTCATAATCAAACATTGAATCATCACCAATGGATGATTTAAAGTCTTCATCAGCACATTCTTCATCAAGGATCTTTGAGGAATCAATCAGTTCTTCATTTGACATGGGAATTTCCCACTCATAATCTGAATTACCTTCACAAGCATAGTGAAGATACTCCTCATTAGGGGTTGTCCTGATAGTTTCAGCAGCATTAACTTCTTGGGCTGCCGAAGGTACACCTTTCCTCATGCATTCATCAAGGCTTTCTGCTTCAATGCTCTCAGGTTTGCATGTAAAGTCACCTTCTAGCAATCTATCAATTATCTTTAATTCCTGAAATGTAGTGGTATCTTCAATGTCTTCATCAAATGAAGGACTTGCAAAGTCCAACACTCCAGAATGAGCTCTCATCCCTTATTTATAACCTTTTGAGAAGAATATAATATTATTTCCTTTTATCTCTTCATATTTCTTTTCACAAAAGGCCTTTTTTTTAAATAATAATAAAATATCAAGTGTGAGGCCCTCTTTTCAAGTGTCTAACATTTAGAAAACTTAAAAACCTTTCCAATGAGCTATAACACTTAGGTATTAATTACTTATTTTCACCCCTAGGAGCTAAAGTGAAAATAATAATTAAAATAGCTCATTAAATATTATTTTTTGCGGAAAATCTCAAACGGCCTCCAAATGCAATTTAAACCGAACCAATATGTTCTATAAGGTTTGGGATGTGAAACTATGCCTTCCGAGAGACTTTCCAAAAATAGACGGCTCCTCCAAGAGTCTTGGAGAGTAATCTGTGAACCTGATCAAACATCAAAAAGTATCACTGTGAATCTAAACATCCACTTAGCTCAATACCATAGAAAATAATCCATTAACTCAAGGGAAACCCATATAACTGATATGTAGACAGAACCACGACTACTCCAAGAACATTGGAGTCCTCCCAAACATGTCGGATAACCTCCAAGAGACTAGGAACTAGCATAATAGGCACAAAATTTTATGTGCCAAAAAAGGGACATTACAATCCTCCCCGCTCAAAATTGCTTTTCCTCAAGCAATACATGCTATCCAATAGAAATACCTAGATGATTGGCAATATTATACCTAGATCCCAGATCAACCTCAAGAATGCTCCATATCGCTTCTGCTGTGCTACTCTGATGTAACTGCAAACTGCACAGCTAGTATTCTGCTTACAATTCTAAAGCATTCTTACAATCAGACATCTTTTTGGCTCCCAAACAACTGCAACATCACTAACCCTGAGAATGCAAAAGTTAGCATCCCTTAATATATCATCAATACAACTTATCAAACCTGATATCTCAACTGGGAACCAAATTTTGAAATGTTCCTCTAAAGAAGAACAAAAATCAGCTTGAACAATAGTTGAAAGTAACTCCGAACAACCATGAATTAGCTGGTTTTCACCAACCAAAAGCCCTGAAACACTTGTCCTTTTCAGCTGGATCCTTTTTTCTCCTTCCCACAAAGGGTTGAAAGCAACAAAATAACAATCTCATGGCTGCTACAATCTGAATTAAACCCCTGAAAATCATATTTGAGAGTGGTACAATGACAATAAATCTGAAATCTTTCAAGAATAACAAGAGATTTGAGCCACCTACAACCAAAATATAACAAAGTCATAACCAATATTTCTCTCCAATCCATCAATATGTAAGCAAATGGACATTTATGATGGCTGAGTGGATGATGGACAACAGCATTATGATAGAAATTTAGCTCCAAAATCATCCATGAATCATTCTTAGCAACACCACAATCCTCCCCAGAACCCTGAGGATGAAAATATGCCATCATTGCACTCAACTCATTGCATACCTTGAGCACATGTCCAACTTCAACAACTAATGATAACTTCAAGTTGATGAAGTTTTTGTACAAATTAACATGCCATGAGTGCACCTCTCCTGGATCCCATATTTGGTTATTGTCCCCATTCGTTCTACTCACATCAGATTAGCCTTCATCATTCAACATGAGAAGAAGATTATCATTAGTTAACTCAACTTCCATTAGAAAAAGAGTATTACCAAATGATTGGAAGTTGTTTTCACCTTCATGTTCAAATAGATTACCATTTTTCCCCATCTCTGCATCATCATACTTAGGAGATTGTCCTAAGTCAAAATCCTATTGGAACAATTCAGGCTCTTTAGTTTTCAACTTGATTTCATCAGCTATAACAACTCCAACTTGCTCTTTGAATTGATGTTCATCAACAAGTTGACTTTCAACTTCTAAGAGAGCCATTTGGGTACTCTCTAAAGAATTTACTGTTGATTTAAGCTTAGATGTAAGCTTATCAATTTCAGCATCTCGTTCCTTCAATGCTTTACATATTCGATCAACAAACTCAAGGATATGATCTCTATCAAAAAGAAGGTTCAAATAATCTGATTTTAGTGTTTCAAGAGCCTCTCTGACTACACACCAATCTTCATGTGAATATCCTCTTTCCATGCCCATTTGTCTCCTTTCAACTTGTGCTCTCCAAATGTGATCCTCAACAAACTTATGTATGCCATCCAAATGAGTTAATGAATGTACAATTTTATCTTCAGTGACTAACAACGGATTCTGTAATTCCAATGTTTAACCATGAATAGAAGTTGATTCAAATCTTACAACAAACTCTCCATCAACATGCTCATCAACTAACTCTTCTGCAAAGACACCAGGTTCTTCAAATTGCATGGAAATTGAATCTTCTTATTTATCACTTAGATCAAATGATATGGCAGTCTCATAATCAAACATTGAATCATCACCAATGGATGATTTAAAGTCTTCATCAGCACATTCTTCATCAAGGATCTTTGAGGAATCAATCAGTTCTTCATTTGACATGGGAATTTCCCACTCATAATCTGAAATACCTTCACAAGCATAGTGAAGATACTCCTCATTAGGGGTTGTCCTGAGAGTTTTAGCAGCATTAACTTCTTGGGCTACTGAAGGTAAACCTTTCCTCATGCATTCATCAAGGCTTTCTGCTTCAATGCTCTCGGGTTTGCATGTAAAGTCACCTTCTAGCAATCTATCAATCATCTTTAACTCCTCAAATGTAGTGGTATCTTCAATGTCTTCATCAAATGAAGGACTGCCAAAGTCCAACACTCGAGATTGAGCTCTCATCCCTTATTTATAACCTTTTGAGAAGAATATAATATTATTTCTTTTTATCTCTTCATATTTCTTCTCACAAAAGGCTTTTTTTTTAAATAATAATAAAGTATCAAGTGTGAGGCCCTCTTTTCAAGTGTCTAACATTTAGAAAACTTATAAACCTTTCTAATGAGCTATAACACTTAGGTATTAATTACTTATTTTCACCCCTAGGAGCTAAAGTGAAAATAATAATTAAAATAGCTCATTAAATATTATTTTTTGCAAAAAATCCCAAACGGCCTCCAAATGCAATTTAAACCGAACCAATATGTTCTGTAAGGTTTGGAATGTGAAACTATGCCTTCCGAGAGACTTTCCAAAAATAGACAGCTCCTCCAAGAATCTTGGAGAGCAATTCGTGACCCTGATCAAACATCAAAAAGCATCACTGTGAATCTAAACATCCACTTAGCTCAATGCCATAGAAAATAATCAATTAACTCAAGGGAAACCCATATAACTGATATGCAGACAGAACCGCAACTACTCCAAGAACATTAGAGTCCTCCCAAACATGTCAAATAGCCTCCAAGAGACTAGGAACTAGCATAATAGGCACAAAATTCTATGTGCCAAAAAAGGGACATTACAGTCCTCCCTGCTCAAAATTGCTTGTCCTCAAGCAATACATGTTATCCAATAGAAATACCTGGATGATTGGCAATATTATACCTAGATCCCAGATCAACCTCAAGAATGCTCCATACCACTTATGTTGTGCTACTCTGATGTAACTACAAATTGCAGAACTGGTATTCTACTTACAATTCTGAAGCATTCTTACAATCAGACATCTTTTTGGCTCCCAAACAACTGCAACATCACTAACCCTGAGAATGCAAAAGTTAGCATCCCTCAATATATCATCAATACAATTTATCAAACCTGATATCTCAACTGGGAACCAAATTTTGAAATATTCCTCTAAAGAAGAACAGAAATCAGCTTGAACACAAGCTGAAAGTAACTCTGAATAGTCATGAATTAGCTAGTTTTCACCAACCAAAAGAGCTGAAACACTTGTCCTTTTCAGCTGGATCCTTTTTTCTCCTTCCCACAAAGGGTTGAAAGCAACAAAAATAACAATCTCATGGCTGCTACAATCTGAATTAAACCCCTAAAAATTAGATTTGAGAGTGGTACAACGACAATAAATCTGAAATCTTTCAAGAACAACAAAAGATTTGAGCCACCTACAACCAAAATATAACAAAGTCATAACCAATATTTCTCTCCAATCCATCAATATGTAAGCAAATGGACATTTATGATCGCTGATTGGATGATGGACAACAGCTTTATGATAGAAACTTGGCTCCAAAATCATCCATGAATCAAGTAGCAACACCACAATCCTCCCCAGAACCCTGAGGATGAAAATATGTCATCATTGCACTCAACTCATTGCAAACCTTGAGCACATGTCCAACTTCAACAACTGATGATAACTTCAAGTTGATGAAGTTTTTGTAAAAATTAGCATCCCATGAGTGCACCTCTCCTAGATCCCATATTTGGTTATTGTCCCCATTCGTGCTACTCACATCAGATTGGCCTTCATCATTCAACATGAGAAGAAGATTATCATGAGTTAACTCAACTTCCATTAGAAAAAGAGTATTACCAAATTATTGGAAGTTGTTTTCACCTTCATGTTCAAATAGATTACCATTTTGCTCCATCTCTGCATCATCATACTTAAGAGATTGTCCTAAGTCAAAATCCTATTGAAACAATTCAGGCTCTTCAGTTTTCAACTTGATTTCATCAGCTATAACAACTCCAACTTGCTCATTAAATTGATGTTCATCAACAAGTTGACTTTCAACTTCTAAGAGAGTCATTTGGGTACTTTCTAAAGTATTTATTGTTGATTTAAGCTTAGATGTAAGCTTATCAATTTCAGCATCTCGTTCCTTCAATGCTTTACATATTCGATCAACAAACTCAAGGATCTGATCTCTATCAGAAAGAAGGTTCAAATAATCTAATTTTAGTGTTTCAAGAGCCTCTCTGACTACAACCAATCTTCATGTGAATATCCTCTTTCCATGCCAATTTGTCTCCTTTCAACTTGTGCTCTCCAAATGTGATCCTCAACAAACTTATGTATGCCATCCAAATGAGTTAAGAAATGTACAATTTTATCTTTAGTGACTAACAACGGATTCTGTAATTCCAATGTTTAACCATCAATAGAAGCTGATTTAAATCTTCCAACAAACTCTCCATCAACATGCTCATCAATTGACTCTTCTGCAAAGACACTAGGTTCTTCAAATTGCATGGGAATTGAATCTTCTTCTTTATCACTTAGATCAAATGATATGGCAGTCTCATAATCAAACATTGAATCATCACCAATGGATGATTTAAAGTCTTCATCAACACATTCTTCATCAAGGATCTTTGAGGAATCAATTAGTTCTTCACTTGACATGGGAATTTCCCACTCATAATTTGAATTACCTTCACAAGCATAGTGAAGATACTCCTCATTAGGGGTTGTCCTGAGAGTTTCAACAACATTAACTTCTTGGGCTGCCGAAGGTACACCTTTCATCATGCATTCATCAAGGCTTTCTACTTCAATGCTCTCAGGTTTGCATGTAAAGTCACCTTCTAGCAATCTATCAATCATCTTTAACTCCTCAAATGTAATGGTATCTTCAATGTCTTCATCAAATGAAGGACTGGTAAAGTCCAACACTCCAGAATGAGCTCTCATCCCTTATTTATAACCTTTTGAGAAGAATATAATATTATTTCCTTTTATCTCTTCATATTTCTTCTCACAAAAGGCTTTTTTTTAAAATAATAATAAAATATCAAGTGTGAGGCCCTCTTTTCAAGTGTCTAACATTTAGAAAACTTAAAAACCTTTCCAATGAGCTATAACACTTAGGTATTAATTACTTATTTTCACCCCTAGGAGCTAAAGTGAAAATAACAATTAAAATAGCTCATTAAATATTATTTTTTGTGAAAAATCCCAAATGGCCTCCAAATGCAATTTAAACTGAACCAATATGTTCAGTAAGGTTTGGGATGTGAAACTATGCCTTTCAAGAGACTTTCCAAAAATAGACGGCTCCTCTAAGAATCTTGGCGAGCAATCCGTGAACCTGATCAAACATCAAAAAGTATCACTGTGAATCTAAACATCCACTTAGCTCAATGCCATAGAAAATAATCCATTAACTCAAGGGAAACCCATATAACTGATATGCAGGCAGAACCACAACTACTCCAAGAACATTGGAGTCCTCCCAAACATGTCGGATAGCCTCCGAGAGACTAGGAACTAGCATAATAGGCACAAAATTCTGTGCCAAAAAAGGGACATTACAGTCCTCCCTGCTCAAAATTGTTTGTCCTCAAGAAATACATGCTATCCAACAAAAATACCTGGATGATTGGCAATATTATACCTGGATCCCAAATCAACCTCAAGAATGCTCCATACTGCTTCTATTGTGCTACTCTGATGTAACTGCAAACTGCATAGCTGGTATTCTGCTTACAATTCTAAAGCATTCTTACAATCAGATATCTTTTTGGCTCCCAAACAACTGCAACATCACTAACCCTGAGAATGCAAAAGTTAGCATCCCTCAATATATCATCAATACAACTTATCAAACCCGATATCTCAACTGGGAACCAAATTCTGAAATGTTCCTCTAAAGAAGAACAGAAATTAGCTTGAACACAAGCTGAAAGTAACTTCGAACAACCATGAATTAGCTGGTTTTCACCAACCAAAAGAGCTGAAACACTTGTCCTTTTCAGCTAGATCCTCTTTTCTCCTTCCCACAAAGGGTTGAAAGCAACAAAAATAACAATCTCATGGCTGCTACAATCTAAATTAAACCTCTGAAAATTAGATTTGAGAGTGGTATAGCGACAATAAATCTGAAATCTTTCAAGAATAACAAGAGATTTGAGCCACCTACAACCAAAATATAACAAAGTCATAACCAATATTTCTCTCCAATCCATCAATATGTAAGCAAATGGACATTTATGATGGTTGATTGGATGATGGACAACATCTTTATGATAGAAATTTGGCTCCAAAATCCTCCATGAGTCATTCTTAGCAACACCACAATCCTCCCCAGAACCCTGAGGATGAAAATATGCCATCATTGCACTCAACTCATTGCATACCTTGAGCACATGTCCAACTTCAACAACTGATGATAACTTCAAGTTGATGAAGTTTTTGTACAAATTAACATCCCATGAGTGCACCTATCCTAGATCCCATATTTGGTTATTGTCCCCATTCGTGCTACTCACATCAGATTGGCCTTCATCATTCAACATGAGAAGAAGATTATCATGAGTTAACTTCTATTATAAAAAGAGTATTACCAAATGATTGGAAGTTGTTTTCACCTTCATGTTCAAATAGATTACCATTTTGCTCCATCTCTGCATCATCATACTTAGGAGATTGTCCTAAGTCAAAATCCTATTAGAACAATTCAGGCTCTTTAGTTTTCAACTTGATTTCATCAGCTATAACAACTCCAACTTGCTCTTTGAATTGATGTTCATCAACAAGTCGACTTTCAACTTTTAAGAGAGCCATTTGGGTACTCTCTAAAGAATTTATTGTTGATTTAATCTTAGATGTAAGCTTATTAATTTCAGCATCTCGTTCCTTCAATGCTTTACATATTCGATCAACAAACTCAAGGATTTGATCTCTATCAGAAAGAAGGTTCAAATAATCTAATTTTAATGTTTCAAGAGCTTCTCTGACTACACACCAATCTTCAAATGAATATCCTTTTTCCATGCCCATTTGTCTCCTTTCAACTTGTGCTCTCCAAATGTGATCCTCAACAAACTTATGTATGCCATCCAAATGAGTTAAGGAATGTACAATTTTATATTCAATGACTAACAGCAGATTTTGTAATTCGAATGTTTAACCATCAATAGAAGCTAATTCAAATCTTCTAACAAACTCTCCATCAACATGCTCATCAATTGACTCTTCTGCAAAGACACTAGGTTCTTCAAATTGCATGGGAATTAAATCTTCTTCTTTATCACTTAGATCAAATGATATGGTAGTCTCATAATCAAACATTGAATCATCACCAATGGACGATTTAAAGTCTTCATCAGCACATTCTTCATCAAGGATCTTTGAGGAATCAATCAGTTCTTCATTTGACATGGGAATTTCCCACTCATAATCTGAATTACCTTCACAAGCATAGTGAAGATACTCCTCATTAGGGGTTGTCCTAAGAGTTTCAGTAGCATTAACTTCTTGGGCTACCGAAGGTACACCTTTCTTCATGCATTCATTAAGGCTTTTTGCTTCAATGTTCTCAGGTTTGCATGTAAAGTCACCTTCTAGCAATCTATCAATCATCTTTAACTCCTCAAATGTAGTGGTATCTTCAATGTCTTCATCAAATGAAGGACTTGCAAAGTCCAACACTCCAGACTCTTTAAATTCATCAAAACAAAACTTAGTTTCATTAATTTCTTCTGTAGACTTTCTCGAATCAGCAAGTTCCTCTATGTATGCCTCGTGATTTGTGTCCTTCTCTTCATCGTATTGAGGCTCAGTCTTATGTATTTCTGATATCAAGACTTCATCTTCTCTTTTCTTGGTTTCCACATCATTCTAGAAGAAAGAATAAGTGGTGAAGGATACTGGTTCAGCTTCTTTGTTCTTGCAATGATGGTTAGGCTCCCAAGAATCTTTGCATAGGAAACAAAGACTTCTTCTCCTAAGTTCATTCTTGCTGAACTCTTTCTTCCTCGAAATAGGAGGCTTCTTGTTCAGTGGGCTAGAAAGCGATGGCTTAGAATGGATCTTGGTCCTTGCCAAAGGAAAAGGTAATTCAGGATTGTATAAAGACATTGTCTTCATCTCCTCTTCCTTCCTTATCTTTTGAATGTATTCTATTAAGCCCTCTTTGTAAGGATTCCCCTCTTTGATGATTTCCAAGAAAGCATCCCAAGGGATTTGATGCTTAAAGTTAGATAGACCTTGATATTTTTCAATAATTTTTATGGCCTCTTGATGATACTTTCTTTGATCCAACTTCTCTTGAACTTCTCTTTCTAATTCATCCCGACTTTGACTAAGAGAGTCAAACAAAACATCTATCCCACTTCTCCTCCTAAGAAATGCCATAATCAAACAATCATTGAACAACCTCTTTCAACTGCCACACACTAAACACACATGCAAGTGCTGATCACTCACATTCAGGGCTGAAATTTTTATCCCACATTGAAGATCTGCAAGGAGTGAGTATCAACCCAAACACGTTGGCAAGATCACCAGCTCTAATACCACTGTAACAAACAACCCCAATATTTTTTTCCAAAATATTGAACAATGATAATCAATGTTAGCACAACTAAAACTCCTCCACACTTCTGATCACCAAGATCCCAATTCGAGCAAGGTGAGAGCATAATGTGCTTTGGTTTACAAATTATAACATTCTACAATAAAATGAATATTCATCTGCTTGAGCAGGCATCCACAATGCTGTGGGAATTTGCCACCTTAATGGGTATGAGAGCAAGAATGGAAAGTACAAATCATCCACTTATTCAGTGGGTATTCACCACTTATCCAATGGGTAGAAAGATAGAAAGAAAGTATCAATTTCTCCACACTGGCAGTTGAACCATCCAGGGGTTAATATGTGTTTTACAATCATAAAGAAGGAATACAAAGATATCAGCTATACGTTACATCAGATGTAATATATTATACCATCATAGTATCAATGCTTGAACCTTGCTTCATACTAATACCCTGCACCAAATAGAAGATCAGTTTGCACCAAGACACATAACCAATTGGAATCACCAACTTGATCATCAATATTAGCATCATAAAAATTATAGGCATCAACATGGTAACCTGCACCAGCCATTAGCACTTCTAACAATCATGATATCAAGTTGTTCATAACAACATCTTTGCTTTAAACATTGTTGATCAAACCTAGACAAATTTTAGGACCATTAAAGACTGTATGACTACCCAATAGCTGATCAATCTCACATTCATGCAGATTGAAACCCAAACTCACTACAAAAAGTCATATAATGAACTAACAATCCCATATGCCATCACAAAAATGAAAGTAATCAATAAAAGAAGTGATCTGGTCATAAAATGTTCATTTCCCAATCAGGTCTATACGAACTGAATGAGCATACACAGGCCCACATAAAGAATTACCATTGCTAATGCCCAATCCAGACTTGGCTGATTGAAAATAAATGATGTCACAGACTTAAACAAACTTAACTCTGATCACAGGCCCTTCACATGAACCACATTCCAAACACAAACTTCATTACCTGTTGTACGGTGCACCTCTACTGGTACGGCATCACCTTTCATAGATCATATACATCAAAGACAATGGAGAACAAACCATCCATAGACTGCTATTTCAGCTCCATATATATACTGTAATAGAACCCAAACACTACCTATTAATAACTGATCCAATCATGACTGCATTCTATAGAGACAATAGTCTTGCTGCACAACACCAAAGAAAACCACTCGTGGAATATTGAGAGCACAATATCAAAGATCTTAGAACAATTTCTTATGCAAATTCATCCACACTATACAATCTTCCAAAATGCATTCCAAAATAGACCCAAAACAATAATGATTTAATTTAAATTTCACCAAACTTCCCAACAGGGTCGTATGGCTTGAAATGTACTGACATCCTCATAATACCACAAATCTGCATTAAAACCAATACAATTCAATCTGAAAGGGAGTGCCTAAATCACTCAAATGCATTCCAATTACTTTTTTCAACAGAAACATCCATGATATTTATTATTCAAATATTTCCGAAAACTGCATATTAAGGCCAGGTTTTTACAAATTCCTTACTGCACTTAAACCACGACCTAAAACCCACTAAAATATGAATGAAAAGAAGTGCCAAGATCACACAAATGCATTCCCAAACAATCTTTGCCTCAAATTTGTCAATAATAATTTTTATCCAAAATCAATCCCAACAACATGGTACGACCAGCATGTATGACCAGGCAGGAAAAATAACTCAAACTCAGAAAAATAAACTTCATACCACTACAAAATTCATCAAATATTAGCATGATAATGTCTATCTAAAATACAAACAAAACTTCACAAGAATCCAACAATTCCGTTCAGCTCCATGTGATTTCCTGAGTGAAAACCACCATTAATCTCAAGAGGGTTTTCATCCTCAAGAGCATTCTACAAGAGGGTTTTCGTCCTCAAGAGAATATGGAAGAACTCACAGGTTCAATCTGTCTGCAAAACAATCAAAATCCAAAAGCATAACATAACCCCCCAAAAGAGCTCTCATCCCTTATTTATAACCTTTTGAGAAGAATATAATATTATTTCTTTTTATCTTTTCATATTTCTTCTCACAAAAGGCATTTTTTTGAAATAATAATAAAATATCAAGTGTGAGGCCCCCTTTTTAAGTGTCTAACATTTAGAACACTTAAAAGCCTTTCCAATGAGCTATAACACTTAGTTATTAAGTAATTATTTTCACCCCTAGGAGCTAAAGTGAAAATAATAATTAAAATAGCTCATTAAATATTATTTTTTGCGAAAAATCCCAAACGGCCTTCAAATGTAATTTAAACTGAACCAATATGTTTTTTAAGGTTTGGGATGTGAAACTATGCCTTCCAAGAGACTTTCCAAAAATACACTGTTCCTCCAAGAATCTTGGAGAGCAATCCATGAACTTGATCAAACATCAAAAAGCATCACTGTGAATCTAAACATCCACTGAGCTCAATGCTATTGAAAATAATCCATTAACTCAAGGGAAACCCATATAACTGATATGCAGACAAAACCACGACTACTCCAAGAACATTGGAGTCCTCCCAAACATGTTGGATAGCCTCCGAGAGACTAGGAACTAGCATAATAGGCACAAAATTATATGCACCAAAAAAGGGACATTACATTTCATCCCCATTTGTATGCCGACTCATATGAGGTCTAAATACAAGAAGCTAAGGTGCAAAACTCATGACCCTTCATCATACCTTCCTTCACATCTTTGGGTGGGAGATAAAACATCAACACCAACACCATAGATGTGGCAGAAGATGATAGAGGATGCTTTCCAAAGACAACAAGAACTCTAAGAACATCATGCATACAAAAGAATGGGTATTATTGACCAATTTTCTCAAGTCTTTCGATAGGTTCAACCCCCTTCCAATCCAAATCAAGAATTCGGTGGTCACATGCCATACAAGGTACAAGTTAATCTAGACATCCCCATGTTCAAAGGTAAGATTGATGTGGATGTCTTATAACTAACTTAACCTAATTTTCTCATATTACATGGTAATCATTTATCTAACTAAGAAAAGGTCACCTTCAATCTTCTAAAAGTTTCTCTTTCAATGAAGAAATGGTGGACTAACTATTACATAGGGTGAAATGATACAAGTGGGTCCCACTTCTTGGCCAAAATAAAAAAATGTCATCCAAAATCATGTCTGAAATCACCTAGGTTTGATCTAAGGTATGTTTGATCAAACTTTATTTGATCAAACCTAGTGAGCTCACACGTGGTGTCTCATGGAAATAAAGGGTTCAATCTAAGGGGATTTGATTGATGGACCTCTTTGTGTATTTCAAACACGACCTATCTACCCTATATATAGTTTTCTAAGGGGGGTTTGATCAAACCCCCTTAGATCAAACCTACTTGTGTGGAACCCTGTGGTAGCCCTTTCCTCTCCTATCCACATGTTGTAAATTTATAAGCCAAAATAGTCAATTTCGCATCGTGTGTGCATGGGTCGAACAAAATCACCTAGAGACAAAATTTCACAAGTATATGGTCCTTAGAATTAGCTTTATGAAAAGTATAATATGTAATATGTTTTTTAATTTATTTTATAAACAAGATATGTCTATTACAAAAATAAAAACCTCTCCTCTAGACACTAGGAAAAATAGCAAACCAGGTCAATTTTTTTTAAAATATTGCATTACACTCAGCATCGATGTCTTTGTTTTAACAAAAAAATATTTTTTGTTAGAGGGTTTTCTATCAAACCCACATAATTGTTTAGCTACCTGATACGGGAGCACGAGCATTAGGATGAAACCTCTTTGGCTAAGAGCCAAGGACTAAGGGGTATCCATTCCACCAAAGTTGCCTAGGGCACAATCTCAACCTCATCCCTTATGGTGTCAGGGGCTTGCACTCAACAAGACTTGATCCCTGGTGGGCTCATTCAGAACCATTCAACTTCACTAGTAGACCAAGGGTCCATTAACAAAAAAAATTAATTTTGATAAATATGCTAATAGAAATTTCTATTAGTACCAATTAAAAAATTGATAATAAATAAAATATTCAATAAAAATTACCAAAAAATATCCAAGCACTAGATATTGGAGTTAATGATCTAAATCTAAAAAAATTGGAAATATTTCATTTGTAGTAAAAGTTATGCATTTCGGTAGAATGTCACTCAGTATAAAATTAATAAAAATAAATGAAAACTAACAAAATTGATAGATTTTTTAAAAATAAATTATAAATTATAAATTGAATATATAGAGAAAATGACACCAATCACTAATTTACTTCATCTTCAAATTCTTGATAATTTGTTCGATATAATTGACAAAATATGTTGAATGCTAAAAAAATCTTGATTTTTGTGGCCTAATAATAGTGGAAAGTGGAACACACTATTGTGCTTTCAGCCCACAACACATGAGGATGATATAGACTCATCTGAAGAGACATGGAATGGTTTTCTAACAGCCTTGAAAGAAACCTTCCTATCTAGTTGGAAACTATAATTACCAGTGCATATTTAGTTCTCTCAGTTGTGACAAGGTCAAGATCAATTGATGTAGGAATACATAGATATTTTTCATACATTGGTGTACAAACTAGGTATCCAAGATTCATAGAAAAACCTTGTTTTGAAGTATAGGTTAGGGTTAAGACCACATATGTAGTCAAATATGCATTTCCTACAAATATCTTCCATTAGTGAAGCCTATAGATTTGCTTGCAAATTTGAAGTAAAGGCCAAAGTGAATACAAAGGTAGAATATTCTAAGTCCTAGACTATGAACAATGGCAATGTGTTGTTATGTTGAGTTGACCTATAATGAATATTAGGACTCGGTTCAATAGGGGAAGCCCAACATAATGAACTAATTTGTTCGACATGGCATAATATTTTTAAATAAAAATACACACGTGTTTGAAAATAGATTCGTACAAACTCATTGAGGCTCACTAATATTTCATAGCTAGCTTAAAAGAGGTAGTCCATGGGGACATATTAGTCTATTATGAAAACACCACATGGTGATAGAGGATTTGATTGTTCCAATGGACTAAATTTGGATCATTGGGGCTATATGGTCCTAGCACAAAGGAAAAATCAATGTAGGCAATGAAATGATGCCAGGAAGTGCAAAAAGAAGGGTCTTATGCATTAAATATTACAAGGTAATAGTCTAGGTTCTAGTTTTGATTCATCAACTAATGAGATAATTAACATGATTTTTTCAAACATTAAAACATTAGACTTTTTGCAGATGGCAAGGCCATGGATGTGTATGATGTTGTAGAGGAGGATGTTGAGAGGGGTTATAGGGAATGAAGGGAGGATTCTCCTCAACTTTCCATTAGACCATCAAGGAGTATAGTATTTGAGGAGATATGAAACCAAATTGTGAGGGTTTAGGACCAAATTAGAATTTTGAGTTAGGGTTCCAAGATTAGGGGTTCTAAGTTTAGGGTTCAAGTTTGAAGACCTTTATGGTTGGGGTTGTGATTTTAAGAACCAAGTATGGGGTTTTGTATGTGTGGCTTCCAATGTTAGGGGTTGGTAGTCTGAGGTTACGAGCATAGGTTCATTTTGTTTTTAATTTTTAGTATTTTGTGTTAGATTTTGGGATTAGGGGTTCAACGTTTAGGGTCCATGTTTGACTATTTGGTTCCAAGTTTAGAGTTTAGGGTTTGGGATCAAGGGTTAAAATTTAAATTTTTAGGGCCAGTTCACAAATAAAATTTATAAATTATTGATTAACTAATATTAGCACATGTAAAAAATAATAAAAATACATGAATACAATTCTAGGTTTCAAAACTAAATATAAATTAAAATACAGTAAAAAATAGTTAAAAAACACATGAAAATGGAAAACCACCTACCTGGAAAGACTTGGAGGTCACAACCATAAAGGTAAGAGGTCATGGAGGTGTGCTGGGGAGTTGGGTCAATGTGGGTGCCCATTTTGGTTTGCATTTTCTGTCTGGTCTATTGGTTGGACTATTGAAAATGAAATCGTAGGCAGCCCAAAAAAGTACTTTTCATGAACAAGCACCCATTTCAAAAACATGCACCCATTCTATCTATAGGAGCCCATATGCAACAGGCACCCATTTAGGTTCAGGCACCTGATCTTGAATGGGAGCCCGTTACATAATGGGCACCCGTTTAGGGTTGGGCCCTTGTTCCTAAGCAGGTGCCCGTTATTTTCAAAACGGGCACTCGTTCCTGTTAGGTTTTTTCTAACCCACGAGACTTCCATGAAAAGTGGACTCATCTTCATACTTTCACCCTAAGTACTCAGAGAAAAATTCCAAACTAGGAAATGGCTCTCAACACCATCCTTAGAAGAAGCAACAACCATAAAATAATCAAAATAATAAATAGTCCAAGACTTGTAAGTGGTGCACAATTCACAATTCCACACTCATTTTGATGTAGAATGTCATGCTTGGAAGGCTCTACTTGCACATATTGACTCAACAAGTACCACCTCTTCAACACTAAAAAAAGGTAAATAGATCATTTCACTCATCAACATTAAATAGTATAAGAAGCTAGTCAATTCTAGTAAGAAGTTTGTGCTTTTGATTATGAGACCTAAATGTAAGAATATCCTTGTGATAACAAATCATATCATAGTTCCTATAACAGTAGCAACAAAGACCTCATAGTTGAACCACAAGTTGGAAGAATACAAGGATATCTTTCATCCACCAAAGGGAGTGTCTATACATTGTGTGCAATAAGGCATGTTATTGATTTGACTATAGGACTAACTCTACCTAATGTTTCTTCATATTGTAAATTATTTCTAGAGAATGAAGAAATTAAGAAACAGATCCATGAACTCATGGATAAAGGACATATTAGGCCAAGCTCATCATCTTGAGACAACCTAATTTTGTTGCATAGTAGAAAGACATCACATGGAGGTTGTGCATCAATTACAGAGCTTTCAAAAGGATTGCCATGAAGAACTACTACACTCTTCCTATGATTGAGGATTTAGTGGATCAACTCTATGGTACCAAGTTCTTCACAAAAATCTATCTTGTCTAGGTATCATCATATTCCTATTGATCCTATAGACATCTAGAAGACAACCTTCAAGGAAAGGGAAGGTTTGCTTGAGTGGTTAGTCATGCCGTTCGGCCTAACAAACACTCCAACCACATTCATGCAAATGATGAATGTCATTCTTAGAAATTTAATTATTTCATTTGTTGTAGTCTACCTTGATGACACCTTGCTTTTTAGAAAAACTTGGGATGAACATTTACACCGTATAGAGAAAATGCTTGATACTTTATGGAAACATAAGTTGTATGCAAAAATAGATAAATATTATTTTTCCAAGTAGGAGATATAATATTTGGGGTAAATTGTAGATGCATAAGGAATGCATGTGGACCTAACCAAGATTTAAATCATCCAGGAATTGCCATAACCAAATAATCTCATAGATCTTTATGGCTTCTTAGGGTTGGCAAACTTCTAAACAAGGTTTATACTTGATTTCTCTCATGTGACTTGGTCATTGAACCAAGTTACCAAAGGTGGTGCTAAAACAAAATTCATTTGAAAAGTAACACTATAGACACCTAAATTTGTCCTAGCACAACCTTATTATGAATTAACTAAAAGATCACACTATTTAGTTAATTTATTCCTACTTGATGTATCCCACACACTAATTAAATAAACTTTATTATTTAATTATCCATTTCCCTCTCACACATAATTAAATAATTTTATTATTTAATTATCCCCTTTTCCACTTCACATGGCCACCTCACATAGCCAAAGCTATATTCTCTCCACCTCATTTCCACCTTTTCCTAGATTAAAGGGACACCTATTACATAGTTATAACAAATTACTATATTCCCTCCACCTTGTCTCTACCTTTTCCAAGAATAAAGGGGACACATATTGCTAGTTACAACAACTTGCTTTATCCTCTCCTCAATCATAGGAAATTCCTCTTATGCATCCTCCACCATTGATCTTTTCACCTCTATTTGATTTCCTATTATTCCCTCTCATCTATATTTCACTCTCAATCAATTTAGATAACTAATCAATCAAATTAGTTAACTAAATCAATCAAATCAATCATCTAATCAATCAATTTAGTCATCTGAGAAATTAATTTA
The DNA here is from genome assembly GCA_027924645.1 of Cunninghamia lanceolata. Taxonomy (NCBI): domain Eukaryota; kingdom Viridiplantae; phylum Streptophyta; class Pinopsida; order Cupressales; family Cupressaceae; genus Cunninghamia; species Cunninghamia lanceolata. Next base: position 491,198 of record BSBN01001578.1, on the reverse strand, counting down.
GTCATTTGTTTAATCAAAACAGTTAACAGATCAATCTAATTTGTTAACAGATAAATCAACCCAGTCATCTGATCAATCAATTCAGTCAACTATCCAATCAATTCTGTTAATTTCCTTGATCCATGAAGAGCCAGGACACTTGTCCTTCTCTCATTCGCGCACATTCTCTCAACCTTCCTCAACCGTTGATCTTTTTGATCATCCTCAATTATAGATCTATTGTCTCAAAAGTCTGTAAATTGAGCTTCATTCTCCATTTCTGAGCATCTTTCATTTTAGTAAACTTATGATGTTATTTTCATTCCTTGGGAGATCAATATTTACGTTACTAGCAAATAGAACAATCCACGTTAACAAAAACAAGGAGTAATCAATTGAGTTTGGGTGCAACTTCAATACGCTCGAGCAGTGTAGGTAATTTGTTTGTGTGAAAGGGAGATAGATTGTACTTATTTGGTTTATCTTTCATTTATCTTCGCATTACATTTTTCACCTATCACATTTTGGCATGCCCAGTAATCTAACCCCTCCTGTTTGTGAGCATTTGTTAAGGTTTTTGTTGCAGATTCAAGTGTTTTTGGACAAAAATCTAGGAATCAATGTTCACAAATGGCTTCCTACGCTCAAATGGACCTCATTGTTGAGTCTGGGAGGCCTCGCAGGTGAAAAACGACATATAACTCCCCTACTTTTTGTTACTAAAAATTTCTTTATTTATTTTTTTTGCCTAGTTTTAAAAAATTAGACTTCAAAAACAATAAAAAAACAAATTATAAAAAAACAAAAACAAATACTTTGGAGTTTATTTTTTTATTAAGCATTTAAAAAGAAAACAAAACAAAAATAAAATAAAATAAAACAAACAAAATATACTTTAGCATTTATTTTTTGTTCAACAAAAATTTATAAAAAAAAATTAAAAAAAACAACAAACAAAAAAGTAAATAAAAACAAATGCGACCAAACTTTATTAACATTTTAAAAAATTTAAATAAAAACTTTTTTTTTTGGTTAAGGGTTTCGACCCTCTGTGCTGGCTGCAGTGGCCAGCCCTAAGGCCCGCAGGCCACCAGGGCTCCGCCGCCCCCAACAACCCCGCCCACTCTCTACATACCCGTCTCCCCGTTCCCCTACAAACAACTTCCCCAACTCCCTCTCGAACTCCCTCCTCCACTCTGCACCCCCCGTGCTCACCATTCCCTGCAACCTTCGCTACCCCATCCCTCTGATCCACCACTCCTTCACCAACCCATTCCTCTGCCTCTGCCCACTCTCTGCTCCCCCCTCCTGCCTAAATCCATTGCCCTTTGCTACACCCTTTCAACACCTCCCTCTAATCCGTCTCCCTACCACCCATACCCTGTGCCTGCCCTGCAACACAAAACAAAACGCACATCAAAAAACCAAATAAAATAATACAAAAAAATAAAACAACTAATTAAAAACCAACAAAAAAACAAACCCTAAAGACATTTTAATTTTTCATTTTTTTATTTTTTTTCTTTTTTTAGGCACTCAACCCCTGGTCACATGGAGGACCAGGGGCCTATTTAAAACCTTAGCAATAAACTTAACCGCCAGCAACAAAATTGTCCATGTGACCAGTCCATTTGCTAACCACTAGCAGTTATCTGACCTTCAGGCCTGCCTAGCTTGCTTTTACATGTGCCTATATGTTCTCAAATAGACCCTCAGAAGGTCTCAGAATGAGAATTGCGCAACATCACCTATGGAAATCTATAAATTCTCAACAAATTGTGCATTGAAATAAAAAATTACGTACACCAACACAAAGAGCATATAAAAATAGCTCAAATTAAGAAAATTGCTCTAAAAAAGGAGGTCATATGACCTAGAATGAAGCCTCTAAATATGGATTTCTAAAATAAAAACTACAGTGGTGAGGGGACAAGATTTGGGGGAAGAAATGATGACATCATGTTGGCATTTGTAATATAGTATTTCAAAATTTTGTTAGAATATTCTTTGTTGCCAAAATATTCCCAAACTATTGTCCAAATTGTCAAAACTACCTTTAGTGATGTAAAACTGCCAATTTTTGAATAATTCAACTTTTGGGCTAGTGGGAAACCACCTTTGGATGTTGGAGGTGGTTTGGGCCATTACTGGTGGAGAAGAGGAATTGTAGTGGGTGGTGGAGGAGGTACTTATTTCTTGGTGGCAGAGTTGAATGGTCATTGCTATTGGTGGTTTGCAAGCTGCTAGTAGTGGTGGTGGGGTTATGGGCCTCTACCCAACCTTTATGTGGGTTGTAGTTGCCTGCAAAAGTGGCCATAGGCCCTATTAATTTTTTTCTTGTAGAGGGGGTCGTATGACTTCCCTAGGGAATTTATTTTTCCTAAAATGCTCCTAGCACCAAATCTTACAAACTTTATATGACAACATAGGTTTTTGGGCCTTTTAGATGCAATGGTGGGCCCATTTGGCCTAAAATGTCCCAAATACAAGTAGTTTGCCTAGTGCAACGATTAAACTCCCATTTGCAATCTGGCTTCTTAAACTTTGATTTTAGTAAAATAAAAGTCAATCTTGACATTCTCAAGCCTCTTAGATACTATGGAACAATTGAAACTACTGCTAGGATTATCAAAAAGCTACAAACACTCAGATTTTAGAAAACACAAGTATGAAACTCCAAGGTTAAATTTTTTTTTCTTGTCAAACTATTTTGATTCTCTAGATCATCTAAGGATGCAAAATAAAAGCATACTAGGTTTTAGGAAAACACACATGCAAAGTGATTAGCCCCCTAATCTCTCAAAAATAAAAACTAAAAGATCTAACCTAGCACCAAAGCTTTGAGACCATCTTAGAATTTTGCAAAATAGAGAATAACCCCAAAACTAGTGCAAGGACTAGAAACTATGAAACTATAAATATAGATGATTATGAAATCAAAATAGTGTAACAAAATTAGTTTCCTAAGAGAGAAATGCAAATGCTCAAAAAGTAAAATAGCATTAAGAGATCTCACAATAGCATGAAATAAATGCATAAGCTAGAAGAAGATACATATATGATGCAAAGGCTCTAAGGGTTACAAGGCACTTCAATATATTTACCAAAACATTCAACATGAAGGGGAATTTACTGTTTTACAATGACAGTCCTTCAAGACCCACAAGACCTAAGCCAAAGGGCTCAATATGTGATATGACACCAAACACCTGATCTCCTCAAAGATAGTCACTTCAGAGGGTTCAAGACATCCAACAAGACCCTTCCAAACCATTGGTTAGTGTCTTACAAGTATGGGACTAGTACTTGCTTCCCAAACCACTCAAACTCCTTGTAGCTTTGTTTTTAGCGAATAGTGGCAATAACTTTTTGCATAGGTCTTATTTTCACAAACCAAGACTATTTCAGGGTACCCTTTTGGAAGGTCCATAACATGTGTTAAATTGACAGGTGGGTCTTTTGGGACAAATGCCTCAACTAATGACTGTCCACTTGGATTAGAGCCCCAATTAGGCCTAATTTACAAAGGGACTACCCTTGATCTGTTTCACAGAACTTGCACAACCATTGGAACATATCAAACACATGGTAAAACAAAAGATTTCAAGGGTTTTAGGCTTCTATTCTATAGTCAACTGTACTTGATTTAGTCACGTGGGTTCCTTCTTTAGGCTTGACACATGGTTTTGTCAAGCCAAAACCATCAAAACTCGGCCAAAACTCAACCCTCCTTCCTGCAATTTGTTACAAGTGGAATGGTTAGATTCCCATCATTTGGACAAAACCCTAGTTCAGGGTTTTAATAACCAGTTTATGGGAAAACAGTGATATCTCTGCCTCAGATTAGTTTCAAAACCCCAAACCAACTTTAAATGAAAGGTAACACCTTACTCTACAAATCCAACATACTGAGAATCAACATTAGTTCTATACCTGGGCAGAGTTCGGTCTGCAACAGCATAGTTACACAGAATATGCAGGAAAAAATAGAGTTCTTTTTTATTTCTCCTTGTAAAACTTCCACACCATTCCTTGCTCAATGAGAGAAAGGCAATTTATACATGTTGGCACCAAATGCAAGTGGTTTGGAATTGATTTGGAGCAGCAACCAATTCTGCAACCTCCCAAACTAACCATTATCACCTTCTAATTAAGGCATACTACATGTTTTGTTTACAAATTTGACAATTTCTCCACAAAACAAGTTCAAACTGTATCCAAGCAATGTCAACATGCTATGAATGACTCCAAACATGAAATCCACTCCATTTTTATACTTATGGAGGGTCTTGACCAACTAGGTCCTAATGGCTACATGCACACAATTGGCACCAAGGCCTTACAAGATGATTGCATAAGACTTCAACATGCATCAAGATGGTCAAAAGACCTTATTACAACTCAACAAGGTGGTCTTCAAGACCTTATTGCAATACAAACCAAAACATAGGAAGAAAACTCATGATAGGTCTCTTGGACATATAGGTGCCCCTGCAACATGCTCCCGGGGAGAGAAAAATCTCAAGTCCCTCTTGAGATGAGCTCTTCAAGAGAAACCCCATGTTGTTTGATGTCATTTTCAGACATCCATGTGGCATCTTCTGCAGGTAGGTCTTGCAATTTGATAAGGTACTCTTTATAGGTCTTCCTCCTAGCTTTCTTCACCTCCTTCATGTCTAAGATGCATTCAAGTTTTATGGGCTGGCTAGGTGGTAATTCCTTCACCCAATCTTTATCTTCCTCTGTTGTTGCACCTGCATTGGGATCACCAACCACTGAGCCTCTGTATGGATACAGATCAAGTACATTGAAGATTGGAGAGATTGCTACCCCAGAAGGCAACTCAATTTCATAGGCATTCTGCCTAAATTTATGGACCACTCTACAAGGTCCTATCTTCTTCATCATGAGTTTGGTGTACTTGCCTTTAGGAAGCCTTTCTTTCTTCAAATGTACTAACACCAAGTCACCAACCTTGAATTGAAGGTCCCTCTTCTTCAAATCTGCTCTTTCCTTGTATTTGTCTACATTCTTTTGAAGAGTGTCTTTTACTTGCTGATGTATATATCTGATTGCAACAACAAAATCTTCCCCTTGAGCACTCCTTCTATCCAAACCTTGTAGATCTCTCAACTCATAGACACCCCTAGGATGCATTCCATAAACCACTTCAAAAGGGCTCTTCCCAATACTCCTATTCATGGAGTCATTATATGAAAACTCTGCCTGGGGTAAAATCAGATCCCAAGCCTATCCATGTTCCTTTGTTAAACACCTTAGAAGGTTTCCCAATGATCTATTTACCACCTCAATCTGCCCATCCATTTGAGGATGATAGGCAAAACTATATGACACCTTTGTGCCTAGCTTCTTCCACAAGGTCCTCCAAAAGTGACCTATGAACTTGGCATCCCTGTCAGAGACAATATTCAAAGGCAAACCATGTATTCTTACTATTTCCTTGAAGAATAAGCCAGCAATATGTGATGCATCATTGGTGGTTTTACAAGGAAGAAAGTGTGCCATTTTACTAAACCAATCAACAACCACAAAAACACTATCAAAACCCCTTTGTGTTCTAGGTAGCCCCATTACAAAATCCATACTTACACTCTCCCAAGGCCTATTAGGAATGGGAAGTCGCTGATAAAGCCCTGCATTTGATGAAGTTCCTTTGGCTCTTTGACATATGGTGTAGCCCTCAACAAATTTTCTGATATCCACTTGCATTTTAGGTCAATAGTATAACCTCCTAACCTGATCCAAGGTTTTATCAAGTCCAAAATGACCTCTAAGACTCCCACTTTGCTTCTCCTTTATAATATTCTCCCTCATTGAACATCTAGGCACACACAATTGACCCCCTTTGAAAAGCAAACCATTCTAAACCAAAAAATTAGAATATTCACTGTGAAATGTGTTTGAAAACTGATTGCAAACCTCATAGATCTCTTTGAAATCAGGATCATCATGGTACATGTTCTTGAGTGCATTTATTCCCATGCTTTGAAATTACATTTCTTGCACCATAAGAGCCCCCCTACTAAGTGCATCTGCCACCTTATTGGCTTGACCCTTCTTATGCTTGATGGTGAAGGTATAGGCTTGTAGGTACTCCACCCATTTCATATGTCTATGACTGAGTTTGTCATGTCCATTCAAGAAACTTAGAGCATGATTGTCAGTATAAACAACAAATTCTTTGGGTAACAAGTAGTGCCTCCATTTCTTAAGTGCTTGAACCATAGCATACAACTCTAAATCATATGATGAATACTTTTGCTTGGCCTCATTCAACCTCTCACTGAAAAATGCAATGGGTCTGCCCTCTTGGCTCAAAACAACCCCTATTGCTTGGTTACTAGCATCACACTCAATGGTAAAAACCTTATTAAAATTAGGAAGCACAAGTATAGGCTGTTGGGCTACCCTCTTCTTCAAATATTCAAACCCTTTATCAGCTTCATGGGTCCAAGAAAACTTACCCTTATTACCTCCTTTGATGGTGTCAAGGATTGGTGCACATATGTGACTGAAGTTCCTTATGAATTTCCTATAAAAAGTTGCAAGTCCATGAAAACTCCTCACATCTCCCTTGGATTTTGGAGTGGGCCAATTAAGAATAGCCTCTACCTTGGAGGGATCCATCTTCAAACTACCTTTGGAAATGACAAAGCCAAGGTACACCAACTCTTCTTTCATGAAGTCACACTTTTCCAAGTTTATTATCAACTTCTCTTCATGTAGTCTCTTTAGCACCATGTCAAGGTGCCTCAAATGTTCTTCCTTAGACCTACTAAAAATAAGAATGTCATCTAGATAAACCACAACAAACTTTCTAATGAAAGGTTTCAATACCTCATTCATAAGGCGCATAAAAGTGCTAGGTGCATTGGACAACCCAAAGGGCATCACCAACCATTCATAGAGACCCTCATTTGTCTTGAATGATGTCTTCCATTCATCTCCCTCTCTAACCCTTATCTGATGGTAGCCACTTTTCAAATCAATCTTAGAAAAATAACAAGCTCCCCCCAAACAGTCCATAAGATCTTCTATTCTAGGCATAAGAAATCTATACCAGATTGTGATCATGTTGATGGCTCTAGAATCAGTACAAAGCCTCCATTTCCCATCCTTCTTGGGTGCTAGGATAGTAGGAACAACACATGGGCTTAAACTTTTTCTCACCAAGCCCTTATCTAACAATTCTGGCACTTGTTTGGCAATCTCCTCATTCTGGGCTGGGGTCATCTTGTAGGCAGCCTTATTAGGCAATGTGGCTCCGGGAATCAAATCTATATGGTGGCTTATATATCTGATTGGAGGCAGGGAATTAGGCATTTCATCTACCACAATGTCCTTATACTTCTCCAACAAATCTTGGACTTCACTAGGGATAGACTCTTTCTTGTTTGTAGACAAAACAATCCCACATTTTGGTTTGACAATCAATGCAAATCCTAGACTTCCCTCTTCTTTCAAGGTCTGCAAATACTCTTTTTCCCTAACCACCATGACACTAGAACCTACATGTTTATTTATGCCTTCATCCGGCAAAGGACTCATAGTGAAAGACTGTTGCAAGTATGGGCCTAACCGGTGTTGTCATTGATGTCAACATACCCCTGTTGCATTGATGATAAGGATTAGATGAGTTGTATGCTGAGGATATTGAGAAAATTAGTCCTATCAGGAATAGAGAAGAACAGTGAAGATAGTAAGGTAAAGATCTTAGCTAAGATGAAGATCAGAGGATGCACATCAAAGGGTTTGTAGATATGTGTCTTAAGATGATCTAGTAAAGATTTGAGAGGTCTGCATGAAGATCTGAAGAAGTTATGGTCACTTGAGTAAAACCGGTTCTGGCAGATGTTCAGAGGTGACAGAGTGACACAGATAGGTCCGGTGAGATCCGGAAATGCAATATCTTGTTCTGCGGATTTGGTGGAGTGTTTAGGAAGTCAATGTGAATTGACAACTCAATTGGTTTGTGGTCTAAAGGTCTGCAAGCATCTATTCCAATATGACAGTGATGATAGACTGTGTTCTTGAGGTTCTAGATGAAGGAGAGAAAGATTTCAGTAAGCAGAAGTAGTGTGGATGTTCTTGGTGATTCAGGCAAGCTTGCAAAGGTCTTTGGATTGTGTCTAGTTTGTGTTGGTGGTCTGCATTGAAGATTAAGCTCGTAATTGAAGAATTACTTCTGGATGATGATGTTCTTCCCACGTCTGGCCGATCGAATGAGTTACACATCCTGCGGATGATCTTGAAGATGTTCTATGAAGCATGGCATGTTCCTAAAAAAAGATTGAAGTCTCAGATCTATGTAGTCGACAGTGTGTTGATCCGCATGAAGTCTTTTGTAATTAGTCAAGTTGTATTTGCTCTGTAAAGTGTGCCGACTTGGATGATTATCCCTAAGTCGATGTCTTGTATAAATAAGTTGTGAAGTCATTTCAAAAGTATCTTGGTGGAGATGAGAGTGTGGTAGAGAGGAGCAGAGCAAAAGGTAGAGCAAAAGTATTGGGCTTAAATGGAACTGACTCAAGCATGGTGAAGATGCTATTCCTTAGTTCAAGTATGTAATATTTATCATTCTGTAGACAGTGTGTCTCCTGTAGGCAGTGGACCTCTTATGAGCAATGTGCTCGGGTAGTGAGCCCTAATTGGCATGTGCCATCTTGTTCTTCTTAGTCTTTAAATAGATAATACAATTTTGGATTAGTCACCCCGTGGTTTTTCCCTTAACCGGGTTTTCCACATTAAAATATTGGTGTCATATGTGTTAATGTGTTTCTTCTCTTGAATTATTGCATTATGTTTTCATGATTGACTTATTATTATGCTGCTGAATTACAAAGAGGATTTAAGTGATTAATAGGAAGAAAGTTTTGGGACAATTGACTCACCCCCCTCTCAGTTGTCTATATTGAATCTAACAATTGGTATCAGAGCTAAGTTCCTCTAAAAGAGCTTAACCGCTTGAGGAGATCTAGGATGTCGTCCTACAAGAAGGATAGTCCGAGGTTTGACGGAACCAATTTCACTCTTTGGAAAAGCCGCATAGAATGTCACTTGCAATGTATGGGAATGCAATATTGGATCATAACTTCAAAGAAGTATGCTCCTCCATAGAATGGTCTGAGAACTGTAGATGAAATCAGAGATGCTGAAAAACAATCTTCAGGCTAAAGAAGCTCTACTAAGTGCATTATTTGATTCAGAGCTGACCAATATTATTGACCTAAAAACTGCATATGAGATTTGGGAAAAACTAGAACTTCTGCATGAAGGAGACAAGTATGTTAAATGTGCCAAGCTACAGAGTTTGAAAGGAAAATTCGAAAACCTGAAAATGAGAGAAGATGAAAATATCACTACATTTATGCCAAGAGTAAATGAGCTTGTTTGTGGCATTAGATGTGCTGGAAGAATCTTGGATGAAGATGAGATTGTTGCCAAAGTTCTCAGATCCCTTCCTGATTCTTACAAATACAAGGTTGTTATTGAAGAATTTAGATCTTTTTCAAATATCACAAGAGATCAATTGGTTGGTAAATTAGCTGCATTTGAATTGGCCGAGTTTGGAGATGCACCCCCCAAGATTGAATCTGCATTCAAAGCTAGTGCCTATGTAAAAGGAAAACAAAAGTTTGATTCGGGAGAGACCTCTTCAAAGAAACTATCACGGTATGAAAAAACAAGAAAAAATTTAGAAGAAAATGAAACAGAAGCTACTCAACTTGAAGCCCTTATTGCAAAAAGACTGCCAAGAGGATTTGATAAGTATGAAGGGAAATTGCCTTTTAAATGTTTTAACTGCAATAAGATTGGTCATTTTGCCTCAAGGTGTCTGAAAAAATTTTCAAGGCAAAATCCTAACAGATCAAAATCAAGATTCCAAAAGAAATGTTACTATGTTCATGAAGATGATGATGATGAAGGAGTAACAAATGATGAATCAGAGACAAGAAACAAATATGGAAATGACTGGGTGTTTATTGCTATCAAGGAAGAAGATTCAATGCCCTCTGAATCTGTCAATCATAAAGTGATAGAAAGAGCTCTGGCTACCCAAGTTGAAGGAAATGATGATTGGGTCATTGACAATGGATGCTCCCACCATATGATAGGCGATAAAAATAAGTTCATAGATTTGGAAAGATATGAAGGAAGAGTTGTAAAATTTGGTGATAATTATGCTGGCAGAATCAGAGGTAGAGGAACTATTTCTTTTGATGGAAAGACCAAAACCAGTAATATACTGTATGTTGAAGGTCTGAAGCACAATCTTCTCAGTGTTGGACAGTTGGTGGACAAAGGCTATGATCTCTGATTCAAAAATGGAAAATGTAAGATCTTTGAAAGTTCCGGAACAGAGATTGCATCTGGTACTCAAACAAAAGGTAATATCTTCCACTTGGTTGGTACTGATAAAAGTTGTTTATTTGTTCAAATTGATCAGAGTTGGTTGTGGCATAGGAGAATGTGTTATGTGAATTTTGATAATATCATCAAGATAAGCAACAATCAGGCTGTAAGAGATCTTCCAAGACTGGTGAAACCTACTAATAGTTTGTGCAAAGAATGTCAGCTGGGTAAGCTGAACAGAGTCACATTCAAAAGTAAGGAACAGTCTTCTACCAGACTGTTGGACTTGGTACATACTGATCTATGTGGTCCGACAAGAATCAACAGTGTGCAAGGTGATAGATACTTCATGTTATTAATTGATGACCACTCCCGGATGATGTGGGTGACTTTTCTAAAAGAGAAATCGGATGGTAGAGAATGAAACCGGATTAAACATAAAATGTCTTATGTCTGACAGAGGTGGAGAATTCACATCCGGTGAGTTCATAGAATTTTGTGAGAAACATGGGATAAAAAGACAGTTGTCTGCTCCAAGGACTCCACAGCAGAATGAAGTAGTGGAGAGAAATAACCGAACCATCCAGGAAGCTTCCAGAACCATGATGATGGAAGCAAATGTTCCTCAGATCTACTGGAGAGAAGTTGTAAGCACTGCAGTCTATACTCTTAATCGAGTACAAATCAGAAGCAATACTGGTAAGACCCCTTATGAACTTTGGTTTGGCATCACTCCCATTGTGAAGTATTTCAGAGTCTTTGGTAGCAAATGCTATATTAAAAGAGATGAAGACCTTGGCAAATTTGATGCTAGAAGTGATGAAGGAATATTCTTGGGTTATTCTACTCAAAGCAAAGCATATCAGTGCTATAACAAGAGATTGAGAAAGATTATAGAAAGTACAAATGTGAAGGTTGATGAAGGTATTGAAAAACCCTCAAGGTTTTATGAATATGATGAAGATGATCAAAATGATGTTTTGGTCCAAGAAGTCCAAGCCCCTTCTGAAATTCAAATCTAGACTGATCCGAAGAATCAAGAAGAACAGATAAGTTTGAATGAACCTGTTCAAGAAATAGAAGTGCAAGAAAGTCCCAAAATTCTCAGGTATGTAAGACTGAATCACTTTGAAGATCAAATCATTGGTGATAAAAGCAAAGGTGTTCAAACAAGAAGAAATATTGCTCAAGACTCAGAAAAGTATTGTCTGATTTCAGAGTTTGAACCAAAAACTATGAGTGAAGCATGTAATGATGGACTAAAGCAATGGAGGAAGAGCTGATGCAAATTGAGAAAAATCACACTTAGAATCTTGTTCCCAGACCTAGAAACAAGAATGTGATTGAAACCAAATGGCTCTTCCGGAATAACCTGAATGAAGATGGTGAAGTAGTCAGAAACAAAGCCAGATTGGTCTGCAAGGATTATTCTCAAGTAGAAGGAGTTGATTTTGAAGAAACTTTTGCTCCGGTGGCAAGAATTGAAGCAGTCAAATTATTTCTTGCCTTTGCTGCCTTCAAAGACTTCAAAGTATATCAGATGGATGTCAAGTCTGCCTTCCTCAATGGTGACTTGGAAGAAGAAGTATACATTGAGCAACCGGATGGATTTCAATTGTCTGATCATGGTGATATGGTCTGCAAGTTGAAGAAAGCACTGTATGGACTCAAACAAGCCCCAAGAGCCTGGTATGAAAGATTGGATGAGCATATTTTGAAGATTGGTTTCAACAAAAGTACTGCTGACAGTAACTTGTACTTCAAAATTGATCATGAAAATATCTTAATTGTTGAAGTGTTTGTTGATGATATTATTTTTGGAGGAAGAGATAGTATGTGCAAAACTTTTGCAAATCAAATGAAAAGTGAATTTGAGATGTCCATGTTTGAGGAAATGAATTTCTTCTTGGGTCTGCAAATCACTCAAACAAATAAATGAATCTTCATTTCACAGACCAAATATGTGAAAGAATTGTTGAAGAAATTTGGGATGGAAGACTCAAAACCAATGAGTACTCCCATGGCAACCGGATGTAAATTGAGCAAAGATGATGACTCTCTTAGGGCTAATCAGAAAAAAGTACAGGTCAATGATTGGAGGATTATTGTATCACTCAAACTAGACCTGACATTATGAATGTTGTTGGTCTTGTTGCTAGATTCCAAGTTGATCCTAGAGAATCTTATGTCATGGCAATCAAGAGGATTCTTAGATATCTAAAAGGGACAGTTGAGTATGGTTTATGTATTCTAAAGATCATGGTTTCTCTCTTCATGCATATATAGATGCGAATTGGGCAGGAGATGTGGATGACCGGAAGAGTACCAGTGGTTGAGCATTCTTTTTGGGGAAAAGATTGGTTTCTTGGCTAAGCAAGAAATAAGAGGCAATATCTCTGTCCACTGCAGAAGCAGAATATATTGTAGCAGCAGGTAGTTGCACTCAAGTATTGTGGATGAAGCAAATGCTAAGAGATATCAAAGTGGAATATGAGGAACCTATCACAATCTTCTGTGATAATTCAAGTGCAATAAATATATCAAAAAATCCGGTGTTGCATTCAAAGACAAAACATGTATCCACCAAATTTCACTTTTTGAGAGAGCAAGTGAACAAGAATGAAGTCAGATTGGAGTTTGTGCCCTCCAAGGATCAGATTGCAGACATTTTATTAAACCTCTACCTAAGGACTCTTTTGAGTATCTCAGGGAGAAGTTAGGGGTTATTACCCCTCCGGTTCTGAATTAAGGTGCACTGATGTGCATTAGTCCGGTGGATCTCACAGTCATATCTTGTGGTCCGGATTGATGATGAGAAGCTGCTACTCAGGGGGAGCAGTTGGTATGATTCTGAGTGATGCAAGTATATGCCCTTTTCCATTGATGTCAAAAGGGGAGAGAAGACATGAAAAACAAAAAGTGGTTGTTGATCAAAGGGGGAGCAATAAAGGAAGAGAAGACATGTGAATGGTTGTTGCTACTAGGGGGAGTTATGTCAGTGAGGAGAAGTTCTTGTTTTGATGGTTAAAACAATTTTTCACATCATATGTTGCCATCAATGATAAAGGGGGAGATTGTTGCAAATATGGGCCTAACCGGTGTTGTCATTGATGTCAACATACTCCTGTTGCATTGATGATAAGGATTGGATGAGTTGTATGCTGAAGATATTGATAAAATTAGTCCTATCAGGAACAAAGAAGAACAGTGAATACAGTAAGGTAAAGATCCCAGCTAAGATGAAGATCAGAGGATGCGCATCAAAGGGTTTGTAGATATGTGTCTTAAGATGATTCATTAAAGATTTGAGAGGTCCGCATGAAGATTTGAAGAAGTTATAGCCACTTGAGTAAAACCGGTTCTAGCAGATGTTTAGAGGTGACAGAGTGACACAGATAGGTCCAGTGAAATCCAGAAATGCAATATCTTGTTCTACAGATTTGGTGGAGTGTTTAGGAAGTCAATGTGAATTAACAACTCAATTGGTTTGTGGTTTGGAGGTCCGCAAGCATCTATTTCAATATGACAGTGATGACAAACTATGTTCTTGAGGTTCCGGATGAAGGAGAGAAAGATTTCAGTAAGCAGAAGTAGTGTGGATGTTCTTGGTGATTTAGGCAAGCTTGTGGAGGTCTTTGGATTGTGTCTAATTCGTGTTGGTGGTCCGCATTGAAGATTGAGCTTGTAATTGAAGAATTACTTTCGAATGATGATGTTCTTCCTAAGTCTGGCCGACCGGATGAGTTACACATCCTGCGGATGATCTTGAAGATGTTATGTGAAGCATGGCGTGTTCCTAAAAGAAGATTGAAGTCTCAGATCTGTGTAGCTGACAGTGTGTTGATCCGCATGAAGTCTTTTGTAATTAGTCAAGTTGTATTTGCTCTGTAAAGTGTGTCGACTTGGATGATTATCCCTAAGTCGATGTCTTGTATAAATAAGAAGTTGTGAAGTCATTTCAAAAGTATCTTGGTGGAGATGAGAGTGTGGTAGAGAGGAGCAGAGCGAAAAGCAGAGCAAAAGTATTGGGCTTAAATGGAACTGACTCAAGCATGGTGAATATTGTATTCTTTAGTTCAAGTATGTAATATTTATCATTCTGTAGACAGTGTGTCTCCTGTAGGCAGTGGGCCTCTTGTGAGCAGTGTGCTCGGGTAGTGAGCCCTAATTGGCATGTGCCATCTTGTTCTTCTTATTCTTTAAATAGATAATACAATCTTGGGTTAGTCACCTCGTGGTTTTTCCCTTAATCGGGTTTTCCACGTTAAAATCTTGGTGTCATGTGTTAATGTGTTTCCTCTCTTGAATTGTTGCATTATGTTTCCACGATTGACTTATTATTATGCTGCTGAATTACAAAGAGGATTTAAGTGATTAATAGGAAAAAAGTTTTGGGACAACTGATTCACCCGCCCTCTCAATTGTTTGTCTTGAATCTAACAAAGACTTCCCCCCATCATGATGAGCTTTCCTATCATATTGCCAGGACGACCTAGAAGTATGTGGCAAGCATCCATGGGAATGACATCACACAATATGTTGTCCTTATACTCCCCAAATTGGAAATCTACCCAACATTGTTCATTAACAAGGACTTGTTGACCCTTATTCAACCAAGACACCCTATATGGAGTGGGGTGCGTAATTCTTTTCAAATTAAGTTTTTCAACCATCTCTATGGACACTAAATTATCTATGGAACCTAAATCTATAATCAATTTACATACCTTGCCATGGGATTTGCATGAAGTTCTGAACAAAGACTTCCTCTGGGGTGGCTCCTTGGCACTTGGAACCTTTAGAAGTGTCCTCCTCATCATCAAAGCTTCTCCAAATTCAGGATCAACAGGCCTAGAAGGTGAGGCCACACTTTGAGCATCCTCCTCTTGTACCAATTGATTCCTCCTTTCTCCTCCATGAGAGCTAGAGCCTTGTTTCTCAGGGCATTTGAAGGTTGGGTGTCCCACTTGATTGCAATTGTAGCATCTACCAGTAAAAGTGTTTGAACCTCTTCCTTGGCCACCAAATCTGCCTCTCCCATTTGGTCTTCTCCCTCTAAAACTTCCTCTACCACTTGAATCTCCACTTTGTTCACTAGAATTAGACTCACCTTGCTGCTTTTGGGACTAATTTCTACCCCCAAAACTGCCCCTTCCTCTGAATTTCTGCCTCCTCTACCCCTATTTTGCTGATCACCCTTTCTTTTCAACTTCTCTTCTGCCCTCAATGCAACTTGAAAGCATTCATCCACTATCTTCGGGGTTAGGAGATTGATTTCATCATGGATATTGTACCTTAATCCATTAAGGTACCTAGCCACCTTCTTCTTTTCACTTTCCTCTTGTCCACATCTCAAGTTGAGTTTGTGAAACTCCTCGGTATATGCAACCACATCCATATCTTTTTGTTTCAGATTTTGCATCCTCTTGTAGACTTGGACCTCATAGTCAACAGGCAGGAATTGGGCCTTTAGTTTGTTCACCATCCTCTCCAATGAATGGATCATAGACTTACCCACTTTTACTCTTTCTCCTTGGGTGTAGTTCCACCATGTCAAAGTTGATCCCTTCAATTTAGTTTTGGCAAACTTCACCTTCTTATCCTCTGCCACTTCTTTGTATTCAAAGTAATTGTTCAAAGCATCAATCCATTCTATCAACTCCTCAGCATTCATCTTCCCTCCATACACTGGCAGGTCCATCCTCACTTCAAAGGCCTCTCCTTTCATTGATTTCAAGGCATTGAGAAATCTTCTCTCATCCAGGGGTAACTCTTCCTCTTGCTCTAGAGATTCCCCCTCTTCACCTTCTTCTTCTTGTTTGGAATCACTGTCTCCTTTCTCTCTCCTTTTCTCTCTAGCCTTCAAGGCCTCTATTTCATCTTCTAGGGCCTTCATTTTCCTGACCATCACTGATCCACTTTTTGGAGGCATGGTCTCTTACTCTTCAACTCACAAATTCTCTTCACACTTTCCCAATCAGACTGGGCTCTGATACCACTATGATGCAGAGGCTCTAAGGGTTACAAGACACTTCAATATATTTACCAAAACATTCAACATGAAGGGGAATTTACTGTTTTACAATGACAGCCCTTCAAGATCCACAAGACCTAAGCCAAAGGGCTCAATATGTGATATGACACCAAACACCTGATCTCCTCAAAGACAGTCACTTCAGAGGGCTCAAGACATCCAACAAGACCTTTCCAAACCATTGGTTAGTGTCTTACAAGTATGGGACTAGTACTTGCTTCCCAAACCACTCAAACTCCTTGTAGCCCTGTTTTTAGAGAACAGTGGCAGTAACTTTTTGCATAGGTCTTATTTTCACAAACCAAGACTATTTCAGGGTACCCTTTTGGAAGGTTCATGACATGTGTTAAATTGATAGGTGGGTCTTTTGGGACAAATGCCTCAACTAATGACTGTCCACTTGGATTAGAGCCCCAATTAGGCCTAATTTACAAAGGGACTACCCTTGATCTGTTTCACAGAACTTGCACAACCATTGGAACATGTCAAACACATGGTAAAACAAAAGATTTCAAGGGTTTTAGGCTTCTACAATTGATTGTACTTGATTTAGTCATGTGGGTTCCTTCTTTAGGCTTGACACATGGTTTTGTCAAGCCAGAACCATCAAAACTCAGCCAAAACTCGACCCTCCTTCCTGCAATTTGTTACAAGTAAAAAAAAACATGATTATACAAAGCCATTCCACTAGTTCTATGGAGATGAGAAATAGTGGAATGGTTAGATTCCCATCGTTGGACAAAACCCTAGTTCAGGGTTTTAATAACCAGTTTATGGGAAACCCCAAACCAACTTTAAATGAAAGGTAACACCTTACTCTACAAATCCAACATATTGAGAATCAACAACAGTTCCGTACCTAGGCAGAGTACGGTCTGCAATAGCACAGTTACACAAGAAATACAGGAAAAAACAGAGTTCTTTTTTATTTCTCCTTGTAAAACTTCCACACCATACCTTGATCGATGAGAGAAAGGCAATTTATACATGTTGGCACCAAATGCAGGTGGTTTGGGATCCATTTGGAGTAGCAACCAACTCTGCAACCTCCCAAACTAACCATTACCACCTTCTAATTAAGGCATACTACATGTTTTGTTTACAAATTTGACAGTTTTTCCACAAAATGACTTCAAACTATATCCAAGCAATGTCAACATGCTATGAATGACTCCAAACATGAAATCCACTCCATTTTTATACTTATAGAGGGTCTTGACCAACTAGGTCCTAATGGCTACATGCACACAATTGGCACCAAGGCCTTACAAGATGATTGCATAAGACTTCAACATGCCTCAAGATGGTCAAAAGACCTTATTACAACTCAACAAGGTGGTCTTCAAGACCTTATTGCAATACAGACCAAAACATAGGAAGAAAACTCATGATAGGTCTCTTGGACCTATAGGTGCCCATGCACCAATATATATATATATATAGGCCTCTTGGATGCAAGAATCAAGGAGATGACAAGTCCAAGAGTTATGGGTTTAACTCTCAATCACTCTCAACTAGGAAGTGAATTAACTCAATCTAACTAAGATAGAGGTGGCCTTGACTAAATAGAGGTGGCACCTAACTACCATCAATCAAGGATTGACGAGGTAGTGGTGATACTTGTGTACCTTAAATCAAGATGAACACACCATTATTAGCTACCTAAGAGAGAATAATTAAATATTCCTATTATCCTAAGTAAACTTAATAATTAGGTGCAATATCACACTTAAAATAAAACATATCCAAGGCGAATAAAATATCTAGTTGATATAAGCTCACTCTTGATAATGATAACATGATCAATAGATCCTTGGAAGAATCATTTCCTCTTAATCATTGTTGACAAGTACTATCCACACGTGTGAGCTACCTACTTCTAGATGTAAGCCATTTTGCTAAGCACTTGTCTCTCTCTTGCATTTTGACTATCGTTGAAAGCTCTTTGTGCTAATCGTTGATAACTATAGACTTCCAATGGAGCTAAAATTTTATTTATATTGTGAGAAGAGGGAAATGGCCTTCTAAGGCCCATCACTCATGATAGGCTTAAGAAGATCTTCATTATCCAATTTGGAGCCATACACCAGACAATTTTAGATGTGTTGGGAGTAGATTATGTGGAGATGGATATGAGAAGTACAGTGAATTCATGAATTCATAAATGGCTTGAACAGATAATAAAGATGACACAAGCCTTTATTAGGGAGGAGTATGGAGGACTATAAAAGCCTCTAGAAATGGTGCAATTCAAATCAGTTCCACTATTGTTGATTGCTAGTCAGGAATTCTACGAACTAGTATCTATGGTATCTTTCAAAGAATTGGAGGCTAGGTTTGTGACTTTGATGGGAGTGGCCAAAGAAATGTATTAGATAAAAAATGGAGGAGAAGGTTTTCATCCTTCTGTGGATCTTTCTTGCTTGTGAGCCTCATTTTGTACCTAGTCTCCACATTAGGACAATGTTGGGATGAGCAATGGCACATGTAAATGGGATGCATTGGCTTCTCCTTCAAATATAAACCCCATGCAACAAGGTGTGGACGTTGATGACGACTAAGCTTGTCCTAAGCTCTTTGATGGTCCATGTTCAAATCTTTATATATATATATGGGTGAATCCTTATTTTCAAGTGCATATTCACCCCTAGTCTAACTAGGTTCACTTCTAATCGATCTAAATGTGATCTTTTTAAATACTATAATATAAAGGGTAACGGACTCTTAAACCTTAATTTAAGTGGATTTTTTTTTGGAAAATAATAGAGTATTCTAATCGTACATTTGAAACTCAAATAAAAAACAATCCATTTTTCATTTTGATTGCTTAGTGGCCCAAAAAAACAAGGCCGCGTTGCCGCGAGGTTCCTGCCAAATGCTGGCAGAGCCGTTTTGTCCTTTGTAAAAGTTGATGGTAGGCAGTAACATTTTAGATAAATATGTAAATTAAATAAAACAACTGTAAAAATTAATGGTATAAATTTGATTTTACTTAACTTTTTCAAAATAAAAGACAATCCGAATGGTTACAACTAATTTGATTGCTTGAATTTTGTAGAAACAATCTAATGCAAATAGAAGTCTGCCCCTTTTTTTTCTGTTTCCCAGGTCCCCTTTTGATATTTAGTCATTTCTTTCTTTATGCATTTGGGCGTTGATTTCTACAATGGTGCAGTCCCATCAAAATTGCAGGGGAACTGGACTGTTCTCCCAAAAGATTCCTAGATTCTAGAAACCATTCACATATTAAAACTGGCACATAAGAAAAGGTTGATCTTAATAGTCCCTTGAATGTATTACCCCTTTTACTATTATTGCAATCAAGTAATACAGGCCCAGTGTTAAGTTGGAGAATTGACAAACCCTGCTTCATCATTGTCTAAATGCTTTTTGATCGTGATCAAACTGTACCTGAAATGCATGTGCAACTAAATGCTTGTTGTGATTGAACAGAATGACAGATTACTTTGACTGTGTTCTTAATTAGAAGATTAGAAGAACTGAATGATATGCAAAATAGTGAAGGGAACATAGAATATGGAAAAACATAGCACAAGATTGCAAAGGCAAGCATTAGATAAATTGTAATTTAGGAACTGGGGAAGATTTGAAATGTGTGAAACTCACATAAAAGAATCCTAGTAAACATTATTTCAGTCAGAAGGGGAGTACAATAAACTAACCTCAATAGAATATATATTTTTTTATATAAATTCAGTCAGGAGGGCTAACCTCTCAATTTCAAACAGGACAATCAATAATAACTCACCCTAAAATTTTCAAAACTTTTTATTCTTGCAATGCCAGAGTGATATGAGATTGGATCAATTAAGTTAATCAAGTGGGATAACTTAGTCACTTAATGTTCTCATTGAAAACAACCCCTCATTCCCAACACAACTTGCTGGCTCTTTCTGAAAAATGACACATAAGCTGAGTTGTAAAAGTTGTTTTTTTGATAAAAACAGAGAAAGAAATAACTTAAGGAGCTGATTGCCTAGAGGAACTAGACCTGGCAGAAGAAAAGACAGAGGCGACAGGTTTGACTGTGGTTGAACGTGTTTCACTAGTTCAACTGCAGTTGAAACTATCCTTGTCAGAACTGGATGAGCAAAGCAGGTGTGACCACAGTAGAACACATCCTCACTAATTTGACTGTGGTAGAAAGTATCTTTGTCAGAACTGGACAAGCAAAGCAGAATCGACTGCAGTCAAACATGTCTCAATAACAACAGAGATAGGGTCTGCGAGCTCCAAAATTTCGCAAAAGATTCCTTTCAGTTTCAGTGATGCTTGAGCTTCCTTCTTAGGATCATTTGTAACTCACCTTGTTTTAAAAACTCTAAGAGAGGTCATTGTAGAGGATTCCTTAGTGTTGATAGGAAAAATGGTTGTAAAGGCTTTGTTCTTGGAAGCCTATGAGTCTTTGAGAGTTGTATTAGAGGTTGGTGTAAGACATTGCTATGTAGGTGAGAGGAAGTTCTTGTAAGCCTTGTTTTTCCCCTTTTGGTTTTTTCCAGCGTATCTTCTGGTATTTCTCATTCTTAGTGCTGTTTTATGCTTTTTGCTTGTAGATACACACTTCATTACCTTGTTCTATGCTCTAAGATGCAAGTGTAGGGACTGTTTTTCCATGCTTATGTGTTAGGGGCAGTAACTTCTACAATCGAGTTACAGAAGTGAATTATACAATCTGTTGCGAGGAGCTATGTAGTAGAATACCCATATTAGTTTATGGATCACTCAGATGCTTGACTTTCTGTTGGATTTGAATCTTGATTTTACATTTGGATGTTCCTAAGAGTCCAAGATGCCACCAAGCAAAATGAAAAATTAAAGACGAAACATGATATAGAAATGCAAAAAAAAAAAAAAAAATTTCAGTTCTGAAGAAAAAAGCAGTTATGTAATCTATATGAGAAACCTGTGATAGAGAAACATGTGACAACAGAATTGCAGCATCAAGTACTTAGAGACAAATTAAGATCTAGAGATCAGGAAGAATCAATAGATTGAGGATTTTAATATAATAGCCACTCAGTTAATATAATGTCATGTCACTCAACATGTAGACTATGAATTGGTAGGTTTTGCAGAGTCAGGTAACACATTTAACACATTAGACAACTATTCAAGAACTTGATAGAGTGGTGTATCTTGAACCAGGTAGTGATTTAATACAACTGTTTGTGGGGGCAGAATATGCAAGGCAGATTAATATGGAGGGGTCATTTGACACAAGAAACATTTTTGATAGTAATGTAGGTGGCAGAAATGCATGAATTCTGTTGGTATTGCTCAAGGAGAAGGCCTTCAAGAATATCTGTAAAGTGTGTTGCAAAAACTCAGGTAAAGGTTGAAGATAATTAGACCAAAAAGGGGAGATTGTCTTATTCTTGCAACAACAATTGTATGACCAAAGAAGGTTTGTGAAGACTAATGCTGATCAATGTGTGGATTCAATTGAGAGCCTAACCTGTAGCTATGGACTATGCTTGCTAGTGTTTTGGGAGTTCGAGAAATGAAACCTGCTGTGTGTGGCCTAGCATGAATCTGCAGACTTATTTCAGGCACTATTCCAGATTTAGGTTTGATCAATTTTAAGGGTAACAGGATTTGGCACTACTGCATTAAGGTATCAAATAGGATATTGATAAGGCTTAGTCTGCCCTGTGTGGACAATCAGTGGATTTGGTGCAGAGGCTAGGTTTGATAGTTCTTTCTCTGCATTGTGATCGGAGCAGTTAAAACCAGTTCTGTAAATTTCCATCAAAGTAATTGAAGCATTTATTGAGACCGAATCTCTTATTCAGACATGCCTTAAATAGTTTGAACGTTAAATAGTTTGAACGATTCTTTTCTGGCAAATTCAGTTACAACATTTTTTAAAAACGTGAAACTTGTTGCAAAAGACACTTCAACAATCACTCTAAAAACTATTGAAGACATTAGACAACCATTCGAGAACTTGATAGACCAATGATGCCGGGTTAGGTAGAGATTTAAGACAAGTGTTTGTGGGGACAGACACTGCAAGTCAGATTAATAAGGATGGGTCATTTAATACAGAAACATTTTTTATGGTAATGTAAGTGGCAGAAATGCATGGAGTCTGTTGGTATTGCTCAAGAAGAAGCCCTTTGAGTATATCTAAAGCATATTGCAACAACTCAGGTAAGATTTGAAGATTATTAGACCAAAAGGGGTAGGTTGTCTTATTCTTGGGGCACCAATTGTCTGACTAAAGAAAGTGTGTGGATTCTAATGTTGATCGATGTGGGGGTTCAGTTGAAAACCTAGCCCGTTGTTATATGGATTAATGCTTTTTGGTATTTTGACAATTTGAGAAGTGAAATTTTCTCTATGCAGCTGAGCATGAGTCTACAGACTTATTTTAGGCACTATTGCAAATTTGAGTTCTGATCACTTTTAAGGAGAAATGGAATCAATTGGCCACTATAACATTAAGGTATCAAAATAGCATATTGATAAGGCTTAGTCTTCCCTCTGTGGACAATCAATGGGTCTTGTGTAGATGCTTGGTGTGATACTTGTTTCTGCATTGTGCTTGGAGCAGTTAAAACCAATTCTGTAAATTTACATCAAAGTAATTGAAGCTTGTTTGAAACTGAAACTCTTATTCTTGAATGGTCATTTTTGAAAAATTCAGGTAATAACATTCTACAAGAACTTGAAGCAGGTGGCAGAAGGCACTTCAAGAATCATTCTAAAAACATAAAACTTACCTGAAGTTGATGGTAATAACAAAGTTCTGTCTGCAGATAAGAAACTTGATAGATTTGTTGTCTTCATCTATTAACCAGCACAAAGTTACCATTACTTACATAAGTCATTTTTGAAAGCACGTTGAGACTTGTTCAAAAAAACAATTAAAGTACCTGGTTTTAATGGTTTCCGTTTTAACAATTTTTTTTCTGAAAATGGGAAAACTAGTTGATGAAATTTGAATGTTCATAACACATGGTTTCTCGGAACACTGCATTGAGTTTGCATGTGGAATTCGTTTTTTGGAAAATAGCTCCATCTCTCAAAGAACCGTACCTCAGCAAACGAAATCCTTGCACAGAGTGATATAATTCTGCACTTCATCCTTCCACGGTTAAAACAATTATTATACAAAATTTCTGCTAAAATTGCATTCCCATTATTTCTTCTCAACGTTTTCAGTTTTCATGTTGAATCCATCATCAGTGAGACACAACTTTAATCTCAAGCACTTAAAGAGTCAACATAAGCAAACAAGCCACAACAGCAACTCAGAGGCCATGGGAGTGCATTAAAAAACCCTAAATAGCCACAAGTCCGCTAAAATTGGAGCGAAAAACTACAAAAACACCTGATTCAAGGTTGTCTTTGTAGTACACTATCATGGTCTTCCTCCTTTCCATAATTGAAATATGTCTCAGTGAACACTCAGAGGCCATGGGAGTGCATTAAAAAACCCTAAATAGCCAAAAGTCCGCTAAAATTGGAGCGAAAAACTACAAAAACACCTGATTCAAGGTTGTCTTTGTAGTATACTATCATGGTCTTCCTCCTTTCCATAATTGAAATATGCCTCAGTGAACACCCAATTGGTAGGGCAGACATCAGGGATACCCTCTGATAAAAAACAAGCAGTAGAACGCATAAACCCTAAAAGAAGCACAAATAATATTGAAGAATTTTAAATTTTGAAATCACAGTATATGTTCCAGGCACTTACTCATCTCTTGCAACGATGGACACTTGGTGTGGAGTAAAGTAACTTGGTTGCTGAACCATCAAGCAAATTTGTAGACTGGAGGATAGAAGAAGAGCAGAATTAATTTTCCATAGTTGAGATGAGGCCCAGCAGAAGAAACTGACAACACCCATGTATTTTTATGCCCTCTTGTTCTCCCTTTCTGCTCTCAAAATGTTGACCCACTGCCAACATCTGTCTTTCAAATGCACATCCAGATTTCCCTTCGGCACTAACATCTGTCAACGCACCCAAAATGTTTGTTTGTTGCGTGTCCTCAAACTAAAATGCAGCAGAGGTCCTCTGTAATCACGCCTTCTCTTGCATTGGGAAGTGCAAAAACCTTTGCATCTACCAACCAAAATCAGACAAAATCAAAATTTAATTGGAAACCGTTGAAATTTGAGCAGTTTTCGTGTATAAGACATTACGGTAGAATTAAACACATCAGAACTCAGAAATTTGATTGGCTACAAAACAAGAGATTAATCACGCGTTTAGAAAAGCACCTCCCCTCCGCTATAGTTCCATTGGCAGGAACTAATAATATTGTACACGAAGAGGAACTAATGAGGGGATAATTATTTGGCTAATTATTAAAAAAGATCTCTAGCATTCATAAAAAATGCCTATCAATGGCGCCGCCCGGACTTGAACCGGAGACCTTCAGTGTGTTAGACTGACGTGATAACCAACTACACCACGGCACCTTCTTGTCCAGCAGAGCTGCAGTATGCATAATCACTAGAAAAATACACAACGCTAATTTATTTTTCCTGAATCCTTTCTTAAGCGGGCAGTTGCTTAAGCCAGAGCACCTGATATCAATGGGCTGCGAAAAAATTCTGGATGTTCACTGTTTTGTATAAAAAATAGTCTTTAATCTTTTGTACAGTAATGTCAATAGCTAAGTTTAATTACTGGAGATCAACCGTTTGGCAAGCCAGAAGTCATTAGTTCAACTCTTTCTATCTCTGATAACAGAGCATATGATTTTGTTAAACTTACACATCATGCCGCTTCCTGTGAAAGACACACTGCTCTTTCTATCTTCTTCATTAATCTCTACTTTCAACCCATTTTAATATCGGTGTTCAAATAACAGGGCAATGTAAGGTGTAAATTTATTCCATCCACCCGTCCCGTACAGCAACTATTTGAGTTCCATATACGAACGCTTCATTTATCCCACATTGCTCCCATGTAAAGTATTCTCTTTAACGATTCATTATACCGTGAAGGCTCGTTCGGTTAGACTCAGCTCGAAGGGTTAACAAATTTCCTTTCTTTTTCATAAGCGGACGAAAGACTCCGCACCAAAACAATCATAAATTAAGTTCTGTCAGTTGTGAGAATGATGACGGTGCGTTCAATACGCTACTATTAATTTGAAGAAATAGTAACTTAGTTTTAATGTTCAAATTTACAAAGAAATGAATCATCTGTCCATTGGCATCAATTGAAATGAAACTAAGAGGTTATAATTTATGTAGGCGAGTTAATAATTCATGTAGGTTATGTTTTTTAATGTGGTAAATTAAGTGATGTATTAGGATTTAAGGTGATTTATATTTTATGAGTTCTTGGTATTTAGTGTAAATTACAAGTCTTTACACATATAAATCATATAATAAATTACAAATTTTTACAATTATAAGAAAGAGAACACATATAAATCATATAACAATATGTTATAACATAAATGTATATGGGAAACCCTTTTTGGGAGAAAAACCCCACAGTCCAATGCCCCAAGAATCAAATCATAACTCATTCCTCAAATTGGGTGCTCCATTTTTTGTTCCATAATCTCCTCCAAGGATGCTCTTTTAATTTGATCAAGATTCTAATGCAACTCCTCTATTTTTATGCTCTTACGTGTCATAAGAATCAGCCATACAATCTATCATAGGTATTCCATCTTACAACACCTTTAAGATATCCGACACATGGCTAAACATGCCAACACAAAGTGGGACACCCCATTTTACATTATGAGGCTAAAATAATAAATAAATATGAACATTGGAAATGCAAGGTTGAGACACCTTTTTCCAACAGAATTCAAGATGACAGAGTATGGATTCATTTGTAGGAAGAAAGATTCATAGGATCTTATCACAAGGTTTAACCTTTTCGATATGGCCTATACATTATCATTAAGAAGTTTGGAGACATTCCTTTGAGTGTAGTCTTCCAACTTATCTTGGTCTTCATCTAATTTTCAATGTAAAATTCTTGCACCATTACTTTCTACCTTTGTTGGATAAATTAGATCGAACTAGAGAACTTCAATCAACAAAAATAAACCCAAATTGTTGTATGTCAACATATGTGTTTCAACTCATTGATTCATGGATTAAATGTATATATTTCTATTTACCAAATTGTCAATATTGATCAGTTTCCTCATCAAGGGAAACGATTGACATAACTTAAAGTAGTAGTACACTTGTACACATCTAGTCTCATAACTTGCCACAATGGTTATTGTTGCTTCTTAAGGAGGAGTGGTTTAAAAAAGGGGTTTTGGGACTTTGACCATCTCAAAATATAATGCCATTCTAAATTCATGTTGTCTTCACACATACCTTCAACATCATTACAAGCCTATGTGGTCAAATCATAAAACCTTCATTTCTAAATTCATGTTGTCTTGACAAAGACCTTCAACATCATTTCAAACCTTTGTAGTCAAACCATAAAACCTTCATTCATAGTATATGCTGCCATACATCTCTAACAATTCCATCCAAGTTTGGCTCCCTTGTTTAATGTTATCTACAAAAACTAACAACATAAAGAATATGATATGGATGACTATAAGTGGTTGTGTTTTCTTGTAAATTTCAAGTTCTTCATGTTGTTTAAACTTGTATATTAATATATACTAGTTATTCATGAAATGAAGGAATTGTAGTGGAGTCTTTTAGTTGGTATAGCTGATCTCTTTGATCATTTTAAAAAAAGTAATAAAATACAATTTTGAGTTTCAATTCTAGCATGGATTGCAAACCTCACATTTTTAAAGGTCAAGACTGCAATCCAAATCTTAACACTCCTCTTCTTGATGATGGGTTACTGAGTGTTATTCTAAACGTTGATGGAAAAAGATACACAATTAAATCCAAAAGCACTCATACATATAGTGCTCTATTGTTTTTATATTCTTCGTTTTGTCAATTCAATTGTTGTTTTTACTGTCACCTATATTATTCATCAAATATTTCCTCACATAACACATTGCATTAGTTTGGTGTGTTGCCCATTGGATCACCCTTGGTCTCTAAATAAACATTATTGTTTTTTGAGGTGTTAATTAAATGACTTTCTTTCTCAAGGCTTATTATAGAACATGTTCATAATATTTGGTAAATGGTCTTTAGGAAATTCTCATTTATAGAGGGAACACTATGGATGGAATTTTTAAAAATTGAGTAGAAAAGGAATCGAAACCATTTTTCCTACCTATTCATGCCTTTAAGAACATGTTAAGCTTTTTAAAGGACAAAAGTGGCCTTTAAAAGGGGAGAGTGTATCTAATAAAATGTTCATGTGAAAGACTGTACATTAGAGAGTAAATCCATCCAAACAAGAATCAAAGAACATAATCAAAATATAAGCATGACAGGATGGTAAAATCAACCTTAATAAGACAATTGCTTGCAACAAAACATGATATTTACATTAATGAAGCAAAAATGTTGGCTAAAAAGAACACTTTGAGAATATACTACTTTATACTATGAATACCCATTATAAGTAAATAAATTCAAATTTTCTAGTCTTTTTCATAAGCACAAGAAAGGCTTCACATTGAAAACAACTAAGAAAAGATTGGTTGGGAGAATACACTAGATTTAAACGTGTCAAAAATAACAACAAAGGGGGGATTGATTGGCAGAGTATAGTAGATTTGAAGGCCCAAAAAAAATTACAAAATGATAAATTCAACATCATTTAAATAAAATAGAGCATCATTGTCAAGTGATCTTTAGTCTATTGGTGAAGTTGAATGGCTCATTAATCCACTAAGGATCAAGTCTTGCATAGTGCATAGACCTAAGACTATAAAAGGATGAGTCTATGATCAAATTTCGCGGAATGGAGTCCCCTAATCATTAATACTAAGTTCAAGAAGTTAGATTGTTTGTGCAACCAATAATGAGTTGTTTACTTACTTCCAACAAAATAGAGCTCATTGAACTTGTTGCACAATAGATTGAACAATAGAATTACATCATACATCTCTATATCATTTGCTTCCTTCACTATGCAATGAATGTTACAATCATTTGAAAAGTACATATTAAGACAAATGAAACTAAAGTTTGGAAATGAAAGTGGAAATGGAATCCTTTCATAGTTCATGATGTTGGACAACCTAGTTTTGGGTCTATAAACGACTTAGAACATATGGGACTACCAAAGTCATGATATTTCTACAGTCCATTATAGTTGTAAGATGAACCTCTAACAAGAAACTGTGTTCCACCTTTTAAATCAGCATTTTGGATACACTCCTATTTATGCAGAGACACCTTACTATACAAAGAATATGAGATATACACACCCTAACCATTGTAAAAATTCGTTATCTCTATTTGAAAGGTAGAAATGCTCGATAAAGAGTGCATCCAGTGCATTCAGGATTTCCTTTCTTACTCAACCGGTGCTCGACCTTTTAACATTCAAATTCGCACGTGTAAAGGCAGTGCATTTCTGATTTTTTATTTTTATTTTAATACATCACCGAATTAAGCACCAAAAGGTGGTGCCGTGGTGTAGTTGGTTATCACGTCAGTCTAACACACTGAAGGTCTCCGGTTCAAGTCCGGGCGGCGCCATTATTTTCTTTATGTCTGCAGAAATTAGTCAAATCAAATGCCAGCCCTTCCATCTAATTTATCGAGATTCCAATGCAAGCCCTTTCGACAATTTTGGAGATAAATACCCTTTGTTTCATTGCAGATCTAATTTAAATTTCATTGCAAGCACTGCTGGCAAATTTTGCACACAAATCCCCATTCATATAACAACTTACTCGTTTCATTAGATTTAAGATTTGAAATGCTTGTTTTTTAATCAAGCTGCAACGGAGCCCGAAGAACCGTTATAGGTGGATCTGAAAAGGAGCCACCATGGAATTAAAGTAGAAAGGCCTTATGTGTAAATTGGTGGATTTTTGGCCGAAATTACAGTCCCTTGAAGCTTGGATTCAGGATAATTGGGGCGCAAACTTTTCCTTCCGTAAAGGTTTTTTCACTGGGCTTTGTCCTAGTGAAGAAGAGAAAATGAGAATTCAGAATGATGGCCATGGCTTTGGGACTGAGCCGGTCTATTTTTGCAAGATTGGGACCAAAATACTTTTTTTTTTCACAATTCAACCAAAGCTTGAAGATGTGTTCATGGAATTTTGTCAACCCACTCCTTGGAAGCCTTCTTGAAAATCCTTTTAAAATCAAAGAGGAAGTGATTGGCTTCTTTGGAAAAATTCTCTACTTTGAGGACCATTCCCATACCTTGCTTAACAACTCCATCTTGGAAGGGATTCCCTTTGTGGCCTTTATGGAACACAACTCACAACTCTGACTTAGTGGCTCCCATTTTAGAAGAGGAGGTTAAATTTGCTTTGTTCTCAATGCATAAAGATAAAGTACTAGGCCATATGGTTCCCTGGCAGCCTCCTTTCAACACTTTCGACACCTAGTGGAGAAAGAAGTATGGGAGATGGTTGAAGCTTCACTGAAATCAAAGAAAAATTTGAAGGACTTCAATAACACCTTATGTTGCTCCACATCACTTTGTTGATTTCAAATCAATCTTACTTTTCAATGTGGTTTATAAAATAATCTCTAAAGTTATTGTGCTCAGATTAAGACAACTCCTCCCATTGATTATTTCAACTAAGTAGTGTGGTTTTGTCCTAGATAACACTATCGTTGAAAGTATTATCATCTCACATGAACAATCAGTTTCTAGCACTAATTTCAAAAGTATGATTGTCAAGTTGGATATAAGCAAAGCCTATGTTAGAGTGGGTTGGTGCTTCTTGATAGTGATTTAAAGAAAGATTAAATTTGGAGAGGATTGGTGTGACTAGATCTTCAACTAGTTTAGTAGTATGATATTTTCTATCCTTCTTAGTGGGAGCTTGTCAAGTTTCTTTGAAAGTTCAAGATAACTCAAATAAGGGGATCTCATCTCCCCTTTAGTTTTTCATAACCATGACAAAAGATCTTGGGCATTCCTTGCTGGTTGTGAGATATTTTGGTTGCATTAATGCTATAGAGGACATAAAATATTCAATACATCAACAATTTACAAATGATACCATTTAGATTGGGAGAGGCTCTCTAAGAGAAGCTAAGGCCTTCAAGGATACCCCTAACTTATATACTTTGTCTTCTAGATAACTCATTAATGATCATAAATCTAAAATCCTTTTTGTTAATGTTTCTCCTTTGATGCACAAAAGGATCTTGTGGGTTTTGGGCTTCAAAATTGGTTCTCTCTCTCAAGAAAACTTTTAATGGTAATTTATTACCAATTGACAATTTTTTAGCTTTCGGGGGGTTGAAAATGGCAAATATGACCCATTTTGGTAGTATATGCTTTTACCCAAATTTGAGTATATTTTTTGTGCACGTAGCTTCAGACCACCCACAAATCAATTTTTTAATATCTTATAATTGCCACACCTCATTTTTTGACAAACTTACTTATGTTAATTTTAGCTAATTATTAGTTAGAAAATGTATGCATGTGAAAATGAACACAAGAAATCAGTTAAAACAACATTAACCTACTTCATTCACCTCACATACACCTCGGATTGAGCAAATAAGGCTTGCAAATAAGAAAGTAAACTAAACAAACTTAGCTACCATGCAAGCCTTGCTATGTTGGATGTGCTCCTTGGATGATTTGATGTAGGTGGCTCCTCATATGGACATCATAACTTTACAATGCATGGAGCCCTCAAAATGCTTGGGTCGAGGGTCAATTTATAGATTTTTTGGATGGGGATTGGATGGTCAAGATTGGATTTGGAGATCAAAGGTGGAGGATTGTTGAGAGCTCTCAAGCAAGAAGAGCTTGCCAAGTGGCATGATGAGATTGGTGGATGCGAGATGTCCTTGGATCAAGGAGGAATAAATGCTCAAAATTGGGCTTTGGGAAGATTGGAGGGGTGAGATTGATTTGGTAGATGGGAGGTATGGGTTGGATTTGATTTAAATTTTAAATTGGGAAGCATGGGTACATGCCCAATTTAAAATTGAAGGAAAAGGAGATGAGTTGGATTTGATTTGAATTTTAAATTGGGAAGCATGGGTACATGCCCAACTAAAATTGGAGGAAAAGGGTGGTGTAGTCACGGTAGGAGGGTTCATAGAATGAACTGTCCAGACCGTGCAACAAAAGTAAACACAACGGAAACAACTCAAAGATATGAAACAAATGCAGATTTAGTCATTTAGTATATCATAGAATTCAAATATAGATTGGCCGACAACATGCGGGCTTGCAAATTACTATTCACAGGCCTGATTACAGAATATGAGAATATGCGCAAGATATAGCTTTAAAGCTCTTTCGCACAAAATCTAAGCTAAGGATTATGAATCAATTGCTAACCGCCTTCCTACGGATCTATTACATCCTTATATATCATCTCCGGTACAAAAGATTCCTCTGCGTCGACCAAGGAAGATCACAAACTCCAATGAACAGCTATAACGTGTGTACATGGATAGGTCAGACCTAATCATGAATAATTCCTCCGCAAATGAATGGAATGATGTGCGGATTTTGGAGAAGGTCGGCCACAAACCATAGATCATCAGATGATGTGTCATTAAGCTCCATAAGTCAGGAAGTGCTCCGCAAGTCTTCTCCTTTAGTTGATTGTCTGAGACTGTCAGGATGCTCTGTCCTGAGAAAACAATCAATCTTCTAAATCGATATCTTTCCGGTAATTGATCCAAATGCTCTGAATTCTAGGTATGATGTAGATGAACATGTCTAGATGCTAAGTCCATCTCCATAAGGTTAGAAATGTAACTATGGTAGAATGCGGACCAAAATACATAAACTACTTCTAATTGAACTGCCTGAACTGAACAGGAAAATGAAAGAAACAAACTGAAATGCAAATATTTTTGGTTGATGCAAGATTGCTCTTGAACCAGGGATGCTCCTGCATCAGACATCTGAGGTTATTGAAAAAGTGAGTCCCTCACTTTGTTGGGGCTAGGGGAGAACCAAGACGGTCCACCTCAGCCTAAGAAATCCATGATGAATCTTCTTCCGGTCTACCTTTCCACTTCACAAGGTATTCTTTGTATTGTCTTCCTCTAGTGCGGCATCCAACTCTGATGTCCAAAACATCTTCAATCTTCTTTGGTACTTGTTGGGGTAATTACTTCTTCAAGTTTTATGCCATGCTGTCACCGAACTCTGCTTCATGATACCGGTATAGGTCTGTAATGTTGAAAATAGGTGATATACCCAATGTTTGGTAACTCTACTTCATATGCATTTCCTGAATCAAACTTTTTGAGTATCCTACAAGGTCCAAACTTCTTCATATTCAACTTGTTATATGTCCCAAATGGAAATCTTTCTTTTCTTAAGTATATCATCACTTTATCTCTCACTGCAAATTTCTTATGTCTTCTCTTCTCATCTGCTTATTCCTTATATTTGTTGTTCATTTCCTCCAAATGCTTCTTAACCTGATCATGCACTATCTCCATATGTTCTACAAATTCTTCTGCTTTTGCACTTCTCTTGTCGTCTAAACTAATATCTCTCAACTCTTCTACTCCTCTAGGGTTTACTCCGGTAACAATCTCAAAAGGTATTCTTCTAGTACTCCTATTCACTGAATTATTGTATGCAAACTTTGCTTGTGAAAGAATCAAATCCCAACTTCCAGTCTTCTCTCCAACCAAACATCTCAACAAGTTTCCCAAACTCCTATTCACTACCTCTATCTGTTCATCAATCTGTGGATGAAATGCTGAACTGAACTTCATATCTATCTTCATCTTCTTCCAAAGTGTCTTCCAAAAGTATCCAAGAAATTTGGCATCTCTATCTGAAACTATGCTCTTAGGTAATCCATGCAATCTCACAATCTCCTTGAAAAATAGGTCAGCTACATGCACTACATCAATTGTCTTCTTACGAGGTATGAAATGTGCCATCTTTGAAAATCTGTCCACCACTACAAATAATAAATGATGTCCTCTCTGTGTCTTAGGCAATCCCATTACAAAATCCATACTTATGTTTGTCCAAGGTCTCTCCCGTACTGTCAAAGGCTTATACAATCCAGTGTTCTGACTACTCCTATTTTGCAACTTGACAAATTCTACAACTCTACACAAATTTCCTAACATCCTTATGTATCTAGGGCCAAAAGTAGTTTTCACTGACCAAAGCCATTGTCAATACCAAAATGTCCTGCCAATCCACCACTGTGTTTCTCCTTGATCAAATTATCTCTCATTGAACTTCTAGGTATGCATAACTGACTTCCTTTGAACAACATGTCTTCTTGAATGAAATAATCCAACCACTTACTCCTATCTATCACAACAGGTTCTTTGCATGCTTTCCAAGGTTCTGCAAAATTAGTGTCTCCCTCATACATGTTCTTCAATTCATTAAATCCCATCACTTCAACTCTCATCTCTATTAACAAGTTTCTTCTCCTACTCAAGGCATCAACAACTTTGTTTGATTTACCACTCCTATGCTTCAACACAAAGGTATAATTCTGCATGAACTCTACCCATCTCATATGTCTCTAATTCAACTTACCTTTGACAGTTCAAATACTACAAAGCTTGATGATCTATATACAACACAAACTCCTTATGTAACAAGTAATGTCTCCACTTCTTCAAGGCTTGAATTATGACATAGAACTCTTGATCATAAACTGAATATCTTCTCCTTGCATCATTCAACTTCTCACTGAAATATGCTACAAGTCTACCTTCTTGACTTAATACTGCTCCAATTACATTTCCACTTGCATCACAATCAACTTGAAATACCTTATTAAAATCTGGTAATGCCAAAATAGGTTGCTCTGTCACTTTCTACTTCAACAACTCAAAACTTTTATCCACTCCTGATGTCCACTTGAAATCTTTTATGTCACCTCTCATTGTCTTTGTCATAGGGTTACAAATTGAACTAAATTTTTTTATGAACTTCTAGTAGAAACTGGCTAAGCCATGAAAGGATCTAACCTCTCCAAAGCTCTCTAGTGTAGGCCATTCAACGATTTCTCTTACCTTCTCAGGATCCATCTTCAATCCTTCCATAGAAATCACAAATCCCAAGTATACCAATTCTTCCTTCATGAAACTACACTTCTTGATGTTTATCAGCAATTTCTCCTCTCTCAATCTCTGCAATACTTGTCTCAAGTGCTTCAAATATTCTTCTTTTGTCTTACTAAAAATTAGAATGACATCCAAATATACAATAACAAAATTACCCAAGAATCTCTTCAAGACTTCATTCATCAATCTCATGAAAGTACTAGGTGCATTTGTCAATCCAAAAGGCATCACTAACCACTCATACAATCCTTCATTTGTCTTGAAAACAATCTTCCATTCATCTCCCTCTCTAATTCTGATTTGATGGTATCCACTCTTCAAATATATCTTTGTGAAATATCTTGCTCCACTCAAACAATCCATGATATCATCCATCTTAGGTAAAGGAAATCTATACTTAACTGTGATCTTGTTGATTACTCTAGAGTCTGTACACATTCTCCATTCTCCATCTTTCTTTGGTACTAACACTGCAGGTACTGCACAAGGACTCAAACTTTCCCTGATCAAACCCTTCCTCAACAACTCTTGTATCTGCCTATTCAATTCTTCATTCTCTGTTGGTGTCATTTTGTGTGTTGCTTTGTTAAGCAAACTTACTCCAAGTATAAGATCCATGTGATGACTGATACTCCTGATTGGTGATAATCCTTTAGGTACATTATCTGATATGATGTCTTCATACTCTGTCAACAACTCCTTTATCTCCTCTGGTTGTGATTCTTCAGTCTCCTTCTTCAATGTTCCTCACTTCTTAGGAATCAAAGCATAAGACATATTCTCATGTCTCAAATCATCCAGAAATTTTCTTCCATATGCCAATCAGATTCTAGCATTCCCACATACTTCACTCTTAGGATCATCCTTCAAAGGAATCAAAGTAATTCTCTTTCCATTTGATGTTATAGTGTATGTATTCTTCCTGCCATCATGTATAGCTTTTCTATTATACTGTCAAGGTCTACCCAACAAGATATGACAAACATCCATAGGAATAACATCACACACTACTTCATCATGATATGATCCAATATGAAATTTCACCAAACATTGTTCACTCACTAGTACCTTATGATCATCCTGGATCCATGCTATCTGATAGGGCTTAGAGTGTTTCAATCTTTCCAACTTCAACTTAGTCACCATCTCCTCTGAAACTAGATTATCTGAGCTACCACTATCAATTACAACTTTACAACACTTACCTCCTGATTTACATTTGGTTCTGAACAAACTCTTCCTCTGCGGTGGTTCCTCATTTGTCTCTGCTTGAAATAGTGCTCTCCTCATTACCAGTGATTCTTCTTTTTCAGGTTTGCCAACCGAACTGGGTGATTGTTGGTAAACAGATTTGTTGCTTTAAAATAATCTTCATGAGTAACTCTGTTCGCCCTTGGGTTAGCAACAACCTGCTCACAACAGTTGAAGAATCGCAAGTCTATGTCGATTCCTCTCTGCATTTAAGAGGGGAAGCTCCCTCGTATGATAGGGGTATTTGGATTTTCTGGAATCATAAGAACAAAAACAAAGAAACAACAAACACTAATGATGAAATAAGAGTTAAACTTGAATTTAAGTTCCATGCATCCAAGTAGAGATACCAAAACTTGATGCGAAATATCTTTCTCACAATGCAACTTGATGCGAAATATCTTTCTCACAATGCAACTTTGAAAGGAAAGCACACGATCGTTATTGATTAAACATACGAATACCAATAACAACACATGAAATCGAGTTGAACACACATTCAAAACATTTATTTATTGCTTTGAAACTTGAACAACACTATTCGAGTCTTTCATACACTGTCATGTGAAAAAGTGGAACCCCTTTGATTGAATTACAATGGTATATTTATAGGTGAGGTTAATAACCACCTATGGTAACTACCTCAACCACTTTTTGTAACTACTTGGTAAAACTACCTAAGTGTACTAACTTTGCACAACTAACTTTCTTTTGTAAAGATAGTCACTTAGAGTAACTACCTAACTTAGGCACATAAAATAACTATGTAAGAAAGAGTTAGGAGGAACCAAGGGCCCTTGGACTTTGAAAGAAGTGAACCTGCTCAAAATGGTGAAGCAAATTAATGTAGTACTTGCGAAGAACAAATGAAGTACTTGTGGTAGTGCGAGGAATGTTAAGCACAACTGTGATCTCCTTCCATTTTTCTCTCATTCATGACCATTTGCAGTCCTCCACAAGCAGTTACTTCCCTGTATACAAAATAGAGGTCTAGATCCTTACCACCAATCTTTGGAATGCCGATTCCAAAGCTCCCAATTTGGTGTTATTGGAGATTATGTCGGCGTAGGTCTTGGAAGATACTTGCAAAGGTAGTAGAACAAATTTTCAATAGTTGAAGTCAATGTTGTACATGAGATGACATTTCTTTGAGGCAATTTGTCAAACAGCTAACGTGCTTCCTCTATTCTTCCACATGATCAAGATCAATCGAGGCACTTATTACATATGAGAAAAATCCATTTTCAATTATGCTTTGATGGATGTCCATACCCTATTGCGCATATCCCATCTTGGCACGGGCTGGGAGCATGCTGGCAAATGTTATAGAATCTGGCTTTCCACCTGTGAATGGAATCACTTGAAAGTTTTAAACACCTTTTGAACAAATCATTTTTGTACATATCCTGATTGTTTTATAATATCTAGCAAACCTTTCATTCCAAAGTTCTCATTTTGACACAGGTTGTGGTTTGGGTTCCCTACAGTCGGTTGTGTTTGCTTGGAAGTTTATGAAGTCTTTTCAACAAAACCATTTTATGCATAACCCACGGTCATTGCATTTTCTGAGATGACATTTATTTGAGGCATTCTTTTAAATTGTTGCCGAAGGTTGTCTGTGCATTCACATTTTGCATGTATGTCTCCTAGAGTATTTCAAACCGTAGTAGTATCTAATAAAAATCCACCTTCCATTACGCTTTGCTGGGTGTCCATACCTTATTCCAAAGCTCCTCTTTTGGCATAATCTGAGAGAATGCTAGAAAACATTGTGAAACCGTCTCTTACACCTACCAAGCATATTTGCTTGAAAGATTCTAAAGCATTTTCCATAAATCCATTTTGTAATATCCTGTAATAGTTGTATTCCATGAAGTGATATCTTTGTTGAGGTGCCTTCAAAACAGTCTGAATGTCTTCAAAAGAGTTTACATGCCTCCATTTTATACTGCCATTTCTTTAGGTGGCCTAGAAAGCGTTTCAAATGCCATGTTTATGCTTCTATATTTACAGCAAAAACATGTTCAAAGCTCCCATTTTGGAAAGTAGAGAAAGAGATGGTATTAAAGGTTATGAAACAATTTCTACACCAGTTTATTGCATCTGCTTCAAGGTTTCTGAGACCTTTTCAATGAAACCATTTCTCACATATCCTCCAATCATTGTATTCTAGTTGGTGACATCTCTTTGAAGTATATTCTTTGCAAAGGTCTACGAGCTTTGTCTTTTGTTTCCTATTCTAAAAATGTGTTCATCAGAGCAGTTCAAACTCAAAACACTTAAGCACAATATTCCCCTTCAATAGATCGGGTTGTGGAATGCAGCTTGACACCTGACGATTGTATTTACTTGAAAGTTTCTAAATCTTTCTCAACAAATCCATTGTTCATCCTGCTTCAAAAGCTCCCATCTTTGCATAGGTTACATGGAGACGCTAGTGATGGTCGTGGAGTCCCGTAACCACTCCTAAATAAAGACTTGGAAAGCCTTTGCCACTGGTCTATATAACTGTTTCCTCACATGCCAAATATTGGGCATCGTGGGTGAAATGAAGTGTTTGGATGTTTGTTTAAGTTATAATGAGGCACTTCTTTGAAAAGTTTTCGGGGATCGTTAGTGGTTATGAAACGAATGACAACACCCGACAATTAAAACAATGGGTTCATTCATCGGCGGTAAATGTTAGTTTAATTATTGATAAAACTTGCCAATGGAAACATGAGGCCAACAGTGATCTAACAAGTTCTTCTTCCACATAGACTGCTTGTCCACTATTCTTTGTCCTCTTGCTTGTACTACCCTAAGTACATTCAAATACCCTATGTCCTTCACCTCCACACTTGAAACAAGTGCCTCTGAATGTTCTACTATCAGATCTTCTTCCTTCTCTTCTATATCCTTCATTCCGATATGGATTATAATTACCTTTGTGATGAAAATTTTTGTCATTGCTCTAGTAGGCATTACTATCTCTGTACTCCTTAAATGGGTTGTCCAACTTATTCTGCTCCGAATGTGATCTGTCTCCTTCAAAAAATGTTCTACCTCTCTTAAATTTATGTCCTTTGCCTCTCTATCTCTGATCATGCCTTTTGTTCAACTTCTCTTCAACTTTCAGGGCAAACTGATATGCTTCCTCCAAAGATGTCATCCTTACTAGACTTAGTTGTTCTTGAATGTTTAACCTCAGTCCATTGATGTATCTAGCCACTTTCTCCTTGCTTGCTTCACTATGTCCCATCCTTATGATCATCTTATGAAATTCCTCAGTATACTCCACAAATTTCTCCTTTTGTCTCAGGTTCTGCAATCTTTTCAACAGTTCCAACTCATAGTCAGCAAGTATGAATTGATTCTTCAATTTTGTCACAATTCTATCCCATTTTGTAATCTTTTATTTTCCTCTTATGTTCCTATCCAACTAAACTTCTTTCCACCATA
This sequence comes from Cunninghamia lanceolata, assembly GCA_027924645.1. Taxonomy (NCBI): domain Eukaryota; kingdom Viridiplantae; phylum Streptophyta; class Pinopsida; order Cupressales; family Cupressaceae; genus Cunninghamia; species Cunninghamia lanceolata. The sequence goes on along the minus strand of BSBN01001578.1, from coordinate 452,011 downwards.
TAGCAACATGTCCTTTCAACTTTGTCTTTGCAAATTTAACCTTCTCCAGATCTTCAACTTCCTCATATTCAAAGTATTCTTCCATGTTATTTATCCAGTCAATTAATTCTTCAGGGTTCAAATTGCCAATGTAATTCGGTACATCAACTCTAGGTCTTTTCTTGATCTTTGAAATAGCTCGCAACATCTGTACTTGATCGGATTCTTCTTCTTCATCACCTCCTAGGGTTTCGCCAATTTGTTTAATAGATTGAAATTCCTCTTCATCATCACTTTCAACATTAGGTCTCGGTATTAATCCTCTTCGCCTATCTTCCTCAATAACATCCAATCGAATTCTCATTGTTTTCATTATTTCCATCATCTCATCCATCCTACCAGCCATTGTTCCAACAACAACAACTCTCCTCGGCAGCATCTTTCTAGGATCAAGTGTAAACTGCCTCAAGTTCGGTGATCGGGCTACAAGGTGACAACTGCCTCACAATCAGTGATCGGTTGCGATACAAGTAACTTGCCTCGGATTCGGTGATCTATCCATAGCAAGATTCCTTTGCCAACTCCTCTTAATTCACTCTCAAAGATTCAAACTTGCGTTTTGATACCACTTGGTGCAGTCATGGCAGGAGGGTTCACAGAATGAACTGTCTACACCATGCAGCAAGAGTAAACACAATGAAAACAACTCAAAGATATGAAAAAAATGCAAATTTAGTCATTCAGTATATCATAGAATTCAAATACAGATTGGCCGGCAACATGCGAGCTTACAAATTAGGGTTCACAGGCCTGATTACAAAATATCAAAATATGCACAAGATATAACTTTGAAGCTCCTTCACACAAAATATAAGATAAGGATTATGAATCAATTGCTAACTGCCTTCCTAGGTATCTATTACATCCTTATATATCATCTCTAGTACAAAAGATTCCTCTACATTGGCCAAGGAAGATCACAAACTCCAATGAAGAGATGTAAGATGTGTACACAGATAGGTTGGACCTAATCATGAATAATTCCTCCGCAAATGATTGGAATGATGTATGGATCTCGGAGAAGGTCAGCCATGAACCATAGATCATCGGGTAATGTGTCATTAAGCTCCACAAATCAGGAAGTGCTCCACAAGTCTTCTCCTTTAGCTAATTGTCTAAGACTGTCAGGATGCTCTGTCCTAAGAAAACAATCAATCTTCTGATATTGATATCTTTCTAGTAATTGATCCAAATGCTCTAAATTCTCGGTATGATGTAGATGAACATGTCTAGATGCTAAGTCCAGCTCCGCAAGGTCAGAAATGTAACTGCGGTAGAATGCGTACCAAAATACATAAACTGCTTCTGACTGAACTACCTAAACTAAACAAGAAAATTAAAGAAACAAACTGAACTGCAAACAAACTGAAATGCAAATATTTTTGGTTGATGCAAGATTGCTCTTGAACGAGGGATGCTCCTGCATCAAAGGGGATGGAGGACAAAAGGACCTTTGTACAAAGGACCTAGGCCATGCCTTTGTACATTTGGGGAATGGAGAGGATTTGACCAATATTAGCTTAGGATTTAGGTTGTGCAAGTGGGTGATTAGGTTAGTTAAGTAGGTTTAGGAAAACCTAATCAAAAGTGTAGAAAATAAGAATTAAATAAATACAAGTATTTATTTAATTCATAGGATGGGGTAAGGGGATAGTAGATAAATTAAATTTATCTAATGTTTGGACTATAGAGAAAGGGGATAAATGATTAATAAATCATTTTGGCTAGGGACAAGTACCAATGCAGGTACCAATATGGGTACACATGAATAATGAATAGTACATGAATAGTGATTTTGATAGTAAAATATTGTAAAATCATGGATTGAAGGGGATTTGATCAATTAATTGTCTAAAGATATGTTTATTTAGTTAATTATGGAGAAACTGTAGTTTAGGGGTGTCTAGAGATGATTAGTAATGGTTTAGAGGATTGTGAGGATGAATTAGGGATGGTTAGGGATGGTTAGGAGGAAGATGGATGGGATTTGGAAGGTTTAGGGGTGAAAAGGGATAGTTTAGAGATGAATAGGGATGAATTAGGGATGTTTAGGGATGACATGAAGAGTGGATAATTTTAGGTCTCTACATTTTTCCCCTCTTTGAGATGGTGTTGCGACGCAACATTATTTCAAAGAAATATAAAATATAATACTAGGTGGGATTAGAAGAAGGTGGTAGGATTAGGGATAAAGAGGCCCCACCCATTCGAAGCAAGAGTGACAAGGAGAGATGATGGTAAGGATGATGATAGGGATGATGCCCCCTTGAGAGGGTAGGCAGGTTTAAAGAGCTTGGGTGCACTCTCAAAAGGATGAAGAGGGCTCGATTTGAAATAAGAGAGTGGAATTTAAAAGACCACAGGAATGGGGAAATTGTTACAAGTATGGGCCTAACTGGTGTTGGCATTGATGTCAACATACTCATGTTGCATTAATGAGAAGGATTAGATAAGTTGTGTGTTGAGGATATTGAGAGAATAAGTCTCAATCAGGAATAGTGAAGAACAGTGATGACAAGAAGGCAAAAGTCCTCAATAGGTTGAGGATCAGAGGATGCGGTTTAAAGGGTTTGTAGATACAAGTCTTGAGATGCTCTAGTCAAGATTTCAGAGGTCCGCATGAAGATATGAAGAAGTTATGGTCACTCAAGTAGAACCTATTCTGGCAGATGTTCAGAGATGACAAAGGGCCACAGAAAGGTCCGATGAGATCCGGTATTTCATTATCCTGTTTTGCGGATCTGAGGGAGTGTTGAGGATGTCCCTATGAAGTATCAACTAGATTAGTTCGTGGGTTGAAGGTCCGAAAGTGCCTATTCATTTGTGACAGTGATGACAGACTGTGTTCTTGTAGCTCCAGATGAAGGAAAGAAGAATTCCAGTAGGATGATGAAGTGCGGATGTTTTTGGTGATTCAGGGAAGGTTATGATGATCGTTGGATCATGTCTAGTTAATGTTGGTGGTCCGCATTGAAGTTAGAGTTTGCATTTGAAGAATAACCACGAATATTGGTGTTCTTCTTGAGACTGGCCAACCGGATGTATTACACGTCTTGCGGATGATCTTGTAGGTGTTTGCCGACTTAGATGATTGTTCCTAAGTCGATGTCTTGTATAAATAAGGGATTGTGAATTCATTTTGAAGTGTGTCTTGAGGTGATGAGTGTGTGGTAGCGAAGAGAAGTGCGAAAGGCAGAACATGAGTTTTTGGGCTTAAATGGAACTGATCCAGGCATGGTAAAGATGTCAATCTCCATTTCAAGTTTGTGATACTTGTTACTTTGTAGACAGTGTGTCTCTTGTAGGTAGTGTGCCTCTTGTGAGCAGTGTGCTCGGGTAGTGAGCCCTAATTGGCATGTGGCATCTATTTTTTCTTATTCTTCTAACAGAGAATAATCCTTGGGTTAATCACCCCATGGTTTTTCCCTTGACCGGGTTTCCACGTCAAAATCTTGGTGTCTCATGTGTTGATGTGTATCTACTCTAGTGTTTATGCTTTATGCTTTCATGAGTGATTAATTGATATGCTATTAAATAACAAAAAGGATTTAAGTGTTTGAATTGTAAGCAAGTTTTGGACAACTGATTCACCCCCCCCTCAGTTGTCTGTCCTGAAGCTAACAATTGGTATCAAAGCTAAGTTCCTCTAAAAGGAGCTTAACCGCTTGAGGAGATCTAGGATGTCATCATACAAGAAGGATAGCCCGAAGTTTGATGGAACCAACTTCTCTCTTTGGAAAGTTCGCATGAAATGTCACTTGCAGTGTATGGGAAAGGCGTACTGGTCCATGGTCACAAAAGCGTATGCACCTCCACATGGTGGTCCGAAAACTCTAAATGAAATCACAGATGCTGAAAACAATCTATGGACCAAAGAGGCTCTTCTAAGTGCATTAACTGACTCAGAGCTCTCAAATGTTATTGACCTACCAACTGCCTATGAGATCTGGATTAAAATGGAACTTCTGCATGAAGGAGATGAGTATGTTAAATGTGCAAGGTTACAGAGTCTAAAAGGGAAATTTAAAAAACTAAAGATGAGAGATGATGAAAATATTACCACTTTTATGCCAAGAGTGAATGAGCTGGTTTGTGGAATTAGAAATTCTGGTGGAGTCTTGGATGAAAATGAGATTGTTGGTAAGATTCTCAGATCCCTTCCTGCCTCTTACAAAATCAAGGTTGCTGCCATTGATGAATTGAGAGCCCATACAACTGTCACAAGAGACCAATTGGCTGGCAAACTGGCTACTTTTGAAATGACCAAATTTGGAGATGATTCCCCCAAAACTGAATCTGCATTCAAATCCAGTGCCTCTGTGAAAGGTAAACAAGGATTTGATCCTGGAGAGAACTCATCAAGGAATTTGTCATGGTATGGAAAAGCAAGAAAAGACCTGGAAGAAGAAGTAGAAACTGCTCAACTTGAAGCTCTCATTGCAAAGAGACTGCCAAGAGGATCCAGTAAGTATGAAGGAAAATTGCCTTTTAAGTGTTTTAACTGCAATAAGATTGGTCATTTTGCCTCAAAATGTCTGGAAAGATTTTCAAAGCCAAATCCTAACAGATCAAGGTTCCAAAAGAATTGTTACTATGTTCATGAAGAAGATGATAATGAAGGAGTAACAGATGATGAATCAGAGACAGGAAACAAATCCGGAAGTGAATGGGTGTTTATTGCCATCAAGGAAGAAGAACCAATATCCTCTGTGTCTATCAATCATAAAGTTGTAGAAAGAGCTCTGGCTGCCCAAGTTGAAGAAAAGAATGATTGGGTCATTGACAGTGGTTGCTCTCACCACATGACATGTGACAAGAATAAGTTCATAGATTTGGAAAGGTATGAAGGAGGAGTGGTGAAGTTTGGTAATAATTCTGCTCGTAGAATCAGAGGAAGAGGAACTATTTCTTTTAATGAGGTTCAACCCAAACCTTCTAGAAAATATGTTGGACATGAATTTCAATGAGGGATGTAGGGTGCCAATCCAAACCCTCTTGGAAATAGCATGTACAGAAACTCTCTAGTGAGGCTCAAGAGTGTGATGAAACGGAAATAGATGAAAGGGATGGATGCAAGTCGATTTCTTCACTCCATGAACTATGTGTTATGCTGCACTTATAAATGAGAGCTATCTTTATTTGATATGGCATGAGATGTTATGCACGAAGGTATAAGGAATTGGGGTGAGAATGTGTCTCATGCATAAAATCCAAATGATAAGGTCATAAGAAACTCAATGTCATATAGCACCATGATATGGAAGACCATGATACCATGGTGGTAGGTAGGTTACATGGACCGTTGATGATACAAGATAAAAATATAATGCACACACACAAGCAAGCATGCATGATCAAAAAATGATTCAAAGACAAACATGATGTTGCCCTTGGTCAAGCTGAAAAGCCAAAGATTGATGGATTGATGATGTTGGAGTGTGTTATTGATGCTAAGAACAACATGAGGATTGGGAATGATATATCCTGATGATGAATGTTTTGGATCAAAGGCTTGTAGCAAGGATGGGAACAAGACCATGGATGCGATTGGATGATTTTGATTATGATGCTAGATTGCGATGTGCATTGATAAGGATTATTCTTGCGATTTTGGATGTTAGGGAGATTTGGATTGTTGGGAGTGGATTGAATTTGTTTGCATGTAGGTAGCCTTTAGCTAGATACCAATGACAAGGGAAAGTTGAGTCTATCGATGAGGCATGATGGGATGATGAGGATGAAATGATAAGGAGATAAGGGATAGGTGATGGTGAATAGTGGATAGGGAGTAAAAGGAAAGGATGTAGGGATGAAAGTATAATTGGTGATGGGGATAGGGTAATGAAGTGATTAGGCGATAGATGGGCGAATAGAGTGCTCAGACCAAATTCAAGGTATCAAAATCATGAATAGGGGGAGGATATGATGGGGATGCGGGGATAGGCGATGACAAATTATGAGGAAAGGATAGGGGATGAGGGAGGATAGGTAAGTGATAGAGAATGAAATATGTAGGATGGATGGATGTAATAGAGTGACCAGTTGGGTAACCTTTTGGTGGTGTGAATTAGTGATGTTATAGAACCACCAAAGGGACTAGGGGATGAGAGATGGAAGAGGGGGGTAGAATTGTGGATAAAGGATAGAGGATAGGATGGGATGGAGGAAGTGCAAAGGTGATCCCCAAGGACTATGTCACTTAGGAAGAGGATGCCCCATGATGAGACCATACAGTGTCTCATCTTTAGTCAAATAAAAGCATATATTTTCTCTTCATTAAATCAGTTTTTGAAATGCACTTGAGTATGGGTTTGAAGATTTGTAGCTAAATATCAAATAAACTTGTCTAAATGCAACGATCAATACCATGCATGAGTTTATCTTGATATTACATGTTCACTTTGAGATTAGCATTTATTTTATCAATAAAGTGAAGAGAAAGTCTATTTTATGTTAAGTTGCAGAGTTTCAGAATTACAGAGCTCTAGAGATGCACAGAGCACTGGAGATGGATAGAGCGCTGAAGATGCACAGAGCGCCGGAAATGCACAGAGCGCCAGAGATGGACAGAGCTCCGGAGATGGACAGAGCGTCGGAGATGCACAGAGCACCGGAGATGCAGAAGTCAAAAATGCAGTTTCAGTAAAACTGCAATATCTCACTCATTTCTTAACGAAAATTAGAATTTCAAAATGATCTAGAAAGCTTAAAAAGAGAGGAACAAATCTATGAAGGCATTTTGAAGAGATTCATTAAAATAAATAAACGGTTAATGATATAAGTTGACTGTTACAAAACGTGAAGACGCAGAACAAAAAAGTCAAGAAAACTAGTTTCAGTGAAACTATGATATCTCTCTCATTTCTTAATGAAATTTAGAAATTCAAAATGATATAGAAAGATGAAAATTAGGGGAACAAAACCCAGAAATCATTTGAGGAGATCTCATAAATTAAATGAGCAGTTTATGACAGAAGTTGACTGTTCCACAAACTCCGAAGATATTCCAGAAATACTTTATGAAGTTGCTGCGAATTCTTCCAATCTACCACCACACACTCTGAGATTTTATGAAGGATTGATTGACTATAATTACTTCTAAATTAATGGATCTAATTATGAGTAATTATTCCATGCAAAGAATACACACTTAGTGTCATTACATGTCTTTCTAAAAGACTGCATGTTTTGCCTTGTAATCAGCAATTGTATAATCAGTTAACTAAATGAATAAGTTTAGTTAACTAGATAAATAAGTTTAGTTAGCTACATGAATAAGTTCTCTACTCTAGAGAGACTCTCAATTAGAATTTAATAACCATAGTTATATATAAAGAACTATGGCGTAGAATAAAAGAGAAGGAAAGTTGAAAAAGAATTTTTTTGAAGAAAAAGAAGAACTCTATTTTTTTACAGCAGCATGTACTTTAGATCTTGAAGTTGAATAAAAGAAGTTGTTCTACAAATTTGTTGATTGCTGGAATTGATTAGTCTCTCCAGAGGAAGGAGCAAGGGCCCACTCCAACCGAAGGGCAGAGACTACATTTCTTAGTTTGTTTAGTTGCTTTGTTGTTATGCAATTTGTTTATTCAGAATTCCTTTAGCTGTTCCTTTATTCTAGAATTAGATCAGCTGCTCAAGTTATTGCTTTCCTTAGATTAAATTGTCTTTTTCAGCAGAGTTAAACCCAGTTTGTTTCATGCAGTTGTCAAATCCCTTCTGTAGAAAAGACTGCCATGCAAGTCATTCCTTCTCCCTTTTGCATACAGCCATGGACACCGCCTTGGATTGATATTTATTAAAATTAAATGATGAGGACTGCAACGACCCTCGTCATTTTTGGTGCCATTGCCGGGGATAGGTGTCATTAGGGAGTTGCTATTGATCTGGTGACAGTAGGTCAAAAAGAGGGGAAAATTGGTTTGGTAGTCTTTTTAGATTTATTGTTTTGAAGTCTAGGTGGATCAAAGAAGTTCCTCAAAAGAGATCTGTATGCCTAAAACCTCCCCAAACCATAGATCCAAATCATAAGGTTCTTGCATGCAAAGAAGGTGAAAAATCTTATTGTTCTGTAATTTTAGCTCTTATGCAGCCTCTTCAACTAGATGACCATGACTCCAATGTCCAGTAAGGAAAAATGCATTTTAGAAGGAGACATTGATGCCCTATTGCTTGCAATAGGTAACGAGTATAATGAAGAAATCTTGTCTCCACTGGAGGAGCTTGTATGACAGAGTATTATTTGGATGCCTTCAAAGTCCAAGGAGGGCTGCCCGATCAGATATTTGAAGAACAACAAGGAGCTGCCTCTAATCATGCATGTACCAGAATATGAGGAAGGGTTTCAAGATCTCTCCAATCAGCCCATGAATAGCAAGGAGCTATCTCTAATCATGCATGCATCAGAATGTAAGGAAGGGTTGCAAGATCTCTCCAATCAGCCCATGCATGTGCTAGAGTCAGAAATTATGGAGGAGGCTGTTATTTCAAAGGAAGGTGAAGCATCAAAGTTCAAATTTTCAGTCATCTTCTTCTCATGGTTTTCCTTTTCTTTTAGAAAGTTAAATGCATGGATCCTTATTTTGAGAAAAGGAAGTTATTTTCTCCAACCAGTCAATGGTTTTGTGTAACCTATCTCTACATCACTAAGTAGAGTAGGTTAGGGTAGGTTTATTTTCTGCAAATAAGTGCTTTGCACATGCTTTTTCTATACAATTTGCTGCTTCCAAGAACTCTTGCAGATATTTTAGCTTTCAGAAGTTGAAGACCTCTTTGCATGCATCATGCAAAACATGGGCTAAAAAGATGGAGAACTAATTGTTGCATGATGGTCACATGGAAGACTATGATGGACTCAGCTAAAAACAACTCTAGAAATTAGAACAACAACTCTGGAGCTCTCAAAACAGCATCTCCAGATCACTCAGAACAGCAGCTCTGGAGTTCAACAGAACATCAGCTCTAGAGATGAACAACAAACACCAACTCCAGGGATCAACATGGTATCAGATTTGCAGATGCACAACAGGGTATGAGTTTTAGAGATTATCAAAATGGTAAATCCAAAGATCATTAGAACAACTGCTCCAGAGAACACCAAAATAGCAACTATAAGGCATCTCCGGAGCAAATGCAATAAAAGCAAAGAGGTTACCTGAAAAAGATGATTATGAAGTGCAAGAGGACCTGCAACCTCTTAAGTGTGGGGGAGATGATGAGACCATAAAGTGTCTCATCTTTAGTCAAATAAAAGCATATATTTTCTCTTCATTAAATCAGTTTTTGAAGTGCACTTGAGTATGGGTTTGAAGATTTGTAGCTAAATATCAAATAAACTTGTCTAAATGCAACGATCAATACCATGCATGAGTTTATCTTGATATTACATGTTCACTTTGAGATTAGCATTTATTTTATCAATAAAGTGAAGAGAAAGTCTATTTTATGTTAAGTTGCAGAGTTTCAGAATTACAGAGCTTTGGAGATGCACAGAGCACCGGAGATGGATAGAGCGCCGAAGATGCACAGAGCGCCAGAGATGCACAGAGCTCTAGAGATGGACAGAGCGCTGGAGATGGACAGAGCGCCGGAGATGCAGAAGTCAAAAATGCAGTTTCAGTAAAACTACAATATCTCACTCATTTCTTAACGAAAATTAGAATTTCAAAATGATCTAGAAAGCTTAAAGAGAGAGGAACAAATCTATGAAGGAATTTTGAAGAGATTCATTAAAATGAATAAACAGTTAATGATATAAGTTGACTGTTACAAAATGCGAAGACGCAAAACAAAAAAGTCAAGAAAACTAGTTTCAGTGAAACTATGATATCTCTCTCGTTTCTTAACGAAATTTAGAAATTCAAAATGATCTGGAAAGCTAAAAATTAGGGGAACAAAACCCAGAAATCATTTGAAGAGATCTTATAAATTAAATGAGCAGTTTATGACAGAAGTTGACTATTCCATAAGCTCCGAAGATGTTCCAGAAATACTTTATGAAGTTGCTGCGAATTCTTCCAATCTACCAACACACACTCTGAGATTTTATGAAGGATTGATTGACTATAATTACTCCTAAATTAATGGATCTAATTATGAGTAATTATTCCATGCATAGAATACACACTTAGTGTCATTGCATGTCTTTCTAAAAGACTGCATGTTTTGCCTTGTAATCAGCAATTGTATAATCAGTTAACTAAATGAATAAGTTTAGTTAACTAGATAAATAAGTTTAGTTAGCTACATGAATAAGTTCTCTACTCTAGAGAGACTCTCAATTAGAATTTAATAACCATAGTTATATATAAAGAACTATGGCGTAGAATAGAAGAGAAGGAAAGTTGAAAAAGAATTTTTTTGAAGAAAAATAAGAACTCTATTTTTTTACAGCAGCATGTACTTTAGATCTTGATTGCTGGAATTGATTAGTCTCTCTAGAGGAAGGAGCAAGGGCCCACTCCAACCGAAGGGCAGAGACTACATTTCTTAGTTTGTTTAGTTGCTTTGTTGTTATGCAATTTGTTTATTCAGAATTCCTTTAGCTGTTCCTTTATTCTAGAATTAGATCAGCTGCTCAAGTTATTGCTTTCCTTAGATTAAATTGTCTTTTTCAGCAGAGTTGAACCTAGTTTGTTTCATACAGTTGTCAAATCCCTTCTGTAGAAAAGACTGCCATGCAAGTCATTCCTTCTCCCTTTTGCATACAGCCATGGACACCGCCTTGGATTGATATTTATTAAAATTAAATGATGAGGATTGCAACGACCCTCGTCACCCCACTTGATGTGTGTCGTGCATGAAAAAATGTTATGACGGTGGGGGTGGATGGACATTATAGGAAATGCTTGGAAGGAAGGTAGGTTAAGGTGTGTCCAAGGCATGGATTACATATTGTTCCCTTGTTCTTAGTAGGATCACAAGTGGGGAAGGAGGATGAAAGGATGATGATAGGATAGGATGGGAGGTATGGAGAGGAAACCATAGGATAAGTGGATAGGGATAGTGAAGGGGATTAATGGAAAAGTATATGGGAACGGATAGGATGATAGGATGGTAAAATGATAGACTAGGTGAGATTTTCCCCTAATTGTAGGGTACAAATGGAGGAGGGATTACACATGACACTCACAGGGGTTTTTCATCATGGTACTTGCCCAAGGCACCATGAGGAGTGGTTTTCACCATTGAACGAATTTATTTCTCTTTACTTTTTTGATTTTTCTAGAACATTTGCATGGGATGGGTGGATAGGATAGAGGAAGAGGATGATATGTAGGATGACGGGGACTCAAGTGCCGGTTTCCATAGCAAGGTGGAAGTGTCCCATTTGGATGGATGTTGTATGTGGACAATGTCAAGGGTGACACACATGGATTTTGGTAAATGGTTGCACGATAGGGCGATGGAATGGATGAATGGATGGAGATAGTGGATTATGATGTGGATTATGGATGGGATGGATGCATTATGATGTAGATTATGGATGGTGGTATTATGTAAGAGCATAGACCATAGGGATGTGATGGGGGAGATAGGTGTGATAGGGGATGTATGATGAACAAATGAAGATACGTGGGAATGATGTGGGGTCGAGGGGAACTAAGAACAACGGTTGCACACATCATAATGGATTTTGAATCTTTCAATTTGGATGGAGAGTGGGGAGTAATGGGGATTTGGGATTCATGAAGGATTTGTAGGATTGGGATGGAGCATTTTGGGATGCTGATTTGGGAATTTAGGGACTCAAACAGACTTAGGATTTTTTGGATTTTTTGATGGGGAATGGGATTTTTGGGATTTGTGGATGGAATGGGATGTGAATACTCCACTTGTATTTGTTTCTTTTTTCTTGGGGACCCACACCATTTTCATTTTTTCTTTTGTAGGTGTGGGCATATGTCGCCTTTTAGATGGATTGTTCTTGGATGTTGTGTATTGATGCCCTACGGCATGATACTCTTTAGGCTTTTTCTGATTTTGTGCTTTTATGTAGGGAGGCATCCAAATTGTGGTTTTCAAATCCCATGGATTTGGTGGAAGATTCATGTTTGGATGGTGTGTGCTTTGGTTGATCTTGATTAGGAATTTTGGGGGATCGTGATTTATGGATGAGGATATTAAGGATGGGGGGATAAGGGGATTTGAGGATGGGGATATTAGTAGTTGGGAGTAGTGGAGGAAGTGTGGACTTAGGGAGGTCTATGGTCACATGCTTTTTAGATTGATGGATGAAATACTATGGAGGAGGGATGGTGGCATATGTTTTGGGGGTACGATGAGATGCATTGGGTTTGGGTTTGGATGAAGTGGATTTGGGAGGTGCGTGGGTGGTACCAACATGTTTGGATTATTTTCCTTGGGATGTATAGACAAGGCCATGTGCACACAGATTGATTTTGATATGGATGGGCTCCGAAATGTTGTTTTCATGAAGGCATAGGCCTTTACCTTGATAGTTCATGCTTTGGAGCATACGTGGTGTGATAGAATGGGTGTTGTTTTGGAAACAAAACACAAGTCCATTATTAGGTGGAGGGAGATGAGTGGTGGAATAAAGTTGTTCCTCTCATATCATAGAACCACCACAAAGGAAGGTAGCGGGACCAAGAGGATAGTATGATGGATTTGGGATGGGGTAGATAGGTGATGGTAAAAGGTCGATGGAAGATGGTTAAGGAATGCTGGGGGATGATGGGGGATCAATAGGAGATGGTGTGGAATCAAGAATAGGAATAGATGGGATGCTTGGATCATGATTAGGATGGGGGTGGATGTTTTGACATTCTTTGGACTAGGCTCTTGACATAGCCAAATTTGTGTGGATGGTGTGATGGGGGAGGAGCATGTAGTTTCAATTATTTGAATAGGCTCCTTGGATGGGGTAGATGGAGGAGAGGGTGATACTTTGGATAAGAATTTGGATAGGATGGAGGAAGATGGGTTTTGATGGGGGTGAGGTTAGTGACAATGTCACCAACGACACATGGAGGTGTTTGGGGAGTGTAGACACTTAAAAATGTCCTGGGCTTGGAAACGACATTTTCACACATAATTCATCTCAATTTCATATTCTACCATTAATTAAATAATTTTTAATTATTTAATTAATTCATTTCCTCTCTTACGCTTATAATTAAATAAATTTTATTTATTTAATTATTTAAGTTGTGTTCTTCTAAATTCCTCTATAATTAAATAATTTAATTATTCACTACTATAACATCCATATTCCCCCTTTAATTTAAATAAATACCCATTGATTTAAATTATCAACCTTACCCTAAATAAATAAGTCCCCATTTATTTAATTAAAACCACCTTACATTCCCCTTTCCTCTAGAAAATTAAACAAATGCATACAATTTATTTAATTTTAAAATCGCTTCCCACCTCACCATTTCTTCTAATTTAAACTTATCTTTTGTCCTCTTGTGGCTGGAAACCCTAAATCATTCTCAGCCCTTGATCTTGGCTCCAAGTCAACTCTTCATCTCAACCCTCCATTCACATTTCTTCTTCTATAAAACCACTCTTACCCTCTCATTTTCATCTCACCACTTGCAAAATTGACTTATGCCATTGTCAACTCTTGAGCTCTCCATCATATTTGTAGACTTGCAAGTCTGAGTGCATTAGATTAGCTAGCTTAGATAGCAACAATGGAGGATTTGCACTATTAACCTAGGGTTTCTTGCTTTCATGCTTAGTTTGTTTGATTCTTGGTTGATTTAGGGCTCCATTGAATGGTTAGGTTTTGAAATTGTTGTTTGCAAGGCTTTTGCAGTGTTTTTACCTTACTTCAATTGGTGAACCTGACATGAACGGCCGTACATTCTGCAAATTTTGTGTTTTTTAAATTTGCAAGTCTATGTGATGCATAAGCTTCTCAGTGTGACACTTGCGCTACTTTGTGTGATGCTTGAGTCGTACGACGTGATGCTTTTGTGGAGTCTACAGTGCACCGGAAGGATTTTGCGATGCCTGCGACTGTATTTAGGGCAAAACTTTGTTATTTTAGTATTATAAGCCTAACCCAGTTCATTTTTGTAGGATTCTAACATGTTTTTGATGCTCTGTGTGTTTTGATTAACTCTCTGGTTTATGTGGTTTATCTCATTAGGGTTTTTAAGAGCATTAGGGTTTCATCTTTCAAGGGTTTCTATCTAGGGTTTATTGCTAACTTGTTTAAACATTTCGGTATATCCTGTTAATGTCTAAAATTTTATCATCTTTCTGGCATTTAGGAAATAACCTTACAACCCTAGGGTTTGGAATTTATCATTGGAACATGTTTTTTATTCACTGTTATGGTTTTCCTGTCAAATTTGTGTTTGCAGAATATAGTGTGACGCTTGTGCAGAACAATGTGACGCTTACAAAGATCAGTGTGCCACCTCCATTGAAATGTCTGCGTGTCTCTGTGTGACATAATCACCTCTCTGTGTGATGTCGTCACCATTCTATGCGACACCTGTGTTGTACTATCTGCGCGACTCTGTGTGACACTTGTGTTGCTTTATGCACCGCATGCGCCATTAGGGTTTTCTGCTAACATTTTGTTTGCAGGAACTGTGTGATGCCTCTGTGGCTCTGTGCGATGATTCGGCCTCTTTTGCAACACATGTGTCTAGTATTGAAAAGCAAAGTCATTTTTAGTATTTTCCAGTTGGGTTTTTATTTTTTGTTTTTTGTAGCAAACTTAGGGGTTTTCTCTTTGTTACTGATATCTGTTGGCAGCTTGTGGCATTGGAGGGAAACTTTAATTCAAATCACTAACTTGTTTTTGCAGGGTTTATTTTATTTCATGTATGTGTGTGGTTAACTTAGGAATATTTTGATTTGGGTTTAAAATACAACTACAATCTGTTTGCAACCTGCATATTTCACTCATTGGGATTAAAATAAACCACATTCATTTGGGATTAAAAAGAACCACAACCTTGCATACTTTCACTCATTGGTTAAAAAGAACAACAATCTTGCATCTTTCACGCATTTGGTTAAAAAGAACAACAATTTTGCATATTACACTCATTTGGTTAAAAAAAAACTTGCATTTTCACTCATCTAAAAAGATAAAAACAAATTAGATTTTGTTTTCCATGTTTTGTGATTTTTGTTTGTGAAGTGGAGAAGTGTATGCTCTTCCCTCGCACCATTGGTGATCTTGGGAATCAAAATCCCTCCACCCCACTTGCATAAAATCATACCACACTTAAAAAAGACTAAAAATGAACTCTTTGCGAGTGTGAACAAGTGCATGTGTATGCTCTCTCCTTGCGTCTTAGTATGAGCCTGGAGATCAAAAACATGTACTTGTCTTGCTTTTGTGTAAACCTTTAGAGTGGGCTGCTCTTGAGACACATCCGCAAGGAGAACTCATTTGCGACCCCAAGCGGTACTTTCATCTGGTCTTCTATACAAATTAGGATAAGGTGAAAGCCAAGTCCAAACTGGTATCAGCGCTTATCGTACAACGATAGGTCAAAAGGAGACATACCTTTGTGTATATGATACTCCTAGTAGGGTTAGTTAAAGCTATAAGTAGCTTGCTAGACGCTCATAACATGCCGGTCCCTCAGATATTTACTACAAACCTCTTGTGCTAGTGGCCAAAATCCCTCTATTTGTTGGCACAGGAGGTCAGACCTCTGAAGTCATCCCACATTCTCGCAGTTCTAAGTAGAGATAGCAAATTCCTTGAGATCTTCAGATCTTTAGAAATTTGAAGTTTGGTGTGCCCGAGAAGTGAGTGTCATGTAAGGGGGAGCTAGTGCCACCAAACTTCTAGGCTATCCGCTTTGAATAAGTGTGGCTCAAATTTATCCGCAATGGGAATCCAACAGATATTGTCTTTGACTAGCCTAGGGGTGTGCTTGTCTTCAAAAACTTGTCACAAAAATGTCAAACAACAAAGTGTCACAACCACAAAACTAAATGCTGAGTGTTTTCTGATTTACACGACAAATTGCCATACAAACCTAGAAAATTGACTTTAGGATCCACATAGACTGTGTAACGCATCTGATGCTTAGTAAAATGCATAAGAGGCTTCCTGCAACGCATAAGCAATAGTGAAACGCCTCTGCCAAGTTCTGCAATGCCTTTGCAGGCCTGTGTAATGCATGCGCCTGTAAACAAATTGAAAACCTTAGGGGAACCTTTGAAACATCATTCTCCCAATCAAATTCAATTGCAACCGTCTTAAGGACATTTCAGACCTGCTAGGATCCATTTGCAAAATCATTTCATCTTCTTAGGATTAAGTTGCATACACAAGCCCATTTAGAATTAGACTTCACTCCCATATTTACCATATCATTTAAGCAACCTTAGAACCTTAGGATTTCAACCTTAGGCATCAATAGAGGATTCCAAAATTAATCTTCCTAAGTTGAAACATAAGGAGAAACCATTGAAATGTGACTACCTCATAAGGACAAAATTGGACTAAAAGACCTTGGCATCATTCCCATCCAATCGATCATAATGTGGGCCTAATACTCACTTGACTAGTTTAGGCCCACCTTCCAAAGTGAACTCCCTTACTCATGAGTTTGCTTTAATCAAACCATTCCTCTCACATCAAAATTCCAAGGTCTTGATAAACCCAATTTGTACTTTGAAAGTCATTAGTAGACGATAGTTCCTATTGGAGCTAAAATTTGTGAAGATTAAAATCATTAGCCTCTATTATAGTCTTGGCCATATTCCTTTAGATCATTACCCCACCTTAGTTGCATCTGCAAAACATCCCAAGAAAATACCAAAAACATATCTCCATTCCTATTTTCATAAAGCACTTAGATCACTTCCATTTGCATACACTCATTTTCAACCTTAGAAAAGACCAAAAATATCCTTACATTTTCATCCTTAGTATCATTAGGTACCCTTAGAAAATTACATAGTGTATTCTCACCTTGCATTGTCACCTTATCCAAAAAAATACCAAAAACATAGCATAGAAACATTGCACTCTCATCCATAGGGTAAAATCATTTCTTGTTCTTCATAAGCTAGTAGGTCTTATATGGTCGAAACAAGGTTGCAAAAGAAAATGAAGGGAGAATCCTTAGAACACCCCACAAACACCATGAGGTTTTCATCCAACATGGGTAATCCCTTTGAGAACATCCTTTTGAAAGAACAAGACCAATAAATAACACAACAAGAAATTGAAGAAGCTTCCCAAGACCCTAGGATGTTGCGCATCTTAGATGAGATGATCCACGCAAATGCCCAAAATTACCTCATGAAACTCTTACAAAATGTTACTAGGCTCTTCCCCGGGGTAGATATCAACATGATTGTAGGGTCACCATCTCATAATGCCGCTCAAATCCAAGGACAAATGACACCCTCTAGCCACACCAATTCAACACAATAAGTTGTCACTATCCCTGCTGGACAAGCATCACAAGATTCCATGATATCCCATGCGACATTTGATACCAACAATATGAATGTTATGTCCCAACCATTGACCTTCCCAAATCCTTTTGTCTCGATGAACATGGACCAAAACAAAAGGACACGAAGGATGCACATAGTGACTTCTAGGGGACAAAACACCACATCAAATGTGAACTTGAACCTTAGACCTCAAAATGATCTAGGTAATCCAAGTATAGATCCCCTTGGTCAAAACAACATGAATGTCTTGAACCAACAATATGTTGACCCTAATAGTCAAAACACCAACACCATGACCAATTCGAATGCAACATTTGGGTCTACACACGGTAATGTCTTGAACCATCAATACATAGACCCACAAAATCAAAACAACAACGTCTTCACGAACACCAATCCAACCCATAACAATGACTTGAATCAACAATATGTTGATCCTAGTGGCCAAAATACAAACTTTGGATCTACACATGACCATAACTCAAACTATCAATACATAGATCCACAAAATCAAAACAATATTGTCATATCCCATGCCCACACAAACGTCAACACCACTCATAACCATACCATGAATCGACAATATATAGACCCAAATGGTCAAAACAACAATGTTATGGCCAACACTCATACAAATGTTGGTGCCACTTACACCATTCCCCAAAAAAATCAAAAAGTTAACCAAAATGCTAGTAACTCGCATCAAAACACCCACCATGTCACTAACCACATATTTCAAACGAATCCCCATAACATCCAAAACTAACATACCACCAACGCTTCATCCCATTATCAATACATCAATCCCAACCAAAACCTAAACTCGTCTTCGTCACACATCCCTTTCAACGCAAACACCAACCCAATGGTCACAAACTTGGGACCACAAAACACATCATCACTAAGCATAGGTAACTCACATCAAAATGCAATCGCAAACATCGTCAACACACCCGTCAAATCCCTCACCCAAGAGTTGGAAAAACTAAAACAACAATTCTTGAGCTTACAAGTTTCGGGGACAAAGAAACCATACTCTATGGAGGACTTATGCCCGTATCCACTTGACAAAACCATTTACATGCCTCCTTTTCCCCCAAATTTGACCACACCAAACTTTAACAAATATAGGGGAAAAGGGGATTCCTATCGAACATGTATGTGAGTTTCATACTGCTTGTCTCGAGCTCGCCTATGATCACACCTACTTAATGAGACTCTTCCCAAGGAGCCTTGCAGGCCAAGCTCTTGAATGGTTTGCACATCTCCCCACGGCGATATGAACATGGACTAAACTTGCAAACAAGTTGATATCACACTTTTCCTATAACATAGAGATGGACGTGAACATTGCCACCTTGTGCCAAACAAGAAAAGAGGATGGAGAAACCTTCAACTCTTTCTTTCAAAGGTGGAGGGGCCTAGCAAGTAAATTCCCTTGTCACATCCCCAAAAATCAACTAGTGCCAATCTTCTTAGAAAACCTAAACAAAGAGTTCATGCATCAATTACAAATTCATTGTTGTACCTCGTTAAGAGAAGTGGTCAAGAAGGGGGCAACCATAAAAAAAGCTCTTATTGCTAAAGGCACGATAAAATTTTTCAACAAAAATCAAAATACCCAAAACATGCCCTACAACAAGAGCAAGACTTGGGCTCAAAACAAAAATGTTACCAATGATGGGGTGGTAGATGCTAACGCATTTAGGGTTGGTCCCATCATTGTGCTCAAAGCACCTCCCGCAACGAACAATCAACCACATGTCCAACAACAACAACAACAACCACAACCGCAACAACAATCAGCCAACGCGATCCAAAATAATCAAAGAAGAGCACCTCCTAGGAATAATACCCCTCAACGCAATTATACACCTTTGACAGAACCAATTGAATCAATCTTGAAGAAGTTATTGTAAAACAACCTCATCCAACTGCCAGAAATTAGACAATATGACCTGACCTTTAAACCTCCTTCATGGAATGACAATGACTTCTGTGATTATCATCGAATCAAAGGTCAGAAGACATCAAACTTCTACAAGTTGAAAAATATCATTCAAGACTTCATTGACAGGGGTGACATAGTTGTAGATCAACCATCTGATTCCTCCAACATTGATCATACCATCTTCACAGACCCATTGCAAAATCACATATCAAGAAAAGCCTCCACATCAAGAACCAAACCACATGAGAGCGTTAACTACAATAACGTTGCCTATACTACACCATCAATAGCATCTATGCATACGATAATACCATTTCCATGATTACCATCAAGGCTCATCCAGATTAATGTGCTGCCACTACCTACAAAACCAAGATAACGTTGCAAAGCGCTCCCTCCAATCCTATTGATACATCCATCTCGCAAGAAAAAGGCCAATACAACCTTTTGGATCAATTAAAAAAGACTCCAGCCCAAATATCCATCTTTGAATTACTTCACCTTTCACCTGAACACAAGGTAAATCTGGACAAAGCACTCCTAGAATCCTTTGTCCCCACTGATCTAAATGTTAACCAATTTAAAGCCATGGTAGGACACCTCACCACCATTAACAATGTAACATTCATGGAAAGTGACTTGCCACACCGATCCTCTACACCTCGAAGTTTTCAATAATAAGCATAAAATTTGATGAGTCCTGGTAGACAGTGGAGCAAGATTAAACATCTGTCCTTTAAAGTTGGTAATAATACTGAGCTACTCTGAGGCTTGCGTTGATCCAACCAAGTGAATTGTTATCAAGGCATATGACGATGTTGAATGCTCTTCTAAAGGAGTAGTCACCTTACCTGTAGGGTTGGACTGGCCATCAAGATATTATATTTCATGTCTTGGATATTGAGCTTTCATATAACCTCATCATTGGCCGACCATGGATACACACCATGAAAGTTGTCCCCTCCACATACCATCAATGCATCATATTCCCTTATAACAGTATGGAAATCACCATCCCAAGTGATCCCGACGCCTTTCAATACTACAACCACCTAAGAGAGGTACAACAACGTCAAGTACCTATCAATAGGGGAATCATACCATCCACTTCATCTAATTATGTTGACCCATCCACGTTATCCAAACCCACCACCACTTTCACTCCACCTATCAACCCTAAAATTCAGATCTAAGACAAAAGATGCAGTGAATACAAGATGGCAAGTTCATAGTACATCAGAAAATTGCCTACAACACCCAAGTCTCAAGGAAAGCCTAACCCCATTCCACCGAAGCAAACTATTTCTGCTGCTCCCACCACATTTACAAAGTGAGGAGAAATAAGCAAAGAGGACATTAGCGAAGACATCTCTACATGGCTTTATAAAGAAGAAGAAGAGGTCAAACACATCAAATTTCTCGTTGAGCAATATGGTAAAGGGTATGAATTTATCAAAAAGAAAGGATATGATGGACATGGTGGGCTTGGACCCAAGGGAAATGGACGAACGAAACCTCTTCAACCAACTTTGTGGCCACACAATAAAGGGTTAGGATATACCTCACGAAGAGAAAATGCTCCATGTACTAAGTTACTTCTAGGAGGGGATGTGAGTACCTCTAAGGATGTCGAGACATCAAGGGATCCTCCTGAACCTAAACCACAGTCATCCCACCCAGAATTACCTGATGGCGCCGCCTGGATCAGTATCTTTTGGGATCCGGATAACACCTCCATATGCAATCTTACACCCTTCACCATGATCTTCCTTGACATCGATGATGGCTTGCCTCTTGTACATCTCAAACTTATAGGCTGGGACTAGCAAACAACACCTAACTTAGATTTATTTCAGAATGACAAATCTATCGCTGAGTTCATGGGAGTTCAGGAGGGCATACTATTAGGGGATCACAAGGTTGGCTACATCATGGAATTGGATAATTCTGCATACTTTGGAGAATCCACTCCACCCTTCAATCACAAAAGTGAAAATAGAAAAGAAAAAGAAAATAGGTCTCTGGGTGAAAACCGAAAGGCACCCTTAGATCATACAAAAGTAAAAATAAAGGACATATTCGAAGGTGAAAACCTCCCTGAGGCATCCAAGGA
Organism: Cunninghamia lanceolata; assembly: GCA_027924645.1. Classification (NCBI taxonomy): domain Eukaryota; kingdom Viridiplantae; phylum Streptophyta; class Pinopsida; order Cupressales; family Cupressaceae; genus Cunninghamia; species Cunninghamia lanceolata. Next base: position 430,487 of record BSBN01001578.1, on the reverse strand, counting down.
TGGAGGGTTGGAGGTGTTGCCTATCACACAGGAGAAATCACCACTGTTAGTAGAGACAATTGTTGAAACCAACCTCGGCACAGAAGAAGTGCCCAAGATTATTTCACTTTGCCGAGTCACTTACAGAAAAGGAAAAGCCTGAATTCAAAGATTTCTTCTTGGAACGGCAAGTCAACTTTGCATGGTCGTATGCTGATATGCCTGGGATTGACACACAGTTTGTCTTACATCACCTGCCATTACTGCCAAACACCAAACTAGTCAAGCAAAAACTACAAAAAATGCACCCACATATCATGCTCTTAGTAAAAGCAGAATTGAAAAAGCTCCTTGATGTGGGCTTCATCAAGCCAATAGATTATCCAGAGTGGGCATTTAATCTTGTACCAGTTATGAAACCCAATGGCTAGATCAGAATATGTGAAGACTTTTGCGACTTGAACAGGGCATGTCTGAAAGATGATTTTCTATTACCAAACATAGACACCATAGTCGAATTGACAGCCGGATTCAAAATGCTCTCAATAATGGATGGATTCTCAAGATATAAACAGATATGGATAGCACCAGAGGATCAACATAAAATAACTTTCACATGTCCTTGGGGCACATACTGTTGGATCGTCATGCCCTTCGGTCTCAAAAATGTAGGTGCTACATACCAAAGGGCAATGACAACTATATTTCACGACTATAAGCATACCTGCATGGAAGACTATGTTGAAAACCTACTAGCCCAATCAGTCACCAGAAACACCCATCTAGATGTGTTGGATAAATCTTCAAATGAATGGAAGAATGCAAAGTTAGATTAAACCCTAAGAAATGTGTGTTTGGTGATACATCATGCAAACTACTGGGCTACATTATTTCACACTGAGGTATAGAAATTGACCCCACCAAAGTGAAAGAAATAATGGAAATGCCTCCACCAACAACTCTAAAATAGTTGCACAACTTACAAGGAAAATTACAATCCATCCATAGGTTTATTGCATAACTCGTTGACAAATGTCAACCTTTTCAACACTTACTCTACAAAGGGGTACCGTTTGTGTGGATAGAACATTGCCAAGAAGCCTTTCAAAAGAGCAAAGATTATTTGTTGTCACCACCAGTCCTCAGGCCACCGATACCAAGAAAGCCCCTTTTATTGTACATGTCAACAACCACTTCAGCACTGGGGCCATTCTTAGCACAAAATGACAAGGAAGGAAAAGAAAGTGCAATCTATTATATCAGTAGAACATTAGTGGGATATGAGCTAAACTACAGTCCTATTGAGTGCGACTGCCTTCTCGTAGTTTTTGCTACCCAAAAGCTGTGACATTGCATTTTGAACCATAAGACAAAGCTAATTGCTAAGATTGACCCATTGAAGTACTTACTCAATAAAGCAGCTCTGACAAGACGACTGGCCAAATGGGTTATGGTATTGAGTGAATTTGATATAGAATATGTCAATCAAAAAGCAATAAAAGGACAAGTGATCAAAGACCAGCTAGCAGAAGCACCTACACCAGCAGATCACCCTATGGTCATCAATTTCCCCAATGAATTAATATTCAAAATAGATGTACCCAAAATCTAGACACTATTCTTTGATGGCTCGTGTACAAATCAAAGTTCAGGCGCTGGCATTTTGTTTAGTACTCCTCAAGGTGATGCCATCGCCAAGGCATTTCAAATCACTTTTCCTTGCACGAATAACATAGCAGAATACGAGGCACTACTCACAGGACTTCGAATGGCTGTCAACTAGAAGATCAAAACATTACAAGTGTTCAGTGATTCACAATTAGTCATCAAACAAGTCAACAATGAGTATGACACCAAAGATGAAAAGCTCATTCCTTATAAATGAATGGTCGATAACTTTGTTGGTTTCTGAATTGGCAGTGGGTTTGCCAGTTCGAGTGCACAGACAAATTCGGCCAACAGATACGGGAGGTTGCGTGAGCTGCCTCCCCTTCACTTCTGGTTCTACTGCACCAAAGGGGGTATCCCTATAGCTAAAGATTTAACACTTTGACTCACCCAATGAAATGAAGATTTACCTTTGTGATAACAGGTAGAATACTCTCATGTGTGGACCAAGATTTGTGTGACAAATCATAAGGTTAGCAACATTCTTGGGCATATGTGTCTGGTTATGGATGAGAGTATGCAGGGGGTTCCTAATCCTACTCCTACAACTAACAGGTTGAAATTATGGAATGGTTTGAAATTATCGTTTGGATACAAGATAGGGGTTTTGGATCATAACTACTTCACAAGAACAGACCGGTGCCTATCTCAGGGTAAGGAGTCAACTAGACATATACATAAGAATGGCTTGCAACTGTCATTCGAGTTTCAAGGTGTTAGGACTGGTGTTTGCCTTACAAATACCACCCAAGGATAAGTATTCAACTGTCTCTACTTACAAATATCCTATTGACATACAATCTTCTCCATACTTAACCTAAAACGATTTAATCCACTCCTTGAATGGAAGTTAGAGATTAGGCATGTGATACAGAAATCTATACCCAAGAATATGAGAAACCCTTAGCAACCAGATTCAAAAGAAGAAATGCATACAACAAGTGGAGACAGACAACAAAACACATGCAAGAAGCATTTTTCATATAACATTAACACTAAAACTGAACATATGTGCAAGATACATTACAGATGCAATACATAAACTCCACAGAGATAAAACAAACAGGAAATGCTCTATTTTTTGTTATTCACACAAAAAATTGCCCAAGTCTTCAACAACCAAAACAATAAGGCACACACCTCTGATATACTCAGAATGTGCCCTCAATAGAACCGTACATGGTCAAATCAAAATTCTGCCAATTACAATGCACCAAAAATGGCGCCCAAATCAATCAATGCTACAGAGAGGAAGAGAAGGAGAAGTAGGTGGAATCGGGATCTGCACAGCTTGCCTGAAGATTTTTTGCGTAAATTTGGTAGGTGAATTGTCCCTTCGACCCAACGTCCTTTGCAATTTGCCATTAATTGTTCACCAACCCGCGGCCTGAGAATGCAACAACATGCGTGCATACAATGAAAAACCTTCGCATGAAGTTTTAAAACATGGCCGTCGATCCACCTCTCCTCCACTGAGATCTGCGGCTCCAAATCGAATGAACAAGCAGCCAGCCAATCGGAACGTGCCACGTCAGATGTTTCCTTACCATCACTGACCTTACATTTTGCCTTTGTCGTCCAGAGCACACGCATTCGTCTTTGTATATGCAAGAGCATATACAACCGCCTCCTTTAGCCTTTTAAAACCATTGTATATGAATTCAACATATACATGCGACTATTTCGAGACACGTGGCGGCCGTTGGTTGGTCCTCTGTCGCCATACATTTTCCTCCGTCGGCCATCGGAATAACTCTTAAGGCATCCACCAATGATAACTGTCCCACCGATGACCCAATGCATATGTCCTTTTATATCGGGCCTTGTATATAGCACATATAAGCACCCAATATACATGTTATGGACCCCAAACCTTATTCTCTGCATTTGATTTTCAATCGGGTCCAAATTGTATGTTACTCATGCATATTTCCTTTGTATATCACATATACAAACGTGATATACAACTCGTGGACTTCAACATCTATCCATTGCAACATATTATCTTTTTGCGTTCGGGCCATGTACATTCCTTCTTTGTATATTCGCTTGTATGTCGCATATACAATGCGAACATACAAGCCAAACATACAAACAACGAACCTCAAATATGAATTAACAATATCACATGCCTTTTCGGGTCCGACTCTTGCATCTCGGGAATGCATGTTTCATTGTATGTCAAACATACAATCTCCTTTGTATATCTGCGGTCCCCACCAAATGCATCTCCCCCATTTTGCTTGCCACCTGCACATTGCATATACATTGCGACTTGTATGTTGGAGATACAAAAACCTTTGCATGCCTGCAGGCCCCATCACTTGTATATCGGCCCCTTGTATATCTGCAATGTGCATTTCCCTTGTATATCGAATATACAAACCCTTTTACATACAAACAAGGAATCTATTCTGGAATATGCGATATACATTGCCTCTTGTATGCCCTAAAATGCATATTTTCCTTTGTATGTTGCGCATGTATGTGCGAACATACAACACAATATAGAAGCAAACTTGTGATGCATCTGTAGAATATTCTGAGAATCTTCAACGCATATTCCACCCTTGCATATTTTTCATCTCTGCACCTTTACATGCAACCCGATATACAAACCGGGAATATTCCCAAGAATCTGTGAAATATTCCCCCTTTGTATATGCATCTTTTAAGCTCGATATGCATTCAAAAATGCATATAACTCATTTTTTCAAAGGCCGATTTGGATTTTGCAAGCCCGCCAATGCATATTTGACCTGCATGTATATACAAACAACCTTGTATATACAAAGATACATGCATCTTAACTAATTTTTGCATTTTTACTACTGCAGAGGCCGAAAGACATAGAATTTTTGGTTTTTTTGGGAAGGTGCCTGCATATACATATTTAAAACAGATGGCGACTCTGCTGGGGAGACAATGTCATATCCATGAAAGTTTGAGTCTAAAAGATTGAAAAATCAGACCTGGAGGTGCTTTGTTGCAGCAAAGGAAAAAGTTATATGTGTGGCTCTACTGTGGGAGAACCCAGAAAGAAAATAAATTAGATTTTAGCTTCAGTCTGTTTGAAGCTCATTCCTCTGCCAAGGCGGTGTCGACTCTGCATATAAGAACCTGATAAGAGGACACCAGAGGTGTTAAATCTGCTGCTGCTGCAACTTATCCAGGTATTTTCAAAAGTTTTGAAAGGTTCCCTATTTGGTGAAATAGCACTGGTCAAAAGGGAAATATTGGTGATTAGATTGCATACTTTTGTGAGGACCTAGTTTGCATTTCAAAAGAAGTATGCAATATTGTTTGAAAGACTCATTTGGAGGGCTTTAGGAAAGCTAAAATAACAGTTTGTATTTTAAAGACCTAAGGTCATTGTTGTAAAAGAAAATTTGAGTTGAAAAGAGGGTTGCAAAAAACATATAAAGATGTATTATCAACCCTTGCACCCTTGTGAGATGTCAAATGTAATGATGTACAATAATCAGTCCCAACCATGTAGTAAAAGAAGTTTTAGTATTGACAGATATAAGCCCATAAACTTTGATGGCATTTGTGGCTATCCAAATGCTTTTCCATCTAAAATCAGAAAACTTATGCCCAAATTCAATGGTGCAAAGGATGAATCAGCTGAGAAACACTTGCAACAGTTTATAAATGTGATAGATGACTTTGAGATTGACCATGAAGATGTAGTTATGAGATTATTTGTTCAATCTCTAGATGAAGATGCAAGGGATTGGTTCTCCTACCTTCCAGCTTACTCTGTCAGCTCTTGGCAAGATTTTAAATCTGCGTTTCTAAAACAATATGCTGAAAGAATTTCTTATTATGCAGTCATTAGTGATTTTATGTATATCCATATAGAAGAAGATGAGTTGATTCCATCTTTTAACCTCAGATTTATGAGGGCATTAAAAAGAATCCCAGAATGCATGAGACCTAATGATGCATTGTGCCTAGTTGTCTATTTGGGAGCATTTGATAAGAAAATGAGCTATAGATTAAGAGATAAGGAGCCCACCACATTGCATCAGGCACATCAGTTTGCAATGGACAGTGAAAACAATTGGAGATATGGAATTCAAAAGGGTTATTTCTCTAAAACATTTTGTTGCCTTGTAGTCCCAAATGTTAATGAGGGATATAATTTAAATGTTGAAGATGAATGTCAAAGTACTAACACCCCTGCTGTCCCAATTTTTGCATCATTCCAAGTTGATGATGTTTCTGTTATAGAGGAGGATGTCCTATTTTTCCTAGCAAATGAAGTTGACAACAATAATTTCCCAAGTAATATTTGCATGCCAGTCCTAAACAAAGAGCATTCATGTTTAAATGATCTAGTTGTGCAAAGTTGTGATCATATGGATCAAGAGTCAATATCAGTTTCATCAGGAAGCATTAGAGGACTGGAAAATGATGTAGATAGTTCAACTTCAGAGTACATTGAAGTAGCAGAAATTTTGTATGTGGGCCAATCAGAGATTAAAGATGATAAAGATGATATCCATGATCAATTCATGGATCAGGTTTGTTCTTCTTATGACTTTAGATTTGATAATGAAAAAGAAATAGATTGTCATGAAGAAGAAATAGAGACCTTTGCAATGAGTATGAATCTCCTTTATGATGAGCTTGTGGATGCATTTGATATTGTGAGTTATGACATTCATTGGTGTAGAATTAACCCTTTGTTTGAGAATGATGATACTAATTTGCAAACTATGGATGATAAATGCTTAGCATCAGTTGTTTCAGACATGTGCAGTGATGGAAATGTGTATGTGGAGTAGGATTTGTTTTCAATGTTAATAGGTGATATAAGTGATGACATTGTGGGTCTCATATTTTCTGAGTGTTTTCAATTTTTGGATCAGCTGGATATGTGTTTGGTTATATGCAACAACCAGGTAGATAATGAATATTGCCAAATGCAATATGACGATATACTGCTTGAGGATCATAACATACATATGTTACCTAATGCTAAAAAATATTATAATGTGTATGGTTATATCTCTGATTATAAGATGCAGAGTGACAGAGGCAGTGCTGACAATGGCAAGCTTTCAAAAATGGTGAAGCATGTAATTGATCAGATCATCATATGGGTAGATTGTTTTAATGTTTTCAGCTGCGGTTGGGGTTATTCAGTTTGGAATCAGGCATTTGACAGGATAAAGTTTTGGTTCTTCCTTTTTGGCTGCCCAGGGCCACCAAAATTAATGATTGAAAATATAATTTGTGTGCAAGTTGGTGCAATGTTTGACTCTGTTGCCCAATGGATAAGGCCCAATTTGCGAAACCAAAGATTCTAAGGTTCTCGCCATGCCTGCAAGAGGTATGCGTCCCCAGACAGAGCCTGTGTTGGTGTTTAAATATGTATATGCAGACACCTTCCCAAAAAAACCAAAAATTCTGTCTTTTGGCCTCTACAGTAGTAAAAATGCAAAAATCAGTTAAGATGCATGTATCTTTGTATATACAAGGCTGTTTGTATATACATGCAAGTCAAATATGCATTGGTGGGCTTGCAAAATCCAAATCAGCCTTTGAAAAAATGAGTTATATGCATTTTTGAATGCATATCGGGCTTAAAAGATGCATATACAAAGGGGGAATCTTTCGCAGATTCCTGGGAATATTCCCAGTTTGTATATCGGGTTGCATGTAAAGGTGCAGAGATGAAAAATATGCAAGGGTGGAATATGCGTTGAAGATTCCTAGAATATTCTACAGATGCATCACAAGTTTGCTTGTATATTGTGTTGTATGTTCGCACATACATGCGCAACATACAAAGGAAAATATGCATTTCAGGGCATACAAGAGGCAATGTATATCGCATATTCCAGAATAGATTCCTTGTTTGTATGTAAAAGGGTTTGTATATTCGATATACAAGGGAAATGTACATTGCAGATATACAAAGGGGTTGATATACAAGTGATGGGCCCCGCAGGCATGCAAAGGTTTTTGTATCTCCAACATACAAGTCGCAATGTATATGCAATGTGCAGGTGGCAAGCAAAATGGGGGAGATGCATTTGGTGGGGCCCGCAGATATATAAAGGAGATTGTATGTTTGACATACAATGAAACATGCATTCCCGAGATGCAAGAGTCAGACCCGAAAAGGCATGTGATATTGTTAATTCATATTTGAGGTTCACTGTTTATATGTTTGGCTTGTATGTTCGCATTGTATATGCGACATACAAGCGAATATACAAAGAAGGAATGTACATGGCTCGGACGCAAAAAGATAATATGTTGCAATGGATAGATGTTGAAGTCCACGGGTTGTATATCGTGTTTGTATATGCGATATACAAAGGAAAAATGCATGAGTAACATACAATCCGGACCCGATTGAAAATCAAATGCAGAGAATAAGGTTTGGGGTCCGTAACATGTATATTGGGTGCTTGTATGTGCTATATACAAGGCTCGATATGCAAGGACATATGCATTGGGTCATTGGTGGGACAATTATCATTGGCAGATGCCTCAAGAGTTATTCTGATGGCCGACGAAGGAAAATGCATGGCGACAGAGGACCAACCAACGGCCGCCACATGTCCCGAAACAGTCGCATGTATATGCTGAATGCATATACAATGGTTTTAAAAGGCTAAAGGGGGTGGTTGTATATGCTCTTGCATATACAAAGACAAATGTATGTGCTCTGGGTGACAAAGGAAAAATGTAAGGTCAGCGATGGAAAGGAAACATCTAATGTGGCACGTTCTGATTGGCTGGCTGCTTGTTCATTCGATTTGGAGCCGCAGATCTCAGCGGAGGAGAGGTGGATCGACGACCATGTTTTAAAACTTCATGCGAAGATTTTTCATTATATGCACGCATGTTGCTGCATTCTCAGGCTGCATGTTGGTGAACAATTAATGGCGAATTGCAGAGGACGTTGGGTCGAAGGGACAATTCACCTACCAAATTTATGCAAAAAATCTTTAGGCAAGCTGTGCAAATCCCAATTCCACCTACTTCTCCTTCTCTTCATCTCTACAACATTGATTGATTTGGGCGCCATTTTTGGTGCATTGTAATTGGCAAAATTTTGATTTGACCATGTACGATTCTGTTGAGGGCACATTCTGAGTATATCAGAGGTGTGTGCCTCATTGTTTTGGTTGTTGAAGACTTGGGCAATTTTTTGTGTGAATAACAAAAAATAGAGCATTTCCTATTTTTTTTAATCTCTGTGGAGTTTATGTGTTACATCTATAATGTATCTTGCACATATGTTCAGTTTTAGTGTTAATGTTATATGAAAAATGCTTCTTGCATGTGTTTTGTTGTCTGTCTCCACTTGTTGTATGCATTTCTTCTTTTGAATCTAGTTGCTAAGGGTTTCTCATATTCTTGGGTATAGATTTCTGTATCACATGCCTAATCTCTAACTTCCATTCAAGGAGTGGATTAAATTGTTTTAGGTTAAGTATGGAGAAGATTGTATGTCAACTGGGATATTTGTAAGTAGAGATAGTTGAATACTTATCCTTGGGTGGTATTTGTAAGGCAAACACTAGTCCTAACCCCTTGAAACTCTAATGATAGTTGCAAGCCATTCTTATGTATACATCTAGTTGACTCCTTGCCCTGAGATAGGCACTGGTCAGTTCTTGTGAAGTAGTTATGATCCAAAACCCCTGTCTTGCATCCAAACCATAATTTCAAATCATTCCATAATTTCAACTTGTTAGTTGTAGGAGTAGGATTAGGAATCCACTGCATACTCTCATCCATAACCAGACACATATGTCTAAGAATGTTGCTAACCTTGTGATTTGTCACACAAATCTTGGTCCACACATGAGAGTATTCTGCTTGTTATCACAAAGCTAAATCTTCATGTCATTGGGTGAGTCAAAGTGTTAAATCTTTAGCTATAGGGATACCCCCCTTGGTGCGATAGAACCAGAAGTGAAGGGGAGTCAACTCACGCAACCTCTCGTATCTGTTGGACGAATTTGCCTGTGCACTAGAACTGGCAAACCCACTGCCGATTCAGATACCAACAAACTTCAAGCTCTATTTTGACACAGTTCTCTTTGATCAGATTCCCAGGGTCCATAACCAGGCAGCCGACACAATGGCAACCATTGGATCTCTCCTAGATATCCCAAGTAATGTAATTCACTTCGAGTTCTTGGTGGAACAATTATTGGTGCCCACCTTTGATATCCCAAAATTTGAGTTAGTTTACAAAATTGTTGCTCCCATGTCACCCTGGTACAATGACATCTACACCTATTTACATGACCACACCTTACCTGTCAACCTCTCATCCTACCAACACAAATCCTTCATCCGCCAAGCTGCCAAGTATGTCATCATCTGTGACACCCTCTATCGTCGTGGCTTTGATAATACCCTCCTAAGATGTCTCAACACTGAGGAAGCACAAACAACCCTACATGAAGTACACAAGGGTATATACGAAACTCACTCGAGCAGTCCTACCCTTGCCAATAAGATCATTAGAGCTGGTTATTATTGGCCTACAATGGAAAATGATGCCTACCATTTTGCAAAGAAGTATAGACAGTACCAGATACACAGGGATCTTGTACATGCACCATCTCAAGACTTGCAGCTACTCACATCTTCGTGGCCTTTTCTAAATGGGGACTTGACCTTGTGGGCAAAATCCACCCTACCTCCACTATTGGCCATAAATTCATTATCTTCCAATGAATATTTCACAAAGTGGATTGAAGCCATTCCTATGACATACATTACTGGCAAACAAATCACCAATTTTATCCTCAACTACATCATATGCCGGTATGGTGTCCTGCAATCCATTGTAATGGACAATAGCTACCCATTCAAAAACTAGTATGTCTGAGAACTTTGTGAAAAATTCCACATTCAACACCACTTCGCCACTCCATACTACCCACAAGGCAATGGTCAAGCTGAGGCATCAAATAAAACCATCATAAAAATCCTCAAAAAGACTGTCAATGATGCTGGCCGTGACTGGCATATCCAACTTAAACCCGCCCTCTGGGCTTACTACACCAACATCCGCATACCCACTAGAGCCACCCCATATTCCCTAGTTTATGACTCTGAAGCTATCTTGCCCATAAAGGTCAAGTTTCCCTCCTTGAGAGTGTCGCTACAATAGTTGGTTGATGATGAAGAATATAGAGCATCCTGGTTACATGAATTGGAGTTGTTAGATGAAAGGAGATAAAACACCTTAACCCATTTACAGGCATATCAGAATTGTCTCCGTTGTAGCTATAACAAAAGGGTTCAAGTTTGACACTTTAATGTTGGAGATCTAGTCCTAAAAGAAAACCCTAAAAATCATATGGAACAGGAGAAGCCAGGAAAATTTGAGCTAAATTGGTTAGGTCCTTATGTCATCACTACCGCCTATGGGTCTGGTGCATATCAGCTAGCCACTCCTGAAGGTGAACCATTACCAGAACCCATCAACAACATGCACCTTCGGCTGTATTATACTTCAAAAATAAAAAAAATTAAAAAAAAATCAAGAAAAAACCAAAAAAATAGTATAGAGAAATAATCCGTCCAAAAGTGAAAACCACTTCAGTGGCACTTTGGATAAGTACCATGATGAAAACCTGGAAAACATGTGCCATGTGTAGTTGATCTTTGCTCCATTGTCTACCGTCACTCGATCCCACCTTCCATCTTCTGCAATAAACCCTCCCTCCTTCAAACATCCCAAATTCACCATGAATCGCCCTGTTCCTCCCATGGCCTGGAAATAAATTAACATTCTATGTCTTCAAATTTCCCCCCACTTCACCTTCCCCATAATGTTATCATGCACCTGACTGTGGGCAATTCCTGATCTTGAAATAACGGTTGGAGGACACCCATTTCCAAAAAAATACAAAAACATTTAAATATTCCTCAAAAATCCAAAAACATCCAAATATTTCTCAAAAACACAAAAACATCCAAATATTTCCAAAAAACCCAAAAACATCACAAAACATCACAAAACACCACAAAAAATCACATGGTCAACCAAAAAAAATCCCAAGCAATAAACAGTGTTAAACCAGTAAACTGAATTACGATGCCTCTGAGCTTTCACGTAGGCAAGGCCATCTTTTATGCACCCCCAAGGAATTCCACTTAGGTCCTAGGTCAAACCAAGTCAACCCTTGTTGAACTACGTTGCCTCTGAGCTTTCACGTAGGCAAGGCCATCATTGATCCACCCCCAAGGCACTAGGTAAGCCCCTTAGGGCCCATCGCGTCGAACCATCATAATTAGTCCTTTTAACGAGATGGACACTTTAAGCAGACAAACTAATCAATCTTTCACAAGATGACAAACATCCAAACAATCAAACAAGATAGTTTAACAACATCACCAAAGCATGGCCACTCATCGTTCCCATGGTGATGATCGAACATCACTCGGACCAACCAAACGATCCCAATTACATGTCTAACAACAAGCATGGGATGTGATCGAAATCCAAGATTTATGCCTTAGACAACATGTCTTATCTTCTAGACACTATCAATCATCAACCAACCATTTCCCAACATGCGACATTCTCAAAACTAGACCACATGTCTTATACAAGATGTCCTAATCCTATCATCTTCCTTATACAGGTGGTTGCATTGTCAAAACTAGACTAGGTGTCTTATGTGACATGCTTCCTACCCTGAAACCAGCCATTATCCAATCCATCATCATCCATTGGACAAACACATATGCACTCAGCAAATGATCTAAAGGCTGTTGGCTCTGTCTTATCTTTCATTTGGATTGTTTTCACCAGTCTCATTCTTATGCTTCTCAAGGCAGTCCCTAAGAGATGAAGAGAAGCCAAGATAGAGTGAGACCCCTTTTTTATTGTTGTTTGTGGTTTGTCTTGGCAATATAACTGGAGCAACTAGGTTCCTTGTGTGTGATTGGGATACTACTGGGTGTGAATCAAAACATCCTATACATTGGAACAGCTGGACACTTCCATGTATCAAGACTTGTACACCTTGGGTTTTCTCATCACATGATCCGACAAGGCACCTTAGTGACTTAGTTTGAGCCTAACAATCCTTGTCTATTTTGTGCCTATCTCGCAAAGGATCACACTTTGCACCTTGGCCTTTGACATGCCATGGCATGTGTCGTCCTTTGATACAAATAAGCACTATGATGATAAGTAGTAACTACATCAAAGAAAGCTCAAAATCTATCATGACAAATGTATGAATCCATTCTTCTAAGCCAATCTTCATCCTTCGTACATTCTTTGTCTCCATTTCTTCATCTCCCTCTCTTCTGATCCTCTTTCATCCTACTGTGACACACTAAAAATATACATTAGATCGCATCTCCTGCATGCACACAAATTAGTCCATCAATAGCACCATTCTCATAATTATTATCCTCATAATAACTCATCATCATCATAATCATAAGCATTGCATTAATCACATCGAATCATTATCATTTGCATAAAACCCTACATCTAGCATATAGGCATTTACCACATAAACATTTGCATCCATACATGAGCATCACATGGAAATAAATACCATTGCTTAACATCTATCACATCAACATATGCATCCACGAGTAACATCATACATCACATCATATAAACATCATAAACATCATATAAACATAAGATAAACACCATATAAGCATTATAGTATCTAGTATTGCATCATCATGAATCATAAATCCACATACATGGCATCATAATCATAAAACATCTATCACATCATGTGCATAAAGGAATAACAAGATCAATCAGAATGATCCATCTCATATATATATCATCAAAATGTGTCACAATACAATCTGAATGTATATATGTGTGTCAAAAAAGAAGCTTGCAGGCTTAATCATAAAACAAGAGCACGCAGGCTCGATCAAAATACATCATGGCTATCAAAATGGCCTAACTAGCATTGTCATGACCTCTTGATCCTACTGGCCCTGTGGGAGGACCCATGTGCTTTGATCTGGCCCTGGATCCAGAAGGCCTATCATATGGTGAGGCTCGTCTCTGAGAGTGCCCCACGCTGCTATGTGACCTACGTGAATGTGATCGACTAGAACTCCAGCTTTGAAAACTAGGTGCCCTCTGGTCTGCTGGCACCAAGCCCTCATAAAGGCTCCTATAATATTGTGCCTCCTATCCTGACCGGACCAAAGCCTATACAAAATCTATTGATGGCCCGCCCATCGTCACTGCAAGATCAATGCTCTACTGCTCTGCCATCTGAGCTCTGATCACATCCATATCTATCTCGGCCATCCTTTGGGCAAGTTGACCCTCTACCTCCTAAATCCGCTGCCGTATACCCTGCATCTGGGCCTATATGGTCTCCATCTGAGCCTACATCGCTACTACCTAGGCAGCCAAATCCTCTCCTTGACTGTCGGCATCCTCCTCCTCTGCCTCCTCATCATCCCCAACCTCCACGATCGACACATCCTATAATGCCTACTCCCTAAGCCGCTCCTCCTCCTCGTCAGCGTCCTCATCAGTCTCCCCAGCATCCTCCTCCTCACTCTCCTCCATCTCCTCTCCCCTACCACCAACATCCTCCATCGCTACATCCTCCTCTCCACCCCCCACCTGTATTTCCCCTATAGCAGCAGCTACCTATCCTACTGCCTCCTCTCCCTCCTCCTGAATCAGGGAAAGTTTGGCACCCCTACCATGTCCATCTCTCCCTCTACCAACATCTCCTCTACCTCAGCCTTCTCGGCCCCTGTCTCCACCACCACCACCCACTCCACCATCATCTCTTCCTCCACCACCATCCCCCCTGCCTCTGCCTCTATCTTGACCTCGACCTCTAAATCTGCCCCTTAGTCCATGACCCAACCTCTCCACTAGTACCAATGCATCAGGATGCAAATATGGAACTGACCTATAGGTGGCCCACCAAGAATCATATGCAGGAGTGGTACTTGCGTTCGTAACATTATCCACTCCCCACTACAATGGCTACAATCCAAAATATCATCTATGGCCATCTGAACTAGAATCATCGGCCCCCACACTGGAACCTGTCACATAACTTGAGAAAACTTTGCAATGCCATTTGTCTCATCCTGCCGGTCTCCAAACTGTCTGAGTACCCGTGATAGTAGATGATGCTCTATAATGTGTTGTGCCTGCACAGTCCATCCAATCAAATACCAAATATGTCTGCAATATGGTAACTTCTCAGCATCCTCTGACCACCTTGGACACTCCCTGTATGACCTGCAAATAAATGTATCCATGTGATCAATGGCATGTCACCAATATCCAACATCGCCCATCTGTACCTGCGAAACTTCCCCAATGTAACAAAAAACATAAGGCACCTAATCTAAAATCTCCCGATCCACTGGTGGCCTGCATACGAGAATATGCTCCCAAGCCCATATCATCAGTAAGGTCACCCCACAACTAATCAACTACTCACCATGATAAACAATGCCATGCAACTGGTGATACAACTATGCCATGAGGCAGGGTCCCCATGCATACTCTGTAGCATCTACCATCATGCCTGTTGGTATTTTTCCCAGACTGGATGCTTGTTCTCAGTCACCCCTACAAAGTAGCCATCAATGATCGACAGGATTCCTGAGCCAGGGGCCAACAGTATAGGAGATAGATTCTATAAATATCTCCTCTTCTTCTTTAGGCTCTGCAAAACCAAGGGGGGTATTCCCTACTCAACATCTATGAAATGCATCCATGGATTGGCTTGGATGTTGATACAAAGCAGATAAATCCTCTCTTATGTAGACCAAAACTATGAGAAAAGAGCAAAGGGGCTAGCTTTGGGCCTATATTCAGTTGTAGATAGAGGATTTTGGTCCCAAAACTACTTCTAAAGTCTTAAAGGTTTGTATATGAAGTTTGAGTTTGATTTATATCTGGATTCAAAACTAGGACTTTGGGTTGCAACAAAGATACCAGACCAGATCTGTGCCTATCCAGGGCTCGGAGTCAGTAGACATATATATGTGAATGTTTATCACAGACCTAAGATAGTAATCAGATTTCAAGGGGTTTCTAAAATGTCTGCCATATAGACAATACCCAAGAGAGAGTATTTAGTTATTTTTGCTTACAAACATCCTTACTGTAATGTATTCTTCTCAACACTTAATCCAAAACATTCAATCTACTCCTTAAGTAGAAGTAAGAGACTAAGTATTCAATATAGAGAACCTATATTCTAGAATCTATAACACCCCTTAGATGTTTAGAGTCAGAAGAAAAACACATTCAGTCTGGAGACAAATAACAAAACACATGCAATGAAGCATTACTCATTTAAATCAACATGAAATTGATAATTCTGTGCATAATACATACAACATACAACTCATAAACTCGCAAAGACACCTAAAATAGAGTCACCAGAAAGTTGTATTTCCTATTGCAGCACCAAAATGTGTCCAGTTTTTCTCCCTCCAAATGAGTAACACAACCTGCTTAATACAACAAGAAAGTGTACTCGGCAAATTAATTACATGGCACATCAAAAATTTTGTCAGACCGTGCACCACAAAAATGGCGCTCAAAATACTATAGGCAACAGGCAGAAGGAATGGTGAGGAGGAACAAAACTCGAGCCACGTGCCGCCACTTGGGGACATTCCTCATAAAACTGGTAGTTGGCCCGTCACTCAATCCATTGCATGTCTCTGCACGACTACCATTAAAACCTCAACTACCCGCTGAATGCAATAGCAAATGTGTCTGGAGGCTTTCCCACTCAAAATGGCCGCAGACACAAGGAAAAAAAACCATCGCTGAAGGTTCAAGACCCGACCGACGATCCAAAATCCATCGCTAAGATCAACGGTCCCAAAACATGCATGAAGAGTCACCAACCAATAATGTCGTGCCACGTAGGCACCTTGACCTTCTATCCCCAACCCTTTCTCCTTTCATTTCACCTTTATCACAGTTGTATATGCAAACCCAGATGCATATACATCATACAAGGCAGACGTCAAATGCTATAGAACGAACTGGAGTTCGGTTCAGGTCTGGCTTGTATCTCCATCCTGCATCCATCACATTGTATATTACACATATACAAGTGCCAAACATATACAAGGCGGACTTCACTGCATCTATCCATCAGATTTGAAAAACCTTCAAGTCCGGGCCTTGTATCCTCATGAGTTTGCATATCGGCACATATACAAGTGCAAATATACAAGTGGTGCGCCCGACCCATTTTCTCTCTCCTTTGCACATTTCCTTACACATCGCATATACATTCTCCTTATACATACAAGGCGGATTTCAAAGTTTATGAAGCTTGCTGAAGATACTTTGAAATCCGGCTTGCATCTTAACCCTTGTATCTTTCAAATGTACACTAGCACATACAAGCGCCCAATATACATGTTGTGGACCCCAAATTTTATTCACTACATTTGATTTTCAATTGGGTCCGGAATGTATATTCCTCATTGTATATTTTGTTTGTATGCAGAATATACAAAGACAAACATACAAGCAGGGAATCATTCTAGAATATGCGATGAATGCATAATTCCTATATGCCGAACATGTTCAAACCCACTTGCACATACAAACAAGGAATCTTCCTCAGAATGCTCCTGCAATGTATCTAACCATTGTATGTGCGCCCGAATGTATAATGCATATACATTCAACCCTGTACATCCACGGGCCCCACCACATGCATCTCTGCCTCGCCACTGTAGCAAACGCATATTTGCATCTCCCTGTACATTTTGTTTTGTATATGACCCGATATACAAAGAGGGAATATTCACAAAATCTTTTAGAAGATTCCCCTAATGTATATGCAGCCTGATATACAACTAGAATGCATATAACTCAAATTTTTCACCATTTCTGGAAGCCGATTGAGATTTCATAGGCTTGTCAACAGACTTGATCACTTGCATATAAAGAAACCTGGCACTTTTCTCATGTGCGATGGGAAAAGACAGTAAAACATTGCACTGGGCTGGTCAAACCACGAACATTAAGGCATGGAGATGAAACATAGTAGCAGGGAACCCGTTGTAGAAGGCCAACATCAGAACAAACAAAACAATGCAACAGACCAAGGAAGACAGAAACCTCAGGGTTCAAATGAGAAAACCTGCAAACGCCCAAGCTTAAAACCCCAAACATAAAT
This sequence comes from Cunninghamia lanceolata, assembly GCA_027924645.1. Classification (NCBI taxonomy): domain Eukaryota; kingdom Viridiplantae; phylum Streptophyta; class Pinopsida; order Cupressales; family Cupressaceae; genus Cunninghamia; species Cunninghamia lanceolata. Next base: position 412,662 of record BSBN01001578.1, on the reverse strand, counting down.
GATTACCAACAATGCCCTCTAACATCTCCCCCCAGCCAATGGTAAATCCATGGCTACACCGATCTGGACATACAAGGCCGCTAATACAGGTGCATATAACCACAATCAACAAATCATATCAATCTATCAACGTGTCCCAGGGAATCTCATGCTCCTCAACTCCTGAGGCTGCATCATCATCAGTCTCAAATAATCATCAAAGTGCAGCCAATCCAGTATCCAGACTGTATATCACATGCTCTCCATGAATACGTAGTTGAAGAATCTGCCAGACATCGAGCAAAGTCACGATGGCCTCTCCTGTCAGAAAATGAAATGAACTCGTCTCCAAATGATATCTCTCGGCCACTATAGTCAATAGCCCTTGATTAGCCTGAATCTCAAGCATAAATGCAACACCATATAGTCCTAGGGCGTCAAGAATGTCACCCTCGGCCATCATTAGAGAGTCTCGTAGCTGATATCCGGTAGGATGGCTCTCCCATGTGTAAATAGGTGGTAACCTCTCTTGTATTCACATAAAAAACACACCGCATAAATTTACAAACCCTAAATGCAGCATTCACAGTCAAACAAGGGAAAAAATTAGGGAAAAATTCATTTCAGTGGCTAAATTGACACATGCATCACACTGCTATTCACATGCATGGCATCTAAGCGCAGGTGTCACACTACCCTGTGCATGTGTCGTACTCTGTCTCATACATCGCATTGTTCAATGTATGTGTTGCACTCCGACAGAGGCATCACACTGCTAATCATATGTGTCACACCAGTGGATGCACTTTGCCTAAACATAGGCATCACACCCATTGGCACATGCGGCTCCAGAAACTACATGCATGGCAACAGCGTACAGGTGTCGCACACCTACACACATGCGGTGAACGCAACGGCACATGCGGCGCACAAAAGTGCACCGCATGCGTGCCCTATTTTTAGGACCTAAAATCTACCCAAAAATGCAAAAAATGACAAGCTAGGGTTAGATACATACCGGCGTGCCTATCCCAAGGAGTTGACCATATGTTCAGATCCTTGACCCACGGTGCTAGTGAAGCGGTACAGGTGACATTTTGGCAGGAGCTCCGCAAGAAATCTACAAATCACCTCTCTACTCACTATGAAACTTCTCAAACTCAAAATGCACAAATGAGGAATATGGACCCCCCAAGGGTTATTTATAGGATTTTTTGACCTAGGAGGAACCCTTTTTTGCAAAATTGACCAACTGGTGGCTTCTTTTCACACATTGAGCTCCTTTTTCTGGCCATTTTTCTCATTTCTGCATCACTTTGGGCATCCCGCACAACTATTCAGAAAATTTTCCCAACTTTTTTCAAAAAAATTAGAAAATTTAAAAAAAATTCTGAGGGGGCATAAGGCCATCATGCTTCACCTAAAGTACAATGGGGCATGTTCAGAGCACATTTCTCAAAATTTTCTTTGATACAACGCCAGATTCGACATTGTATCAAAGAGGGGCAAAATATACACTTAAAAATGTCCTGGGCCTGCGAACAACATTTTCACACATGATTCAACTCAATTTCATATTCTGCCATTAATTAAATATATTTTAATTATTTAATTAATTCATTTCCTCTCTTATGCTTTTAATTAAATAAAATTTATTTATTTAATTATTTAAGCTATGTTCTTCTAAATTCCTCTATAATTAAATAATTTAAATACTATTTAATTATTCACTACTATAACGTCCATATTCCCCCTTTAATTTAAATAAATACCCATTTGTTTAAATTATCAACCTTGGCCTAATTAAATAAGTCCCCACTTATTTAATTAAAACCACCTTACATTCCCCTTTCCTCTAAAAAATTAAATAAATGCATACAATTTATTTAATTTTAAAATCACTTTCCACCTCACCATTTCTTCTAATTTAAAATTATCTTTTGTCCTCTTGTGGATGGAAACCCTAAATCATTCTCAGCCCTTGATCTTGGCTCCAAGTCAACTCTTTATCTCAACCCTCCATTCATATTTCCTCTTCTATAAAATCACTCTTACCCTCTCATTTTCATCTCACCACTTGCAAGATTGACTTGTGCCATTGTCAACTCTTGAGCTCTCCATCGTATTTGTAGACCTGCAAGTTTAAGTGCATTAGATTAGCTATCTTAGATAGAAACAATGGAGGATTTGTACTATTAACCTAGGGTTTCTTGCTTCCATGCTTAGGGCTCCATTGAATGGTTAGGGTTTGAAATTGTTGTTTGTAGGGATTTTGCAATGTTTTTACCCGACTATAGGGAGGAGTGGAATAGAGTGACTCCACAAGTTTGTTTTCATTATTTTCTCTATACTCTTAGTGAGGAGTCCTTGGAGAAAGGACAATTTGCATTTTGTAAGAGAATTAGTTAGTGGGGTAGATGGTGTATTGGATGACGAAGTAGATGGCAGGGTTGGTCGATAAGGAGATGGTGGATTTGGACAAGGAGAGGATGGATTTGGATAAGGGGAATAAGAATAAGAAGGATGTGGATAAGAGGTGGAGGTGACACACTGATAGGGATTTCATACAAGAGTTAATGTTGGAATGTGGATGGGGGATATAATGGATTTACCTTGTCAAGGGTAGCATAAGGATGACCATAGGATATGCAATGAGGTGTGGGGTGTAGCTTGTACTAGTGAATGTATGTTCATGAGGTGCTTGCATGTTTATGGAAGGGCGAGAGTGATTTATGCAAAGCTTACTTGCAATGATTTCATCAAGGATTTTGAGTTTAGCTTAGTCAACGACATCATCATATGAAGTCATGATTGGATTTGGATTTAGGATGATGTGATCTAGGATGACTTGTTGAAATCGATTTTGATTTTGGATTAGAGGGAGATTTATTTGGATTAATTGGGATTGGATGAAATATTGATTGATGTGGGATTTGGATTGATCAAGGTCAATGATATATGACACTTGATGCTAGAATGGATTTGATTTGATTTGATTAATCAAGGTCAACAATATATGACACTTGACCAGATTTGGATTGATTGGGGTTGATTTTGGATTAGACCAAGGGCCCTTTTGATAGTGATTTGGATGATGATTTGGAGGAGAATGATTAGGATTTGGATGAAATTGGATGGAGTATGATTAGGATTTGGAGAGGGTTGAAGGGGGTTAAGTCCTTAACCAATTTTTTATTTGCAAAGAATGATTTTTGGATTAAGGATTGGAGTTGAATTATGATGAAGGATGATTAGAGAAATAATGGATAATGAATGATTGATTTAGGATGAGGGATGATTAGATGAGGTTGGGATTTTGATGAAAGTGGATTAAGTTGTCACACCCCATTTTTAAAACTAATGTGTTTATTTTCATTATCTTCAAGAGATAGATAGTTAGTCATAGAAAATATTATGATCATAGTAATGAAGTGAAATACATTTGATTTATATTAATTTATATGTAAGAAATAATTGTTTATGACATAATTATTGAACATGTGGTTAAAATGATGAAATGGACTAACTACCGTCATGTAACTATTGCAAGTATGTGTAGTCAATGTTGTCATTGATGTCAACAAGCTTGTGTTGTCATTGGTGTCAACTGTATGAGTAAGAGATATTGCAAGAGTATGATAAGTTGGTGTCAAGTGGATGTTGTCTCTAATGATGACGAAGTGTTGAAGATGGTGATAATATGTTTCTGGTGATTAGTTTCCAAGTGCTTTTGAGAAAATTTGAATAAAATAAGTAAACAGTGTGTGGCAGTGGTATTCTATATTATAGAGTAGTGTTCTGGTTTTGCTCCACATTTCTTTTTCATTGAAGATCTATTTGTGTGGTTTAGATATGTTGTTTAGAGGTGTTTAGAGATGCTACATTTAGAATTTGGCATGCTGGATCGATGTGCAGAGGAAGATGTGTTCATCAGTGTATGAACTGTGTTGTGCAAAGGTATCTGGGAGAAATGTCTTTGCTCCGCATTTCTCTGCAAAATGGTTTCAGGTCTTGTGATTTTGGAAGTGTGCTTATAAGGTTAATATCTATCTTCAATTGAAGTTGTTTGTGGTTTGGTGCTCTGGAAGCTAATTTCTTGAGTTACAATGCTTCATAGAGATATTTGAGCATATTGGGTAAACATGATAAGTTTTTTTGGCAGGTGAAAGCTATTGTAGAGGAATTTGTTGGATTTCAAGATTTTTGTGGGATATTCTAGTTTGTTCTCAAGCATGGTGTGTGGTCTGTGAGTCATCTTTGGGTTTGAGGAAGCGTGTACATAATTGTTTATTGTGTTAACACTGGTTTGGATGACCTTGGGTGTTTACAATAATTGTGGAGTTGCTTCGATGATTGTGGAAGCGTGATGTAATGTGTATGAGTGGATTTAGGTCCAAGATAAGGTGTGTTGTGGTTCACCTTCATTCCTTTCCACTATGGGAATGTTTTGGTGTCGACCTAATTTAAATTTGCATGATTAAGGTGCCTTGCCGACATTGGAGAATGTTCTTAAGATTGAAGATGGTATAAATAAGTGTCAAGTTGTTGAAGGATGATAAGATAGATGAGTATGATGTATGTGATGTGAATTACAGAGTTATAGAGTGCAAATTTTTGGAGCGCAGTATGAACTTTCATGTGTTAGATTACTGGACGTAGTGAGCAGAATGTCTACAATTCCTTAGTGAGACCACGGAGGTGATGATGGCATTGTGGTGGACTTCTTTGTTGCATCGAGATAGTTTTCTCCTTGTAACAATCTTCTCTATCTTCTTCTCTATTATGGCAGTGAGCCTTTGGCAGTGAACCTTTCTTTCTTTTGGGCAGTGATCCCTTTGGCAGAGAGCCTTCCGACAATGACCCTATTTTTTTCAGTTATATTACTTTATATTGTGAGCTAATCCTCACCGTAGTTTTTCCCTTGAGTTTTCCATGTAAATCTGGTGTTCTCTTGTGTTTGATATTGATTTGATTCAGTTTTTGTTATTTGCTTTCATGCTTAATCATAATAACAATTTAAGGGTTAAATGAATTGATGTAGATCTAAATGTGTTTGAGGGTTTTGGAATTATAAGTGACAATTGAATCACCCCCCCTCTTAGTTGTCTTGTGCATTCAACAATTGGTATCAGAGCTAGGTTCCTTGGAAGAAAGCTTAACTACTTAAGGTAGATCTGGGATGGCACACAAAAAGGATGTTCTCCTATTTGATGGAGCACATTACGCATTCTAGAAAATAAGGATGGAAGGTTATCTGATTTGTCTTGGATATGAATGTTAGTGGAAAATATGAATAAGAGTCTAATACAACTAAATATCCAATAACTCAATGGAAATTGATGTAAACACAAGTAAACAAAGATTACACCTTCGAAGACTATTTTACCTCTATGCTTCCAAAGTTCACCTATCTCCTCTTGATCTTGATGTTAATGGAGCTCTCAGAAATTATACTTCCTCACTATTTGAAGATGACAAGAGTAGAACGACTGTAGGTGGACAATGCAATGGAGATGACACTACAAATGCAATACTAATGGATATGGATTGATGGAGACATGATTGGATGAGGATTGTGATAATGAGGTTGTGTGTAATGCAAATGGATGGTAACTTTGCCAAAGGCATGCTGGTAGGATTCTTGCAGAGTAAGATTACGAATGCTTGAGTGTGTTTGAAATGGGTATGAGGACCTTGCTTATATACGCTGAGGGAAGACCAAATCCAAGTGCCAATAGATCCATGACTGGAGGAATTACCTGTGAGGTGTATGGTTGAGAAGACTTGAGAGAATGTGTGCGAATCAGAAGAGGACAAGTGTCCAATCTCCTTCATGCATTAGGGGAGATAATATAATAGATTAAGGAGTTAACTGAGATGATTGATCAATTAACTGGGTTGATTGGGGAGTTGACTGAATTGATTGATTAGTGAACTCAATTGACTAATTAGTTAACTGATTTGATTGATGAGTTAACTTAATTTGACTGGAGGAGAAATAGGACATGTGGGTGAGGGAATATTAGCTAATTAAATATTAAAATATTTAATTATATGTGCAACAGGGTGAGGTGGAAAGGTGACATGGATAAGGTGATGTGGATTTTATGAAATTAGGACTTTGGGATAGAGGAACTTGGGATTAATTAAATAATTTAGGATTATTTAATTATATGAGACATTAGAAGAATTAGGGAATTTAATTAAATAAATTGATTTTTATTTAATTTTGGGATAATGAACCAATCAAATAAATTAGAATATTTATTAAATTTGATAGAAGAGTAAGAATTAAGATAAATATTAAAATATTTACTTAATTTGACACAAGCCATTTTTAGGTGTATACATTTTGCCCCTCTTTGATGCAATATCATTTAACATGTTTCTTCAAAGAATTTTTTTTTTTGTGATTGATACATGCCCCAATTTGCCCCTAGTACATGTTTAAGATGATAGGATGTCCCCTCAGGAGATTGGATGGGAAGAATGTGACGACAAGATGACAGATGATCTCACGATGAGACAGGCTGAATTAGAGGTTAGGGTGAAAAAATGGAGGATGCAAGATAAGGGATGGATTAAAGAGTCAAATGACATGCTATGCAAGATAAATTGATAACACACACAAGCAAGCAAGCAAGTATGCACAAATGATACAAGAACAAACAAGGTATTGCCCCCATCAAGCTATAAACCAATGATTAATCGATAATGATTGATGACGATAATGTTGTCATTGCAGGGGATGATATATCCCTAGATCAACACAAAGATGCAGGAAAGATATATCCCACTGTCAATGATGATTGATTGATTTTGTTTACGATGAGATTAGGATCAAGACCATTGATTGCGATTGGATAATTTGACAAGATTGATTAACTTGATTGGTATGGATTAAGGATGGACTTGCATTTGGATCTTTTCTTGGATTGACTGGATTGGTTTGGGTTAGAGGTTTGATTTGAAAGATTAACGAAATGATTTGGATAATGAAAGAAAACCTAGAAGAATGAACTGGTTAATGGATGAAATGATTTGGGAAAATAGATAAATGGATCTTGAGACACTTGGATTTGTGACAAGGATGAAATGCTTATAATGAAATGCAATTTGATATGTATGGATGTGGATTTTGTCATCTTTGGATACAAGTTTTTGAAGTATTTTGTTTCATCATTGAGCTTTTAAAGTGTTGTAAGAAAATACAAGCATCTAGGTATAATTAAACCATGATGCCCTAAGTATTACTTACATGGATTTTGATATAGCAAGTTAATACAAGCATCTAAGTATAATTGAACCAAGATGACTTGAGTATCACTTGGATATAAATAGATAAGGATTGCCCCCTTTCATGTTTAGACCTTGAATGTCCTCAATGATCTTTTGTCGATTATGCCTTTAGACAAAAGTCGTCACATTACTAAAGATTGATCTACAAACAACAAACAAATAAGATAATTATGCCCCCATCATAGCTCCTCTAGTTTTTGACATCCTCGAGTAGCATTAAAAGACATAATAGCAAAAATCAAGACTCTGTGACTTAAAGCTTTTAATAAGCACAAATTTTCTTGCCATAGTTATGTTTTCTTGCAACGAAAATAGATACAATCATCATGGTGGTTGAGGCCCATTGTGTCTTGTTTATAGGTCTAGTTCTTGCGTCAAGCGTTTTATTGAAAAAGTTTTTTTGTAATGATGCCTGTTGTTGGCGATAGTATCGTGATCCTTATTGTTATCCTCTGAGGTGTGTGACATTCAAGAATCCAATTCTCCAACTAGGTTGAGGATTTTTCCCCCAGTCAAGTAAAGGATTGATTTATTGTGGATGAGCTGACAATAGACAGGAAGAAACGGGCTCTAAGGGACTGATCTAGTGCCTCCGGGGCTCATTAATAAATGGCCTTGCCTATGTGACAACACAAAGGCAACATAGTTCGGGGTACAGACTTTGTGGACCTAGGACCTAGGCAATGGGAAATTGGGTGGAATGGGAAGGACAAACAGATGGGTGATAAGGGATGAAATGGATGGGAAGCCTCAAGGGTTCATCAATGATGGCCTTGCCTACGTGACAGCTCAGAGGCGATGTAGTTCAACAATGATACTAAGGATGGGGTCACAACAAATGACAATATGGATGAAGAATTAGATGGACAACCTGATGTCAGATACTGATGACAAGGGAATACCATGGATAAGTAGAGGAATGGGTGATAGTGGATAACGCATGAAGAAGCGATGGACGAGAAAATTAAGGATATGATCTCCAAGGACTATGTCACGTAGGAATAACATGTCTTATTCAAGATATTGGACTCAGGATATAGCGTGACAATGCACGCAATGATATGATGGGAAGACACATTTGGAAGTATTAGATACATCAAGATTTGTCCAAAGCTTGTTTCAACATTTTGCCCCTATCTTTATCAAGATCAATAGGATGAATGGATTTGATAAGAATATGTATGTAATGGATAAGGATGGATACAATAGGATGGAAATGATAGGTTGGATGAGACAATGTGCCCCCAAGTGTAAGTGTCATAGAAGATCAACCTACACATAATGCCTGTTTGCCAGGTTATCATCATGGTACTTTTCTAAGGCACCTGTTTGCCAGGTTTTCACCATTGGACGAAAGGATTTTTCTTTACTTTTTTTATTTTTTCTTTTTTATTTTTATTTTTTATTTTTGCCTTCTTTTTTTTTTGTTTTTTTTATAGGATAGGTGGCTATGGATGGGAGGGACTCAAGTGTGTAGTTCCATGAAGGTGATAGTGTCCCGTTAGATGGATGTCATTACAAATGGGCCATGTCAAATGCTCATAGATGTTGGTAAGGGATTGCATAAAGGAAGACGGAGTAGGTAGATAGTGGATTATGGAGGGAAGATGGTGGATTATGATGTGGATTAAGGACTTATGCAAAAGGATGGATGGAAGGCTTATACAAAACCATGGACCATAGGAAGGTGATGGGTGAAATATGAAGGATAATAGTTGAATGATGGGGAGATGGAGGTATGGAAAGGAATCATGACCAACGGTTGCACACATCGTGATAAACATTGAATCTTTTGATGCGGAGGTGGTGTAGGAAGCAATGGTGATGTTTTCTTGGCAGATGGTTGATGGAGTGATTTAGGGACCCACATGGATTTAGTATTTTTTTTATTTTTGCTTGATTTGTGGGTTGGCAGACTTTGATATTTTGGAATAGAATGGATGGAAAAGGATGGTTGGGATTTTTGAGAGGTGGATGCCTCATTTGACTTAATTTTTTGTTTAGGGACCCATACCATTTTAGTTTTTAACTTTGCTTGTGAAGGTAGGGGTTTGGGTAGCTTTTTGGATGGATTTTGCTTTGATTCTTTGTATTTGTATCCTAAGGCATTAGGACCCTAATGCCTTAGGATTTTTTGCTTTATAGGTAGAGGCATCCAAATTTTTAGTTTTGAATCCCATGAACATGGTGGAATGAGTGAAATCTTTTTGTTTAGACAATGTGTGCATTTGTTGGTCATGATTAGGATTTTTAGAAGATTTATGGGTAAATGGATAATTAGGCGTTGGTAGAAGTGGTGGCAAAGGTAATGGTGGTATAGTAGGAGTTGGAAGGAGTGGGGGTAAAGTGGATGGTGGAAAGTGTATGGTCACATGCTTTTGACATTTGTAGGACGATGGAGGTGGAATGGTGACATATGTTTTTGGTACATGATAGGGTTTGTGATAAAAAGTGGTGGACTTAGGAGGAATGGAGGAAGGACCAACATCTTTAGATTGTTCACCTTGGGGTGTGTACCCAAGCCATATGAGCGCGGAGGGACTTTGACATGGATAGGCTCCAAAATACCTTGTTCATCAAGGCCTAAGCCTTTACCTCAATAGTTCATTTTTTTGAGTATGCAGTGGACAATGGGATTATGGGTGATTTGGACACTAGATGCAATCTCATTATTTAATGGAGAAGGTGTAGTGGTAGATAATGGTTGTTGCTCCCCTAAGGAGGAACATTCATGGATGAAGGTGGTAAGACCAAGGGTATATGGTGGGGGATTTGCAGCATGGTCGATAATGGATGGTGGAGGATCGTTAGGATCTTGATTATCATTCACTAAGATCCAAGTTATTGGTTTGATCATCTATGTGCACTTTGGAGGCAAGTGTCTCATCCAGGAAAGTGTGTGTTGTTGGATCATGGATAGGACAAGGTGGAGGATGGATAGGAGTAATGGAGGTTTCTTGCTCATGGATGGTTATGGGGTTATGGATAGATGGGGTAATAAGCTTGTGACCATGGAAAGCATAAAGTTGGCTAAGAGGATCATCATGGTTCGCTTGATCATAGATAAGATCTTGATCATATATAGGGTTAAGTGTGATATGGATGGGTTGGATTTGGATTTCTTTCTCATGTATAGGTGTAGGATCAAGTTGCTCATGGACGGGTTCTTCATTATAGAGGTCAGCTTGATCATGAAAAAGATATATGTTATGGATGGGTTGAATGGAAATGCTTTGATCTTGACTTAGACAAGGGATTAATGTTTCCACATGCTTAGGATTAGGTTCTTGACATACCTCTTGGGTTACTTGAATAGAAGTGGAAGGATCTTGGATAGGTTTGGCATGCTCATGAGGGTTATCAACATGAAGGGATGAAGGATCTTGATTTGGGTTCATGATAGGAGGTTCTTCATTAAGCTCAAGGGTTTGCAGACTATATGAAGGGGTTGTAGGATTTGACATGGTGTTGGAAGAGTCTTTCATAAGGTCAAGGACTGGAATTTGGGGACATGGTTGACTCCTTGCTAGTAGCCCTTGGATCACATCCTTCGTAGGTGTATGGGTAGATGAATGAGGTAATGGATGGGTGGATTTGGAGTTATCCATAACTTTTCTTTCGCTTTTATATTCTGGGAATAATCTTTGGAGAAAATCATTCAAGGATTCTTTGGTTGATGGATTAGAGCTTGGGAAGTTTAATGGAGGTGTTGGTGCAGGACTAATATGCTTTGGGATAGGCATTTTATGGGATGGTGATGGAGGACTAGTAGATGGAGGGGTATATGATTCTAAACTTAAGGTGGCATTTCCCTTGTCAGTAGTATCATTAAGATGGCTTAAGGATGCGTGATCTTGGTGTCTAGAGGGGAAAGGTGTCATAACCAAGCTTTTATCAAATAGATAAGGGGATATATCTTTTAATGAATATCATTTTGTGGAAGATCTGGTTTGTAAATCCCCAACTTGTTGTTGTAAAGCTCGGATTTGTTGCCTGAGTGCTTCTAATGGATTTGTCACATCCTTAGCTTTCTTATTTTTGGGAGCTTCAGTTTCATTTGTTTGCCTTGTTTCTCTCAATTTTTCTATGTCAAAATTGAAAGGTAACTTTTCTCCTTGTTGTGCTAGCATAAGGAAGTACTTTTTGGGATCCGTTGTGATAGCTTTGTCCACTAGTTTTTGAAATTAGGGGTCTTGTTGAGCACTAATAATTTCTTCTTGGGTAATGTCCTCTTCCTCATCACTAGAAGTATAGTGGCTACCATGTAGTGAACCCATTTCTTTTTCTTCTCTTGAATTGTGATCTAATTTCAACCATATAAAGATTTGATGTAGGTGGAGTTGAATCTAAGCAGTAATGGGTACCAATAAATGAATTTTTTTCTCCTCAAAATGTGTGTAAGTGCTCTCTATTTTGGATGTGCAAGAATATTCAGCAAATGCGCAGTTTTATGCTGTGGATGCGCAGCTCTGTATGTGCAGGACTGCGTTGCATATGCACATGAAGAGTGTATGCGTAGCAAGACTTTTTGTATGCACAACAAGAAGGTGTGAAAGTAATGCAGGATTAAATGCACAACAATATTTGGCGAATGCACAGTAAGATTGTGTAAAAGCGCAACAGGAGCAAATGCGCAACAAAATGGGGTGAATGCGCAGTTCTGCAAAAGGTTTTGTTTTTGTTTTAGTTTTTTTGATTTTGGCTTGTTTTCAAAATGTTTCCCGAAGCAAGTCTAGTATTTTTCCTGATGATTTGTGTCAATTTGGTGCAATAAAACATAGCAGACAAGAAGATTCCATGTTTGTTATTACAAATTTTTGACCAAAAAGCAAGCACAATCCTAAGGTTGGCAAGGACAGTATTTGATGAGTTCCAACTTGGGTTTTACCCCAGCCACTTACATAAAGGCATTATAGATAGTAACTTGGTAGCACCAGCTCCCCTCCACGGCACTCACTTCTCATGCATACCAAGTTATAGTTCCTTCGAAGAGTTGAACTTTTCTGTCTCCACAATAAATGAGTGTATGACGTTGGACGGATCTAGAGGTTCGTCCTCGTGTGTCACCAAATAGGGGGTTTTGGCTTTCTAAAAATAATGGCTTTTTAGTATGGACATACATTCAGGTGGTTACACATGCGGCAATTCACTCCGATAAGGAGGTTTCCCAGCCTACAAATGTTATGCTCCACAAGGTTTTGGGGGAAACATTTTTTGGTGTAACACAGTGACACCCGTTGTTTGCAACTTTCGTCACAAACACAATTTATTTAGAGTGACTTGGAAGTGGCTTGGCTTTAGCCCGTTATTGCTTAAGGTCATCCCACTTGGAAGGAATTCCAAGGGCAGGCCTCTCTAAAGGCTACACATGTAAAATGATAAGTTTGGTATTTTGGTCACCCAAGAAAGGGGAGAGCGTAGGCCTATTATCATTTTCAAGCACAGAGAACAGTGGTTCTTTATCTTCCTAGTTAAAAATAAAATAACTAAATGTGTTAACTCTATCAGGCATAGAAATTTATAACAAGATAGCAATAACTTGGAAAAGATTGTTTATTTTAACCTTCTAACAAATCTAGGTGTAGATTGTTGCTTGAAGAAATAAACAAGTGTTACTTTCCCCTATTAAGCTATGTGATGGATTGTAGTGCAAGATAGTAAAAACATAAAGAAATTGTTCAGTTTTAACCCCTTGGTTGGGACTAGATGCAAGTTGCGATGCAACAAAATGATTTACTTTCCTCCTAGTTATGTCTATGTGATGATTTGTATGAACATATTAAGTTACTCTCTCCTAATTAGTTCTAAGTGACTTAATAATGCAGCTAAAATGACTAAGTCCAGTTCCTAACACCTGCAAATGAGAGTTAGTATGGAAGATATGATAAAAACATTAAAACTTTCTCTGACAAATCATATGCACAGATTCGCAGGTCATATGCACAACTCTGTGATTCATATGCACAGATTTACAAAAGCGTAGCAAAATATATCAAATGCACAGGGCTGTGCTTTATATGCGCAGAAATATCAAAAGCGCAGCAAAACGCATCAGATGCGCAACAAAATAGATTGGATGTGCAGAAAGGTGTATGTGATGCAGAAAGTGTTGAATGCGCATAACTGGAAGTTGTATGCGCAGGAACGACCTATCGTGATAGAACCTTCACAAAACACTCAAATCAAAGTTAAAAACGGGGCAAGGCCCCACTGTGGGTGCCATAAATGTTAGTAGAAAATGTGAATAAGAGTCTAATACAACTAAATATCCAATAACTCAATCGAAATTGATGTAAACACAAGTAAACAAAGATTATACCTTTGAAAACCATTTTACCTCTATGCTTCCATTGTTTGCCTATCTCCTCTTGATCCTGATGTTAATGGAGCTCTCAAAAGTTATACTTCCTCACTGTTTGAAGATGACAAGAGTAGAATGGCTGTAGGTGGACAATGCAATGGAGATGACACTATAAATGCAATAGTAATGGATATGGATTGATGGAGACATGATTGGATGAGAATTGTGATAATGAGGTTGTGTGTAATGCAAATGGATGGTAACTTTGCCAAAGGCATGCTGGTAGGATTTCTGTAGAGTAAGATTACAAATGCTTGAGTGTGTTTGAAATGGGTATGACGACCTTGATTATATAGGCTGAGGGAAGATCAAATCTAAGTGTCAATAGATCCATGACTGGAGGAATTACCTGTGAGGTGTACGGTTGAGAAGACTTGAGAGAATATGCGCAATTAGAAGAGGACAAGTGTCTAAGTTCCTTCATGCATTAAGGGAGATAACATAATAGATTGAGGAGTTAACTAAGATGATTGATCAGTTAACTGGGTTGATTGGGGAGTTGACTGAATTGATTGATTAGTGAATTCAATTGACTAATTAGTTAATTGATTTGATTGATGAGTTAACTTAATTTGACTAGAGGAGAAATAGGACATGTAGGTGAGGGAATATTAGCTAATTAAATATTTGTGCAATAGGGTGAGGTGGAAAGGTGACATGGATAAGGTGGTGTGGATTTTATGAAATTAGGACTTTGGGATAGAGGAACTTGGGATTAATTAAATAATTTATGATTATTTAATTATATGAGACATTAGAAGAATTAAGGAATTTAATTAAATAATTTAAAAAAAAAATTTAGGATAATGAACCAGTCAAATAAATTAGAATATTTATTTAATTTGATAGAAAAGTAAGAATTAAGATAAATATTAAAATATTTACTTAATTCGACACGAGCCATTTTTAGGTGTATACACATACTACTATTTATATACTGAATAGAGTGCAGGCAAAACCAAATAGTACAAAGACTCGTTATGAGTCATGGTATGGAAGGATTGCTACTACCAAATACTTCAGAGTGTTTGGAAGAAAATGTTATATCAGAAGGGATGAAGAAAACCTAGGAAAGTTTGATGCAAGGACTGATGAAGGTATCTTCCTTAGGTATTCTACTAAAAGAAAAGCTTATCGGTGCTACAACAAGAGGCTAAGAAAGATTGTTGAGAGTGCAAATGTCAAAGTTGATGAAGATCTACAAAAGAATTTAGAAACAAATGGATATGAATCAGATGAGTCTTCTTGCAGATGAGTCTTCTTGCAGAGAAGAAGAAAATGCTAAGGAAAAGGAAGTGCAGATTGAAGAGGAAGAAGCTCTGAAAAAGACTCCTAAAACTCCCAAATATGTGTAGAAGCATCATTCTAAAGATCAGATCATTGGTGATAAGAACAAAGGTGTGCTAACAAGAAAGAAAGTTGTTGAAGAACATGTAAATCTATGTTTACTTTCTAAAGTTGAACTTAAAACAGTAACTGAAGCATGCAAGGATGAGTATTGGATCAAGGCTATGGAAGAAGAACTAATGCAAACTGAAAAGAATCTGACTTGGGAACTTGTCCCAAGACTAGCAAACAAAAATGTGATTGGAACTAAATGGGTATTCCAAAACAAACTAAATGAGAATGGAGAAATGGTAAGAAATAAGGCAAGGCTTGTGTGTAAAGGTTACTCACAAGTAGAAGGAACAAACTATGAGGAAACTTATGCTCCAGTGGCAAGAATGGAGGCCATCAGGATGTTTTTGGCTTTTGCAGCACATAAGTATTTCAAAGTATATCAAATGGATGTTAAGTCTACTTTCTTGAATGGTGATTTGGAAGAAGAAGTATACATAGAACAATCGGATGGATTTCAGTTAGATAAATTGGATATGGTTTGTAGATTGAAGAAGGCACTATATGGATTGAAGCAAGCCCCCAAAGCTTGGTATGTAAGGTTAGACATGTACTTATTACAACAAGGATTCAATAAAGGTACCATAGATAGCAATTTGTATATCAAAGTAGGAGAAGATCAAATTTTGATTGTGGAAGTATATGTGGATGATATAATCTTTGGTGGAAATGAAGGTATGTGTAAGAGTTTTGCAAATGAAACGCAAAAAGAATTTGAAATGTTAATGTGTGGGGAAATGAACTTCTTCCTTGGGCTAGATCAATCAGACAGATAAAGGTATTTTCATTTCACAATCAAAGTATGTCAAGGAGATGTTAAAGAAGTTTGGAATGGAAGATTCTAAACCAATATGTACCCCTATGGCTACTGGTTGCAAGCTGAGAAAGAATGATGAATCTCCTAAGGTTGATCAGAGCAGGTATATATCAATGATTGGAGGATTGCTATATTTAACTTCTACTAGACCGGATATTATGCATATAGTTTGTCTTGTGGCTAGCTTTCAAGAAGATCCTAGAAAGTCACATGTTTCAGCAATGAAGAGGACATTTAGATAGCTAAAGGGCACTCCTGATCATGGCTTGTGGTATCCAAAGGATAATGACTTTGCTCTAAGTACTTATACAAATGTAGATTGGGCTGGTTGTGTAGATGACAAGAAAAGTACAAGTGGTGGTGCATTCTTTCTTGGAGGTGGAGTGGTGTCATGGCTAATTAAGAAGCAAGATTCAGTAGCTTTATCTACTGTAAAGGTAGAATACATTGCAGCAGCATCTTGTTGCACACAAGTATTATGGATGAGGCAAACCTTGAAGGATGTTAGAGTTGTATATGATGAACATATTCCTATCTTTTGTGATAATACAAGTGATATTAACATTTCAAAGAATCTGGTGATGCACTCAAGGACAAAACATATCTCAATCTGGTATCACTTTCTAAGAGAGAAGGTTGTAGAGAATGAAGTGAAGCTTAAGTATGTGCCTACAAAGGATCAGGTTGCTGATATATTCACTAAGGCTCTTCCTAATGATACATTTGAGTATCTCTGAGAGAAGTTAGGGGTTATTGCCCCTTTTTTGAACTAGATGCATAAGGAGATGCATCAGTCCAGTGAATTTCAAGATTCATTCATTATTCTGGACTGATGTTGGAGGCTACCTCTTAGGGGGAGTAGGTAGTGGTCATGTTGTTTGTTGCAGTCAAGGGGATTATGAAGAGTAGTAAAAGAAAAAATGTTACAAAGCAATGCTGAGTAGGTACAAGTATGAGAATGAGAGAGAGAAATGTGTAGCCCTTTGCCATTGATGTCAAAGGGGGAGAGAGAGCAATGTGAAAAAGGAAAGAGTTAGTTGTCAAAAGAGAGTAGTAAGCTGAGGGGGAGAGAAAGAGAAAGGAAAAGAGTTGGAATGAAGCATAGTATTGAGGATGTTGTTGTGTTGATGGTTTTCCACATTATGTGTTGCCATCAATGACAAAGGGGGAGATTATTGCAAGTATGTGCATTCGGTGTTGTCATCGATGTCAAAAAGCTTGCGTTGTCATTGGTGTCAACTGTATGAGTAAGATGTTGCAAGAGTATGAACAATTGGTGTCGAGTGGATGCTGTCTCTGATGATGAGGAAGTGCTAAAGATGGTGATAATATGTTTCTGGTGATTGGTTTCCAAGTTCTTTTGAGAAAATTTGAATAAAATAAGTAAACAGTGTGTAGCAGTGGTATTATATATTGCATAGCAGTGTTCTAGTTTTGCTTCACATTTCTTTTTCAATGAAGATCTATTTGTGCAGTTTGGATATGTTGTTTAGAGGTGTTTAGAGATTCTATATTTAGAATTTGGCATGTTGGATCGATGTGCAGAGGAAGATGTGTTCATCAGTGTATGAACTGTGTTGTGCAGAGGTGTTTGGGAGAAATGTCTTTGCTCCACATTTATCTACAAAATGGTTTCAGGTCTTGCAGTTCTACAAGTGTGCTTATAAGGTTAATATCTATCTTCAATTGAAGTTGTTTGTGGTTTGGTGCTCCGGAAGCTGATTTCTTGAGTTACAATGCTTAATAGAGATATTTGAGCATATTGGGTAAACAAGATAAGTTTGTTCGGCAGGTGAAAGGTGCTGCAGAGGAATTTGTTGGATTTTAGGATTTTTGTGGAATATTCTAGTTTGTGCTCAAGCATGGTGTGTGGTCTATGAGTAGTATTTGGGTTTGAGGAAGTGTGTACATAATTGTTTATGGTGTTAACACAGGTTTGGCCGACCTTGGGTGTTTACACTAATTGCAGAGTTGCTTCAATGATTGTGGAAGCGTGGTGTAATGTGTATGAGTGGATTTAAGTCCAAGCTAAGGTGTGTTGTGGTCTACCTTCATTCCTTTCCACCGCGGGAATTTTTTGGCGTCGACCTAAATTGAATTTGCATGATTAAGGTGCCTTGTCAACATTGGAGAATGTTCTTAAGATTGAAGATAGTATAAATAAGTGTCCAGTTGTTGAAGGATGATAAGATAGATGAGTGTGATGTATGTGATGTGAATTATAGAGTTATAGAGTACAAATTTGTGGAGCGCAAAGCGAACTTTCATGTGTTAGATTACTGGATGCAGTGAGCAGAAGGTGTCTACAATTCCATAGTGAGACTGCGGAGGTGCTGATGGCGTTGTGGTGGACTTCTTTGTTGCATTGAGATAGTTTTCTCCTTGTAACAATCTTCTCTATCTTCTTCTCTATTCTGGCAATGAGCCTATTATTTTTTGGTGTTGATATTACTTTATACTGTGAGTTAATCCTCACCATGGTTTTTCCCTTCTTGGGTTTTCCACATAAATTTGGTGTTCTCTTGTGTTCAATGTTGATTTGATTCAGTTTCTGTTATTTGCTTTCATGCTTAATCATCATAATAGTTTAAGGGTTAATTGAATTGATGTGGATTTAATTGTGTTTGAGGATTTTTGAATTATAAGTGACAACTGATTCACCCCCCTCCCCCTTTTAGTTGTCTTGTGCATTCAATAGTAACTAAGGTGGATGTAGGAACAATGTTGTTTTTCCCTCCGATAACAGGAGAGAGAGTATCACCATGGAGAGGATGCTAGATCACATGAATGCAACAATTCTTATGCCATTTGGAAACACACACATAAACTTAGTAGAGAGATCATGTTTATTCTTATTAGTTGTGTCGTCATTAAGACAAAGGTTAAATACTTTTCATTGTTTGATAAAAACTTGGCGTATGTATTTGGATGACAAGTCGATTAAACATATTTAATTTTGTTGTCAAAATCTTAGTCAACTTGTGAGAATTCTCTGTCGATAACTGTACTTTAGATGAACACAATTAGTGTTTAAAAGTACGCAATATTGACATCTAATAGATAAGTATGTTAAGTCTATTTATAAAGTTATTATTATTACTATTATTATTAATATTATTGTTATAGTCAATAATTATGTAGATAAAGTAAAATGAGCGTCTTCTTTTTCTTCTTAGCGAACTCTCTAGATGCTTGGGAGTGGGGAGAGGAGAAATAGCTCCATACTCTCCACACTCTCCACTATCTTCTACATGTAGAGAGACCGTGAGGATTTAGAGAAAGCTACGTAGTGGTGCTTGATGGATGCGCCCATAACTTGGAGAGGTGGATTTTGGATTAAGGGAGGTGAATATTTTTTAGGAGGATTGAGAGAGAAGAGAGGAGACTTTGGGAAAAGACTCGAGGGAAAAAGAGAAGAAAGAGAAACATAGGAGGAAGCGAGATCTGCTAAGCGTGCTGCTTGTAGGATACAACAGGTAAGATAATCGTATACCATCGAGTGAGATAATATGTATACCTAGACATTGCTTTACATACGTTTGAAAATTACAAGTAGATGCATGCAAAAATTCTATTGATGTTTATCCTCGACTGAGGATTAAAATTGTATTTATAAGTATCGTATTTCATTTTGGGATAGAGTCGAATGACTCAGAAGATATGTTTATTCTTGTATTTATATTTATGTATCTTAAGGGAAATGTTATGGCACGACATCTAAGGATAAGTGAGAGTTGAATATCCATGTTTAGCGTATCATATACCTTATTATTTATCAATATATATTAGGAATGGTGATAACAGTTGAAGGACTGGAAATCGAACCATTCGTTAACGATGTATTATGTTAAGAGGCCAACTGTGTGTCTTAAGGCCATGTATTATGTTAAAAGGCTGACTATAAAAGTCTTAAGGCTGATTATCATGATTGTCGGTCGACTGATTATGTATGCTGACTAAGTAATGTGCTAAGTGGTCGATGGTATAAGTCAATAATTGGTCGTTCATGTTTATAGGCCGAATGTGTTATCATATTTAGGCCAAGAACTGTGATATTAGATAGAGGTCAATTGTGAGAATATAGGAAACTGAGTATTGTGATATTTCACAGAGGTTGACTATGAGAATATCTAGGAGGCTGAGTACTATGATATTACACATAGGCCGACTGAGTTAATAAACTCAAGACAAATATGTTTTATACTTGGGCCGAATGTATTCA
The DNA here is from genome assembly GCA_027924645.1 of Cunninghamia lanceolata. Taxonomy (NCBI): domain Eukaryota; kingdom Viridiplantae; phylum Streptophyta; class Pinopsida; order Cupressales; family Cupressaceae; genus Cunninghamia; species Cunninghamia lanceolata. Next base: position 392,586 of record BSBN01001578.1, on the reverse strand, counting down.
ACATGAAGGCCGAGGGTGAAAAAGTTTAACCCAATTCTTATAAGAGACCGATTGTTTATTGAAAACTAAGCTTAGGTTTAGTGATGAGAAAAGGTCAAAAGCAAATTTATAGAAGGATCTAAGAGAAGATAATTTATGAAGTATATTTCTCTTACCAGCCATGGATTGAGAGTGTGTTTTAGAAAGCTTAAAAAAGCTAGTTTAAAAGACAAAGTCATAGTGTAGAAACACTTGACATTAAATTGATATTTTAGTTGAAATATGGAGAAAATTAGAGTTATTTGTAGCTTCTATTATGGAATTATCTTGACTTACCTATATTCTAGTTTTGTGGAGAAATATTATTTTACCCATCATAGGCTATGAATAGCCACACGAATGTCTTGGGAAATATTCTTTATGACCAATGAAAAGTCAAGATTTAGACTATCGTGAAATTCAGAATTCTCTCTTTGATATACATAAAGAGAAGTATATAATTCGTATGACCACTTGACATTAGATTGATATTTCAGTTGAAATATGGAGAAAAATAGAGTTATTTGTAGATGGTATTATGGAATTATCTTGACTTATCTATATTCTAGTTTTGTGGAGAAATATTCTTTTACCCATCATAGGCTATGAATAGCCACAAGAATGTCTTGGGAAATATTCTTTATGACCAACGAAAAGTCAAGATTTAGACTATTGTGAAATTCAGAATTCTTTCTTTGATATACATAAAGAGAAGTATATAATTCGTATGATTACACATTTATAACTTATTATTGACAGATTATGAGTCGAATATTTATTAAGATAGATAGAGTCTTTATTTAAAAACCTATATGATTTAAATGTCAACCATGTATGTGTAGATGACTCTGGATGAGCTTGGGATTAGGTAAACAAGCTATTGAATAGATGACAGAATGTCATAGACCCATGATTGCAAGGTTGCAAAGAGGGATTCAATAAATGTTTACACCAGTCACATAAACTCTCACCTTAGACTTGTCAAGAATGACTAGTAGATAAGGGTATATGTCTTTATGACTAATGTGGTATAAGCAAGACCAAGAGAGAGTTGTTATGTATAAAAGAAATAAATGATTAATAATAATGTTGTCTCCAAGTCAAGAAAAGAGTGAGTGAACATATGACTATTTATATATAAGAAAATTTGGCCAAAGTAATACAAGTTATTGCTTGCATTGTCAGTTCATAGTGTACCAGATAGATGAACAATCAAAATGGGTCATACAAAGCTAGAGCTAGACTAGAGTTGTAAACCAGATTGTCGTTAGCTAGGACACATCACTAGTTTTTAGATGTCATATGAAATTAGTTGATTCTCATTATCTAATACCCCCATGAAGGGAAGGGCCACTTCCAAAAAGGAAGGTGAATGGGGGACTATCGGCCTGTAGTTGGAGGAAAAGCACCAAGGTGATGCTCTCTCTCTTGCAATTGATTGTCGAATACTTACGAACAAGAACACATTGCTTATTTTGTAAATGATATTGATTAAATTGTAAGTCGTAAGAAATACGACCATTTGTTAGATGTGCAATTTGTAAGTCACATGTGAAGCGACCTTCTTTTGAAATATGTATATTGTACATGGTTATTGCAAATGTAATATATTGATTATGGATATTTCTTATTTCCGTTTTATAAAAAAAATATGTGAATATTTGCTTAATTATGTTTGAGTTTATCTAATATTCTAGTTGAGATGTTACATATGGTATTAGAGCTACCAAGTTCAATACTTGGACCTTGGAGCTCATTGCGAGGTTTCACAAGATTGGCAAGATATGCTAATGTTAAAACATTTGTTCGTGTGCCAAAATGGTAGGAAATAGAAGGACAAGAAAGCGATCCAAGAAAACAAAACTTAGTGAAATGCCTAAGATCACTTTTAAGAAAGAGCCCTCTCCTGAACCAAAGATGGAAGATACAGTGAGTTCTGCAAAGGAAGCTTGGCTCATTGATTTTGAAACACTAGCTGATGCACTCAAACATATCCACCTGGAAAGGAGGAAACAACTTGAGGAGGCAAAAATAAATATTGTCAACCCCTACTATTGTTAAGATTAGTAAACCATCCACACATCGTGATATGCCTTTCTGGTGTGGTCAAGATGTGCTTGTTATGAGTCTAGAGGTGTTGAAGGAGTACTCAGGAGTACATCCACCTACTAAATTTATGTTACTTGATTCTAACAGAGAAGGGGAACCAAAGGAATTTCCTTTGTCAGAAAGTGATATGTAGACATTTCCTTTTTACAAAAAGTTTTATATTTGAATAAAGGATGTAAAGTTCTAGAAAGTGAATAAAGTAAAGTTTTGGCTTTTTGAGTAAGCAAATGTTTGTGTGATGAATTTCTGAGTTTCAATATTTATGAACTTGTACTTTTATGATAGTGTATTGAAAAGTTTCATGTTTTGATAAATTTCTATGCAATGATTAGTTGTGGTATTGTTATGGAACACTCTGAAACCCAACCAAGAGGGAACCTGGATGGCCCATATCCTGAGAATAACCGCATGGAAAAATTAGATCAAATTTTATCAGTTCCAAATGAAACAAAAGGAAGATTGGAAGCCCTAGAACAAGAAGTTAGAGGGGAAGAAACCAATCAAGAACACCACTCTAAAGGAAGAGAAGAATCTAGTTTTCATGGAGAACCAAGAGTAAATAACCAAGACTCACTAATGCAAAATGAGGCAAAAACTCATCTCACCAGTGAGTTAGCCTGAGATATGAAGAAACTTATACCTCCTAAGTTCGATGGAACGGTGAGTGGAGATGCAACCGAGGCTTGGCTGACAGAGATGGAAAAATATTTTGAGATAAGAAACTATTTTGAGATCACCAAGGCTGTATGGGGAGCATACCAATTAGCTGGAGAAGCACCCACGTGGTGGATGAACAAGAAAATGGAATTAGGATTGATTTCCTTGAGTCTAACTTGGGATGAATTTGTGGTCATATTCAGGAAAAGGTGGTTGCCCCAACTTTATTTTGACCAGTAATTAATGGATTTTCAAAATTTGAGTCAAGGAGATATGACGGTCACTAAATACTAGGAAAAATATACCAGGTTATTGAAGTATGTGCCACAATATCAAAAGGATGAGAGATTTAGAATAAGGAAGTTTATCATTGGTTTGAATGCTCAGATTAGTAGAGAAGTGGATGTTCATGGACCAACAACCATGAATCAAGTTTTTGAGGAATCCATCAAGCAAGAGCAGAAGCTCAAATCTATCTCTGTGTACTGAGAAAGATCTCAAAGGAAATTTAACTAGAGTCATCCTTTGACATCCATCAAAAAGAGAAATAAGAATTAGGAATCCAGAGAAAGGAACCATGGTAAAAGTTCCAGATGTAACAAAAACGAATCCAAAGATAGAAACATGGATTCTAATCTAAAAAGGAATGATGATAATACCAATTGATCTTTAGGAAAGAGAGGTCCTCTTGGAGGGTGTTTCATGTGTCGAGGAGATCATTATGCTAACCAGTGCCCCATAAAGAGTCAAGAGAATTCGTATGGAGGCAAATCTTTACCTTCCCAGCAAATGACTTTTCAACAAAGGATTCATGCTGCTCTTGATAGTCATCAAGATGATTATTAGGTTACTCCTATTGAAACCACATGTACTCTTTTTGGAACCCCACTTTCTATTCTTATAGATGCAGGAGCAACTGAAATTTTTTTGAACCCTAGAATACTTGATAAAATATTTAGGAAAGTTGGTTTCATGGCTAATTCATGGACAATAGAGTTCACAAACTAGTCAAGAGCTTAGGTAGAGCAATGCTTGTTTGAATCCAGATTAACCCTATCTACTTGTTCCACGGAGGTCAACCTATATGTAGCACCTCTAAGATCCTATGATGTCATCTTAGGGATGAAATGGCTATCTCAGCATAGGGGAAAAGTTGATTGTCTTTCTAAAATAGTAGAATGCATTGATGATGATGGAAATGTTATCCTTATCCAAGGTTTTTAGAGAGAAATGAAAATTAGGCAAGTTTCTGCGATGCAATTGAAAAGAGCAAAATGGAAAGGATGCCAGATGTTTCTAGTTAAAATGGAGGTAAAAGATGAAGAGGAGAAGGACCTAAAGGAAAATACTTTTGAAAAATACTCTTTTCTTCAAGATTATCGGGATGTATTTCCGAAAGACCTTCCAAGTCTACCCTCGAAGAGGATTTTTTATTTTTCAATAGATATTATTCTTGGTTCCAAACTGGTGTCCAAAGCACCTTATCAGATGAATACTACTGAGTTGATGGAGTTAAAAGCTCAACTCCAGGAATTGTTGCAAAAAGGATTGATTAGACCTAGTGTATCACCTTCGGGAGCACCTGTGATCTTTGTTAAGAAGAAAGATGGCACTCTGCGTCTTTGTATAGATTATCGTATGCTTAACGAAGCAACGATTAAGAACAAGTATCCTTTACCAGGCATAGATGATCTTTTTGATCAAATGTGTGATGCCGCTTTATTTTCCAAAATTGACCTTAGATCAGGGTATTAGTACACTTAAAGTGGGGTAGGAATAGGTAGGAGGGTTCAAAAGAGGAGGAATGTTGGGTGTGAGCAACAAGGGTGGTTCAAGTGTGGAAGGAGCTAATATAATGTGGGTATAATGCGATTGGGGTGAAGGAGAGTGAGATCGAGAAAGAACACTACACTTTGGTTAAGATGGGATGGGGGGAGACAATGGCTACCTAGGCTAAGTAGTAGGGGTAGGTTGGGTTATAGATGGGACAAGCAGAAGAGGATAGGGTTTAGGTTGAGTAGGTGGAGGAGGTGGAGGTTGGGATGGTGGAGGGGAAGGGGTCCTAGCTCTAGGATGGAAACAAGAGGGAGGATCTCACTTCGTAGGTCTATCCCTAAGACATTGAAGTGGGGGAGGCTGGACATAAGGGGCCTATTGAGGCTAAGTGGCAAAATTCAAAGATGGAGGACTATAGATATCAAGGCCCTTTTGCAATTGGAGAATAGGACTATTTGAGGCCATAGGGTGGATTAAAAGTGAAGGGTCACATGTATGAGAGAAGGCCTTTTGCTCCACATAGTTCTTGTATAAATCAAACATAATGGCATCTCTCTCATGTGGAGGAGAGGTGGGCTTTTGAATGAAGCAATCAATGGTGAAGTCTCTTGTTTTTGGAAATGGTTGGACTCTAAATAGAAACAGTCACAACTTGCCCATCCTGAATGAATTTCAAACATTGTTGTAGTACAAATTACACAACTTGAGCCTATTCAAGCCAAGGATGTCCAAGAATAACATGAAATCAATCAAAAGTAGGAATGATGTGTAAGAACAAGAAATTCCTTTGGACTAATTTTAGAGGAATAATGATGCAACCAAGGTGTTAATAAACAATCCATTGTAGCATTTCAAAGACACCCCAATGCAACATACCAATCCTATTAAGTGTGTGTATTAAGAATGAATTCTTTAGTAATTATATTACATGGACAGTTAGCATCAACTAGAATACCTTCACAATGCCCTTGGTTAACTATTTTGTCTATGTATAAAGGACCACAATAATTATTATTTGGCACTTCAATGTAAAAGGAGGAAATAATAAGAAAAGAGGGGAAAAGGAGGAACATCAACAATAGGCACCACATCCACTAGACTAATGAAGTTATCAAAGTAAATATAGGGAATTATTCTGCAACGTGAGAAGAAGAGACCTCATTAAAAGTGGGATGGAAGAAGGCTCCTCATAAGAGAGGGGAAGGAGCACTAGCCTCAATGATGAGATCAAAGTTATTCACCTGCTTGTGTTGTGGATAGGGGTGTGTATAAATTTGTAAATTTTTGTTTGGCAAGGCCGCTGAAAAGATTACCCTTTATTTGTATTGATGAAAGCAATGTACAAATAAGAATGCAGTCAAAGATTGTTGTAAAAACTTTCAGCCATAGACTAACAACAACAAACTACAATATAACACAACAAATGAACAATACACAATGTTGTAACCATACAAACAGTCACATATGACCAGCAGCCATTAAACAACATCAAACACTGTAACCCCTTGAGAACAGAATCCATGACTAAAAATTTTGTGTGTTCTTGACTGGAGCTGAAGAAAAACATGAGGATTTTGATCTTCGAACATGATTGTAGAAATAAAGTACACACCCCCAAACAACTGAAAAAGTAGATAATTAGCAATTGCTGATCTGAAAATGAAGTTTCTTCCTCTGAACTTTGAGATTGCTAAGTTGAGCTTTGATCTGATCCAATTGGAATGCAACATTGTGATTGTTATTGAACAAACTCTTCAGCTGAGAATAAAGAACAATAATTTGCAAATAGATGTTAGAGTAAAGCTTTGCAATTTCAATCGCCATGTGAGTATTGAATTTAGAAAAAACAATTGAACATCTTATTTTCCATATGTGTGAAAGTATAACATGTCTCACAGAATCAACAACAATTTTACTCACAAGACCAAAACCAAGAAGAGATCTTTCTAGTTCAATCGACGATCAAAAATAGCTGGAACATAGGTGAACACCACATTCCAATTTTTTTTAGCAATAGTACAATCCCAGAAAATGTGTTTAACAGACTCAGCAACTTGACAAGTGTGGCATCTGGCAGGCTGTATGGATAAGAATATAATTCTTTCTCCGATAGGCAACTTATAATGTAACAATTTCCATGCAAGCATTTGATCATTAGCATGAGCTTTAGTTTTCCATATTTGAGCACTGAGTTTGGTCCAGAACTTATTAGTAAATCTGCATTTCCATTTAATATTAAGGTGGGATGAAAGATTGAGAGAAGGAAGGAGATGCTGGTACCCTTACTTTAGGGGGAAAAAAGAAAAGTGATGGGTAGATAACTAGCGCCAATCTTTGTCAAAGTTGCAAGATAGGGGTGTACAAAGTTTGATGACAAGATTAGGAGGCACAAGAGATTGCACAAAGACCAGAAAATGTTGATATTTGTCACTTAGACCAAACCGATCTTTTATAGTAGTCCAAGAATGACACTGCATCAACGAAAAAGTCTCATAAATCCCTGAGTTCTTTGATGTCTTTCCTAAATAAATATATGGCGGGTTTAGGAAATATGATAGCTAGAGGTTCCCCATGATACTGAACATGTCTATTCCACCAAATGGAGGAAGAAGAAAAGCTAAATCCATGCTGTAGAGTATCCCTCCAAGAGAGAAGACGACACACTCTCTACCAAGCCTTCCAAATTGATTGCATTGGAAAAGAAGCTTTAATATGGAAATGTTGAGCAAAGAGTATTTTGTCAAGCCAGTGAACCTTTTGCCATTTTCCTTTAACATTCGTTGTTACAAATATGTTTCTTAACAGTATTTTCCAAGGTTCATCACCTTGAGCAACTCTAATAATCCATTTAGCTACTAGGCATGGGCCTTGAGTTTTTGGATCTATTAGACCAAGCCCACCCTTGCATTTGGGTTGTATACAGTGCAACTAAGAGCTAGATGTGAAGCTATGCTTTCCTTCCCAGTTGGACCACAGGTATTGTAATATGATCTTTCGAAGGTCATGATAGCCTTTTTTTTATGGCATCCAACATGATGAAATATAAACATGAGATGCTATGAAAATATGATTAGCAACTTGAACTTTTGCAGCCAAGGTCAAAAATTTGTTGCCCGAATTGGATAGTTTGTTTTCAACTTATTAAGATACCAAGTCCACATTTCAGCGAGAGATAGTCCTATCCCAAATGGAATACCCAGATAGTGAGTAATTTCACCGTGTTTAATCTCTTTCCAATTCTTAGGAATCCAATGTGGAACATGACTAATATGGGTCATTAAAAACTCTGTTTTATTGTGAGCAAGCTTAGAACCTTAAACAGAGCAATAAAGGTTCAAAATCTCCATAGTATTGTTCAATTCAGTTTCAGAATTCTGTAGAAAAAGAAGCTTGTCATCAGCAAAATGAGAGTTAATAACCACTCCATTTTGAGGAATGGAGATACCCTGAATAAGCCCAAGTTGGTTAGCCTTATGTAACATATAACCCAAAGCATAAGCGGTGAGAACATATAGGAAGGGTGATAACGGACAACCTTGTCTAATAGAATGTTGTAAGGGAAAGGAACCCGATAAAGTTTTATTGACTATAACCTGAGCATTTGCATCTTTGAAAAGCATCTGTATATGGGCACAGATTTTGGGCCCGAAGCCAAGCCATTGAAGCATCTTGATGATAAAGCGCCACCTAATTCTATCAAAAGCCTTATCAAAGTCTAGTTTAACTAGCAAAGAATTTTGACTTGTTTGTTGTGAACAATCACATGTTTCCCACGCAAGGATTAGATTATCGAGAATGTACCTGCCCCCAAGAAAACCAATTTGTTTAGGTCTAACAATTCCTTGAACAATAGGTTTGATTCTCATGGCCAAAGATTTGGCAATAATCTTATATGAAGTGTTCAGTAAAGTAATGGGACACCAGCAAGATATAGAATTTTCATCTCGCCCTTTAGGAAGAAGCTTAATAAGACCCTTGTTAATAATAGGACCTAAAGAGCCTCTTTTAAGAGCATCTAGATAAAGAAGGTAGAAATTATCTTTGAAGTAAGGCCACATTGTTTGAAAAAATTTGACTGGGAGGCCATCAAACCTTGGACTTTTATTATGACGCATGAAGAAGAGAGCCCTCTCCAAATCTTCAAGGGAGAGAGTTTGATCTAAGTATGTATTGTATCCCAGGTCAATTTTATTAGGAATGCATCCTTTAACAATATCTTCTAAGACTTCTTGAATATCATCCCAATTATCTTCTTTTAAAAGATTTTCATAAAACATCTTGAAGATTGAAGTAATTTCAAGAGGGTCTGAATGAAGAATGCCCTGATCATCAACCAGAGCAGAAATTTTCTCCTTTTTATGTTTATAATTCAAGTAGTTAAAGAAGAATTTTGAACTTCTATTCTCCTCTTTAATCCATTGGATTCTAGCCCCTATTCTAGCTCCTTGCCCTCTATAGATGTCTAATTTGCATAATTGCATTTCGGTGGAAGCAATAGAGGCTTGAATCGTTATATTATATGGGTCGATTGCAAGCTTTTTCCTATCCTATTCTAGCTTTCCCTGAAGAGATTTTTCTTTTCTTCGTCACTGCTAGCTTTTTTTTTCAAAGGAGCGGAGAAAAGTAGTACATTGGGCAAGGGCATTACACCACCAATCAATCCAAGATTCAATGCCTTGAGGTTTAGGAATGGAATTCCAAATACCCACCAGGGTTGCCACACAACTAGGGTCTTTTAAATGGGAAGTGTTCAATTTGAAAGGAAGTGGATAGGAGGATGGATGGGAAGGAGAAATGGAAATGGAACAGAGAATAGGAAAGTGGTTAGAAAGTGTGGTAGTATAGTCAACTTGCAGAAACGACCCAGATGTAAGAGGGGCAATAGGAAGGTTATGGGAGATATAAAATCTGTCTATCCTGTTGAGTTTTAACTCTAGACCAGATCTACAATTGGTCCAAGTGAACCAATTATCCATATGATTTGGGTATTTATCATGCAAGACATCCATAAGTCCCAAAGAATTACGACAATAAGTCCATTTTTCAAATTCTTCATTGTAGAGTTTGGCAGAATTAAACCAGTTGCGATCAGAGTGACCATCCACCATGTTAAATTCTCCTCCTAAAATCCAATCAGCAACCGGGAGGTTAGAAGACAACTATTTCTAGAGCTTGATAAAAATGAGGGCCCAAACACAACAATGTGAAGGGTCCTCACCCTAGTCAATGACAAACTTGGCCAAACCATGATGACAAACCTAATACAGCTCCTTCGCTGCCTTCTTGGTGGGAAGTGTGCAAGAAAGTAGCATCTTTTCACACATTATAGAGAGCAGCCTTCAAATGAACTCCATTTAATTTAACTTCTTGAAGAAAGACCACATCTAGTTTGCATTTATCAATAGCCACTTTAACTTTAAACTTCCTATGAGGGAGTGAGATCCCTCTCACATTCCAAGAAAGAAGATTGCAATTCATGGAATTAAGAAATAATATTTTCCTCTTCTGGCGGCAAGACTACAAAGCGATTATGAGACCTGACATCTTGTTCATTGCAACGATCATTAGAGGAAGGAGATCTTCATCTTTGACGGGGTTGAGCAGCGATGGGTGAAGAAGACCTCAAAGGTGGATTGGGGGAAGAATGAGGAGGGGAAGGTGAGCGGGACCGAGTTGGAGAACGTTCATGAAAAGGAGAGGGGAGTGATGGTTCCTTTCTTTTCCTAACTATTCTGCAGCTATCGCTCATGATAGCATCTTTATAAGGTCATGGTGGGACAGCAGGAGGGACCACTGAAGATTGAGGGGTACTGGAAGAAGAAACAGACTATGAATGAATTGGAAGGGTCTTAGGAGTTTGAGATGGTTGAGTAGGGGTTTGAGATGGTGAAGATGAAACAGGTTGAGCAAACTTATTCTGTTTAATGGGGCATTCACGAATCAAGTGCCCTTCTTGGCGACAGTAAAAGCAGGCGTTTGGCTTATTAAGATAGACTATTGGATGTTCAAATTCAAAACTTGGGCCAATCTATTTACCAAATGACTCTACCCTGAGCAACAATATCTTTCGAAATGCCAAATTAAGATAGGGTAATTCAATCCACATGGGGTAATGTGATTGAGAAGGGCCTTCAGGTTGAAACTTCGAACTTCCAGGTTTGAAGGTAACATACTTGACCACAAATAACCCACGTGCCATACTGTAAAACCGCTTGAGCATGATCTGTCATTTTAAACATACAAGACACATAGCCTTTACCCAGTGCTCTAATGCTTTCTATCTCCCATCCCCTATTTTCCCAGTTAATTTTGGCCCATTTATAGAAGTCAAATTCCATTGGGACTCCTCTTAGAAAGAAGAGAATGACTGTGCGTACTTGAAAATCAGCTATGCAATCAACAACATCATCTGGTAATTGAAATTCCAGAGCTTTACCTTTTATTTCTTGGTTTTCTTCCATGTTCGCTTTGTCTTGGTGGGATGGACCATCTTCCAAATGATTTTGTTGAGCAGCCGTGTTTTCCATCATACATTCTCCTTCAGTCTTTTTATCCATTGGAGTGAGATTGAACTTGTCAGCATTCAACAGTTCAGCTTTAGTCTCGTTGATAGTTTCTCCTCCGAACTGCCTGGCCGCCTCTTTGAGCCGCATAAGGGCACGGACAAGCAGCAATCCTCTGATAGAATGTTACAGACGGCAGCAAACAGATCTGAGATGCTGTTTTCCAGCAGACGGATCATATCCTAACCCTAGAACGTTCTTCGCTTGCTCATTTTCCTTCGTTCGAAAGCCATTCCACATGGATCTGATTTATAAGATCCTAGATTTTGTGTTTTAGAGCCATGCAATGTTTGATGACATGGTGATGAACCCTATGGTATTGGCAAAAAGCTTTTGGACCATACCCCTATGAAAGACAAAGATTAGCATCACTTGCTGCATAACATAATGGTATGTATCTAAGATAGGGTGTCACTAGGTGAGGAAGAGCAATAATAAATGAAGAAGACATAAGCTACTCGACCATATTACCATTATCTTTTGACTCCGTCTTGTTATAATCGTAAAAAATTTCTTGAAAGGTTTAGAAAACTCTTGGGAAGATGTGGGAACAATAGATAAGTCATTCAAAGCACATTGCTATTTTTCAATATTAGTTTTGTAATCATTAAGTCTAGCGCACGAATCGGCAAAACTAGTGTATTTTGGAAGACGAGTTTCTCCATAATAGATGGCGAGAGATTCTCCATGAAGACTAATTGTATTTCAATGTTGGGTAAATGATAATCCATTTTGGTAAAAATAGCTTGGAATCCAAGCACGAAATCACTTACCCTCTTATTAGGTCCTTGTTTACAGTGGATAAGGTTTGTAAAATTCACCTCCGAGCGAATTTTATGCTTTGAAATACTTTTGAATGCTTACATGAGCATGTCAAAGGACCTAATAGAACAATGTACAAGAAAATAGAACTACTTAAAGAGCATGGTCTTTAAGTGTTCTAGGGAAGAGTTTGGTAAGGATGTGATCATCATATACGTAATCAATACAAGTGGCAATAAGGACCACACATGCATCATGGGATCTCCCTTACCATCATAGAGACAATTGAGGGGCCACAAACATAAGAGGAAAGTGGAGAGCCAAGATATCATATGAAAGGGGTTGCAATGGAGGTCCATAGTGACCTCCCTAGACCTTGAAGAAAGAGCATCCAATTTTTGTGGCATCTATTGAAGGTGAAGTACATGAGGCATGGTGGGATCTAGGGAATATGGGTAGGAAGGATGAGGGGGTGGTGTCGGATAAAGGAAAGCATGTCTAGAGGTACATATGCAAGGAATGTAATGAGGGACGTGGATGTGGTAAAGAGGAGGATGTAAGAGGAGTGGTCATGGCGGATGTAGGAGGTGGTTGGAAGGATGTATGAGTAGTATGTGATGTGAGTGGGGTCAAAATAGGGTGATAAATAGAGGTGATAGGGTGAGTGAACATGGTGGTGATAGATACATTAATGTATGAAGGGACGTGTCCAAAGTGGGGGGTGGGTTGAAATATAGAAATCAAAGGAAGTGATGGAGGTACAAAGGAATGAGAGGCAAGTGATATGAAGGGTAATGAAGGAATGACCTACCTTTGTATTGAGGGTGGAATAGTAATATGCGGCTCGGAAAGTGGGGGGTAAGGAATTACTGATGGAAAATGTTTGGAAAGGAAGAAGTGGAAGTGGTGGCAATAATAAAAAATTGTGGAAGGGTAGAAGGGTGATTAAGGGTCTCAATAGGTATGGATGAGGCGATTGAAGACACTCTAAAAGTGGATGTTCCCCAGTGGATCAACAAAAGAAAAAAAAAACTAAAAGAAGTGTTTTTGAATGCACAATGTGTCTACCGTTTTGTAACATTTCAAGACCCGAGGGATTGGTCAACAAGAAGTTACCCAATGCATTTATAAGCCTAGAAGGATCTAGACCATTATCAAGATTAACAACTCCTTTGACTTCTCACAATTAGGCCACTACTCTAAGACATCAATGCATGTCATGAGTAGCTAAAAGGGCCTCATGATCAAAATATTTGTCAGCATTATAGAAATTAGTAACATCATTAGAAGTGGAAGAGAGAGTCAAAACGTGAGTAATAGTATGATTGAGGTGGGCACTACAATAAAGAGGATACATGGGGGGATATGGGGCACCAAACCTATGATGGAAGGGGGCATGAACTAGCAAGGAAAATGGAACTAAGTGGGGTGGAAGGTTATCCCACGTTTCCTTTGAATGATGCAAAAGAGGACTAACATATATTTTTGGAGCCTTTTTAAATCTCCAAAAAATTTAATGCCTCCTAGGTTCTTATTAAAATAATCATATAAAATTATTTTTGTAATGCTTTACAATGGAAGAAGTACATGGAGGAATAGATACATCAAGTTGGCCATTAGGAGGTGTCATTGTCATGCACACCCAAACTTAGTGGAAAATCCTTAAGGCTTAATATTGATATAAATTTACAAAAATTGGCATTGCATAAAGGTTTTGTAAAAGTATCTACCCCCAATCATTAGTCTGGCAGAAGTATACAATAATCTCTCCATTGAGAACCTTTTCTCCAATGAAGTGCATATGGACTTCAATGTGCTTCATTCTTTAATGTTGAACTAGATTTTTGGCAAGACCTATACACATTTGGTTATCAAATAATGACGTGGTACTTTTAATAGTAACCATATGTTGTCCATCCAATAATCTTCTAACCTTGATTGTTTCCTTTGCTATTTCCATGACACTTCTATATTAAGCTTTCTGTAGACAAGAGAGCACCTGCACCAAACTTGAAGACATTCCAAAAATAAATTTACTATTAATACAATCATTGACATAGTCAGTATCACAATAACCAAATAATTTAGTATTTTTGGTGCAAGTATAACAAATAGTAAATACCATAATTATATATGCCTTTGCTATACCTTAGGATTATTTTTATCATTTTCCAATGATCAAGAGATGGATATTGCATAAATTGGAAGCCATAGCTAAACAAGGAATTCTTCCTCCAATAAACTTTTTTAACTAGCCCATGTGGAAGTTAAAATCTAGATACCTGTAACCCACAAAAATTCCATTATATTCCACTAAAAATAATAAACAAAATGGAACTGAATTTGTGCAAGTGCAGAAATGATGCTCTTTCTTATCACATCCTGTGAATTATTTGGCTGTCTATTTCCTTTAGTTGTGTAATGTCTAAAAACCTGTAAGAAAATAAGTTTTTTTCGTAGTTTATGTTTTTCCTATGGTTTGGATATGGCACACTGTAGTGGCTGGAATGTGGGTCAGGCTCTATAAGCGGATATAGTGGTATGTTGGTTCGACACTTGCTCATATAAGTTTTTTATTTTATTTTTGACGAAGAACTTAATATATTCTGTTACCTTATAGTTGCCAAAACCTACAGTGGAATTTGAGAGCAATCTATAAAGGGAAAAAAATAGCATGAGCAATTACTCTCGAGAGTCAGAGACTTAAATGGTAAAACTAATTATATACAGGATGATAATGACTGCATCTGACAGGTAAAGTGTATCAAGCCAACATAAACTCAATAGTAGCGAAGGAATTTTCTCGATCGCACTCAAATGGGTTCTCTTACTTTTAGAGAATTTAATTTTTTCAGGATTAGTTGTCATACATGAGTTTTCAGTTAAAAAGCTTACCATGGAACTACAAATAGCTCCATAATTTAGAGTAGTCTGAATACTTTAAAACTCCTGTCCATTGCTCTTGTTAGCTCACTAGATTCACTATTAGTCTTATTAGCTTTCAATTCAAAATGTTTGTTTGTAGTTTCTTTTGTCACATGAACAGGGCAACAAATAACTTTGTGCTCCCAACTCTTCTAAAGAAAATAAAAACATCACCACCAGATTAGTCTAGGATGCAGTTCGATAGAGATACTGCTTTGATTTTCCCTGTGCCGGTGGTTCTATTCAACGTTTGAAATAGGAAAACAGGAAACAATGGCACTTAACCTATACATGTGGAGCAGCATATTTGGCTTTGGCTGGGGACTTTGAACAGCCCTCAGGAAGGAGGGTTTGAAAGCTTACAAGTACTTTCTCAAACAATTTTGGAGATTTTGCATAAAAGTATAGTGAAGAAATTTTATAATATTGCCACCGATAAATTTAGAATCTAGATGCATAATTCTTAAAAATTGTGCCAAACAGCCAGAAATTTCTTGTTGCACGTGACCATATTACAGCAAATAGCTCTGAAAGTTAGAAACTTATTGAATTCCTCTTCCATGGGGCCATTGCCTTTAAAGATGTCAGAAGTGAGACTCAGTTTCCTATTGCTTTGTTTTTTTCTTCTTTTGTTGGACTAACTAGTTGCTATAACTCACGGTCATTGCAACCAGCCAGGTTTAGCATCAAACTCCCCGAAAATAGAACACATTTTAGCCAGTCTTTGCATAATCATGGGCTAGAACTTGGGAATTTACAAATCTGTTCAAATAAAATATGCAATGGATAAAAGAACAAGAATATGAGACCTATCAGAAGCACAAAGACTTCAAACCTCTGTTTTAAAAATCAGTAATAGCACATCGATTTGCAATTAATTATGATCTTTCTTTTGTATTAAGTAATAAATACCAAAAAGGGGCAATTTTTTTTTAGCTTTTTGTGATTTTATACTCAACTACTTCGCCAAAAAGCCCCAAAAAGTATTCAGACATCTATAAAACCCCATTTTCATTTACAAAAATCTCAAATTATTGTCACATTCCCAATTACTAATTGCCCATCCCTTCCCAATTTGTACCCTTTAAACCCTATTAAAAAAAATTTCACAATCACAATTTTGGTAACATTGCATCTAACAACTGCTGGAAAATAAATGAAACAAAAGCTAAATATGGATATGAGTTGATGAAACCTCTGAATTGAAGAAAAGCAATAGACTACTAATACGAGAAGATCTAACAAATAATTTGAAGAAAAAATCAATAAATAAAAATGCAAAAAACCCATGACATCCCCATTAAAAGTAATCATGTAATAGATGTTATAATAGATACAACGCATGCATTAGGATTGAAAAAACCGAGGGGGGCAGAGGGAGGGAGGATGAAGAGTTGGGAGAGGCTCCAGAACAAAAACAAAAGATGTTTTGATAGAACTATTAAAAACAGAGAAAAGTTTAGTAGTTCCAATATGCCATTCCCCCAAGGAAGAGGTTGCAAAAAAAGACTGCCAGAATATGTTGGAGACATCCTCCTTTCTCTTGGGTGAAATTGAATTTTTATGGTGCCTCTAAAGGAAACTCCAGTCCCTTAGTAGCGGGAGACCTAGCACACAACTACCTTGGGAAGATGTTTTAATTCAGCTAGGAACTTCGAGTAATAACAAATAACCCTGGGGGGAGCATTGGTGATATGTTGTGGCATATCCCCTGCCACAGAAAAGAATAGTAGCTGGGTGATTGTGAGAAGCAATTCTTAAACACTTGCTACAAACATTAATTTGATAAGAAACATGGAAAACTGGCGGATTGGAATGGTTAAAGATATCCCCCAGTTGCTGGCTTCTTCTAAATAGAAAAGAGTTTTGAGTACAAAGTGTCCAGAGAGAAGAGAACCAAGCAGCAGGCTTCCTGACCAAACATGTTTCCCTATTGTCGGTATATGTTGAGAAAAGAGAATTAACGGTTCAAAACTGAGAAAAGACTTGGAGCAGGCCTTCACATTCCTTGTCAACAGGAAAAAAACCACAGCTCAAGATTTTTCCAGACCCCTTGTTTTTAAAGCTTAGTGGTCTAAGCTTTTTATATCATGGTTATTTTTACAACTTTAGTGAAAGATGTTTCAGGCATAACGTGTGACAGGCTTAAATTATAGCAGGGATGTCTTAATTTTGATGGTGATACACTCCCTCTACCTTTCTCAAACACACAAAATATATCCTGGATTTTACATGCCCAAAATAATCGTGACAGATTGAGGTGGCAAACTGATGCAATTAGAGATGTGAAGTTTCCTCTTGTTCACTCTTTCATTTGGTGTTGTGCTGCTCCTCACTCTTATTTCCCACTTTCCATGTCATCTTTAATGGCTTCCATAGAGCTTCTAGAGGTCTTGTTTCTAGTTTTATGACATTGGTTTTCAGTCTCTTCCAATTCAGGGCTTGGATAAGCAAGATTGCGAGGAGAGTTTGCTCCCAGCTAGCACTCTCTTCGTCTGTTGATTGGTTTTTCACTTATAGTTTGGAGGGTTGGTACCAGAGCTTTAATGGTCATAGGAAGAATGTTTTCTTGTGCTGGGAATGATCTAGTTTCGTCTTCAAATTTGGGAGCAGTTGACAAATCAATTTGGTAATTCCAGAGTTTCCTTGCATGTCAAGAGGATTGATTTTATTTTTAAACACCTTTCTCTGTTCTAGCGTGGATAAGCAAGATTGCAAGGAGAGTTTGCTCCTAGCTAGCACTCGCTTCGTCTGTTGATTGGTTTTTCACTTCTAGTTTGGAGGGTTGGTACCAGAGCTTTAATGGCTGTAGGAAGAATGTTTTCTTGTGCTGGGAATGATCTAGTTTCGTCTTCAAATTTGGGAGCAGTTGACAAGTCAATTTGGTATTCCAGAGTTTCCTTGCATGTCAAGAAGATCGATTTTATTTTTACACACCTTTCTCTGTTCGAGCGTGGATAAGCAAGATTCCGAGGAGAGTTTGCTCCTAGCTAGCACTCTCTTTGTCTGTTGATTGGTTTTTCACTTCTAGTTTGGAGGGTTGGTACCAGAGCTTTAACGGCTGTAGGTAGAATGTTTTCTTGTGCTGGGAATGATCTAGTTTCGTCTTCAAATTTGAGAGCAGTTGACAAATCAATTTGGAATTTCCAGAGTTTCCTTGCATGTCAAGAAGATTGATTTTATTTTTACACACCTTTCTCTGTTCTAGCGTGACTTTGACATTAAGCTCTTTGCTTTGCTAGTCTTCAGTCTATGCCCCATATCTGGAGTTGGCTATGAAGGTTGTTTGTTTTATGTTAAATTGGCAAAGAAAAATTCAACAAAGAATAAACTCCCTCCACTCTTTAGGTCCAGAAAACACTCATATTTGAGGCTGAAGAAATTTAAAAACACATTCCATATGGGCTGAGCAACATCTCAAGGCTCCTACAGTATAAGGTACTGAATTTCTGAATAAAGTGGAGACCTTTGTTTGCTCCTTCCCTATTGTAAATAGAGTTGCCTCTGCCATAACTATGGTTGATCTTGCTTTTCTGTGATCCACGGCAGATTCATTTTAGGCATAACATATATAGTAACCTATGATGGACAGTGAACTCAATAAATCCTGGATTAATGTCAGCTTCAGATTGTCTGTTAAAAGATGCCATTTGTGAGGAATAAGAGCCTGTGTCAGCTGAAATGAATGAAATTAAGCAACACTGTCTTCCATTCCCCTTGCTTCTGGTTGTAGGGCTGACCTGGGTTCCCTTCAAAACGCCCCTCAGATGATCAACCAACATGCTACTGGATCTGATATGATCTCTATGCTTGATAAGGATTTCAAAAAGTTGGTTGCTAATAATATCATTCGGTCCGATAGGCATTTGGCCTCTCAATAGGGCAATATTGAGAGAGTCACATTCAGTGAAATTACTATGGGAGGGTCAGGAAACAGTGTGGAGAGGAATTTGATACTCTTTACAAGTTTGTTTGCAATGCAGATCTGTTTCGAATTAAGGGTGGATTAACTACTTAAGTTCTCATATTAATACTGTCTTTGTGACGTGAAACGCAGGGACTCACAAACGACAGAAACAGGCTCTAATTTCTGTCAGCACCTCTTGGCTTAGAGGAGTCAGGATGCCATTCGAGGGGTATTGCACCAACAATGCCTCCTTGCAACAATAGTCACTGATCAGTTCTATTCCATCTTTTCTTAGTTAGTGTCTTGATGACCAATTTGATCAGAGAAGTATGCCTCCAATGATCTCTTTTAATACTATTTTCTGTGTTTATTTCCTGCTGTTCAGGAGTCATCTCTCATGAGACGATCAAGATGCTTTTGGATATTTTGTAGCTCTAGAAGTTATTGCTTTCAGTACTATCGATATGATAGGTAGTGCCCCAGAAGTGCTACTTGATATTTTTGGATTAATAAATTTGGCTCCTAGCTGCAAAGCTGATAGGTGATGTAATTTGGTTTTCATTTTAATGCTCTCCTTCATTTCCCAAAAAAGATGCAATCACAATTATATTCAGGAAGATGAATTATAGTTTGATCCAAGGTCATAGCTGATAGCAGTTACTCCAAAACAAAAACAGTATGTTGAACAAATCATATGCTCAGAAACATGTAAAAAGGAGATAAAACACAAAATCTGTCAGCTACAAGTTTACACAACACTCACTATTCCAATACTTTGATACTCATGATTCTATCAGGAATAATCACACCCCATCACATACCTTCATTCATATGAATAATCACATGATTCAATAAGTTACAAGCTTACACAACAATATCCAATCCTTTGATAGTCACAATTCTATCAGAAAAAACCGCCCTCATCACATAACTTCATTCATATGAATAATCACAAGATCTAACTGCAGGTAAAATCTGATTGGGAGAAACTGTTCTCATTACAGGCCTGCACTTGTAAGCGTAATCATAAATCTAACTAGAAGAAATATTCTGTCTGAACAAAAAACATGGAATTTGTAGCCATGTCCAAAATATTATTTCCATAAATCACTAGTACACTTACTTCACTACTGTGTTGTAGTGATTGCCTATATAGACTGAGAGCAGAATAATATTTCTGCCACAGCGATACCAATTGACAGATACTTATATAACCAAAATTCAAATAAGATCAAAAGAATGCATCAAGTGAATTTAAGCATTAAAATCAGATTCAATGTATCTTATTATCTTCTGTGCAGTAAAAGTATCTGCAGATGCAAGCTCTAGGATAGAAACCAGAACATGTCACTCTAAAATTTAAAGGTCCATTATATGACCTCAAAAATAATACCTGAGAAGTTGTCACACATGGTTGAAAGAAAAACATACCAAAGAAGTATATTATTGCACAACTATTGTAATATCTTCTAACAGATTTAACATTTTAACCTCTATCTCAGACATGCAACTTCTCAATATATAGCATTTAAGTCTAAAATGCTTGAGAAGTAGCAGCTTGAAGAGAGTTGTACACTTCCATATGGACATCTACACGATAGTTAGCAATTATGAATGGAACTAATCTTCCAACATTAAACAAGGGAAACTAATCTAGTGTATGAAAATGTTTATGTTTATAGATCTCTTAAGCATTTCCCTCCGACCATATTTTCATGCCCAAAGAGAAGAAGTGGAATCTTTAAAAGCTAACTGATTTAATAATACAATTGCAAAAAAAAACCAATTGCAAAAATCTCATAACCGACATATGAGAATCCTAATTCTAATGTACTCAATTCTGATATCTGCTACCCTGTAAAGAAGACATTGCATAAATATTCATTTTCTTTCGACTAAAGAAATTCAAATCATTCAGACAACATAAAAGTAGAGAAATTTAAAATGTTCTATATTATCATTAATGCTGCTCCGAAACGGAGAAGAAACAGAGTTTCCACGTCATGTAATGTTTAACTTCTGCAGTCACTTATTTAAAGGGAGCCAGCCATAACCGACTTCTCAGTATATTTAACTATAGTATGTAGAGAAAGCTGAAGAGAAAATGACAAAGGGAAAGTAACCATGGCATAATCTAAATATTCATCCATTCAATCCCACTCCTCGAAGCAAAAGCAACTTCATTGTTTCCCTGAAGACAGAAAGGTTTTGTCAATGAGTCTGGAAAACTGCCTTCCTCTGCATCATCTGTGTCCTGACCTTAGAATTTGATAGCGGTAAAGGAAACAACTTTATTGTAAAAAGAACAAATCTGCGTCTTTAAGCTGTGCTGCAAAATCTAGAGTATTTTCTGGCTGGATCACTAACAAATGCATTTCCCATATGTTCTGAGTTCCAGAACCGGGGCAATTCCTCTTTTGATTAGGAGAAATCCCTAGGTTGTCAGGGTCACCTGCTGACCGTGAACAGTGTGTTCCTGTTCAAGAACTCCAGCAGATGAGACCTCACTTGGGTGGCCAATAACAATAACCATGCAAAGTGTGTTTGATCTCTGAACCTCACCCAGCTCAAGACCAAAAATCTGATTAGCCACCAACACTCGTGAATTGATAAATCAGAGACAAGATTTATTTGCCATCCTTCAACAAATAATATCTTTCATTGCAAAACAGTCCCAGTAACAGATAAACTAGATAAACTAGACTAGGGACATATGTCTTATTGATCTAGTAGTAATTTTGATATTCTTTCCAATTCAAAGACCCTCACAATAGAATCAAAATATTTCTTTGTTATGGAAATTTGGAGCTTCCCATCTCATCCCCAATCAAGATATGATGTCTCCAGACATAACCCTATTCTTTAAAGACATATTTCCTAATCAAGTAATCTATACACCTGAAGATTTTTCAGATTGAATAGCACATAGGATCTCATATTTCAGATTTTGGCTAGCACATAGGAACCTCATTGACCAATGCTTCTGTCCTCAAATTTTTTATGGATCAACACAAGATTAAAGTTACGAATTAGTACCAGTGGCAACATTTCCCTTTGTCATTCTGACTCAGCTTTCTCTTAACGCATATTACTTTTTAGATTTTCGGAGCCTTTTAGGCCCCCAGACTTCCATGCGACCTGCAGGACACCCACAGGGTGCTCTGAAAATCAGTACAGCCCGTCCATTCGGCGGAGCCATCCGTCTGAGCTCTGCCTCCAATTCCTTGTGATCCTGCCCCAATTCTAAAGGTCCGCTTCCCACCGAATCCTCAGGCGATGACAGCAAGGCCTTTACGCACTCCTCTGACTCCAGCTGAATATCAAATTCCACCGCTTTTCTGAGCCCCCTGCAGTGAGGATTTTCACACTTCCTGGACTTATACTGATAAATCTCCCACCCCCCAATGACCAAAACAAACATTAAGATTGCTCCAGAGGCATACGCAATAGGTGCATGATAGATCACCTCGCCGATCAGCAGAAAAGTAGCAGGTAGAATCTCAGCAGCCTCACGGCACACGTATTTGAAATATGGCGTGAAAAGAAAACCACAGGCACCGAGAACCAGGAGCAGAATCACAATATCCACCATGGCCGTTGAGGATTGCTCACAGAGGGCGTGGCTGAGATTCAACCCAGTATTACCCAAATTATTCTGTTGTTTCCTATTGCGGTTGTTGTGATTATTTTGTCGGTGGTAGGCCACCTGCTCGGTTAAGGTCATTGAATTGGCCATATTCCTGTGCTGCTCAAAAGCCTTGCAGAACTCTATCAAGCCCCGGCAATCAACCATTGAATAAATTTCTAAAAATGAAGGAAAAAAAATTTGCAATATCTCTAATTCACATAAATTCTCAATATTCTCTGCGGCCGCACCCCAGTGTCACCGATTTGAAGTTCTACAAACCCCAACAAATAAAAATCTCCTGCAGCCGCACCAAAATCTAATGTTATTGAGACGCTCATCAATTGCATGAAAACAAATCAATTACAAAAAAAATACCACAAACTATACAAATTCAGCCTAATTTTTTACCACACACTCAATTTCTCCTAATTGAACAAATTAAAAGAAAAAAATATCAAGGATTCAATTCAGAGCCCCCAAATAGGAGGGAGGGGATCCGAGATATCAATACAAACCCCAACGAGCCAAAACCAAAAAACTGCAATTCCACGAGGGTCTCTATTCATTAAATCAAATTTCCTGATCGAAACCCTCAAGGAAAGAAAATTGCAGATTGGCATTTACAACTTAAACAAATTTTTTCACCATTCAATCATAAAAACATCGAAAATCGTCACCTGGTAAATTGAATTCTGCAGATCTTGAAATCGCCCGAAACGCTACCCTGGTTTTCCCAATGCAAATTCCAATCGGAAGAGAAGAGTGTCCCAAAAAAACCAAATTCGTTGGTAAAATTAATAGCGAGATCTGCGAGGGTTTGAAGATTTGGCTGTTCAACAAATATTAATATCAAGAGGAGGGAAAGGCGAAGACTTTGTGAAAGTTCCGTGTTTGTTATATTTTTTTCCTTGTAATTATATTAAAGGCACCTTTCTTGGTTTGTTTTATTTTAGACTTTGATAAGTGTTCAATTATTAGAAAAATCAACCGAAGCGCGGCACGCTTTTTGACAAAATATTTTTAGGACGTCATGGCAAAGTCACGTTGATTTTGAAGCCAATTTCATATTTTTTTAATCCCCAAATTTGTTGATTTTAAAGCTATTTTTTATTTATTTTAATCAACTTTGTCACTTAATGTAGGTTTTACTCGGAGTTGGTTAGCCCCACTTTTGCCTCTTCCCCTTTGTCTTTTTACCCTCCGGCCTTGGAAAATTTTGTGCCGGGTAGGTAGTTTCTTTTCGATCCCAAGGTTAGTGTAAAAAGTTTTTAAAGTAATTCTGATTTGTGATGGTATGTGCAACGTGGCTACGCCACAAATTCGTATTTGTCGTGATTTGCACGTGATAGTGGTGGGCTGGTACGGAGGGGCACATGACATGAGTTAATGGGGAGCATGGGTGAAGGGAGTCTCCCTCAAAGCTTTTACGGATTGATATCAAACTGTGTCTCTTGGTGGTGGAGAGGAGTACCAATCTTTACCTATATCTCACATTCTTCTTCCCTCAGTGGTGGTGGTACTCAAAAGTGCTTGAGTGGTGGTCCACTGGGTAGGAGAAAAAGGGTACACTTTGTGAAATAAATTAGGCCATTTTGTATGGATGTTGGAAATGTAGGGTTATGGGGGAGAAGAGTCGATGGTCGTGTGTTTTAACTTTGTATTCTTTCATATGGTAAGTTGGAGTTCTGTGAAACTTTCGATACAACTTTGTGGGTAGTTAAGAGTTTAAAGCTATTGTTTTGGGTTCTGCACATCAATGATGTAGCCATATCAACTATGCCTTTGTTGAGTTGTTTGAAAACACCCGGAAGAGAAGTTAGACCAAAACATGTGCATCAAAGCACGTATTATCAATTACCTTAAAATGACAGATGCTAAGAATGATAAAAGACCTTGAACATGTAAAGGATCTTGAAATACTATCTTTGCACCAAGTTCACCTATATTAGGGTTATTCCTAAAGTTTTCAGATGGTAAGTTGGAGTTCTGTGAAACTTTCGATACAACTTTGTGGGTGAGCTAAGAGCTTAAAGTTATTGTTTTGGATTCTATGCATCAACAATGCGGCCATGTATCAACTATGTCTTTGTTGGGTTGTTTGAAAACACCCAGAAAAGACGTTAGACCAAAACATGTGCATCAAAGTACGTATTATCAATTGCCTTAAAATGACAGATGCTAAGAATGATAAAAGACCTTGAACATGTAAAGGATCTTGAAATACTATCTATGCACCAAGTCCGCCTATATTAGGGTTATTTGTTAACGACTAATCTACCTTAATGAATTCGCCTTCTGAAATAAGAAGTTATGGCCCTAGATGTACAAAGTCAACCAGTTTTCGACCATCTAATGGATTATCAATAGTTATTTGATATCCACCATTTTCTTTACGTGCAATTTTACTTACTTTACTTGTTGAAACATCGTAGACTATATTGTTGCTTTTTCTCCCATCAAGATAAATTTGTCCTTATGTGTCTCCATATGATTGGTTGTTTCTTTCATGTGACTTGTGAAAATGGGTAGTTTTTGTCCATTTTAAAGGTACCAACATAATGGCTACTATTAACTCTGTTGCACAAAGGCTATTGTTGCACAACACCATAGTGATTATTGGAGTGCACTCATCTATTGGGTCCTCTCCCTAATTGGTCTCTACTTTAATGTATTAATTAACTCTAATTGTGCATCCAATATTCTGTTATGCAAAATCTTCCACTTATCACCAACACTTAGTTCCTAAGACTTTTTCCTCGCAAAACTAGATCAAAACTATGATTCTATTCCATGGACTATATTATGAGTGCAATCGAGTCCTCCTTCCAATTCAAAATTCAAAATTCTCAATATAGTTAAGAACATCATCCTAGATTACTTGTCAAATTGTGTATTTAAGAACATCATCCTAGATTACTTTGAGAACAACTAACAAATTATTGAAGATTGTTAAGAAAAGTGTCTCAACCTTGCAACTTCGAAAGGTTACTATTCTTCCCAATTTTGGTCTTTTTGAATACCCTTTATCTTGAAGAATGATCTATAACTTTCAAAGTTTCCAAAAGGGCTAAAAATGGCAGGACTTACTATTTTTAGTAAGTTTACATTTGACCTTGGATTGACTTGAAATTTTTCCAAAAGGTGTGAAACAACTAAGTAAACATCTTGGGTGAGTTTCGACTCAAGATCATATATGGATTGCGAGATATTAAAGTCTCTGTTTTTTGAAACTGTTGAAAAAAGTTTCGAACTCAATTTTGAGGTACTTAGAGGTCTCTAAACGCTCTAAAATTGTCGTGATCAACAAAGTGAGTTACAAGGATATAGATCTCTTCATGAGCTTTCCAACGCATCAAACACTTCGTCAATCGGACACCCGGATCAAAAGTTATGACCTCCGGAAGTTGGACCTCCTGTTTTTGGGAAATATAAAAACATGTTGGACACATAAAAGAGCTGTAAAGGGGAGAGTTACACATGTTGGTGTGTGTTTTGGCACATCATAAGGCATCTTTGATTGGAGATAATTTGGGCGCCACTTTTGGGTGGTTTTGGCTCATAGTTTTGTAATTACCGGTAACGGTTTACTATATTATATCTCCTATATATTAGGAACTGGAGATAGAGGTTGTGTGTAAGAATCTTATAGATGTCGAGTTACCACCTGGATCTCTGGTTGGATATACTCCTGTAAAATCTTGCTTTGCAATTGTAATCTTCTTAATTCCTGAATAATATATTGGGCGGCTTTGGGGTGTGGGGTTTTTTACCTAAAAGGGTTTTCCCCACGTATATCTTGTGTTGTGAGTTTTGTGTTTGCATTTGGAAGTTGTTATTATCTTTCTATTAATGTGCATCTTAATTTGTAACTGTAAAAGTAAAAATTTGCATAAATATTCCTCAATAGATCAGTGTAGGAAGCATTTCCGCATACCTTGCTTCCTTTCAAAGATCACTCCAAAAATCACACATCACAAAATCAATTGGAATCAATCTTAGTGTTTTTAGCAAAATAACATCCAACATAATTTTTTTTTCTGTTTCAATCTTGCTAAATTAACATAGAGGCCTAATTATATTAAGGAAGTTGAGTGTTCTTCCCTTTATACCTAACAAGCTCCAAAAGGTGCTTCTTATCACCACACTTTCTTAGATGCACTTTGTGGTGAGCAAGTTCCTACAAGCATTGTAGATTTTCTTGCAACACACTAATTTGTGTCAAGGGAAAGTGTTTGAGGACCCAATCACAAACATAATACAATCCCAAGCCCTAGAAAGCTCTTGATCCATTCCTCACAAGCTTATGATCTTTAGCCTAGTTCCAAATTTCATTTTAGAACTCTATCACGATGTCACAATAGTCAACAATATCATCACATTGAATTTAGGTCAGCCCTAATCTTCATAATAATCAACAATATCATCACATTGAATTCTAGGCA
Organism: Cunninghamia lanceolata; assembly: GCA_027924645.1. Taxonomy (NCBI): domain Eukaryota; kingdom Viridiplantae; phylum Streptophyta; class Pinopsida; order Cupressales; family Cupressaceae; genus Cunninghamia; species Cunninghamia lanceolata. The sequence continues at coordinate 365,799 of BSBN01001578.1, read as the reverse complement.
AGCCCCAATCTATCTTAACATTTATGTCATTTCTATCTCATATTATTCAATCACTTTATTTTTAATTAATCAACCTAATAAATTAAATTCAAGATTTATTAGCTACACTGTTATAAAAAGAAATAAGGATAGTGTAGTGACTAGTCCCTACCATTGCAACATATAGTTTGCTTGGTTATGTGTTAGTAGTTAGTTATGTCTAGTGACTAGTTTATTTGGTATGTGTTATGCCATGGTCCCATGTGGTTGCATAAGTAGCTTTTTGCTTAAATTTGAGCAACACAAATGGTCTATGCAAATTTTAAATTATGTATAAGGGATAACTTATAATATTTCCCTATTATAGTGGAGCAACTACATTTTAGGGATTGAAAATATGCTATAAAAAAGGGGGGGACTAAAATTATGCAACAATTGCATAATGAAAATATGCCATGTGGCTGCATATATTTTCTTCCCTCTTTTTCTTTCATTTTCCTCTAAATTTTATTTCCTAAATTTCTTTATTAATAATTTGTTTTTTAATTTATATAGTAAAAAAATTACAATTTAAGATAACTGCTTAAAATAAATAGAAAAATAAAATATTCATAGGACCACTAACTCCACAAACAACTCCTTAAAAAATTGAGTAGTTAGACAAAATAAGCTAAGTAGTTGCATGAGACCCTGCCATTAGTAGTTTGGTTAAGCTATACATTTTGAATACGAATATTTTATTAAAACTATTTAGCTATAACAATTGCTTGTTGATTGCTATATCACTTGCCCTAGCAAAGACTAATAATAACATCATTTAGCTAATATGACATTAGGTACTAAAATGTTTATAACAATAATTTTGATATTTCTTGTTGAACTATTCCATTACTACAGTACTAACCTTAAAGATAAGAGGCATCCTTGTATTAGCTCTTAACAATTTTTTAAAAATATATCTTGAAAAAAATAAAAGAGATGTCTTGTAGGAAGCAATATTAGATTGTCATCATACCTTATGAAACTTAGAAATACATTTGTGTTATAGATATAGAAGATAATAAATCAAATTAAAGAATTTTATAAAGTGATTTTATTTTCATCTATTGTATATGTTAATATTTTGAAATACTTCTTTAGATAAGTACAATAACAACTAGAACCGAGCTTTATGATAGATTGGATATGTTGTTTTGGTCAAAGGAAGCTTTATGTATGTGCTTCATTAGATAGTTAGGTGGTCATGGAAGGACAATCACAAGTATTGCAAGGACAATCAAAATTATCTTTTGATTGAATTTCTTGCAACAATGAGATGGTGAGTTGAAATGTTAATAAAAAGGAACATTACAAGAATCAATGTGTATTATAAAATGTCCCCAAGCTACACAACATATTAGATTTTGCAAACTCACTAAAAGAATAATATAAAAGTGGAAAACAAAAGAACTAAAGAAAAGATATACCTACCATGTCGTTCACTAAAAGAGCTCAAATAACCAAATAGTGTAAGGTGGAGATTCATTCCTAAGAGCTTGGAGTGCATTATGTTGTCTTGTACAAGAGTTATTTGAGCCACTTTAGGCAATTCTAAGAAAAATAGTACAAGTAGATCAACACATACCAATTGATACTATGACAAGATTTGTCCATTTGAGATTATCCACCTTTGGATCAATGGCATCAAGGAAAAGGGAAGCCATCAAAATGCTCTTCTATTGCCCAACTAAGGCCTTGAAGTGTCCGCTCTTTCATCACTTACAAGTGATTTGTATTTTCTATAGGCACACTTTTTAGAATAAGTAGAATGTGTAGTGCCTCCTTCAATTGTTAATCTCCACAAAATGCCATAAAATTGAGATGAAAAATGCATGTCATTACCTAAGTGAAATGGTGAAGCATAGTCAATCACATCAAAGCCTCTAGGCATTTCACCCTTAGTCATAGATTTGGAGTTAATGAATCATGTCCATCAAATATGGACGGTGTTTATTGAATTTAAGTCATATCAATTAAATGACTATAGTTTAAAATTAGAATTATTTTGCATTTAAATGGGTCAATGGAGTGATTAGAAAAGAATGAATATAGACCATCGATATCAAATATGAATAAGTGTGCACCATCGGATTTGTAAATGATAAATGAATTGAGACTTAACTAAACAAAGCCTCTAAGGCTCACATATGTCACTATATAGGTAAAATAGTAAAAGTGAGGGGGCTTTATCATGTTCACTAAGCATTTAACCCATAACCATTGATTGATCTTCACCAATGATAAATGTTAGATCTGTGTGACATTCAACATTAAGTTAATGGACCAACTTGGTGCCCAAGAAGCCACATGTCACCACTGGAGTAAAAAAGAGCAAGGAATGTTCAAGCATTATGATGTTTAACTAATTTTTCTCTTTGCCCTTGATCTTAGGGTGAAGAAAATAAAGTTATGCAAAGTGATAAAAAGTCATGAGATCGAGACACTTGTCTGAGGATCAAGGGTAATGGGCCATTGGACTAATAAAACTTGCTTGTACCTAGATATTGCCTAGTTGATCCAAGATCGTTCATTTCAAAAGCAAAGAGATCTCGGATTCTCCACCATTAATCATTGTAGGAGTTAATAGATAATGAAATGAATATTGACCTATGATACTTTTCCTACTACAATGTAATCTTTAATGGAGTGACATGTGTGTTTAAGCATGAATAATTTTGATATTTCTTGTTGGACTAATCCACTGCCAAAGTACTGAAAGAAACATCCTTGTATTATCTCTTAGCAAATTTTTAAAAATATATCTTGAAAACAATAAAAGAGATGTCTTGTAGGAAGCAATATTAAATTGTCATCATAACTTGTGAAACTTAGAAATACGCTTGTGTTATAAATATAGAAGATAATAAATCAAATTAAAAAAAAATATAATGTGATTTGATTTTCATATATTACATATGTTGATCTTTTGAAGTAATTATTTAGATGTAAGTACAATTACAATTAGGAATGGGCCTTACTATAGATAAGATATGTTGTTTTGGTCAAAAGGAAGCTTTATGTATGTGCTTCATTAGATAGCTAGGTGGTAATAGAAGGACAATCAAAAGTATTGCAAGGACAATCAAAATTATCTTTTGATCGAATTATTTGCAACAATGAAATGGTGAGTTGAAATGTTAATAAAAAGGAGCATTACAAGAATCTATGTGTATTATAAAATGCCCCCAAGCTATGCATAACATATTAAATTTTACAAACTCACTAAAAAAATAAAATAAAAGTGGAAAACAAAAGAATTGAAGAAAAGATATACTAATGTTCACTAAATGAGCTCAAATAACCAAATAGTGTAAGGTGGAGATTCATTCCTAAAAGCTTGGAATACAAGAGTTATTTGAGCCACTTTAGGCAATTATAAGAAAAATAGCACAAGTAGATCAACACATACTATGACAAGAGTTGTCCATTTAAAATTATCCACATTTGGATCAATGGCATCGAGGCAAAGGGAAGCCATCAAAATGCTCTTCTCTTGCTCAACTAAGGCCTTGAAGTGTCCACTCTTTCATCGCTCACAAGTGATTTGTGTTTGCTATAGGCACACTTTTAAGAATAAGTAGAATGTGTAGTGCATCCCTCAATTGGTCCTCTCCACAAAATACCATGAAATTGAGATGAAAAAATACATGTCACTACCTAAGTGAAATGTTGAAACATAGTCAAACACCCTCAACCATAGATCTGGAGTTAATGAATCATGGCCATCAAATATGGGCAAGGTTTATTGAATTTAAGTGACAGAAATCAAATGACTATAGTTTAAAACTAGAATTATTTTACATTTAAATGGGCCAATGAATTGATTGGAAAAGAATGAATATAGACCATCGATATTGAAGATGAATAATTGTGCACCACTGAATATATAAATGATAAATGAATTGAGACTTAACCAAACGAAACCTCCAAGGGTCACACATGTCGCTATATTGGTAAAATAGTAAAAGTTAGGGGGCTTTATCTTGTTCACTAAACTTTTAACCCCTAACCATTGATTGATCTTTAACCAATGAGAAATGTTAGATTTGTATGATATTCAATGTTAAATTAATGGACCAACTTGGTGCCCAAGAAGCCACATGTCACCACTAGAGTAAAACGGAGCAAGGAATGCTCGAGCATTGTGATGTTTAACTATTTTTCTCCTTTTCCCTTGATCTTAGGGTGAAGCAAACAAAGTGATAACAGTTATGAGATCAAGACATGTGTTCAAAGATCAAGGGTAATGGGCGATCAGACTAATAAAACTTGCTTACCTAGATATTGCCTAGTTGATCCAAGATCATTCATTTCAAAAGCAAAGAGATCTCCACCATTGATCATTGTAGGAGTTAATAGATAATGAAATGAATATTGACCTATGATACTTTTCCTACTACCATGAAATCTTTGATGGAGTGACATGTGTGTTTAAGCATGAATAATTTTGACACGTCTCTTGTTTAATCGAGGTGAGAGATGGAGAGGGGTTTATGTTCACCTTGTGCCTCACCATGCCAAGTCAATGTTAACCCACTTTGTTTAAAAAACAAGGCACTCAAAACATCGTAAGAAAAAATATACCTAAAAATAAGATGTTGGGTGTCACATCTAATATCAAAAGTCAATAAACATTCGTAAGAGTATACCTAAAAGCATAAATACCCCTTTAATTACTTATACCTATTTTTAATACAAACATTATAAATATCTAAAAACAAGAACTTTGCGTGGCATATCAAAATATTAAACAAACAATTTTTAAAAAATAATAATAAAATATTTGACATCAATTTATCATTCAGTATAATTCCTACCTTAACCGAAACTAATAAAAGAATATCATAAAGGTTGCCTCAAATCTAGTTAAAGATGAACCATAAAAGTTCTATTGAAAAACGTTCTTCCTATATGAAGATACAAAAGTTCTATTGAAAAACGTTCTTCCTATATGAAGATACCACCTTATTGTCATATTCTCTTTTCGAGTAAAAAAATTGTAAAGCGACAGGCCCCCTAGATGCCGACGGAAACCACGGGTAGGAAGAGAGAAGTTTGGTGGTTAGCACCAAGTCAAACTAGGCTTAACACAAAGCACACCAACTTTGACAATAAATGAGTGTTTCTTGACAATTTGAGTGCAGGTTCTAGTAAGTGTAATAAGCAAGCTCAATTTTCATGCTATTTTAGATGCCACACGCAAGTTTGAAAATGATGCCCATAAGAGTGATGGTTGTTATATTGAATGGAAATATATTTGAGATGAGTATAAACAAACCCATAATGATATCATGGTGAAAATTTGTTGCCTCATGAGTGAGGTTAGAAATGTTATTTAACCTTAATTTGAAGTCCAACCATTAGAAATATTTAGAATGTTTATAGAAGATATTTTCAAGGAAGTGAGGTCATAGTAAGTTATATCAAGTATAATTAAGTATACACGTATGTTATGTAGATTTAAGAGTTGTTAAACTTCTATTAAACTCTACTTAAGCATATATGATCTCACACACCCAAACATGTTCAGGTCTAATAGTTTGACTAAGGTAAATCCCCCAAACAATTATTAGTGTCACGATTGTCATTAATCAGAACTTATATTTTTGTGATGTTCTATATGATTTATCATTTCTTTTCACATGTTAGAGTACCGTCTTTATGATTACTTGTTATAAAATTGGAAATTTTTTATTGTAAAACCCCACCTAGAGAATGATCTATGTTAAGAAGATTTGTAGGTAATTAGAAAAATGAAAATATAAATGTTATCACTAGATTATTTTTGACTCAATATACTACATGTGTAATTCACAGAAATTTTGTGTAAAAGTTCATTATTGGTCACTTACGAAATCTCATAATTGATAAAATTATCCTTAGCTCAAATAGGAATATAATATATAAATATGTATATATCATATAAATTATTATATAATATTATATATAAGTGTATATATTATATTATATTATATAAATTTAAATTATCAATTAATCATTCTTCTCGTTCAACCCTAAACCGTATTAAATTTTTTAGATTTCATTTAATTCCATTTCAAAAAAAACACTGAAGAAATGGGTACGAACTACTTTTAAATATTCAATCATCTTTTTTTTCTGGGTACTTTAAATAAATCCAAGAGTATCAGATTTTCTTTGAAATTATCAATTGGTAGAGCTGTGACAGTAAAGAAGCTGGACCCGTGTCTGGAGGATGAGACATGTCGTCAAGAAGGAATTTTAATAAGTTTTTGCAGGGAATGAAAGATCAGTTTTTTTTCTCACCCATCCTCCACTGCCTGGAAAAAAAATATAAAACTATATATGTATTTTTCATCTACTCTTGGGGGAAGTAGAAAGAAAGAAAGAATTGCAGAAAGTGAGATAAAGAAGGCTTTGGTAGAACAACCAATATGCGGAACTTGGTCCCTGTAGCTTCATTTCTTCCTGTAGGACTGATGGTAAATTGAAAATTGGATGCATATTCCTGTAGGACTAATGGTCAGCAAAGTTTTCTCTCATATTTTATTTTTTCTTTTATGCATAAGCTGCCATGTCTCTGCATAATGACCTTGCTCCTTTCAATAAAAATATTTTTGTAGAAGACCTCCATCTTTGGCAATTCCCTGAGAACTTTTGTTACTGAAGGAAAACAATTGAAGTTTCTGCGGAAGTGTTTTAGACTAAAATCAATAATAAATAAATTTAATGAAGTTTATGAGGAAAGTGTTTTAGACAAAAATTAATAACAAATAAATTTAATTGTGTTGCGCTCTCTTAGCCTAACCCTATGTTGGGCTGCCAGCCATAGAGGCACCTCTATGGCCATTGCGCCAGCAAAAGAGAAGGGGGGTTCCTTTCCTTCCCTCTCCACTAATACAAACATACACAAAAAAGGCTTACCATTATATATATTTTATGATCAACTAATTGCCACTCTCTGCCATTATTAAATTTGCAGTTGCTCTCCTTCAATAAAAATTTTGCATTCTGTGGATATCCTCTGTGAGATGATCCAACTTGGAGCATACAACAACAATGTGCTTGGTAGGTTTTTTAGAGGATTTCTTGAGCGGAGGTGGAGAAGGGGAACGAGGTGAAGCAGTTTTTTTCTTCCATTTGGGATGGACATAGCCATGGGATGTAGAAGCCTTAGAGCTTCAGATTTGCTTTTGAAGAGAGTCTCGTTTCGCTTCCCAAGTTTTAATGGCTTTGAGTTGCTTTTTGACAGTAGCTTTTCTTTCTTTCGTGGTGCCAGCCATTCTATAAGGATCTTTGGCCTTTGCCATATCAATTTTGAAATCGAGATTCTTAATAGTCTGTCTAACAATTTTTGTTACTGTAGAGGGTGAATCAGATGAATTAGAAGAATCTGAACTACTTTCTTCATCATAAGTGGATGTACAAACTTTTCTCTACTTATCTTTGCCTATGGAGAAGTGTTTAGGAAAAACTTCAACTAACTCAAAAAATTGATCTGCAGAAAACTAAGCAAAAGCATCAAGAGAATCTACAATCTCCCAATTATTATATACATCTTGTTCATTAAAAAGAGCATAAACTTTATTTCTAGAATTGAATTTCCTAGGGCAATTTGTGGCATAATGGGGTCCTTTGCAAATAAAACATTTTACTGAGCCCTTTCTTGGATTCTTATTTTCTTGAACAAGTATTTTGGAGGACTTCTATTTCTAAAAGATTCTTATGTACAAGAGCAAACCTATATGTTTTTTTATGACTTCTCTGTTTAGAGCGAAAAGATCTTTCTATATTATCATCGTCATAGGCCCTTTTACTGCACTTTCTGCATTTACAATATTTTCCACAAGATCTCTTATGAAATTTTCTTATCTACTGGAAGTCTTTAAGCTGGTTGATTGGTGGTAAATTGCAATATTCCCTCAGATTGCATGAGGAATTAAACTTTTCTCTATTATCAGTTAAAGATTTAAGGAGACAGTGCTTATCCAACTTGTAGGTGACTAAAGTTTTTAACTCAGAAAATGTACTTTTTGCTACTTTAGTTTGTTTTCTATCCATTAAGTAATCTTCTGCCCATTCTCCTAATCCACAAGGAAGTGAATTAAGATAATATTTCTTGGTAGTAGGATCATGGAGTTTGTGAGCTACAACCATATATTTTTTAAAAATGAGATTGTATTTGTGCAACTTTCCTAAATTCTTGAGTTGTAGGGAGTACAAAATTTTTTCAGCTTCAAGAATATTATTTTTCCTATTACCATAGAACAATCCAATGAGCATAAGTTTGAGCATTGAAAATCCCCCAGCAGATATATCATTTCGGCCCATGTCCATTTCTTTGACATACTCTTCTCCTGATATAGGATCTTGTGTGATGACACCATTATCAGGAAAACTATTCCACCAATCCCTTAGTTTACCTGACATTAATCTAACAACATACAAAACTTTGTTAGATTCAGACCAAACAGAACCTCTGGTGTCATAAAATTTCTCTAGTGTGTCACACCAGGTGCAGATAGCATCATATGGATCAACAATTTTATCAATATTCAACATATATCCTGATGTAGCATAGGCTCTCATTTGTTCTGGTCTGGAATTCTCTAAAACAACATCCCTCATCTCTATATCAATGTTGCTACCTACTGATTCATGGCTAGCCATGAAGTTTTCCCATTCCTCAGCATCATTTACTTGTTCTAAGACAAATTCTTCATTGACCAATTGGGGTTCCTCATCTTCAGATGCTTGAGATGATTCTGCATCTAAAAAGACTTTGTCTTTAGGAGAAGTATCCATATGGGCTGCAGTAGGCTCATCCATATATATTGGTTCATTATCCTCAATTTGAAGTGTTTGTAACCAATCTTTCATTTCTTCGGTATGCTGCATTGCATGTTCCTTTTGTTTTGGGAAAACTAATTTTGTAGGCCTAGGGGTTGTTTTGGTTCTAGAAGGTGCTACTTGTTGTTCTTCTTCAAGTTCATCTGCAATTAAAATGCCTTTTCTTCTCTGAACCTTGACTCTCTGTTTCTGTATAGGTTCAAAATGATGAGATTTAGCATCTTCAACTTCTTCCTTAGAACTATCTTTTCCTTTTTGAGACTCTTATTTTCTTTGTATATTTTCTAATATTTTCTGGATTTCTAGCCAGATGTTCTAATAGTGCTTTATTTTCTTGGGCCTGATTGTCTCTTCTAACATCTGAGGTGGCTAAATTATCAGACATTTGAGTAGTGTATGTATCAATTCTTTGAGTGAGTGTCTAAATGTTTGTGATAGTGGCTTGTGCAGTTCTCAATTGATAAGAAATTCCTGAAGAATCATTCAACAAAGAGGTAGACTATTTTTCTAATTTTAAAGTATTAGAGTCTATTCTATTTATAGTATTTTGTACATTAAGCAGAGTTCCATAAGCAAAAGTTGAGTTAGTTGTAGCCTGCTTGACATCAAGTGCCATATCATCAATATTATCTTGGGCTGCTATCATCCATTGGACTTGCCAATTTCTCTGAGCTTCAGAACTTTGTTGCTTAGTTCCTACTTTAGTGTGGAGCCTTGATTCATATTTACCTCAAAGTTTTTCTTCTAGATTAACTATTGTAAAACTTTCAGGGGTTGGTCATCTGCTAGACTCATATCCAGTGACCTCAACAGCTATTGCTGGGTCAACTTAGATCTGGTGTTTAACCTTTTTTTCTGACCCATATCTTGGCAAGGCTTCTCGCATCATACAAGCGGATTCATCCAACTTAATTATTTTAATTCCCTTTTGCTTCGTATCCTTTTTATCTTCCTCCTCTTTTGGAGTCAGATGAAGTTTAGAGCTTACTTGTTTGACTTATTTATCTATTAATATGGGATCACTGCTAAGATCTGAAGTACAGGCAAAAGATGCATGGGTAGGATAAGGATTAACTGATTGGAATGGTTTGGGAGTTGGATGGCTAGTGGATGTAGAGCATTCTTCTGGGTTATAATCAACATATGGTTTATTGTTGGATCTTGGGTAGACATGAGCTAGGGAGAAACTTCTCTTTAAAGGCTTAGGTCTTGCCCTGTTTTCATCTAAAATTGGTTGTTCCATTATGGTCTGGTTTGGTACAGACTGAAGTGTCACATTGGAAACTCTCTGAGTTTAGAAAAGAGGTCTATTTGAAAACCCATTCCTCTTAATAGGGAGATCTTGTAATTGGGGTTTTTGCTGGTTTAGGAGTTGTTTGATAATGGGAAAGCCTATATCAAAACCAGTATGGTCTATAATACAACCACAGTCAAGGAAATACGAAGATCCTTGTGAAAAACCTGCCCCCGTGGGCACAAAGACTGGTGATGACATAGTATTCATTATCCTGTAAACACAACGTCCTCCAATAGTGGCATACACAGATCCTGGCATAAGAGATACACCTTTGACTTGTAAAAGGAGGCAGAATGTTGATGAGATGAATTTATCAAATAATGAAAGGGTAAAATTTGGACTAACAGAAATGACTCTGTCTCCTTTCTCTGCACTCAAGATACCATGAAATTTGGCTATGACAGCTTGTTCTCAGATTCTACAGCGGGTGTCAATCAGAGTAGCAAAAAATTAAGCACCAATGTCATAGTTAAAATGTGGGTGGACAATGAGATCAACATGAGGAAAATGGACATGAAAGTATCCCTTTTCTCTCCAATGAGAAACATCAGATAGAAGTAAGAAAGGAAGGTAGATCGAACAAATACCTTTTCCAGATACTAACAGATTTATTTTAGATTGACGAACAGAATCACAGATTTTAGCTTTTATTCCCTTTTTGGGGTAAAGTGTAGAAATTTTAATGTCAGGGAACTTGAAGTTTCCCTTCTCATCAACCACACATTCATCACCATCTTGAAAGTAATTATGCAACACTTCAAATAAGGCAAAGCTAGCATTCATTGATCTTCTATTGGCCATAATGAGATAGATAAACTTACTGATTTGCGGTTGCGATATTCTCTGCTACTTTGGTCATCTTACTGTTGCCCTTCAACACGGCTCCCCTAGCCTTTCACATGGGTCTTACTGCTGCGACTTCCATAGATACTACTCATGCTACTGGCAAAATGTTCAGAACATATAACTTATAAAGATAGATCAAAGAACATAGATACCATGGCTCTGATACCAATTTAAGTGGAAGGATATATTATTGCATAATTGATAAGAATTACAATGTTTTTATCAGTGTAATAACCAATATGGATTATCATACATAAGACTCTCTACACAATTTCTGGTTGTTCAGATCACACTAAGCGCAGAACAAGAGCATACTCTTGTGATCCTATGACTCAATCTAAGACCCTATCAGACTCTGAATTGAACTCTGAATGCCTCACAATGAGACTGGAGCCTTTATTTATAGCAGATGGACTTCAAAACTAATTAAACTATCCTAGATGTCTAACCATACAAAAGTGACACATAGACACTACTGTTAGAGTGGACAACTGTTAAGTAGTCATGTCCCTAAGCACTAACAATAGTAGGAAAAGACAATTGCTTTGAAAACACCGTAAGCGAGGACGACCCACTTTACACCCAAAAGCAAATATGGGGATCTGGCTTTTTCTGACAGGGTAGCATCTTGTTGTCAAATCATAACGTGGTCGACATCATGGCACAAACAAACCCATGTGCTAGTCTATTCCAAAAATAGTTGGAGGAAGAAGATTTCTAGGAATAGGTTGAAAGGCGGTGTCCATGTCATCATTTCTTCTTCTAAAAGCATAGATTATCTGAGTTATTTCTTCAAGATAAGACAAGTTTAATTCTGTTAGTACTGCTAATAAGGTTGGGAGGAGAGCAGGTTCCATTTCATCAATTACTACTTTTGAAAACCAATTGTGAACCAAAGGATAGTATCCCACCCTAGGTAAGTGATAACAGCTTGATTAACCAGATATTTCATCATTCCTTCTGAAATTGCTCATGAAAAATTTCTGTGAATATAATCAAAAAATTCTATCATATCAGGTGGTAAAACCCTATTGTTATATCCAGTGAAGAAATCAACAAAATCTTCAAACTCAGTCTGGAGAATGGTAATGTTGTTAATGAATCCATACTTAGCACACTTTAACAGATTTTTCTGTCTTTATGTCCCAATTCATGGGAATCAAAGAAGTGATACAAATGTCAAAAGAAAATCCATTCTTGATTGAAAAGGCCAAACTAGCTTCTTCTAACCCAAAGTGTTCCAAAAATGTGACCTAGTCATTAGGTTCAAGAATTCCTTTCTCATAATTTTTTGAAATTTGATTTCTTAATTCTTGAAGCCATTTGTTAAGAAAATAAACTTGGAGAATAGGATCAAGTATTTCAAGAGGTAATTGGGGTACCAACATTATATTACCTTCCTCGTCTGGCAGCTTGTAAACTTCCATCCCATCCTCTCTCAAGAGAGTCTTAGAAGGTTCAATCATCATAAATGTAGGTTCGGCCAAGTTTGACATTTCTCTAGTTAGACTATCTGCTAGTGGATTATTATCTCCATTGATCCATTCTATATCAAAATCATAGCTCATGAAGTCCAGATATCATCTTGCAATTCTTCCATGGGCTAGATCTTTATCCAGTTTCTTTTTCAAAAGAGACCTCATAGGCTGGCTATCTATTCTTACAATGAAGTGTGTAGGTTTCAAGAAGATTTTGAACTTCTAATTTCTTTCTTAATAGCCAAGATCTTCTTTTCATCTATTGTGTACCTGCATTCTGTATCAGTAAATGTTCCTAATCTATAGCCACAGATTGAGCTCCTCACAGAGGAATTTCCTGTAATAACATAGCACCCCAAACTTCATCAGGAGCATCAATATATAGGATTAAAGGATAGTTTTCTTTGGGCATATGAAGTGTAGGCAAACGCTGACATTTTTATTTAATTTTCTTTACGATCTCCGTCAACTCCTCTGTCCAATCTGCTGCTTGAAGGTTCCTCGTCTTTGCTATCATCTTTGAACAATATTTCTCTAATTTCCCCCACGACAGAAGTGAGTTTAGTAAGTTCTTTTTATTGGAGGTAAACTTGGTAAGCAAGGTTTTGCATATCCTCTGTGAGATGATCCAACTTGGAGTATACAACATCACACACATATATATTATGATCAGCTAATTGCCATTCTCTGCCATTATTAAATCTACAGTTGCTCTACTTCAATAAAAATTTTGCATTCTGTGTAGAAAATGGTTTTAAAAAAGAAATCATGCATAGCTTTAGGATATCAATAGAAGACTAAAATCTTCTATGAATGAGCTAAGACCTGAAATTAGAATACCCAAATAAATCTACCTTAGGGAGTTAGTAAACTAGAAATTTCAAAGAGGGCAAAATATGCCCATATTCCTTTTAATAGATAAAGAAAATAATAAATATATTCTTTTTTTGAAAACATATATACCTAGTATGAGACTAAAATACAAAAAGAATTATCCTACCAGAAATCATGTCCAAATAATGTTTTCACTACATTCTTTAAAAATTTGGTTATATCAAATTATACACCTCATCTGATCTATTTTGTTTAAAATGGTTGATACCATAGGCACGTTAAACAATGTTACTTTATTTACTTTTCTTCCCTTAAGATCAAATTTTGTGATGTTATGAAATTTTAGTAAAAATATATATACATATGTTTATTTTGAACTATTTACGAGAGGTATGTTAAACAAGGTTCCCTTATTTTCTTCCCCTTCAAATTATTTCGTAAAATCTTATAAATATAATGATACATGCTTTGTTCCCTAAAAATCGTTATTTTTATAGTTATGTTCTCACCCACATATATGTTATTCACTATTTAATACATAAATAGAGTAGACTCAAGTAAATGATAAGCAAATTGTCTTCTTGTGCATCATACTAGTTTATTTTAGAAAGTTAAAAAAAAAAGAAACATGATTTTGTAATTTCTTATTGTATGTTAGCATGAATAATGACTTCCTTGTAGTATTGAAAAGGCTAAAATTTAAATTTAGTAAGGGTAAATAGTCTTTGATTTTTTTACTAGATGTTCGAGTACAAGATATTTTGGATCTATTCTTTCATTCCTAATGATTATCCACGCTATATTAAGATTTGACTGAGTTTGATCTTCTATCATATTGTATGATTATACTTTCATTTTGAGTCAACTAGAATAAGGTAGGGATTCCCTACACTTCCTTGTTGTAGCACTGCAACGAGTAAAACAATAACTTTATAGGGGATATCTAGAACACCATGTGAAAAAAAGAAGGATGATAGACCATTGGCTATTGTGCCTCAAAGTAAGCAACTTCAAATTTTCCTTAAACTCTCCAATACTTGAACAACTGGGAAGCCATTGATCAATTTGATATATCACACTTATGGGAGTAGGTTCCTGTTAACCATTGGGTAGTCATCGTATGCTCTCACCTCATCGGAAACGGATCTTGGTGATCAGAAAATGCTATTCATTGGTAACATGAAACCTATCTCTAGATTTAACTTGCTTAGTGTTAACCAACAAAACTAGTCCAAACAAGAAACCCTAGTTGCCATATGCTCTCACCTCGCCTCCGTGGATCTTGGTGATCAGAAAGCAAAAAGGGAATCTCGAATGGACTTAGTCACCAGAATACCCAATTTGACTTGTGAAAGCAAACTTAATTCCTTGAGTGGATACTTGATAAAAACTCCTCAACACTAGAGTTAAACGACAAACACCCATTTTAGGTGTTTGCGGTAGTGGGCTAATTATTGTCCCTATTTCACCTGAGTGGGTGGCAACGGAAAAGAACTATCTAGGGTGAGGAATAACCCTAGAAAGGGTTGCATACCCACTCACTGTTGCATCAAACATAGTGCAAGATAGAACTACATATTCACAATACCAATGTCAGTCGCATCTAGAGGGTACCTTGATCTTGTGGAAATAGGGTATGTAGGCAGTTTGGAAGGCAAAGGATGCCCCAGTACTTAGGTACCCTGGATATAGGGTGTTCTTTTGTAATCAACTTCGTAATCCCAAAATCTTAACATAAGAAGATTAAACTAGATAAAATAAAGAAGTCTCAAGTGCTCAGAAGAATCCCCGGGAGGATTGATCTTGTACTTGGTCGATTGCTAAAATCTGAAGGAGGGTACAAGGTCCTTAGAATAATTTTATTAAATGAACTTATGAAAATTCCTTGGTGCAATATATGGGCCTATTGCATAATTTCCTATAAGTGACTTAGGATCTGAATTGATCCCGATGAGTCTAAGTCTCTGGCCAAAGCAAAATAATGTTTGCTGTCCTTGCTAGCCCATATGGCTATTGTGTTTACCTATCCCATATCGGATAGAGTTTTGGTTCGTTTGACAAGTATAGGCCCATTTGGCCATTATTTAGCTTACCCCATATTGGGTAGAGGTTGGGTCCGTAAGACCTTGTTCCGTATGAACTAGTATGCCCAAATGATAGAAGAGCCCGTATTGGCTTTATCTCAGTATGTCCCATTTTGGACACCTTAGCCCGAATTGGTTACTTGATATTTCATGAGTACTCAGACTAAACTAAAAGTTTAGAAAACAATGCTAAGATTTATACACTTAGTTATAAAATGAACGAGAACCTCTGTTTAGAACCAAACCCTAGATCACACCTAAGAAAGATAAATACAAAAAAAAATCCCCTAAGGTCCCTGAACTGAGTCCTTACATGTGGTATCAAAGCCAAGGCTCAAACACTCAGCCTAGAGGTCTACTAACTTAAAAATAATAAGAATTGATATATAAGATGTTAGAATATGATGCTATATATTTATTTCCCCTTGTGATCTAATGATTGTCTAGTTATTGATAGACATGAAGAAAGCTCAACAAAGCAAAGGAAAAGGCAAAGCCACTGAACAACCCTCCTCGGAGGATTCAATACAAATATCTGACACTGAGACCCTCGCGTCAGTCATCAGTCGGCTAAAGCTGAGAAAAGAAAAGAAGAAGAAGATAAAAGAGGAAATAACTGCAATTCCTAAAAATCCTAAACCTTCCGTAGTTCGAGATGTACCTTTTGGGTGTGGGCACAATGCCCCACCCCTTAGCTTAGAAACAATTGCCGAATATTCAAGAGTACACACCATGTTGACATGCCCCAGTTCGGATTCTAAGGAGGAATAAGAGGAAGAAGTATAAATCTAGGATTCTTGTAGAAAGGAAATATTGTACATAAACTTTTGTAAATACAAGTCAAACAAGGACTTGTACATGTAACCATTGTGTATAAATAAAGATGTATCTATACTTGAATTATTGATAGAATTATTTGCTTTCACTTTGTATGTTGTATACAAAATGTTGTATTAAATGGTAACTTTTTTCCTTGTTTTTAGAATCAAAATGGTTAGAACCTAAAATCTTCGAGGAAGTAAGCCAGCCAATGAAAAACTAACCCAAAAACCACCTAAGAACCCTAATGTAGGTATAGATGCAATCATTGGACTATTGACAGAGCAAAGAGACAAATTGGAAAACCTTGAACAAACCGTACAAGATTTGAAGGCTAGGTAGGGTACAATAGAAAATATTTTGGAACCCCAAGATGAACACCAGAATGAGGAAGTTCCCATAGCTTGACCAACTAATGAACCAATGATTTCTAGGTCTCGACAAGAGACTATCGCCCTAGACATATCACGAGATCTTAAAAAGATAGCTCCTCCTAAATTTGATGGTAAACAGGTAGATGCTACAGAATGATGGCTCACAGAGATGGAAAAATACTTTGAGTTAAGAAACTATTCAAAGAATATCAAGGCATTCTGGGGAGCTTACCAACTGGTGGGAGAGGCTGCCAGCTGGTGGATAAACATAAAAGAACAATATGGCTATTCAAAGGAAAATCTAACTTAGAAGCAGTTTGTGAGCCACTTTCGTGAGAGATGGATTGCACAACTATTTTATGACGAAAAGATGATAGAGTTTCTAAATCTAAGACAAGGGTATCTCACAATTCAACAGTATTGAGATAGATTTGTGAAGTTGTTGAAATATGTTCCTGTCTATCAAAGGGGTGAAAGGTCTCAGACAAGAAAGTTTATTTTGGGGTTGAATACTGATATCGGGGCAAAAATGGATATGTTTACCCCTGAAAGCATGAACCAAGTCTTAGAGAAGGCCCTTAAATAGGAAAAGAAACTATAGGCATTGTTGGTGGCAAAACAAAACTTTCAAGACAAGAAATTTGCCTTTAAAAGGAAAACGAACAATAGGGACAATAGAGGAGCTCAACAAAACAAGAGGAGAGATTGGGACAAGACAGAATCTGTTGGTAATCAGAATCAAAGGAACAATTACAATGGTAATGCCAAAAGAAATGATTGGGATGCACTACCTCGGAAGTCAAATGGACCCCCTGGTGGATGTTTCATGTGTGGAGTCAATCACTATGCAAGGGATTGTTCAAAGAGGTACAGATCCAATTAGCCATAGCAACCCCAACAACACCAAACCCATGCTGTCATAAGGAATTGGCAGACTCGTCACCAAAATGTGCCTATGGAGACAGTAGGTACATTTTTTGGTAAATCCATTTCTATTTTGATAGATATTGGTTCTTCTGAGAATTTTATTTCCCCAGAGTTGGTAGCCAAGATGTCTTTGCAAACCAAGGATATGGAATCATCATAGATGGTTCAGTATGGTGACAAGGCTACAAGAAGAGTAAACAAGTATATAAGAAGAGCCCTCATTAAGTTTCCTGAAATGGAAACTAAAGTTGACATATATGTTGCACCCTTGGGAGCCTATGACATCATAATTGGGATAAATTGATTAACAAATCATAAGGCTAACATAGATTGCTATAACAAGGCAATGGAGTGTGTAGATGATAAGGGCTGTAAAGTTAGAATCCAAGGGATTTACAAACCTATATCAGTGGAGACCATTTCTGCAATGCAACTAAAGAAGGCAAGGTGAAAACAAGGAAATCAAATATTCTTAGTATCCTTGGATGAGAAGGAAGAAGAGAAAGAAGCCCCTACATTTGAGAATAGCCCATTTCTTTGGGACTACCAAGTTGTGTTTCCTGAAGATCTACCAAGTTTACCTCCTAAAAGAGAATTCAATTTTTCAATCAACATACTTCCTAGAACTGCACATATATCCAAAGCCCCATATAGGATGAATACCACAGAACTCCAGGAGTTGAAAAAATAGTTGCAAGAATTGTTGGAGAAGGGGTTGATAAGGCCTAGTGTATCACCTTGGGGAGCACTAGTCATATTTGTCAAGAAGAAGGATGAGACACTAAGGTTGTGTATTGACTACAGAATGTTGAATAAAGCCATCGCGAGAAACAAATATCCCTTACCTCACATTGATAACCTATTTGACCAAATGAAGGTAGCCTCAGTGTTCTCCAAATTGACCTTCACTCTAGGTATCATTAGTTGAGGATAAATGAAGAGGATATTCTAAAAACAACTTTCAGAACTAGGTATGGCTGAATTTACTATAGTTCCATTCGAGTTGACAAATGGTCCAGCTACCTTTATGAATCTAATGAACAGTGTATTCCATGATTTTTTGGATAAGTTTGTAATTATGTTTCTAGATGATATCCTAATCTATTCCAAGGATGAAGAGAAACACTTAACCCATTTGTAGGTAGTTCTACAAAGGCTATGTAAGCACAAGTTGTTTGGGAAACTATCCAAATGTTCCTTCTTTGAAAGTAAGGTCCACTATTTAGGGCATATCATTTTAGCTGAGGGTATAGCAATAGATCCCGATAAAATAAAAGCCATCACCAAATGGCCTATACCTAAAAATGTGACCGAAGTAAGAAGTTTTATTGGGTTGATAAGATACTATAGGAGGTTTGTGAAGGATTTTTCAAGGATAGCGAACCTGATTACATCTTTGCAAAAGAAAAACAAAAGGTTCATTTGGACTTAGCAATGTGATAAGGCATTTTAGGTACTGAAGGAAAGGCTAACATCCTCCCCAATTATGAAAGTGACTGACCCTAATGTTCACTTCACAGTGGTAACTGATGCATCCATAGAAGGGTTAAGAGGATTTCTTTTCTAAGAGGAAGGAGTAGTGGCTTATGAATCACAAAAACTAAAAATCCATGAAGCCAATTACACTCCTCATGACCTTGAACTTGCAGCCATAGTCCATGCTTTGAAAAAATGGAGATGTTTCTTGTTGGGAAAACCTTTTGAGCTTAAAATAGACCATCAAGGGCTAAAATACATCTTTACTCAACCTCATTTGAAAGCAAGGCAATGAAGGTGGCTAGAATTCCTAAGTGAGTACGATTTTGAGATTGAATATATCAAGGGTAAGGAAAATAGGAAGGCTGATGCTCTTAGCAAGAGAAGGCATATAATGGCCATATCAAAGTTGCATATAGACCTAAAACAACAAGTACTCTCTGGGTAGAAACATCATCCATGGTATACTCAAGTTAATGCATCTCTTGCTAATACCTCTATGGAACCTAAGTACTTGGGTTATGCTTTTGATTCTGATGGACTAATGAGGTACCAAGGAAGGATATACATCCATGACCATGAGGAACTAAGGAGTATGATCTTGACAGAGGCGCATAATGCTCCATATTTAGGACATCTGGGGGTGAACAAGATGTATGTAGATCTCAATAAGTTGTATTTTTGGTCAAGAATGAAGAAGGATGTAGTGGATACAGTCGCCCTGCCCGATGTCTAGAGTGTCAAAGGATTAAGGCAAAGCATGTGCACCCGACATGACTTCTTTATCCACATGATGTACGATGCTATAAATGGCAAGTCATAGGTATGGATTTTTTTCAAGGGCTACCAATGACATCTCATAGACATAATTGTATTTTGGTAGTAGTAGATAAACTCACTAGGGTGGCACACTTTATACTGAGGAACCTGACAGACGATGCACCTACAGTAGCAAAAAGGTTCATAATTTTTTTTAGGTTACATGGAATCCCAGAGAAAATCATCTCTGATAGAGATGCAAAGTTCACTTCTAGATTCTGGACCACATTGAAAACTAGCTTAGGCACACAATTTAACTTCAACACATCTTATCATCCTAAGACGGATGGTCAGACATAAAGAACCAACCAAATTTTGGAAGACCTCCTTCATATGTATTGCATGGATTAATAGACCAAATGGGAGGAATATTTTCTATTAGTTGAGTTTGCCTATAACAACTCATTTCAATTAGCTATAGGTATGGCACCCTTAGAAGATCTGTATAGGAGACCATGCTGAACACCTTTGAGTTGGGATAGACTAGAGGATAGGACTCTAATTGGCCCTGAAATGTTGAAAGATATGGATAACTAGGGGCAACTTATCCGACAAAGATTAAAGGAGGCGTCAGATTGCCAAAAAAGTTATGCAGATAAGAATAGGACACCCAAGAGATTCCAAGTTGGTGAGAAGGTGTTTCTCAGAGTTTGACCTCATAAAAGTTTCATCTCCTTTGGAAGATTCGAAACTAGCTCCTCGTTTTGTTGGACCTTTTGAAGTACTTGAGGAAATCAATCCTATAGCATACGACTTGGCCTTGCCTCCAGCACTGAGCTAAATTCATGATGTCTTCCATGTGTCCTTGCTTAAAAGGTATATACCTAATCCTAAACATATTCTAAATTGGAATGCCCTGCAGGTAGAAGAACCCGGTACAATAACAATAGAGCCATGCAAAATCATAGAGAGGTGCCAGTTCCAACTCTGCAACATGATAGTGGACCAATCTAAGGTCCAGTGGGATCAGTCCTCACCTAAAAATGCTACATGGGAGGACACAATGGAAATACAACAGCTTTACCCACATTTATTTGAAAACTCTAGTTAAACTATGAACTCATCAAACTTTAAATTTTTGCTTAAAATCAATTGTTTTGAATGACACTTTTTGATCTTTCTATCTAGGTTAAACTACTCAATCTATGTTGCACATGATGGATTTCAATGAATATTTGATGTAGTACTAATGAAGGCTAGATTTAGTTATGATGTAGGAAATGTATATTTCATATGGCTATATTTTGATTCTATTTTCTATCTCTAAGCATGCACCAGGACGATGCATAAAATTAGGGAAGAAGTATGTCATGATTGTCATTAATCAGAACTTAATATTTTTGTGATGTTCTATTTGATTTATCATTTCTTCTCACATGTTAGAGTACTGTCTTTAGGATTACTCGTTATAAAATTGGAAATTGTTAATTTCAAAACCCCACCTAGAGAATGATCTATGATAAGAAGATTTGTGGGTAAATAGAAAAATGAAAATATAAATGTTATCACTGGATTATTTTTTACTCAATATACTACATGTGTAATTCTCAAAAATTTTGTGTAAAAGTTCATTATTGGTCACTTGCGAAATTTCATAATTGATAAAATTATCCTTAGCTCAAATAAGAATATAATATATAAATATGTATACATATAAATTATTATATAATATTATATATAAGTGTATATATATTATATTATATAAATTTAAATTATCAATTAATCATTCTTCTCATTCAACCCTAAACCATATTAAATTTTGTAGATTTCACTTAATTCCATTTCAAAAAAAAAACTGAAGAAATAAATCCAAGAGTATCAGATTTTCTTTGAAATTATCAATTGGTAGAGCCATGGCAATAAAGAAGATGGACTCATGTTTGGAGGATGAGATGTGCATCAAGAAGGAATTTTAATAAGTTTTTTCAGGGAATGAAAGATTAGATTTTTTTTCCTCACTCATCCTCCATCGCCTAGGAAAAAAATATAAAACTATATATGTATTTTTCATCTCCTCTAGGGGGAAGCAGAAAGAAAGAAAGAATTGCAGAAAGTGAGATAAAGAAGGCTTTGGTAGAATGACTAGTGTGCATAACTTGGAGCTTGTAGCTTAATTTTTCTTGCCTACCTTCCCCATTGCACCAGGTATTCGTTTATTTTGTTGGTAAATTGAAAATTGGATGCATATTCCTATAGGAATGATGGTCAGTAAAGTTTTCTCTCAATTTTTTTTTAATTTTATGCATAAGCTGGCCTATCTCTGCATAATGGCCTTGTTCCTTTCAATAAAAATATTTTTGTAGAAGACCTTTGACTTTGGCAATTACGTGAGAACTTTTGTTACTGAAGGAAAACAGTTAAAGTTTCTGAGGAAGTGTTTTAGATAAAAATCAATAATAAATAAATTTAATGAAGTTTCTGAGGAAAGTGTTTTAGACAAAAATTAATAACAAATAAATTTAATTGTTTGGGCTCTCTGAGCCTAAGCATATGCTGGACGTTGCCAGCCATAGAGGCACCTCTATGGTTGTTGTACTAGCAGAAGAGAAGGGGGGTTCCTTTCCTTCCCTCTCCACTAATAAAAACATACACAAAAAAGGCTTACCATATATATATATATATATATATATATATATATATATATATATATATATATATATATATATATATATATATATATATATATATATATCTGCTCTGTATAACCTACGATCAGCTAATTGCCTCTCTCTACCATTATTAAATCTATAGTTGTTCTCCTTCAATAAAATTTTGCATTCTGTGCAGAAAAAGACTTTAAAAAAAAAATCATGCATGGCTGTAGGATATCAATAGAAGACTAAAACCTTCTATGAATAAGCTGAGACCTCAAATTAGAATGCCCAAATAAATATGCCTTAGGGAGATAGTGAACTAGAAGTTTCAAAGAGGACAAAATATGCCAATATTCCTTTTAATAGATAAAGAAAATAATAAATATATTCTTTTTTTGAAAACATATATACCTAGTATGAGACTGAAATACAAAAAGAATTATCCTACTAGAAATCATGTCCGAACAATGTTTTCACTACATTCTTTTCTCTCAAGTAATTTGTAATACTTTAAAAATTTGGTTATATCAAATTATACACATCATCTGATCTGTTTTGTTTAAAATGGTTGATACAAGAGGCACATTAAACAATATTACTTTATTTACTTTTCTTCCTTAAGATCAAATTTTGTGATGTTATGAAATTTTAGTAAAAATATATATACATATGTTTATTTTGAATTATTTTATGAGAGGTATGTTAAACAAGGTTCCCTTATTTTCTTCCCCTTCAAACTATTTTGTAAAATCTTATAAATATAATCATACATGCTTTGTTCACTAAAAATCGTTATTTTTATAGTTATATTCCGACCCACATATATGATATTCACTATTTAAGACGTAAATATAGTAGACTCGAGTAAATGATAAGCAAATTGTCTTCTTATGCACCATAATAGTTTATTTTAGAAAGTTCAAAAAAAAAGAGAAACATGATCTTGTAATTTCTTATTGTATGTTAGCATGAATAATGACTTCCTTGTAGTATTGAAAAGGCTAAAATTTAAATTGAATAAGGGTAAATAATCTTTGATTTTTTTACTAGATGTTCAAGTACGAGATATTTTAGATCTATTCTTTCATTCCTAATGGTTATCCACTCTATATTAAAATTTGGTTGAGTTTGATCTTCTATCAAATTGTATGATTATACTTCCATTTTGAGTCAACTAGAATAAGGTAGGGATTCCCTACACTTCCTTGATGTAACACTGTAACGAGTAAAACAATAACTTTATAGGGAATATCTAGAACACCATGTGCAAAAAAAAAAGAAGGATGATAGACCATTGGCTATTGTTCCTCAAAGTAAGCAACTTCAAACTATTAAGGGAAAATTGGATCTAAATGAATAATCAATAATATCAAATATCAAGATACCCAAAACTCAATGAAATGGTGAATAAAAGAGATTCAATTAAACAATGAACAATACAAAGCAAACGTCCTTTAATTCGTAGCTTCCATTGATCGCCTATCACAAATGATCTTGTCTATGAATATGGCCCTTAGAAGGTGCACTTCCTTGCTATGATTCTAAGATGTCAATTGGGTACGGCTATGATGATTCCGCCATGAAGATGAGCTTCACAACAATGATAGTAGTGTGTAGTAACGAGTGTGATCACAAGCAATGAAGGAATTGGTGCCAAAGACGCACTGTAATTCTTACAGAGTAACGATACTTAAAGCTTGGATGAATGAAATGGAAGAATAAGGTTGTACTTATAGACTTGGGAAAGAGAAGATCAACAGTATAGAAAAAATAAGAAGATCAACGATATAGAATGGTTGAGGAACGTGCAACGAATAAGAAGAAGACATGTGTCTTGCTTTCTTTCGCATGAGAGGATTTGGTAAGAATAGAAGAATGAGTTAAAGAAATTAAATGAATATAATAATCAATTAAGTGATTTAAAACAAGAAGAAGGGATTTGCATGAGAATGAGAAGATATTTTGTTTTATTAAATATTAGGAATATTTAATTGCATGTGCATATTTGATTGAATTATATTTAGAGATAACTCAATTTAGAAGAAAAATACAACTTAAATAAGTATTTGATTTATTTAAATTTAGAGCAGATATTATTGGAAGAAACAATTAAATAATTGGTATTATTTAATTTAGAAGATAAGAAAGCAAATTAAATAAATAAATTTATTTAATTGTTTGTGCATGATTTGGAAGAATAAATAAAATATTTGATTGTATTTTATTTTTGGAGATTGAAAGGATTTAAATAAATTTGATTTGATTTATTTAAATTTGGAAGAATGAATTTGATTTAATTAAATAATTGAGAATTATTTAATTACTTGGAAGAATTTTTTTTTAAAAGATAATGCGCCTAGTAAACTTTTTAATGTGACCGGCGACACTGGTGCAACACGCCCTCCGGCTCCACGTGAATGCTTTTGCCCGGAGCAATGAACTGGTGAGGCCACAACTGGGGGACCTCATCCCCTAGGAAGAACACTTCAAACTCGCGAGCTCATTGGCCTAGCGAAGGCGTAAAGCCTTGCGAGCTCGTTGGCCCAGCGGGGGTTTGAACTCTGGTGGCCGCCACTACAACCGAGCGACTTAACCACCGAACCATTCCATCATCGGCAATTGCTTGGAAGAATTTAATTAAATAAAGGATTTTATTTAATTTTGACTTTAGAAGAGGTAATTAAATATTTTGATATTTAATTAATTTAGAGGAATGTGAATCAAATAAATAAATTTATTTATTTATTTATTGATAGAAGAATTAGAATGAAATAAATATTAAGAATATTTATTTAGACTGAATCATGTCATTTTTAGGCGTATACATTTTGCCCCTCTTTGATGCAATGCAGTTTACGGCGTTGCTTCAAAGAATAAATGGTCTGATAATGATACATGCCCCAGTTTGTCCCCGGTATAGGTTACGACGATAGGATGCCCCCTCAGGAGATTGGATGAGAAGAAGGTAGAAGGCGTGAGACGGACAATCTCATGAAGACGAAGGGAAACTAGGTTAGGTTTGAAGAAAATAGGATGCGTTTTAGAGAAACGAGAAGAAAACTGGAAGAAACAGGTGCGGGAAGTAGTTGTAGTCACCATATAGCCAGATTAGGGTTTGCATGCTATATATAGGAGTTGGGTCCACAAAACAATTCATTTGCACACTTGTCTTTGTTTGATTTGCTTCTAAGAGCTTAAGAGAGCATAGAGCATAGAGCAGTCAGCATGAGGATGGACATTCCATGCGAGGAGCATTGATTCGAGCGCGTCCGTCAATTTGACTGGCCAGCAAAGGCAGGACCCCCGGTATGTATCTCAAAAAATTTCCCCTAGGGTTGAGTTTGATAGTAATAAATGCTAGGAGAAAAACTAGGTAGACAAATGCGCTGGAACACATTGTGGCGCATATGCCACGCGAAACTGGGCATACATAGTTCTGTAGCGCATGTAGGATATAAATCGGTGCATATACTCAAGCAGCGCATGCATGAGTTTAGGTAGCACATGCATAATTCTGCAGTGCATTTACAATATGTAGCGACGCTTTCGTCTAGACAACGCATTTACGGTATTAGACAGCGCATGCATGGATTCTTGTGGCGCACTTGTCAGAAGTGGCGCATTTCTAAAGAAATAGCGCATTTGCTAGGAAATGGTGCATGTACCACCTGTTATGGTGCATATGATATAGATAGGAAGTTTACTTAACAAAATTGATTCGATTGGCGTCCTGTTTGATGCGTCAATCGATAAGCTATCTCCGAGATTGTAGAAATCTAGTCAAGAGATGTAGTGTGCTATTTTGATCAATTTGAAATGCTAAGTTAGTTGATATGTTTCTATAGATATGTTGAGAATGGTACTTGCAGCTTTAGGTTGATGCCTTGCTTTGCGTGCTTGCAGGAGGATATACGAGATACACTTCAGTTGAGGGAGCAGTTCCCATGCCTATGTTGCAGAGATACATGTTGACTGAGATGGACCGAGAGGTGCTCGGCGCGATGGGACTTGACTATGTTTGCTTCATGCCTGAGGTTTGAGCGAACCGCGGGTTGCTGACTGCTGCAGTGGAGAGGTTCCACAGTGAGGACAGGACCTTCCACTTCCCTACTGGCGAGATGACGGTTACGTTAGAGGACGTGTCCAGGATTCTCCATTTGCCTATTCAAGGTGAGCTTGTGGAGTATGATCCACAGAGGGACGTAGGACTTGCTGAGTGCAGGTGAGTGTTTAATGACCTCGAGCTGGTCGGACAGGTCATCTCTTGGTAGGATATTCATGACTATTACGACTACTTTCCAGGTATTGTAGTAGGACTGATCGAAGGTGTTGTATGCCCCAATAGGAGATCACACGGGTTCCCCATTGGATGGGGTCAGATCATGGAGAGGATGGTGACAGAGGGCACCCAGTACACTTGGGGTGTCTGTGTACTAGCGCACCTATACCATGACATGCATCAGGTGGTATATCACAGGGGTGCGAGCCTATCTACAAGCGTGTCTTTGCTACAGTTTTGGCTATGGGAGCACATAGCGATCACTAGACCGATATGTGTGTTTGACAGGCAGAGAGGAGAGCCATACAGCTATGGCTACGCAGGAGTGATTTCCCAGCATAGGCTGGGGAAGCTTGAGTACTGGCAGCATGCTTTGGATGGAGTAGATGTGGTCGACTAGCGGCCATACCTAGACTATGAGCCTTGGGAGGATGAGGCAGATGAGCTACCCTACTGCTACCAGACGCGGTGGCTGATAGGACAGACACAGTTTATCTTGGAGAGGTAGATTGTCAGCCAAGTACAGAGGCAGTTTAGGAGGAGGCAAGGCATGCCACAGGGGCAGGCCCGATTTGTGAGGACTCACACTAAGAGGTACAGATGGGGGTCGATGGTGTCCTACGAGGAGGCACTGGCAGAGTTTTGGCAGATGCCTTACATCGCCTAGGATATGAGGAGGGGGATTGCAGACGCTGGGATGACCCAGGGTTTTGAGGATTGGTTCACTGCCCACCCATTTTTGAGATATTCAGGGCCTGGGGAGTTGGTGCCTCGGAGAGATGAGGCAGATTCAGACGATGAGGGCCAGGTTGGCCGGAGGGGGAGGAGGAGGAGGAGAGGTGGATGGGGAGGTGGCAGAGATGGTGGAGATGATGGAGGAGGCAGATGTGGTGGAGATGATGGAGGCAGGCCTAGACAGAGATGGAGAGCTAGGGAGGGACCTTCCCACGCTCAGTAGACAGTGCCACCACAGGTCGCATAGCAAGCATCGCAGGTATAGATGCCGCCACCTCAATAGGTGGCAGAGTAGCAGGGACCCCAGCCACAGGGGCAGGGACAGGCACAGGCAACCCAAGGTCTAGCATAGTCAGACATCTAGGAGAGGGCCATAGCCACTCTGAACACAGCTAGTGCAGGTGCAAGGTGAGCTTGCCAGAGCGCATGCTTAGGCATAGTATTATCGGGGTTTATACCATGGTGTCATGCCAGTTATTCAGAGGGCCTCGAGCTACAGGAACCAGTCTATGGCTCCCCAGAGAGCAGGTGGATCGAGGTTAGGAGCCTTCATGATGGGCCCACAATAGTCTGGGGCCAATGGAGGAGGAGGAGGAGACACTGCTGGTAGCAGTGGTCCACAACAATAGGGATAACAGAGACTTGCAGACTTTGGATCCTATGTACCTTTTTTGATGGCTCAGATAGCTGGATATACTTATGTACCACTTTTTTGTATTTTGAGACATGTATCACCATCCGTGGGATGTATTTGTTTGTATATTACATTGGCTCAGAGATGGACCACTTGATTTTGTACATTTGGACATACTTATGATATTTATATGATGATGCAGCTATTTTGATTCTCTCTATATGTATGAGTTATGATGTATTTCTATTGTATGATGTGATGCATATGTTTATCTAATGCAGACTTAGATGTTTACTTGATGCTATGCGATGCTATCTAATGCAGATTTTCATATGATGCTATGTGATGCTATATGACCTAATGCAGACTTAGATGTTTTACTTGATATGTCTCTAATGTGCGTGAATGCAAATGATATCTATATGATTATGCAATTTGTGTGATGCACTTATTTATGTTTTTTTATTATTTTCTGTTTGACACTATGTGATGATTGTATATGGATGACCTGATGCAATTACTATGTATGCAACTGATTTAATCATGTAAATGACTATCTCATGTGATATGATATGCACCTATATGCTATGTTTTTGTGATGTCCAAATGTACTCTATCGACACAAAGATGACAGGATGATAGATAGAAGATTGATTGAAAGAATGACTCGATAGAAAGATTCACAAGATTTGACTTTGTATTGTTACTCTGCATTGTTTGGATCTTTTATTGCATGGGATTATGGATGTATGGATGTATAATGGATGCTTTGATTTTGACATCTTAATGGTGCAAGTATTTTGAAGTGCTTATTTCATCATTGGGCAATTTTTTTTTTTGGGTACTTTTTTCGAATGTTGTAAGTTAATACAAGCATCTAGGTATAATTGAACCGAGATGACCTGAGCATTGCTTACATGGATTTTGATTTAGCAAGTTAATACAAGCATCAAGGTATAATTAAACCGAGATGACCTGAGTACTTTTTGCGTATCAACAGTCAAGGATTGCCCCCATTCATGTTAGACCTTTGATGTCATCGATGATCTTTTGCCGATCATGTCTTTAGAGAAGGTTTCACATTACTAAAGTTTAATCCACAAATAGTAAACAAAGAAAATAATCATGCCCCCATCATAGCATCTCTAGCTTTTTGGCAGCCTCGAGTAGCATAGGAAGGCATGATAGAAAAAATCAAGACTCTGCATTTTATCCATGTTTCCAATCCACAAAACATTTTTGCATTTAGATGTGTTTGTTTCTTGCCATAATTTGGGTAAAATCATTTAGAAGGCCTTAGAAGTTTGTTTGCTTTGCTTTGGATAGGTTAATGTCTTGCGTCAAATTTTTTGCTTGAAAAGTGGGTTTTTGCTTGCGCTTGCTTGCCTTTGAGAGAGGTTCCACAATCTTTATTGGTGAGATGGACCCTGAGCGACTGACCTAGTGCCTCGAGGGCTCATTGCTAAATGGCCTTGCCTACGTGACAACACAGAGGCAATGTAGTTTGAAGTAAACCCTAATAGACCTAAGACCTAGGTGGTAGGAAGTGGTGTGGACCCAGGTAGATAGGAGGACTAGACATGGGATGGATGGGACAATGGAGCCTTGGGGGCACATTTGAGAAATGGCCTTGCCTACGTGACAATGCAGAGGGAATGTAGTTCACGGAATTGGACCATGGACACCAACGAGAGATACTATGCTAGGCATACACTGTGGATAGGATATGGGATAAAACCTTGGTTGACAAGGCAACAAAGAGATAGAGTATCAAGCCATGATAGGTTATCATTAGGTTTTTTATTATGGGACAGATATGGATTGGGACGTGAGGAAGAATGGACACAAGGTGATTGGTTTCCCAAAGATGGAGGAAGCGGTTTAACACAAGTAATGCCTATTTACCTGGTTTTCACCACTTGCTTTTATTTGCACGAAAGCTAGAAAGTAAACATGACGCTTGTTTGCCAGGTTTTCATCATGATACCTATCCAAGGTGCCTGTTTGCCAGGTTTTCACCAAAGGACAATTTTTTTTGTACTTTTCTAATTTTTTGATTTTTTTGTATTTTTGTATTTTTTTGATTTTTTTGTATTTTATGCCCCCCTTACATTGGGGTTCTCCTAGGTATAGAACTGGCGAAGATGAATGCTATTGATTGGGTCATCTAACAGCTCACCCTCTAATGTTGCTAACTGATATGCCCCTGATCCATAAGCAACTACGATCACATAAGGCCCAAGCCAGTTAGGTTAGAACTTGCCTTTCTTTTCCGTACCCTATTGATTGCGGGGATTCTCCTTAAGTACTAGATCTCCAACTTTAAAGACTCTTGGGCAAACTCTGTGGTTATAGCTTCGTGACATCATTTGTTGATAAGCTTTGAGATGGTCAAAGGCTTTATGTCTCCTTTCCTCTAGCAACTCTAGTCCTTGTAATCTGGAGACTCTGTACTCTTCATCTGATATGAGACCTTTTAACGACACCCTGAGAGATGGTAATTCAACTTCAATGGGGAGGATAGCTTCTGAGCCATAGACAAGAGCGTAAGGGGTAGCACCTGTGGGAGTGCGTATACTGGTTTTGTAGGCCCATAGAGTGGGATTGAGTTGGATGTGCGAATCATGGCCAGCATCGTTGACTGTCTTCTTGAGGAGTTTCAAGATGGTCTTGTTGGATGCTTCAGCTTGACCACTGCCTTAGGGGTAATAGGGTGTGGAGAAATGGTGTTGGATTTTGAATTGGTCATAGAGTTCTTGGACATCCTGGTTTTTGAAGGGTCTTCCGTTATCCGTGATAATGGATGAGGGTATTCCGTATCTGCAGATGAGGTAATTCAGGATGAATGAGGAGATTTGTTTACCTGTGACGGTGGTGAGGGGAACGACTTCAATCCACTTGGTAAAGTACTCAGTGGTGGTTATGATGAATTTTTGGCCGTTGGATGAGGATGGATGGATCTTTCCCACAAGGTCAAGTCCCCATTGGCAAAAGGGCCAAGGTGTCGTTAAAGGTCTCAACTCTTGAGCTGGTGCATGTATCAGGTTCCCATGTATTTGGCACTGCTTGCACTTCTTTACAAACTGGTATAAATTTGTTTCCATGTTCAGCCAATAATAACCCAAACGCATGAGTTTCTTAGCTAAGGACCGCTAGAGTGTGTTCCGCAGATCCCTTCGTGTACATCTTGTAAGGCGGTTTGGGATTCTTTTCGTTCTAAACAATAGATTAAAGTACCATCTAGACCACGTCGGTATAGGGTGTCAGCAATAATGGTATAGCGAGAGGTTTGGCGTATAAAGGTTCGTCGTTGGTTTGAAGATAAGTCAGGTGGGAGGGTGTTGTCCTTGAGGTAGGTGTAAACTCTACTGTACCAAGGTGAATCAGATCCAACTAATAGGCATATGGAATGGGTCTCAGGAAGATCATAAGCTGGTTGTTGAATAGTTTCCACTAAGAACTCGTACCATGACTCATTCTCTAGTATCTCGAGAAGAGAGGCAATGGTCGCCATGGCATCTACTGCTTTGTTCTCAATGTGAGGTATCTACTCAAAAGATATAATCACAAAGTATTCCTTAAAGTCATCTACCATCCTTTTGTATGGGACAAGCTTCTCATCTTTGGTTTGGTAATCGTCATTGACCTGATTGATCACTAGTTGAGAATCACCATAGACATGCAGCGCTTTGATTTTCCACTCTATTGCCATTTTGAGACCAATGACTAAGGCTTCATATTCTACTATGTTGTTTGTGCATGGAAATAATAGGCAGTAAGACTTCAGTATGGTGTCGCCATGAGGAGTTACAAACAAGATTCCTACCCCCAATCCATGGTTTGTGTAGGACCCATCAAAGTAAAGTTTCCAGGAATGTGTTGATATATTGAATAAGGATTCATCCAGAAACTCAAATTGCATTGGTGTGGTGTCCTGTAGTGGTGCATCTGCTAACTGATCAGCAATGATTTATCCTTTGATAGCCTTTCTATCTACATATTCAATGTCGTATTCACTTAGGAGCATCACCCATTTGGCTAGGCGACCTATTAGAGTTGCTTTGCTTAGTAGGTATTTTAGTGGATCTATTTTTGCAATAAGTTTGACTGGATGTGCAAGCATATAATGTTAGAGTTTTTGGGAAGCAAAAACTACCACAAGACATGATCTTTCTATTTGAGAGTATTGCAACTCATAGCCCACCAATGTGCGACTGATATAGTAGACATCTCTTTCTTTATTTTCATAATCTTGTTGCACTAGAAGAGCCCCAAGAGCTGTAGGTGTAGCAGATATGTAGAGTATCAATGGTTTCCCTTGGATAGGAGGCATGAGAATAGGTGGATTCATAAGATACTCTTTCAATTTGTTGAATGCCTCTTCACATTTCTCATCCCATCTGAATGGAATGTTCTTGTGTATGAGATGACTGAATGGTTGACACTTGTCTGCCAGTTGTGATATGAATCTATGGATTGCTTGTAGCTTGCCTTGTAGGGATCTTAGTTGAGTAAGAGTCTTGGGTGGTGGCATGTCCATAATGGCCTTGACTTTGGCGGGGTCCACCTCTATTCCATTTGTTGAAACAATAAAACTGGGAGCTTGCCTGAGGTGACTCCAAACACACATTTCTTTGGGTTCAACCTTACTTTGAATTGCTCTAATCTCTAAAAGGCTTTCTCTAACACATCCAGGTGTGATTCTCTTGTAAGTGATTTTGCTAGGATATCATCTACATAATCTTCCATTGTGACATGCATCATATCATGAAATATGGTGGTCATAGCACGTTGATATGTGGCTCCTGCGTTCTTTAGCCCAAATGGCATGACATTCCAACAAAAAGTGCCCCGGAAAAGTAAAAGTTGTCTTATGCTAGTCCTCTGGTGCTATCCTGATCTAATTATATCCTGAGAAGCCATTCATGAGAGATAACATGGTATGCCCTGCTATTAAGTCAACTATGATATCTATATTTGGCAATGGAAAATCATCCTTACGACAAGCTTTGTTTAGATCTCTAAAGTCATTGCATAGTCTGACTCAGCCATCAGGTTTGGACACTGGTACTATGTTGGAGACCCATTCCGGATAGTCTATAGCTCTGATGAACCCTACATCCAGTAGTTTCTTGAGTTGTTCTTTTACAAGCAGTGCTATGTGTGGATGCATCTTTCTAAGCTTTTGTTTCACTGGTTTCACTCCTGGATCTAATGGAAGATGGTGTAGAATCAAATCTGGATCTAACCTCGGCATATCTGCGTATGAACAAGCAAAATTGACTTGCTTTCTTTTGAAGAATGGTACAAACTTAGTCTTCTCTGGTGGGGTTAGCAACTTAGCAAAGTGAATGATCTTAGGCCATTCCTCTGTTCCAATGTTAACAGGTTTTGTGGGTTCCACAACAATCTGAGACTTCTCCTGGTGCATGTCATTGGGGAGAGTGTCAAACCTTCCATCGTCAGGTGCCACAGTTAGGTTTTCACCTTCGAATGCGTCCTTTCTTTTTACTATTTTGGGATTTGCCATTACTGCAGAGCGGTTTTCACCATCAGATCCAATTTTTATTTTGATATTTTTGCAACTAGAAGGCTTGGCACCCTCTCTGAAATAAGCCAGGGTATTAAGTTCAATAGCGAAACTAATTTTATGATCCCCTTTGGGTAGGCGATCCCTAAGTTCCATGTAGTCAATATAAGCATCGTCATTTTGGAACATATCTAGTTCTGGGGTTCCTCATAGATCCCAGTCAATAAACTCAAGATGTACAAGGGGGAGGGAGTCAGAGGATAGATCTGATTCTTTGATAGTTTGAATGGATATACTAGGAGTATTGGGGGGGAGAGTGTTTGGGATAGTACTTTCCTCCAAGTTGTTTATTGCGATAGAACTTGAACCTTCCTTGAAATTTGTAGTCTCGGAGATAGGCAAATCAGACTCTAATGGCCTATGCGGTAGCGTTTGTCCCTCATGGTAGGGGCTATAAGTTTGAATGGTTTCGACCTCTTTGTCGTCATAGGAATGCTCTGTCAGCTCATCCCACTCATATTCATTGGAATATGTGTCACTATCCACTTGAAGTGTATGGATCATTTCCACTAGACAAGCATTTTCTTTAGCTTTGCCCTTATCCTTATATCCTAGACCATTTGTATTTCTAGCTGATGAGGATGAAGAAGGTTGAATGGGTTCTATGATTCCTTCTTTTCTTAGCCTGATGGGGCCTTGTCCTTTGTAACCCATTCTATGTAGGATAGATTCATCTCACCCATAGATTTCTGTTGGGAGCCTAGGTGGTTCCTGTTATGTGCTCTCTTCTTCTTCAGTATAAAGCCATTGTAGGATATCTCTTTCCCCTGTCTCATCTGATAGGGTCCCCCATTTTACAAAGGGAGCTGTGGGAGGTATAGGAGGAGAAGATGGCTTTGGAAAATGCTTGGGTCAACCAAAGGATCTAGGAGATAAAGGCATCTTGGCTAGATTGAGGCTGTGCTCAATGGAGTATTCCCCAACTCCTTTTTCTTTGATGGTAATTTTCTGCTCTTTCGGCCTTGATGAGGAAGCTTCAGAGGTAGAATCATGCTGTGGGGTAGGGGATGTAGATGCTCTATTGTTTGGTATGACGCAATCGGGTTTTGAAAGGATAGAGTTGCAATGCTGGAAGGGGTCAGGGTCGCCTTAGATGGTGACTTGCTTGCTATTATGCAGAAATGTTATGCATTGGTGATAAGTAGAGGGAACAACTTTCATGGCATGAATCTATGGTCTACCTAGGAGAATATTATAGGAGAGCTCCCTATCTAGGACTTGGCACACAACATCTTTTATTATCGGTCCCACTTGTATGGGTAACACCACTGTTCCTTTGGTAGTTCTCTCCTCTTCATCATAGGCTTTGATAGTAATTTTCTTCCTTGGATCAACTGCATTTTCAGAGAACCCCAATGTAAGGACTAGCTTTAACGTGAAAATATTTAAACTAGCTCCCCCATCAATGAGAACCCTCTTGATGCAGTGCTTATGGATGAAGGCGACGATATGTAGAGGGGTGTTATGGGGTTGAGACACTGAGAGGTCATCTTGTTCGGTAAATGATATGGTACTTGAGGAGGTCAGATTACCTACCATCACCTAAAACTTCTCTTGGGCCAAGTTAGTGGGGACTGTGGTTTCCACTAAGGCTTTATTGAGAATCTCCTTGTGGGAAGGCGATAGACGCAACAACTCTATGATAGAAATGTGGGCCAGAGTCTTCCGAAGTTGGTGTATGACACTATACTGATGGAAGTTGGACTGAGAAGGTGACGACCTTGGAGGGATGGTATTCAACGTGACTTTACCACTGCGGGTAATGATACTGCAATCATTTCAGTTAGGCTCTGATTGTTGGTTGGGCATGACCATATTGATCTATGGGACATGCTCTGATATGCAATTGATGGTATAGTCAAATGACACACTTGCATAGTTGGCATTACTATTCCCACTATTTTAATTTTGCATGTTGCGGTTGTTGTTGTTGTTGTTGTTGCCGTTGTTGTACGGCCTGTCATGATTGAGAAGTGGATCCCTGTAAGCCACATGTGTCTCATTGGAGGTATGTTGTTGGGTTCCTCCTTGATTTTGATCAAGCACATCTTGAATAACATGTTTGAGACGGATACAATTGTTGGTTGTATGTCCTCTCGCTCTATGATACTCACAATAGTTGATGTCTTTCCAATAGTGAGGTTTGATTTGAGGTTCATAATCACTTGTTGGTGGTAGAGAGATTTCATTATTGGCCAATAGCTTCCTTAATGCAGATTCTTGGGACTCACCCAATGGTGTGAACTTTCACCTTGGATTTGAGTTGAACCATGGTCTTGGCTCCTGAGAGAATGTTTTATTAGGTGTAACATTGCTTGCCTCCCCTTTGAGAGTAAATATTGGATGTTGTTTGGGAGCTGCCACCTTAGCATCAACTACTCCACCGTTAACGACATTTTTGTTTTTAGTCCAAAACTTTGATTTGTTAGTCGTATAATTAGAGGTAGGTGTGTCCTTGTATAACTTGATTTGCCCCTTGGCGATCATAGCTTTCTCAATGAACAATCCCATTTCAATGACCTTCAAGAATGAAGTAGGGCATTGAATTTGTATTTGATAGCTAAGATTGGAGTTGAGGTTATGGACAAACATCTCCATTAATTGCTTCTTTGGTACATCATATGAACATTTACTTGCTAGTTGTCTCCACCTTTGTAGGAAAGAGGCGAATGATTCACCACTCTTTTGCTTGGTGTTGTATAGGTCTAGCATGGAGACTTCATGTTCCATATTGTAAGAGAAGTGCGTGATGAATTTGTTGACTAGCTCATCAAAAGATTTGATGCCCAGTGGGAGCCGTGAGAACCACTCCATGGCTTGACTATCTAGAGATCTAAGGAATAATCTCATTAAGTAAGTCTCATTGTGAGCTACTTCCATGCATGCTGTGTTGAATTCCCTAATGTGACCTCTAGGGTCCCCTTTCCCTTTGTATTTGTCAAACTTAGGAACTTCGAATCGAAAGGGAAATGGTGTCATGTTCAAACTTTTATCAAAGGGGTACGATGCAATATCTTCCAAGGAGTAGGTTTTAGTGTTTGTACCCATCTTGAGATCTGACATTTGTTGCTTTAGACCCTCGAGTTGTTTCCTCATTTCTTCCATAGGAGTGCTTAGGTCTATGGGTTTCTTTCCTTTTTCATTATTATCCTCTGTGTTTGGGTCTATGGCTTTCTTTCCTTTTTTATGATTATTCTCCACATTTTCTTGGATTGTACTTATATCAAAATCCGCAAGGAGTTTAATTCCAAGATTTACAAGATGGTAGAAATACTTTTGAGGGTCATCATGGAGCACTTTCTCTAACAAGCGTCGAAATTTATGATCTTGGAGGGTTCCTTCATACTCTTCACGAGAGATTTCCTCATCACTATCATGAGGGGTGATGATGTGGTTGGATGATCCAGCCATTTCAAGTTGCTTTTTGTATTGAGATCTGGTAAGAACCATGCAAGGTGACGAGGGATGAGGTGGAATGAAACTAGAGATTTTGGCAAGATGCCGATGGAAACTGCTAAGAATAGGATACTTATGACAAGACTTGGACAAGGGACTTTCTCGATCAATGATTCCAAGTGGCCGATACAAGACGGTAGCCACTAGTAAGGGTACTCGATACCTGTCTTACTATGTAGGGACTAGTCGTGCACCAAGACCACTAGCGAAGTTCTGTGACCTACTAGGGTTACTTGAATCCAAAGTGATACGAAAAAGGGGCCTATGCTGATCTGATATGGGATACTTTTTGACTTTGGACTAGGAAGACCTAATAGAAGGTGAATGGGATGACCAACGAAAGAGAGACTTTGACGTGAAATGGACAAAAAATGACTGCAAGGTAAGATCTGATCTCGGAACCTAAAACTAGACTGAAATGGGTATCCAGAAATGACAAAATTTTTCTCTCAAAGATTGTGCAAGTGCTCACTATCATGCATGCGCTGGAACAGATGCACTGCAAAAACTTGTAAATGCACGGTAAGTCAGCACAGAAGCGCCACACTGGTAAAAGGTATATGCACTGTAATAGACAGTAAAAGCGCTGCAAGTCGGTACAGATGCACCGCAGGTCGGCACAAATGCGCAACAACAGAGGACGGATGCCCCGCTCTGGTTTTCTCAGTATTTTTGCAATTTTTTGAAAATTTTCTAATATTTTTTGGCACTTTGGTTGCAAGAAGGTCTTTTTGATCTAATTTTCTGAAATTATGGCAAGAAGACACAGCAAACACAAAGAATATTTTTATGGTTTTTTATTTTTTTGTGATTTTTTTCTCTTTTTGGACTAAAAGGAAAAACAAGTACAATCCTAAGCTTCAAATGGATTACAGGGGTTTTTGGCCACTAGAACAAAGGTGTTTAATTAAGGCAACCGTTCAAGTGGTTATACATGCGACAACACTACTCTTTATTATGGAATCTCCCAGCCTACAAGGGTTGCACCTTGGAGGGTTTTGGGGGAGGTTGGTTGTCGGTATAACACAACTTCACTTGTTGTTTGAAGCTTTCGCTCCAAACATAATTTATTTATAGTGGCTTGGAAGGGCTTGGCGTCTAGCCTGTTACCACTTAGGGTCGTTCCTACTTGGATGAATGGTATCCAAGAGTAGGCCCCTCTAAAGGAAAAACACATGCGAAAATGATATGTCTGGCATTTTGGTCACCCAAGATAAGGGAGAGCATAGGCCCGGTATCATTCTCAAAACACAGAATATAGTGGTTCTTTTCCCCTAGTTAAAATGAGAAAAAACTAGATGAGTTATCTACTTGGGCAAGCACATAATTTTGTTAACTTTAAAGTGATAACAAGATAGCAATGGTCCATTTTTAACCAAGATAGCAATGATGAGTTCAATTTTATCCCACATAGCATGAATTATTAACTTTGAAGTGATGATCAAGATAGCAATGGTTCAATTTTACCAAGATAGCAATGATGAGTTCAATTTTATCCACGTAGCATGAATTGTTAACTTTGAAGTGATGGTCGAGATAGTAGTGGTTCAGTTTTACCCAGATAGCAATGATGAGTTCAATTTTATCTAGATAGCAATGAGTTGTTATCTTTGAAAAGATAGCAATATAACAATGACTCAATGATATGCAAGATAGCAATGATTCAATTATCGCTTTCCTAGTTAAAACTATGTGAGATTTGCATGAGCATCCGTTTACTTTCCCATTAGAAATTGAAGTGTGAGCTAACAAGTGCAACTATATGAATCTAAACCAACACCTAGCCTGCAAAACAGATCAAGAGATTTCCTGCAAAAAGACGTCAGTGTTAGCGAAAACTTCAAGGAAACCCTAAAAATCACTGCCTAAAACAGATGTGCCGCTTTAGAGACTGAATGCGTAGAAATAGTGAACAGAAGCACCATAGTACATATGTGCTAAGACAAAGGTCAAAAGCGCTGGAAAATAATGTATATGCAATGATCTGATAAAGGGTAAATGCGCCGTAATAGACTATGTATGTGCTGAAATGATGTATGCGCTGGAACAGTCCATATATGTGTCAGAATAGAGACTATATGCACTGCAGGAATGAATGCGCCGTAATAGACAGTATATGCGTGTTAGGATGTGTCAGATGCGCGATTTCCTCCTGTGTATGGTTTCTAAAACATAAAAACTCAATTTTTGGGTTAAATTTGGGGCTAGGCCCCACGGTGGGCGCCAAAAATGTCAAGAAAAAATTGGATCTAAATGAATAATCAATAATATCAAATATCAAGATACCCAAAACTCAATGAAATGTTGAATAAAAGAGATTCAATTAAACAATGAACAATACAAAGCAAACCTCCTTTAATTCGTAGCTTCCATTGATCACCTATCACAAATGATCTTGTCTATGAATATGGCCCTTAGAAGGTGCACTTCCTTGCTATGATTCCAAGATGTCAATTGGGAACGGCTATGATGATTCCGCCATGAAGATGAGCTTCACAACAATGATAGTAGTGTGTAGTAACGAGTGTGATCACAAGCAATGAAGGAATTGGTGCCAAAGGCATGCTGTAATTCCTACAAAGTAATGAT
This sequence comes from Cunninghamia lanceolata, assembly GCA_027924645.1. Lineage (NCBI taxonomy): Eukaryota > Viridiplantae > Streptophyta > Pinopsida > Cupressales > Cupressaceae > Cunninghamia > Cunninghamia lanceolata. The sequence continues at coordinate 326,121 of BSBN01001578.1, read as the reverse complement.
ACTTAAAGCTTGGATGAATGAAATGGAAGAATAAGGTTGTACTTATAGGCTTGGGAAAGAGAAGATCAACGGTATAGAAAAAATGAGAAGATCAACGATATAGAATGGTTGAGGAACGTGCAACAAATAAGAAGAAGACATGTGTCTTGCTTTCTTTCGCATGAGAGGATTTGCTAAGAGTAGAAGAATGAGTTAAATCAATTAAAAGAATATAATAATTAGTTAAGTGATTTAAAACAAGAAGAAGGGATTTGCATGAGAATGAGAAGATATTTTGCTTTATTAAATATTAGAAATATTTAATTGCATGTACATATTTGATTGAATTATATTTAGAGATAACTCAATTTAGAAGAAAAAGACAACTTAAATAAATATTTGATTTATTTAAATTTAGAGTAGATATTATTGGAAGAAACAATTAAATAATTGGTATTATTTAATTTAGAAGATAAGAAAGCAAATTAAATAAATAAATTTATTTAATTGTTTGTGCATGATTTGGAAGAATAAATAAAATATTTGATTGTATTTTATTTTTGGAGATTGAAAGGATTTAAATAAATTTGATTTGATTTATTGAAGTTTGGAAGAATGAATTTGATTTAATTAAATAATAGAATTATTTAATTGCTTGGAAGAATTTTTATTTTTATTTTTATAAAAGGGGTAAAAACTTTTATTAATCAACAAGAGCGGTACAAAGCATTAGGCAAAAGAAAACCCTAAAGGGGCCCCAAGACAACAAGCAAGAGATCAAGAATCATTAATGCAGCATTTCACATCCTCAGTAACCCAACCCTCCAAATCCTCAGCAAGGTCCCTCGGTAAACTGTCCCAATCATCCACCAACCATGTCCCATTCTTCTCAGAAGCTATTTTTGCCAGCCCATCAGCCACCTTGTTCCATTCACGAGGGATATGGGAAAAGGTGACAGAATCCAGTAAATCTCCAAGGTTGGCAATTTGTTTTGCCACTACTGCTAAATGCCAACTAACAACATCGAAGTGTCGTCCATTTATCAAGTCAACCACCACCTGAGAATCAGATTCACATACAATCTGATTCCAGCTGAGAGGGAAAGCTCTCCTCAAGGCCGAAAGAATCACCAAGGCCTCCATGAGGTTGTTAGAGTGATGCCCCATATACTCAGAGAAAAAGAAAACAACCACTCCAGAACTATCTCTGCCCACCCCACCAATACCAGCATGCCCAGGATTACCTCTTGAGGACCCATCAGTGTTGATTTTTAAGACACCAGTGGGAGGAAGCATCTAATGCCCTCCTCTAAAGACCTTCCCTCTAGAGCACCTACCCCGCCCAACCTTGGGTCTTCCCGTACTACCAACAAAAATCCCCAACTTCTGAATCACTCCAGTATCCCTAGGATCAACCAAAACAGACAAATCACATTTTGCTTGTAACGTCTCTTGAAGAGCCCCAAGAATTCAAGCCCAAACTTGGCCCACCTGTAACTTCCTATCTAGAAAAATCCTTCGATTGCGCTCCAACCAAATCTGCCAAATAATAAGATTAGGGCCAATAGGCCAGGCAGTGTGCAAAAAAGAAGTCTTTTCCGTAGTAGGTCCAACATTCTGCCAGAACTCGCCAAGAGATGAAGAATGTCGACAGGACATATTCCAAGCCCCCCACCAAAAGTGCCAAATAGTTTTAGCAAAGGGGCACTGGAAGAAAAGATGAGAAACAGTCTCAACATCTTTGAGACACAAAAAGCATAAAGAGGGACCTTGGAAACCCCTCTTGCAAAGGTTGTCCCAAGTCAAGCACCTGCCATACACCACAAGCCAAGAGAAAAAGTTGCATTTTGGCCAGGAGAATTTATTCCAAATATTTTTCCACCAAGGAACCTTAGCACTGCCTAAAGCGTATCTGTCCAAAGCACGATACCCTAAAACAATAGAGTACTTCCCTTTAGGATCTGAGCCCCAAGCCAACACATCCCTCTCCGGAAGCGAACAACACACTCTAGCAGCCAAAATGGAGGATAACTCCCTCCTATCCTCCAAAGATCCACCCAAAGGCCACTCCTACATATCCTTCCACTGATAAATGATAGTTTGCCCCAAGACCTGAGGGGTTTTGAAATCCATCACTCTGCTCCAGCCAGCTTGCACAAAGATCCTACTTAAAGTCTCCAAGTGAGGATGTGAGGAGAGGATAGGCGGGAAGCCATCCCAGGAGTTGAGCCAGAAGAGGGCATTAGAGCCTCTATTGCAAATCCAGAATAGGCTTTGTTTAACCAACAGAGCTCCCCTCTTGAGAGTTTCCCAGATCATAGACCCTTTCCCCAAAAGACTAAATCGAGAAACCTCAGCACCATCCACCTCCCCAATATATTTGAAGGTAAGAATCTTGGCCCAACTCTGATGTTGATGTGAACGCCACCTCCAAAACAACTTAGCCGCCAATGCTTGCCCATTCCAATCCGCTCTACGCAATCCCAAGCCACCATCCTGCTTCGGCCGATAAACCACTTCCCACTTAATTAAGCTCCACTTTCTCAAGAGGAGATTACCCGACCAAAGAAATTGCCTACAAAGCCCCTCAAAATCCTTGATGAAACTTGAAGGGGCAGTCATCACAAAACATCTGTAAATAGGAAGAGCTTGCACAACATACTTTAAAAGAGTGACTCTGCCTGCCATTGATAATCATCTATAGGTCCAATGACAAACCAATCCTCAGAATTTATCAATCACCTCTTGCCAGAAATGCCTAGGAGGTGGGCGCACATCTAGAGGGATACCCAGATAGGTAAAGGGAAGATTCCCCACCTGAAACCTTAAGATCCTGGCAATACGTTGTTGAATGAGCCTGGGGGTGTTAAAGAAATAAATGCAAGACTTACATTCATTAATGCATTGTCCTGAGGCAGCCAATTAGCAATCCAAAGTCTGACGAAAAGCAACTGCTTCCGCCACCTTAGCAACCCCCATCAGGGCCGAGTCATCCACAAACTGAAGATGTGTTTGCGGGGCAAGGGAATTATTCCAGTTCCATCCATGTAAAAGCCCAGCTGCAACCTGTGACTTAATGAACCTCCCCAAACCTTCAGCCATCAAAATGAACAGATAAGGGGATAAAGGGTCTCCCTGTCGAAGACCTCTCGAGGCACCAAACAAAGCAGAGGATTCCCCATTTATGAGAACCGAAAAGGAGAGCGTCATTACACAACACATGACCCAATCGATCCACTCCCTGCTGAACCCGAAAGCTCCAAGAAGTTTGATCAGAAAGCCCCATTTGACCCTGTCATAGGCCTTTGACATGTCCAATTTTATGAACATAGCCTTTTCCCTTGAAGAGGCCATAGAATGAATAACCTCTGCCACAATCACAACACCATCAAGAATCTGTCTACCCACTACAAAGCCCCCTTGTTCCGCTGAGATTAGCTTATCCAACAAAGGCTTCAAGCGCTTAGCAATTAATTTAGTGATGATTTTATATACCACATTACACAAAGCAATTGGACGAAAGAGATCTAAAGAATCGGCACCCTCACGCTTTGGAATAAGGGCAAGAAAAGTGGCATTCAAAGCTCTCAGCATTTGCTTATTCCTTAGAGATTCTTTCACAACCTCCAGCAAGTCAAGCTTGATCACTTCCCAAAATTCCTGGTAGAACTTGACTGGGAATCCATCAGGACCAGGGGCTTTCCCCTTCTTCAGTTGAAACACCACCTCCTCTAACTCCTTCAGAGAAATCGGCTGGATAAGAGAGGCATTCATATCCATTGTCACCAAAGGAGGGATACAAGCCAAGATAGAGTCTTCCTCCTCAATGGCCAGAGGGGTATCTTCAGAAAAAAGATTAGAGAAGAAACGGACAGCCTCATTGGAAATTTCCAAAGAGGAAGAAAGAACAGATCCCTCAGACGAACGGAGAGAAGAGATAGTGTTACCCTGTCTTCTAGCCTTTACCGAGTTATGGAAAAAGGAAGTATTGTTATCCCCTTCCTGGAACTGATCAATACGAGCCTTCTGCTTCCAAAAGATTTCCTCATGAAGCTCCCACTCCTCAAGTGCTTTGACAGCTTCATCCTCTAACCTGCACAAAGCCGCATCCAAACCATGCTCCCTGATCTGCCAGGTAATAGAATCCAGATGCTCTTGGGCAACCCTTTTCTGCTGAAACACGTTGCCAAACTGATGCTTATTCCAATACTTTAGCTTATACTTCACATACTAAAGCCTCTTCATAAAAGAGTACATGGTGGTCCCAAAAGCAGGTCGACCTTCAAACCACCAATTAGACACTAAGTCAAAAATACCTTCCTCCCTGAGCCACATAATCTGGAATTTAAAAGTTTGCTTCTTAGAACCACTAGCCAAGCGAGCAGAGAACATGATCAGCCAATGATCAGATCCTCGCCAATCCAAAATTTCAGAGCTTGTTAGCCACTTGTCACTAACCCAGAAACTGGATACCAAGAACCTGTCCAATCTTTCAGAAATAGCTTCTTCTCCAAGCCTCCTATTATTCCAGGTGAACATGCCATTTAAAGGTTTGATATCCACGAGCCGAAGTTGGGCCATGTTCTCCCTCAGAAGAACAGAGGATGCATCCAGACGAGGCACACCCCCCTTTTCTCCTCAAGAGAGACAATAGCATTGAAATCCCCTGACATGATCCAAGGTAAAAAGGGGTCCAAAGATCTCAAAAAGTTTATATGGGACCATAAAAGATTCTTACCAGGAACATCCGACGGAGCATAGATATTGGACAGTAAAACTCTTTCCCCAATCTCCAAACTTACTGCAACAAGAGAGATGGAGAATCCACTAGAAAACCACCAAATAGGAGAGATTCGCTAAGGATCCTAGAAGCAGGCAAGACCTCTAGAGCTCCCCATCGCCCCCACACACTGACATAAACCTCTATTCCAAATTTTGGAAGCACTCTGCATCATACTATCAACAGAAAGCTTCGTCTCTTGGAGAAAAACCAAATCCAGAGAATAAGCACGAACCAAATCTCGAATAGCCTTTTGTCTAGGGATGCTATTCATACCCCTCACATTCCAAGAAAGCACAATCATCTCGAAGGTTGGGAAAAGTGAGCATCCAAAGTCTTCACCGACCCAGATTCAACCAACATCTCACCAGCCAACTTAACTTTCTCTTGATCTTTCTTCATACCTGCGTTTTGGGTCTTGTTAGGAGTACTCTTTTTCAGGGACTTTTGATGCACACCCAAAAGAAGTGAAGCATAAGCTTTACTCTTTGCAGAGCTTCCAGAACCCGAACCTCCAGTTGAGCCCACTCCTACCTCATCAGAGACCAAAGAGGTACCAGTGCCTGCACACAGATCCCCAAGCCCCACCTCAGGGGAGAGAAAAGAAGAATCTTTTGCATCCCCTCACGACAACAAAGGGTCAGAGGCTAAAGACAAAGGAGCCATAGGCTCCGGATTTTGAGAGGTAGCTGGGTTAGCTTCCACATGCATGTCAGGAGAGACCCCCTCCTCATGAATTAAGTTATTCAGTGCATCAAACCTATTGAAAACCCCCTCCTCCTGGCAGTCCCGAAAAGTCCTCTTCATCCCCCGACCTTTATTTCATGTCTTAACTAGAACAAACCCATCTTTATCTGGAGTCCCTCCCTGTATGGGACCTTTTTCCTTCTCAAGTCCTGTGTTTGAAGCAGCCTTCCCATTCCCTGAGTTTCCCACACCAGAAGCACGTGGACACCTCCTCAGGAGATGACCATACTCCTGACATAAATGGCATTTGAACAGCAAGGTTTCATAATCCAAGGGTTGTGTCCATGAACTAGAACCCACTGTCAAATCAATAGAGTCCGGCAAGGGCTGGCTCAAGTCGATCTCCACACAAACGCGGGCATAGGAAAAGATCCGCTTGTCCAAAGTTTGCTGAGAGGGACCAATCGACTTGCCCAATGCCATTGCAATAGATTGAAGAATATCACTCCTCCAACATTCCAGCGGCAGACGAGGTAGGCGAACCCACACTGGGACCTTCGTCGGCATCTCCTCTGCAGAAATGAAATCGGCATGCCAAGGTTTAATGAACAAGCCGACTTGATTATAGAAATAAGGGCCGCCCTCAAAAGCCTTATTTCTATCAGAGATGCATGAGAAATCCACCAAGAAGAAATTATTTACAGCAAGCAGAATCTCAAAATCCCCCTCTGGATTCCAAGTCTTCCGAATCCAAGGTTCAAGGAAAGGTAAGGAAACGCTCATTCCCAGAAACTTACAAAATAAAACATGTTTACTGAAGTAATCAAGATCTTCTACCACCGCCTCCTTCTGAATAACAACCACTGGGCATGCTTGGGCCCTCTCCAGACAACCATTCACCTTATGCACTTTAAAGCCATTAATCCTAGATAATCCCCCATGAGAAGAAACCCCAACACCGGCCTCTGACATAATATCATCTCCCTTCTCCTCCTCCACACCATCCATCATGTTAATGAAAACCACACCAAACCTCCCGCAGCGAACCTCCACTTCACGGCAGAACAAGACACAGCAAACACCAAGGCCTCCAAAAAACCACCGCCGTCCAGAAACGAAGTAGCAAAACCCTTCCAAAAGGGCTCCCATGCAAATGAAGGCAAGGGAGAAACCCCACACCAAACCCCAATAGGAAGCACAGGTACCGGCAACCAAAGTGAAGAGAAAATGGACAGAAAACTGAGCAAAAAACTCCCCCTGAACACAACAAATGCCCCCCCACCCAAACAGAAGACCAGACACAGCCGATCCACAAGGAAAAAGCGGCATGCAACGTAGGAGCTGGGCATGCGGGCCGGCCCTCACAGGCCGCGGGCACCTAGAGAACAGTCACGTGCCATCATCTGCTTGGAAGAATTTAATTAAATAAAGGATTTTATTTAATTTTGACTTTAGAAAAGGTAATTAAATATTTCGATATTTAATTAATTTAGAGGAATGTGAATCAAATAAATAAATTTGTTTATTTATTTATTGATAGAAGAATTAGAATGAAATAAATATTAAGAATATTTATTTAGACTGAATCATGTCATTTTTAGGCGTATACACAAACTTTCCTTCCTTAAACTCCCCAATACTTGAACAACTGGGAAGCCATCGATCAATTTGATACATAAAACCTATGGGCGTAGGTTCCTATTAACCATTGGTTAGTCGTCGTATGCTCTCACCTTGTTGGAAATAGATCTTGGTGATCAAAAAATGCTATTCGTTGATAACATGAAACCTATCTCTAGATTTAACTTGCTTAGTGTTAACCAACAAAACTAGTCCAAACAAGAAACCCTAGTTGTCGTATGCTCTCACCTCACCTCCGTAGATCTTGGGGATCAGAAAAGCAAAAAGGTAATCTCGAATGGACTTAGTCACCAGAATACCCAATTTGACTTGTGATTCAAGAAAACTTAATTCATTGAGTGGACACCTGATAGGAACTCCTCAACACTAGAGTTGAACGACAAACACCGATTTTAGGTGTTTGCGATAGTGGGCTAATTACCGTCCCTATTTCACCTGAGTGGGTGGCAGCTGATGAAGAACTATTTGGGGTGGAGAATAACCCTAGAAAGGGTTGCATACCCACTCATAGTTGCATCAAACATAGTGCAAGACATAACTACATATTCACAAATCCTAGTGTCAGTCACATCTGGAGGGTACCTTGATCCCATGGATACAGGGTATGTAGGTAGTCTGGAAGGCGAAGGATGCTCCAGTACTCAGGTACCATGAATATAGGGTGTTCTTTTGTAATCAACTTCATAATCCCAAAATCTTAACATAAGAAGATTTAAAAACTAGATAAGCTAAAGAAGTCTCCAGTGCTTAGAAGAATCCTCAGGAGGATTGATCTTGTACCTGGCCGGTTGCCGAAATATGAGGGAGGGTATAAGGTCCTTAGAATACTTTTATCAAATGAACTTACAAAAATTCCTCGGCACAATATATGGGCATATTGTGTAATTTCTTGTAAGTGACTCAAGATCTGAATTGATCCTGATGAGTCTAAGTCTCTAGCTAGAGAAAAATAATGATTCCTGTCCTTTCTAGCTCATGTGGCTATTGTGTTTACCTATCATGTATTAGATAGAGTTTTGGTCCATTTGACCAGTATAGGCTCGTTTGGCCATTATTTAACTTACCCCGTATTGGGTAGAGGTTGGGTCCGTAAGACCCTATTCCTTATGAACTAGTATTCCCAAAGGACAAAAGAGCTTGTATTGGCTTTATATCAGTATGTCTTGTTTTGGACACCTTAGCCTGAATTGGCTACTTAATATTTCCTGAGTACTCAGAGTAAACTAAAAGTTTAGAAAGCATTGCTAAGATTTAGACACTTAGGTAGAAAATGAACGAGAACCTCTGTCTAGGACCAAACCCTAGATCACACCTAAGAAAGATAACTACAAAAAAAATTCCCCTAAGGTCCCTAAATTGGTTCCTTACAATTAGGAACCCATTTTCCCACAAGTTGCAAGTTACAAGTTCGGTTTCAAGAGTTATACGCATGTAGACACCCAAAAATGTCCATCTCTTGCAACATTACATCACTTAGACATCTTGTAGCATGTTTTGCCCTAGGTAACCATATCATCACTTATATTTCATTTTCCTCTTCATATCCTTAATTTTTTTTGTTTTGTTTGGTAAGTGCTGCCAAAGGGGGTAGCTCCCTTATATTAAAATTGAAACAAAGTCATAAATTGGTGCATGCCCTTGCCACAAGGGGTGCTTAAATAGATGCATGCCCTTGCCACAAGGGGTGCAATTATGCTGGCAAATAAAAGACCACTATTGTAATCTAATGAACACGCCTTTTAACACACTTCTAAATTCTCTCCTTTCTTCGAGGATCTTAAAGTCATCAGATGCTTTTGATTTGAAGGAGTTTTCTTCCTCTTCACTACTGTCCATCCTTGTTCTGTTTTAGGGGGTTGCAAACTAAAGCTATTTTCTGCACTCCTACTTTCACTCTTATTGCTGGTTGTTGGATTAACTGATGAGATCTCAAGGTTCTTGTGCTAAGAGGTAGATTTCTCTGAGGGGGGTGGTGAGGTCTCCTTGGAGGCATGGTTTGGCACTTTATCAGTCATTATATTTTGAAAATGATCTTGATCAACTACCGGGCAGGCAGAATTCATAATTGGAGAAGTGGCAACATCCTTCGCATCAGGGGGAGAGATAACATAATGGCTTGATTCCACCCCAAACCACCATGAGGGTTTCCGGATAGGGGCTGTATTGTTCTTTTCAACTCGTCTTCCACATTGTGTGGTAGCATGCTCAATAGCAAAACATATCTGACACCTAAAGGAGATTCTTTCATAATCTATTGGTTGACACCAGCGCCTGTTGCCAGCTTTAAGGAAGATCTCGGCCGGGAGACCCTTTGAGACATCCATTTCGATGCAGAGACAAGCAAAAGTTGAATTTTCATATTTAATTGTTTCTTTTGAAATGCCTTGGAATTTTCCCAATCCATTTCCAATTGCCTTCAAACAATCAATTTCCCAAAACTGTAGGGGAAGGTAGGGTAGGCGTACCCAGAGAAATGTTGTAGAAAATGTCTCTGTTTGCGGATCAAACGAAGGGAACCACAGTTTCGTGCATAAAAAGTCACCTTGGAAGGTCCACGGCCCTGTGTTAAGTATCATTTCTTTGTCTTCCACAGATTCAAATTCCAAAATGAAGAAACCTCTTGCACAGGGGTAAATACTAATTTCTTCTTTCAGATATTCTTTCCAATTCGAGCTTATCCAGGAATGGAGATCATAGAGCTTTGGCCATACCTTCATAAATCTGCATATAAGGGCATGGGCTTGTAGATATTCTTCTCTATCACCAGCAAACTTGTCCAAACAAATCTCAGGACCGGGTGTTGAATGATGGATGCCGAAGGGGGGGTTTTGTGTTACGCCATCATGAGAAGAGAGCTGCTCCAATTTTAATGGCTTAGATCGCCTAGTACCCATGCGAATACTGGATGAACTGATGGCATTACTGCTCAGAATTTTTTAAAAATTTAGGGCTCTGTCCGAGGGTTGATTTTCACCAGAGAGAGGGTTTGGAGAAGTTTTTCCAGCCGTCGTACCCGAAATGGAGCCACAATCCAATGCCTTTCTGCCATGTTCTAAATTCCAGAGAGGGGAAGAGTGCTTTCGCTCAAGTTGGCAGGAGCATCCAAGTCCATCTGAAGTGCCAAAACGAGCAGGGCACGAAGGAGCAGGAGAAGACATTGCGGAATTCCTTATGTTTCTTTCACAAAAATTGATGCAAAATATTTCTGTTTTCAATTTTCATCTATAAGATAGATATAAAGATTCTTCATATCCTTAATTAATTAAATAAATTTTATTTATTTAATTATTCTTCCATCTACCATCAAATGATTAAATAATTTTAAATTATTTAATTATTGCATCTTTCTTCTAATAAATAAATAAAATCAATTATTTTATTTATTTATTCATCATCCACTTAAATTAAATAAATGCTATTTATTTAATTTAATTTATCTTCCATCCTTATGATTTTCTTCTAAAATTGTGCAAGTGGCCCCCTTTGTCCATAAAATAGAAAAATCAAAATGTGGGAACAATTAATAAATCATAAAAATCTATTATCTCCTCATCACTCCAACTCCAAAATAGAAAAAAACATTCTATCTTGGAAAGGAATCTTATCCACTATCAAAGCCCACCTAAGTTTTCTAAATAAAGTGTATTTTATGAACACTTGGCATGTGCACGTTCATTCATATCTCTCATTCATCCTCATCCATGGATTTCTCCTTTTATTCCTCACCGTTGATAAAAAATCAGCCCTTGCCTATAAATCTACCCCCTCATAATCCATTTGGTATGCACTGAGTTTGATATCCTTATGTTGTCAAATTATCATTAGACCCTTTGCATCATTCTTCTTCAATCTTCTCATCCATCCTCATCTATTATCTTCCATCTGGTTATCTCCTATCAACGTTATGTTGTGACTGTGAGCAATCAACATTCAACCATTCATTGATCAGCCATGGATGCATCAATTTGAGGTATTCAAAAGGTTTGGATCAATGTATTGCATTTAATTTGTTTTATCTTCATTTGTCCAAATTTCTCGTTTACAACGCATAGAGGAGACACCAAAATGTGGGAGAGGATAGGACCTTGCCAAATCAAGCATGGTTGAATGTGAGAGTCTAACACAACTATAGTAGAACACACTATTTCAGAACCCAAACCTGATATGTCAGAACCTCCTCCTCACTCCATTTTTGTTATTTGTATTTGCTCCAAACAATGAATTAGACATGATCTCTTTCTTCCTATTCTCATTTCATCCTTTCATTGAAAATGAACACGTTCAACCTCAACTTCATGATTTTCTAATGTTCAAAATCTAAAATGTGTTATTTGAATGATTACTTTAGTTATTTTTTAGATTTTAAACAAGAAAGGAAACTACATTATGTTTAAAGAGAGAACATTACTACCCTTTGTAAACATTTACTTTTAGCTACATTTTGGTGAACTTGACAGTCTAACACAAACAAAACCTTCTTCCTTACTATAGACACCTAAAATTCATTATTGCATTTTAACTAATTTCCATCTTTTGCCTCCTGCACTAATTAATTAAATAAATTATTTAATTAATTAGGATATCCCTTCCTCACTATCTAATTAAACAAATGTTATTTAATTAGTCTTACCTAATGTTAGTTAATTGAATAACTTAGTTTATTTAATTAACTAAGCTAAAGTCCTATATCCCCTTCATCATTTAAAAAATAAAAATATTTATCTCATATCATAAAATCCAAAATACACAACATTTATTTCTTCTAGTTTAAAATTCCCTGAATCCAAAATGAAATCAATTTCAAATCTTGGCCATCCATTCAACCAATTTAATCCTAACTCTCCATTTCTAACTACCAATCTTTAAAATGCAATTTTAAAAATTCACATCATCAATCCTAAGCAAAATCAATCTTCAATCCTAGACATATATTTAATCAATCAAATTCTAGCCATTCACATAATCAATGCAATCTTAACACTCCATTTTCCAACCACTAGCATATTTTCCACCTCCCTCCCAATTTCAAATTCACAAAATCCTCTCATGAAATCCTAGCCATCCATGAACCAAATGAATCTCAACCCTCCATTCATCCTCATCAAATCTATAAATTCAACCATGTCCCTCGTCTAAAACATAGAGAATCCCTTGTAGGTATATGCTGGCACATTGAGGACTAGGAAGAGCAACTCACATCTAAAGCACAATCAAGATTACATCTCCAATCACCAAGGTTTGTATGTTTAAGTGTTTTCTTTGAATTCCATATTTTGTTCTTGCATTCCTTATTTGCACAATCCAAATTAATGGTAGGAGGTGAAATAAGATTCTCACTTACAAAAATGTATTATACTCTCAACATGATTCAAACTTTGACATAATTTTGAACAATCAAAAACTCACTTTCCTATCTCCTCTCCTTTCTTGTCCTACAAATCTAAAACTAGTATATATATACATATATATATATATATACATATATATATATATATATGTATATATATATATGTATATATATATATATATATATATATACATATATATATCCCTTTTACATTCCCTCATCCTTGTTTTAAATCATACAATCCCCTAAACACAACCTCCTCCTCTTTCTCGTGCTTTGATTAGGGACCCATTGACTTTATTTATCTTCAAACTTTAGCTTCAAAATTTCCCATACATCCAACATCTTAGTATTCTTTTCTTCCTTTTTATCCCTAGGGTTTCGATCTACTTTCCTACATTCAACCTTTGACTTTGTTAGCCACATTAACCCTTTCCACCCACCTCTTGTTCCTTCTTTCCTTTCTTGATGGATTTTACCATTTCCCTTACCTCCCTTCATGTAACGTTAATAAATGCCCACTTTTGTTGTCAACTTTTCCACGCTCACCCCCACATCCTTGTTGAATTTTCTATTAGGGTTAGCTGACAGAAGATATCAATTAAATGCAAATAAAGATTAAATAGAGGAATGAAAATACACAGAAATAATAACAATGAGAGATAAGTTTTAACGTGGTTCACCCAAACTCGGGCTACATCCACCAACAGAGAGTCCAATATTATTATCTAGTAAATCAAACTGATTACAACCAATAATCCCTGCAACTCAATACCGCTACAAATGCTACAATACATCAACTAAAACCCTAACCCTTAGCCACTTTTATCAAGCCTTATGTCAGTTATAAAAATAGGGTTTTTTATGTTGGTTAATAGAAAAAATAACTCCCAATGCCTTTATAAAATAATAGGCATTTTTTGCTTCGGGGGAAACTGCGCCGATAAAAGGAGAAAATATAACATCTGAGTCTGATTAGGCTCCATATAACAACAATCTCCCACTTGGAGACTGATCAGACTCCACACCATATCATCTCCCACTTGGAGATTGATCATAGCACCACTGACCCTGTAACTCCCACTGAAAATAAGCACCCTAGACTTTGTTGTTCTATTTTTGTTGTGTTCAGTTTTGAAGACCAACCAAAGCTGAAGAGGAGCTTAGCTTCTCCCTTGTCACTGCCTTTGTAAACATATCCACTGGATTTTCATCTATATGTATCTTTTCCAGCCGTAACTGTCCATCATTCAACACCGATCGAATGAAGTGATACCTCAACTGTATGTGTTTGGTCTTTGAATGCAAGACAGAATTATTTGCAAGATGTATGGCACTTTGGCTATCTATAAACAAATAACTGTTAGCCTATTGCTTGCCTAATTCTTCCATGAAAGATTGCAGCCATATCATCTCCTTTCTTGCATTGTTGCAACTACATACTCTACCTCTGTGGTGGATAAAGCAACCACCTTTTACAACCTGGAGATCCAACTCACCACTGTCCCACCTACAGTAAAGACATAACCTGTAGTACTCTGCCTGGTATCAATATCCCCTGCCAAATCTGAGTCTACATAGCCTGCTAAATCAGTATTAGAGCCCCCAAAACATAAGTGTTTATTGGATGTACCTCTCAAATATCTGAGAATCTATTTTACTGCATTCCAATGCTCCAATCTGGGATGACTCATATACCTACTTACGACTCCTATAACATGTGCAATATCTGGTCTCATGCATACCATGGCGTACATTAAACTTCCTACAACTAAAGCATATGGCACCTTGGACATTTTTCCTTCCTCCTCTAGTGTCTTAGGACACATCTCCTTAGTCAATTTCAAATGACTGGGCAAAAGTGTACTGATAGCTTTTGCATTCTCTATATGGAATCTCTGCAACACCTTTTCAACATAATCAGCCTGACATAGAGTCAATTTTCTACTCTGCCTATCTTGGCAAATTTTCATACCAAGGATTTGTTTTTCTGCCCCCAAATCCTTCATAGAAAAAGACTGTGCTAACTATTGTTTTAACTCTCTTATGCGATCCATGTTAGACCCCACTACAAGCATGTCATCAACATATAAACATAAAATAATGTAGTTGTCATTATCCAACTTCTTAAAAATAAACACAATGGTTAGAATTACACCGGTTGTAGCCTTGCTCAGCCATAAAACTATCAAATTTCAAATACCACTGCCGAGGTGCTTGTTTCAAGCCATACAAACTCTTCTTCAATCTACACACCTGTTTCTCCTTACCTTTGACCTCAAATCCTTGGGGTTCTCCCATATATATCTCCTCCTCCAAATCACCATGGAGAAAGGAAGTTTTCACATCTAGTTGTTCCAAATGCAAATCTACAACAACTACAATACTTAAAACAGTATGAATAGAAGTCATCTTAACAACCGAAGAAAAAATCTCATCAAAATCAATGCCCTTTTTCTGTGCAAATCCTTTTACAACTAACCTAGCTTTAAATCTTTTCTTACCTACATTTTTCTCTTTTAGCCTATAAACCCATTTGTTTGGTAAAGCCTTTTTACCTGCAGGTAACTTACATAATTCCCAAGTCTGATTCTTCAGCAAGGAGTCCATTTCTTCTTTCATTGCAAGCTCCCAATGAACCTATGTATCCACTTGCATAGCTTCATCATACCCTTCTGGTTCACCAACATCTATTAACAAAATATAATACAAAGAGGGAGAAAACCGTTCAGGAGGTCTACTTAGCCTTGTTGACCGTCTAACATTCACTAAAGTTTGTGGTATTTCTGGTTGCTGTTGTGGAGCATGAGGAACCACTGGAACATCACTATTTGGAGTATCATCCAGCACCACATAATTCTTTTCTTTCTTCTCATGTTGCTGCAATTGATCTTTGTACAACACCTTCTCATTGAATACAACATCCCTTGTTCTCACAATTTTTTGATTTTCAAAATCCCAAAGCCTATAACCAAATTCATCAATGCCATATCCAACGAAGGTACAACTTTTTGATTTTGCATCTATCTTGGTTCTATTTTTAGAATCTACATGTGCAAATGCTTCACATCCAAAGGTTTTAAGAAAAGAATAACTCATGTTCTTACCTGTCCATGCTTCCTCTGGAATACCACAGCCCAAAGGAACTAAAGGACCTCTATTAATTAAATATACAACGGTGTTGATAGCCTCTGCCCACATGTTTAAAGGTAGCCCAACATGCAATCTCATGGTCCTTGCATGCTCCATTATTGTCCTATTCATGCGTTCAACCAGTCCATTTTCCTGTGGAGTCCTTCAAACTATTTTTTGCCTACGAATTCCATTAAAGGAACAATAATCCTCATATTCTTTGCTGCAATACTCACCACCATTATCAGATTTAAGACATTTTATTCTTTTACCCATCTCATTCTCAACCAAGCTTCTCCATTTCTTAAATGTTTCAAATACATTAGATTTTTGCCTAAGGAAATAAATCCATACCTTCCTAGTTGCATCATCTATGAATGTAACATAATACCAAAAGCCACCAAGAGAAGATACCTAAGCCGGTCCCCATACATCTGTATGCACAAGCTCCAACTTTTCATCTTTCTTTTACTTCCCATCCTTGAGGAAACTAACTATATTTTGTTTTCCATACATGCAACTTTCACAGAAATCCATATTAATACATTTTAGACTTGGTCAAACTTTCTTAGAATGAAGTACCTTCATACCTTTTTGACTCATATGCCCAAGTCTATTATGCCATAGTGTTGTCTTAGAACCTGCAACAACTGTTTCAGTCTCTTCCTGCAAACCTGCAGCAACTATTCCTAAACTTGTTTATTTTTTCTCTGCAATAGCTAAATTAGGAATAGTATGAGCTGTACAAAGATATAAAGTGCCTACTTTCACACCTTTTGCTACTATTAAGGCACCTTTTGAAACCTTCTAATTTTTATCAGTAAATGTAACAATGCAACCTTCTTTAGCTAGCTACCCTGTTGAAATTAAATTCCTACTGAGCCTTGGAACATGCCTTACCTCTTGTAGTAGCCAATGATTCCCATTTTGCAACTTAAACCTGCAGCAACTGTTCCTAAACTTGTTTGTTTTTTCTCTGCAACAGCTAAAGTAGAAGGAACAGTATGACCTGTACAAAGATATAAAGTGCCTACTTTCACACCTTTTGCTACTATTAAGGCACCTTTTGAAACCTTCCAATTTTTATCAATAAATGTAACAATGCAACCTTCTTCAGCTAGCTACCCTGTTGAAATTAAATTCCTACTGAGCCTTGGAACATGCCTTACCTCTTGTAGTAGCCAATGATTCCCATTCTGTAACTTAATCTTAATTCTTCCCTTTCCAACAATTTGACAGGCTTCGTTATATCCCAAATAAACCAGCCCAAAATCCCCTTGGACATAATCAAGAAAATAACTTCTATGGGGCGTAGCATGAAATGAGGCCCTTGAATCTAAAACCCATGAATCATTAGCATTATCTAGGGAAAGAATCAAAGCATTATCTTTATATTTATTACTTACCACATTTGCCAACTTATTGCCTTCTTATTTGTCTCCTTCTTTAATCTTTCGAGACCAGCAATCTTTCTTCAGATGACCTGATTTCCCACAGTACTAGCAATCCTTCTGTCCTCTAGATTGGGATCTCTTGTCCTTTGATTTTCCTCATGACTTCACATGACCTCCAAAACCTTTTCCTCTCTTTTGATCTGCCCCTGCTTTTTACATTCAAAACACTACCTGATGTGGACCCTCCTGAGCTTTTCCATCGCATTTCCTTGCTAAGGATAACACCAACAACATCATCAAATTTTTAAGTGTTTGAAAGAGATAGAGTTACTTACAACCATTACCAAGCTATTCCAGCTTTCTTAAAAAGAACATAAAACCAAGAGAGCCCTCACCTCTTCATCAAATTTCACTTTTATAGAAGTTTACTGACTGACAATTGTATTAAACTCATTTAAATGATCTATCACATATCCACCTTCAATCATTTTCAAATTAAACAAACGATTCATGAGAAATACCTTATTTGGGGCTTGTTGGTGTTTTCCCAAACTGGATGCTTCTTCCCAGTTATCCCTACAAGGTAGCCATCATTGATCAACAGGATTCCCAAGCCAGGGGCCAACAATATAGGAGATAGACTCTATAAATATCTCCTCTTCTTCTTTAAGCTCTGCAGAACCAAGGGGGTATTCCCTATTCAACATCCATGAAATGTGACTATGAATTGACTGGGATGCTGATACAAAGCAGATGAATCTTCCTTTATGCAGACCAAAACTATAAAATAAGTGCAAAGGGGCTAGCTTTGGGCCTATGCTCAGTTATGAATTAGAGGATTTTGGTCCTAAAAACTACTTCTAATGTCCTAAAGGTTTGTATTTGAAGTTTGAGTTTGTTTTTTGGTATTTGGCTGCAATACTGGGACTTTGGGTTGTAACCTAAATACAAGACTAGATTGGTGCCTATCCAGGGCTCAGAGTCAATAGATATATAAATGTGAATGTTTACCACAGACTTGAAACAATAATCAGATTTCAAGGGGGTTTCATAATGTCTGCCTTACAGACACCTCCCAAGACTAAGTATTTAGTTATTTCTGCTTACAAACATCCTAACTGCAATATATTCTTCCCAATAGTTAACCCAAAACATTTAATCTACTCCTTGAGCAGAAGTAAAAGATTAAGCATTCAATATAGCAAACCCATATTCTAGAATCCCAAACACCCCTTAGTTGTTTAGATTCAGAAGAAGAACACATTCAGTTTGGAGACAAATAACAAAATACATGCTATAAAGCATTATTCATTTAAATCAACATGAAACTGATGAATTCTATGTATAAGACATTCAACATACAACTCATAAACTCACAAAATACCCCAAAACATAGCCACCAATGAAGCTGTATCCGATTACAGTACCAAAATTTGCCCAGTTTTCAACAACAAATGAGTGACATAGTTTGCTTATACAACAAGAAAGTGTACTCAGCATTAATTACAAGGCAAAAATCAAAAGTAATGCTAGATACAGTGCACCACAAAAATGGTGCCCAAAACATTAATGCAGCAGGCAAAAGGAGTGGCGAGGAGGAGTTGGACTCGAGCCCTGTGCCGCTGTTTGGGGACTTTCCTCATAAAACTGGTAGGTGTCCAGTCAACCATCGGCCCATGCCTCTGTATGTTGCCATTAATGGCCTAGCTACCTGCAGCTCCTCTTAGAAAATGCAACAGCGCGTCCATGGAGTTTTCCTGCTCAAAACATGATTGCTGATGCAAAAGAAAACCATCGCTGCCTGGGAATTCAAAACTGGCCGTTGATCTTCCTCCCATTGCTTGATATCAAAGGTGTCAAAATATGATGAAAAGTCGCCCACCAATGAAGTTCTGCCATGTCGGCACCCTATGCATCCATTGCTAACTTTTCCCGTTCTCATTTTGCCTCTTTTCGCCCATTGTGTATGCATGCTCAAATGCATATATAATCGCCTTCTATACAAGCCAGACCTTAAAGTGTTACAAAACAAATTAAAAATGCATCGGGTCCCGCCTTGTACATTTCCTATTGCACATCTCCATTGTATATTTGCAGATACTAACACAATACACATTCTACAGATTTCAAATTTTTATACAGTGGATTGGAAACACTTTGAAATCTGGGTTGTATCTCTCCCTACACATCACATTGTATATCGGCATATACAATGCACGATATACATGCTACGAACCTCAAATGACTATGAGGTGATTTGAAATTCAAATCAGGTCTAGTTTGCATCTCCTTACTTGTACATTTCCTTGCATATCGCATCATACAAATACATACAACGGACCCCAGTGATTTATCCATCGGATTTGAAAAACTTTCAAATCTAGGCCTTGTATCTCCTTTTGTTTGTATATTGGCATATACAATGCCATATACATGCAAGCTGCGGATTTCAACACCTTATCTGCTAGATTAGAATATCCCCCTTGGTCCTACAGAGCCTAAAGAAGAAGAGGAGATATTTATAGTCTATCTCCTATACTGTTGGCCCCTGGCCCGGGAATCTTGTTGATCAATGATGGCTACCTTGTAGGGATAACTGGGAAGAAGCATCCAGTTTGGGAAAACACCAATAGGGCTGAGGGTTTTTCATACAATTTAGCCAAAGCTTTCATCAATTCACTTGTTGTCTTCGCTTCTGTTATATTGAATGCCACAGATGGTGCTAGGCACAACCGAATGGTTCCCAATGCCTTTCTGTCCAGAAGTTCCCAATCCTCATCCATCATTCCTGTAGATTTCTTGGATACTCCTTCCAATGGCCTTCGTAAATCCTTCTAATAGAGATAATCCTCCATTTGCATCTTCCATAACTGATAGTTCTGCCCATTAAATTTATCGACGTTCAATTTACCCTCATCTGCCATTGCTCCCACTCAACCGTGAGACTCCCACTCAACTATGAGACCTTCTTGCAGATGATAATCGAACACAACCCTCTCTAATACCACTTGTTAGAGTTAGCTGACATAAGATACCAATTAAATTCAAATAAAGATTAAACAGATGAATGAAAATACACAGAAATAATAAAAGCGAGAGACAAGTTTTAACGTGGTTCACCCAAACTCGGGCTACATCCACCAACAGAGAGTCCAATATTATTATTCGGTAAATCAAACTGATTACAACCAGCAATTCCTGCAATTGAATACCACTGCAAATGCTACAATACATCAACTGAAACCCTAACCCTTAGCCACTTTTATCAAGCCTTATGTCGGTTACAAAAATAGGGTTTTTTGTGTCGGTTAATAGAAAAAATAACTCCTGACGCCTTTATAAAATAATAGGCAATTTTTGCTTCAGGGGAAACCAGGCCGATAAAAGTGGGGAAAATATAACCTCTGAGTCTGATTAGGCTCCATATAACAACATTTCCTTCTTTGACATGCATGAATGTTTTATTTTTCTTGACACTCTCATGGATCACCTTGCTGACTACTCCCACATTTGTCCACTTTCTTAGTTCGCTTAGCATCATGCTTTAGACAATCTTATCTCTTTTACTCCAACTTCTCTTAAGGATAGTATTCCCCCTCTATCCCATGATCTCTCTTTCACTTCCTTCCTCCCTCTTTCTTTGATTTATTCCTCATTGAAGGTTCAACATAATGCATTATTTGAACATGAAAATACACATTTTTATTTCCTTGATTGGTCTTCTACATTTCTAAATTAAAAGTATTTTTTGGCAATTAAAATCCTAAAATACATGTATAAAATTTTATTTCTTTTGTGTATGAATTATGTTATAACGAGGATTTTCTTTCACTACATTTTCAATTACATTACATGATGATGCAATTGAATGGTTTAAAAATTGTATGACATGCATTGCACTTCTTTTTCTGAGTTGATGACTGAATTTATAGCTTATTTTACACCATCATCTCGAGCTTTTACTTCTACCACCTTTCAATAAACTAAAAACAACTTTTCTTCTCCCCCTTCTATTCAACTAATGAAACCTTTGGTCCTTAGTGATGATAGAACTTACCGAGCATTTCTCTTCATTCTATTAATATACACTTCCACCCTATGGATCTATTAGGCAATAGTAAGGCCTTCTCAACTTTTCTCCTTACCCTTGATGATCATCTTCCTACAGTTCTTGATACTTCCTCTCCAAAAGGCTTATGAACCTCTATTGACAATTTCTCTTTTGATGCCTTTAGTTAGTCTTCCCCAAGTGATTATGAGGATTGTCCCTTATGATTATTTTATTCTTGACCTTCTCGTCACTTCCACTAAATATCATGTTGTACCTTACTTGTATCCTTCTCTTGAACTACTTTCTTTAGTGGATGTCATTAGGCATGTGGACAATGTTGATCATTATCACATCATCAACCGTTTCTTAAATATCACATTGGATGAAATTTATAATTCCTTGGGAATCAATGATTGTCTCTATCATTCCAAAGTAGATGTCACATGCACATATTATGAGTATGGGTCCATTCCACTTTTTCCCTCAATCTTATCTTCCTCTCAACATATGTTTATCCACTTCCCCTTCCATGCCTCCCCTTCAATAAGGGACATCCTTACATCTCTCTTGTGATTTGCATCCCCCTTCTCCCTCATATTATCAGACCTTCCCTCCCATATATTGCATCCCCTTCACTTGCTCTTGAATTGGCTTATGTGAATAACAAATCAAGGAGCTAGAAAATAATTAGATACTCTCATTTTCTCTTATACCACCCTATATCCACAACAATTTATACAATATCCCTTATCTTTTGAGATCCTCACATATCATTCTCCCATTGGACTTGAGACCCTATGTTTTGACATGTATAATGGTAGGGAGGATCTCTTGTAGGGATAAAGCAGAAAGCTTTGTCCCACTTATGGGACATCCTAATTTTTGCCTGAAATCACATATTTTTTAGAAAAATATGTGATTTAAGCTTAGAAGGTTCCATATAAGGGGGTTCAATTGAAGGGGTTTAGATCAAACCTCATTAGATAGAAACCCACTAGGCTTAAATCAAATCCCCAACGAAGTCTCCTCCACGCCTATCAAAATGATGACCAAAAAGAAATTTTGTTTCACCTTTTGGAAGATCAAATGAAGTCGTTTGAAAATGTCATTTCACAAGTATCTATCTCTTAGTGTTAGATTTATGAAAAGTATAATATGTATTAAATTTTTAATCATTTTTTTAAAATTTTATAATGAATGCATGTCCATTACGAAAAATAACAAATGTTGTTAGAAAAATCTCAAAAAATCATTGCCCTTTGCATGGATGTCCTTCTTTCAATACAACAAAGAAAAAAAATTCATATATATGCTAATAGAAATGCAAGATGGAAAAATATAGGTTTGAATTTTTTGTTAGTACCAATTCAAAAAATTAAAAAATATATATTTAATAAAAAATTATCAAACAATATTTTTGCCCTAGACATCAAAGTCAATGATCTAATTCCAAGAGATCATAGAAAGATTTTATTTCTTGTGAAAGTTACATGAGACAGAAAAATGTCACAATAAAAAATAGAAAAAAATATTTTATTTGATTGAAAAGTAAAATGATAGAAATAATTCTTTAAAAATTTCAAAAACTTACAATTGAATCTACATAGAAAATTTCACAATTCATAAGTTTACATCATCCTTAAATTCTCAACTGTTTGTTTGGTATAAATGACAAATATTAAAAAATGTTGATTTTGAATATCTCAATTAGGCCAAAAAATGGGACACACTATTGTACTATCACCTTGCATCACATACAAAGATTTTACACTATGTCTAACTCATACATGTGATGATTGATCTCGGCCAAACTATTTCCTAACTTATTATTCCTTGGATTGGTTTTACACCATAGTCCATGGTTCACTACATTCCTTCTCTAAGGAGTGGACACCTTTGTTCACCATTTTCAATTCAACACAAAACCTTTAGTTCATCTTACATAGTTGGTACAATGCAAGAAAACTACTAATGAACATGTTAGAGACTCTATATTTTATTTTCTTTCATCGATTGTAAAAATAGGTTTTCAACTTCTTCATACTCATCTCCAAGCTTTTAATGGAAAATCTCATGCCAAGTATCTAAGAGAAATTCATGCCTTAATTGTTTCACTCCTTTGACTTATCTCATGTAACCATGTAAGTTGAATGCAAGTTGTCACACTTCATATTCTTCCATCTAGGAACCTTCCTTTGCACACTTGTCCTCTAACCAACCCATCTCCAACACCTCTTACTTCCTTGCATCCTCCACTTTTCCCTAATCCTAATGTTCCTCCCAACCTATATCTATATTCTAACTTTTCCAATTATCAACCAACACTAAAGTCTCTCTCTCTATCTCTCTCCACTTGTCAAGGGTCATTGTAATCCTCTTCACTTTAGTAGATTAGTCATCTTCTGTCAACTCAGGTGGTGTCTATTGCAATCTATAATAAGGATCTCAGGAACCTAACCAAGAGTTTCCTATTTAAAATACTGAATTGAAACTATACTAGGAAAAGAAATGCTTATGCTTTCAAAACAAATTTGCTTGAAGGAAACTAACCTAGGAAAATTAATGATTACTCTAATTAAAAACTAAACTATTTGAAATGAAAGCCCTTCCAATTTTTGTATTTTATATGATAACAATTTTCCAACATCGTAATGAAAAGAAGACATTTTAAGAAACAATTAAAGGACTAACCTATATGTTAAAAGATATACGCTACAAAAGTAACTAACACATGAACTCACAATTCAACATTCACATGTGCAAATAATAAAATAACAAAAAAGAAAGACTTATCTACAACACACAAATTGGTTCTTGTTTCTCTTAGGTGAGTGGCCTACTCCTCTGGAAGAATAAGAACATTCTTAAATTCATATGGAACTACTCATAACTAACAACTCAGATAGTAAACAGATTGATGTAACTCATTGCATTCAAGTTTGATTAAAGGAGATTACATAACATATTGTAACTCAGAAGTCTTTTTCTTATATTAGAAAAACTATAGCTCAACAATAAAACTATTCTCTATCTCTCTATCTCTATTCTATTCTCTATATTTAATTTATCCATTTATCCTTTTTTCTAGAACATATTGAACCTCAAAACATTCCTTTATTTATTCCAATATTACACCATTGTGCCTATATGCCCAATGTTGTTATAGTTCAACTAGGAATTTGAAAATTATAATCGTAAATGAATAATTAAAAGAATATGCACTACTTAATTTGCATATGCCAAAGAATTGATACTTCTAGTTGATGGTGTTGGTGACTAACTCCTTTCTAATAAATGAATTGAAGGTTGAATTGTTGCTACAATTTAGACAAAAAGACAAGGCTTGCTTTTACTTACGGCTGGCCATGAACTACGAGAGTTGCATGTTGTTAGGGCCATCTTTTCCAGAGCTAGAGGCTCCAGAGCTATAGAGGTCCACCTTTTTTAAAGCTAGAGGCTCTAGAATTATCAAAACTACTTCTTCCAAAGTTTGCCAAAATTTTCTTGTTTTCACAAAAATTATAATTTTTGTTCCAACATTTTATTAGTAACATCAATAGTTAAACTTAAATAAACAACCAAAATTAGGCTAAAATACACATTATTTCTATCTCAAACAAGTAATAATTACTATACTATCATTAAATCCACATGGAGGGATGGGAAAAGAATAGAAACAAGGGATTACTTCATGGAAAAATAATGAGGTAGTGATTGTCCTCATCACCCCTCCACACCTAAGGTTTTGCAAGTCCTCCTACATGTCTACTTCCTTGGGGCTGGGAAGAGGAGGCTTGCCTCATGGTTGATGCTTATTATTTTCTCTTATTTGCTCCCTCCCAGATAGCAGTACAATCATACTCCCAAAGGTAGGAGTCCATTATCTCTTTGTGAAATTCCATGAATCCCTAGAGCTTTCGAAGCTCATCTCGCCATTTAATTCAAACTCGCTATCAAATTGGGGTGATGTGACATTCATAGGAGCATTGGTGTGAGGAGTAGGGGAGGTCTAAACCACATTCCAACCTAGAGATGCTTATGATCTTGTATTATTTTTTCCACTGCCTTATCTCTCCTTAAGGACCATAATAAATTAGTTGGGGAAATAATTTCTGATGCAGGGACATCCTGCTCTTTCAATTTTGGTTTTCTTCCTTTTTGTTGTTTTGGTTCTTTTTGCTTGTTTTTCTTTGTCTTTTTGGGCGGCTCTTACCTCCTTTGTGGTTCCTTGTTATCTTCCACCTATATGTAAAGCTGAAGTTCATGTCACAATTTTTATGCATCATATAACAACTTGGTTTAACTTGAGAAGCTCCTATCACCCGTGTGATAGTAATCTAGATCAAAAGGGGATCATAAACTATCGATAGTGATTTTGTGAGCCCAACAAATGGAAGACTCAATCTCTTGCGAGCAGTTGAAAAGCCATTGTGGGAAGTTGGACAAACCAATGAATGAGTCCTCATCTCTTTGAAGGTCAAGTATGTGGAAGGTCGGCAGAAGACCAAAAAACAGTTCTTTTTTATGTTATTTCAAGGTTGACGATTACAGGGGAAGGGAACTGAACATTGAAGAACATAGTGAGAATACAGATCGAGGAGAAGAGAGGCAAAAGTTGAAAGTGAAGGTAGAAGATAGAGAAGTCGTGAGTTGACAGGAGGAGACTATGCATGAAGCTGAAGTGAAGGAAATAAGGGTTCTCTGGTGTATGGAAACTATTTTTTGTGTATTGTTCGTTATGATTTATGAATAGCTAAAGTTATTACTCTATTTTCATATAAAAGTCTGTTCCTTTGCAATCTGTCATTGAACACTGATAACATTTGTTTTGTATTGAAATCTTTTCATGAGTATAAATTCATTTTGTTAAGATTGTATACTGGAATGTGTAAATGAATCGAGAGTCCTAAACTTCCTATCATTATTGTGGAATGTATTGACATTGAGTCTAGTTTAAATCTGAATCTATTTGAATCTCTGCAAATTGAATCCTTTGTGATCAGTAAGGCTCCATCAATTGGTATTAGAGCCTGAAGAGATTGGGCATTGGTAAGTGGTCAAAATGTCTCCAAGAAGAATGGACCGAGGAGGAGGCCGAGGAAGGGGCAGAAGAGACCATGGTGACCCTGAGTTGCTACAGAATTTGGTTGCAAGGATGGAGGCTCTAGAGAGGGCACAGAGGAGAGGAATCCCTGATGTTGAGGATGCAAGTGATGAGGAGGAAGAACAGCAGAGAGAAGAGAATGAGGAAGGATAGGTGAAACAAACAGATGAATTTGAGGAAAATTTTCTGAAGACAGTTATGAGCTTGGGTTCTAAACCCAAGATAGAAGTGCCAACATATGCTGGAAGCCTCAATGGTGAAGATTTGATCGATTGGATTAATGACTTGGATAAGTATTTTGAATATGAGGGTGTAGCATAGAAAAGAAGAGTAAAGTTTGTCTGCACCAGACTGAAGGTCCATGCTGCCATGTGGTGGGACTTTGTCCAAACTAAGAGGAGAAGGAGAAATAAGGAGAATATTAACTCTTGGGATCGAATGGTGGCCAAGTTGAAGGCCAAATTTTTGCCAAGTGATTATCAAGCTAATCTCTTTAAGAGATTGTAGAATTTGAAGTAGAAAGATATGTCTGTGAAAGACTACACTGAGCAATTCTACAAGTTAGTAATCAGATCTAGACATGCTGAAGAAGATGTGGAGAAAATAGCCCGATATGTGAATGGTCTCAAGTATAGTTTGCAAGACGAAATGAGTCTTTTGTCCCCTAGGAGCCTAGAAGAGGCTTATCAACTTGCCCTAAAGGTAGAGGAAAAGTTGCAAAGGAAGCAAAGTCAACAATATAAGAAGAGAGGAAGAGGTTTTAGAGGAAGGGGACAACAAACAAGTAGGGGATACCAACATCATCAAGGAGAAGAGGCTAGAAGTTCTAGTGGGACAGCCAATAATGTTAGAGGTGGTTTTAAAAATAGAGGGGAAAAGTCTTATGGAAGAGGTGGTTCACAAGGTAGAGGTAGAGAATTTGCCAGAAAATGTTTTAAGTGCAACCAATATGGACACAAGAGTTGGGAATGCTTTGAATCACCACAAGGAGAACATTCAAAATTTGAGAGGACTAATCAGGTTGTACATGCTGATCAAGAGAGTGTGGGATCACCAGTACACCACAAGGATGAAGCAGAATCAGGCGAGTCTTTAATGCTTAAGAGGGTGTTGTTGAAGCCACAAAGAGAAAGTCAAAAGCCAATCCAAAGGAGATCATTGTTCAAAACCAAGTGTAAGTCACAAGGTAAATGTTGTAAGCTCATTATAGATAGTGGAAGCACAGATAATATTGTTACAATTGAAATGGTAGAAAAGTTAAATCTTAAAAGGATTAAACACTCCACTCCATATAAAGTGACTTGGTTACAAAAAGGTCATCAAATATTGGTTAGCGAGCAGGCCTATGTTGATTTTCATATTAGCAGTTATAAAGATTGTGTTTTATGTGATACAATGCTGATGGATGTGTGACATGTTTTGCTTGGAAGACCATGGCAATTTGATAGGAAATAGGTGCATGATGGAAGGGAGAATACATATACCATTGAGAAGGATGGAGAGAAGCATACCTTGCTGCCCATAAGAGAGAAAGAAGAGTACAGTAGCAAGAGCAGTAGTAAGGTAATGATGGTAAGTGGTAAGGAGTTTTTGAATGATTTGAAGAGTGAAGAAATTGGTTATGCTTTGGTTCCTAAACCTAGATGTGTAATGACTTCTACAAAATTGAAGGATTTGCCTATTGAAGTTCAAGATATTTTCAATGAGAATATGGATATCGTTGCGTCTGATTTTCCTAATGAGTTTCCTCCTATTGGAAGCATTATCCATCATATGGATTTGATTCTAGGTGCTAGCCTTCCAAATAAGGCTGCATATAGGTTAACACCTATGGAAAATGAGGAGATAAGGAAGCAAGTGGAGGATTTTTTGAAGAAGGGTTTGATAAGGGAAAGCTTGAGCCCTTGTGCTGTTCCTATAGTGTTGGTTCCAAAGAGAGGAGGGAAATGATGTATGTGTACTGATTCAAGGGCAATTAATAAAATCACAATAAGATATAGGTTTCCCATACCTAGAATTGAAGATTTAATGGATTGTTTGAGTGGCTCCATGTATTTTTCCAAAATAGATTTGAAAAGTGGCTATCACCAAATAAGGATAAGACCGGGAGATGAATGGAAAACAACCTTTAAGACTAGTGATTGGTTGTATGAGTGGCTGGTTATGCCTTTTGGATTATCTAATGCCCCTAGTACTTTTATGTGGTTAATGAATGAGGTTTTGAAACCATTCATTGGTAAATTTGTGGTTGTATATTTTGATGACATTTTGGTGTTTAGTAGGTCCAAAGAGGAGCATAGAGAGCATTTGAGGCAGGTTAAGAGGAGGCTATGTGAAGAGAAATTGTAGATCAATCTAAAAAAGTGTGTTTTTATGCAGACCAAACTAGTGTACGTAGGCTTTGTGGTGTCAAAAGATGGGCTGAAGATGGATAAGGAGAAGGTTTAGGCCATACTTGATTGGCCATCACCAAGAAGTGTAATGGAGGTAAGGATCTTTCATGGTCTTTCCAGTTTTTATAGAAAGTTTATAAGAAATTTTAGTCATGTTGTAGCACTTATATTGGAGACTATTAAGGGGAATAAAAGACCATTTGTTTGGACAAAAGAGGCTGAAGAAAATTTTAGATTTCACAAGAAGGTAAGTGAACAGCCAATTCTTGCTTTGCCTGATTTTTATAAGGTGTTTCAAGTAGAGTGTGATGCTAGTGCGTTGGCTATTGGGGCAGTCCTAAGTCAATAGGGAAAACTAGTTGCATATTTTAGTGAGAAATTAAATGAAGCAAAAAGAAAGTATTCTTCTTATGATTTGGAGTTTTATGCTTTGGTTTAGTCCCTCAAGAAATGGAGACATTATCTATTGCCCAAAGAGTTCATTGTGTATACAGATAACCATGCTTTGTAGTTCATTAACAACCAACATAAATTAAATCAAAGGCATGCTAAGTGGGTCAAGTATATTCAAAGTTTTAACTTTGTTTTGAAACATAAGAGTGGTCAAATGAATAGAGTTGCTGATGCCTTAAGTAGGAAGAGTTTATTGTTGTGTGAAATACAATCTAACAGTGTGGGGTTTGAAAGTTTGAAAGAATTGTATGCAGAGGATGCAGATTTTGGAGAAGCATTTGTAGCTTGTAATGATCCTATTTGTAGAAATAAAGAGCCATGGACTGATTACATGATTCAAGAAGGTTTATTGTTTAAGGAAAACATATTGTGTATCCCTAGAGGCTCCATGAGAGAAAATTTGTTGAAGGAAAAGCATAGTGGTAGTCTTGCTAGTCACTTTGGACAGGATAAGACTTTTCATTAGTTGAACACTCATTATTATTGGCCAAAGATGAAGGCAGATGTGAAAAGATATGTGGAAAGGTGCATAATTTGTCAACATGCTAAAGGAAGAAGTCAAAATGCGGGGCTCTATCAACCACTACCAGTTCCAACCAGACCATGGGATTCGGTGAGTATGGATTTTGTTTTGGGTTTGCCTTGTACACAAAGGGGTAACAATTCAATCTTTGTTGTGGTAGATTGATTTTCGAAAATGGTGCATTTCATACCCTACAAGAAGACTAGTGATGCCACTAACATTGCTAATGTGTTCTTTAAAGAAGTTGTAAGGCTGCATGGTATTCCAAGAAACATAATTTCTGACACGGATGCAAAGTTTGTGGGTCATTTTTGGAGGACCCTATGGAGGGAATTGGGAACAAATATGAATTTTAGTTCTGCTTATCATCCACAAACAGATGGACAGACCAAGGTTGTCAATAGAAGCCTTGGTAATTTTTAAGGTGTCTTGTTGGTAGTTCACCTAGAAGTTGGGATCTCATGTTGGCACAAGCTAAATTTGCATATAATGATTCCCCAAATAGAAGCATAGGTTTCAGTCCTTTCTATGTGGTGTATGGTATGCACCCCAGAGGTGTATTTAAACTTCGTGATCTAGCTAGAATGGAGAAGAGGAGTGCAGATGGGGAAGAACTTGCTCGAGTCATTCATGACTTTCAAGAGAAGGTGAAGCATAACATTGAGGACAACAATCAACAATACAAAAAGACGTTGATCAAAAGAAGAGAGAGTTACAGTTTCAGATTGGAGACCTTGTATTGGCACATCTTCAAAAGGAGAGATTTCCTATTGGAACATACAACAAACTTCAGATGAAGAAGATTGGTCCATACCAAATCCTTAGGAAGTTCTCTGCCAATGCCTATGAGATATCACTGCCTGCAGATCTGAATATATCTCCTATTTTCAACGTGGTAGATTTGTATCCATAAAAGGGGGACATAGAGGCAGATGAAGTTGAAGCAGCCAATTCATCTCATGAAGAACAATTTGGAACAGTCACTGCTCCACAGCAGATATAATGCATTCTAGACAAACAATTACTAAAGAAGACCCGTAAACATGAGTACTTCAAGTATCTCATCAAATGGAGCAATCATCCCGTTGAAGATGCTTCTTGGCTCATAGAGGATGAGATCATTAAGCAGGGTCATTTAGTAGCAAACCTCATGAGTAGGAGCTCATGAATTCTTCCCACCCGGGAGTTTGATGCAGGGGCATCTTTCTCTTTCAATTTTGGTTTTCTTCCTTTTTATTATTTTGGTTCTTTTTGCTTTTTTTTCTATCTTTTTGGGTGACTCTTATCTCCTTTGTGGTTCCTTTTTATCTTCCACCTATATGTAAAGCTAAAGTTCATGTCGTAGTTTTTATGCATCATATAACAACTTGGTTTAACTTTAGAAGCTCCTGTCACCCGTGTGATAGTAACCTAGATCAAAAGGGGATCATAAACCG
Organism: Cunninghamia lanceolata; assembly: GCA_027924645.1. Classification (NCBI taxonomy): domain Eukaryota; kingdom Viridiplantae; phylum Streptophyta; class Pinopsida; order Cupressales; family Cupressaceae; genus Cunninghamia; species Cunninghamia lanceolata. Next base: position 295,201 of record BSBN01001578.1, on the reverse strand, counting down.
TCGACAGTTATTTTGTGAGACCAACAAATGGAAGACTCAATCTCTTGCGAGCAGTTGAAGAGCCATTGTGGGAAGTTGGACAAACCAATGAATGAGTCCTCATCTCTTTGAATGCCGAGTATGTGGAAGGTCGGCAGGAGACCAAAAGACAATTTTTTTTGTGTTGTTTGGAGGAGGCCAATGGTTAAGGGGAAGGGAGTTGAACATTGAAGAACATAGTGAGAATACAGATTGAGGAGAAGAGAGGCAGAATCCAGAAGTGAAGGCAGAAGATAGAGAAGTCGTGAGTTGATAGGAGGAGACTGTGCATGAAGCTGAAGTGAAGGAAATAAGGGTTCTTTGGTGTATGGAAACCATTTTTTTGTGTATTGTTCATTTTGATTTCTGAATAGCTAAAGACATTACTCTATTTTTATATAAAATTTTGTTCCTTTGCAATCTGTCATTGAACACTAATAACATTTGTTTTGTATTGAAGTCTTTTCATGAGTAGAACTGTTGATAACTGAGAGGGGGGGTGAATCAGTTATCCTAATTATTTTATCTTTCTGTGCTTTCTTAATAGTTAATGTAACATCAGATCAATTAAGCAAGCATAATCATGAAATGGAAATAACACCAATACACATGACACAATGATTTTGACGTGGAAACCCTATTAAGGGAAAAAACCACGGGGTGATTAACCCAAGATATTATTCTCTATTAGAAGAATAAAGGATACAAAATGGCACTTGCCAATTAGGGCTCATTGCCCGAGCACACTACTCACAAGAGGCTCACTGCCTACAAAAGACTTACTATATACACGAAGAGAACTTGAACTGATGAGAAGCATCCACACATGCTGAAGTTCAGTTCTGGTTAAGCTCAATAGACTGATCTGCTGCACTTCATTCTTACTCTCCTTAAGTGCTGCTGTCCTTTTACATTCTGAACCTATTTTTTTGCTTTTTGTACTATTCTTCTTTTTCTCGCACTTCAACACTTATACAACACACACCTTCACATCTAAATCTGTCTTGTATATATATCCGCACAAGTGATTTCAACACTTTTCTAGCCGACATCCGAAATAGTCAATATTATCTCAAACTTTAGTCTGTCGGCTGAATCCTTGATTCCAAGTGAAGCGGATCAAAAAGAAACTTATAGAAGTCATCTAATAAGTCGGCCAATCATGAAATATACCTTAGGAATCATTATCACCATCAACATCTCATCTGGAATAACTTCTGATGCTCTGCCTATCAGTTCTTCCTCTGTCTGTTCTATCAAACCAGACCCTAATACTTGAATGCTTATATCTTTTTACTCTTTCATCACCGAAGGCTCAATTCCTAGAATCTATCAGTCAAGGTACTCCTCTTGACTTTCCCAAGTCTGTACTTTCCAAAGATACTTCCTCTAAGAGATCTGAACCTGACTGTCAAACCTTTCCACATACTCTATTCTTGCTTACCGGACCACAACATTCTTCAATCTGGCTTCCCGTATAGACACACCATGTCCTGCGGATGTGTGGGATGAACTTTGTTGCCATCAATGACAACATTCATGAATCCATATAGTATCTCTTTCCAACAAGAACTTCATTTTGTTAAGATTGCATACTAGAATGTGTAAATGAATTGGGAGTCCTGAACTTCCTATCATTATTGTGGAATGTAGTGACATTGAGTCTGGTTTAAATCTGAATCTATTTGAATCTCTGCAAATTGAATCCTTTGTGATCAACAAGGCTCCATCAATTTCCCTTTTCTTTAAATGCATGGGTGGGGGAGTATACCTCTATTCATAGACTAAAAAAGTTGCCTAAACCTTGTTTTGGATTACTTCTTGCAAAGCCTGATATGTGAATTTAAGACTTTCAACATATTTCTATTGCATACCAAGATAGCTAACAATATTATTAAATGTTTTCTCAAATGCTATTGGCTCGGGGTTTTGATGCCTCATCAACAACCCCATTGTTTTCTCTTGTTTGTTGTATTACTCTATTCTCTGTTTCTAGGCAATTTGATTTTGTAATAAGGATATATATGATCTAATTTGTACTTCACCTACAAAGAGGTTCATATTGCTATGACCTAATTTGTACTTCACCTACAAAGAGGTTATTTGTACCTAGAAAAACAAGGCTTTCTTTTACTTGTGGCTGACCATGAACTACTAGAGTTGCATTTCGTTAAGGTTGTCTTTTCTAGAGATGGAGGCTCCAGAATTATCAAAACTTCTTCCAAAGTTTTCCAAAATTATCTTGTTTTCATAAAAACTCAACTTTTGTTCCAACATTTTTATTACTAACATCAACAATTAAACTTAAATAAATAACCAAAATTAGGCTAAAATGCACATCCTTATTCCATATCAAACAATTAATAATTTCTATACTATCATTAAATCCACATGGAAGGATGAGAAAAGAAGAGGAACAAGGGATTACTTTATGGAAAAATAATAAGGTAGTGATTGGCTTAATCACCCCTCCACACCTAAGGCTTTATAGGTCCTCTTGTAGGTCTACTTCCTTGGGGCTGGGAAGAGGAGGCTTGCCTCATTGCTATTTCTTCCTATTCTTTTCTCTTATTTTATCCCTCTTGGATGGCACTACAATCATACTTCTAGAGGTAGGAGTCCATTATCTCTATGTGAAATTCCATGTATCCTCAAATCTTTCAAACCTCAACCTACCATAATTCAAACTCCCTATCAAATTAGGGTCATGTGACATTCATAGGTTTGAACCACATTCTAACCTAGAGATGCTTATGCTCTTCTATTATTTAAGTCATTGTCTTAGCTCTCCTTAGGGACCACAATAAATTAGTTGAGGAAATAATTTACCTTTTCTTTAAATGCATGGGTAGGGGAGTATACCTTTGCTTACATGCTACAAAAGTTGGCTAAACATTGTGTTGGATTGCTTCTTGCAAATCCTAATATGTGAATTTAAGACTTTTAACATATTTATGTTGCATACCAAGATAACTAACAATATTATTAAATATTTTCTCAAATGCTCTTGGCTTGGGATTTTGATGCCTCATCAACAACCCCATTGCTTTCTCATGTTCATTGTATTCCTCTATCCTCTATTACCAGACAATTTGATTTTGCAATATGGATATATATGACCTAATTTGTACTTGACCTATAAAGAGGTTCACCATGAAGTCTACAACATGTCCCAAGAGCAGCCTATGGGTGAGAAATTCACATAATTGACATGGGTAAATGTGGAAATTGACATGGGAGCATGGATGAGACAAAGTGATTGCTTGCTATGAATTGTTTCAAGATTTTAATCATAGTGGGCTTTGGGCTTTGAGAGAGATGTGGAAATAGTCAATCATATGGGGATTGAGAGATGGGTGCATAAAGGGAATATGCTTAAGTAGATGTGCACTTCTTAGGGGTTAATCATAGAATGATTCATAGTCGACAAATGATAGGGATAGGGAATAGATTGGGAAGGGGATAAATGGGAAACCTCAAGCTTGGTAGAGTAATTTTTATTTGAATTTGTAGGGATTTTGAGTTACTTTGATATAGATTTTTGAGTACTTCTCTTGGGCTTGCATTCTTTTTTGCTTTTTGACTTGATTTCCTTTCCTTTTGATTTTCTTTTTGGATGCCACCTCCAAATGACCTAACCCATGCAACCAATAAGATGCAAGGGCTCATTACTAAGGATTAGATCAATCAATTATGGGCATTACTTTTGACCTTTTTGAATACTGGCATGATTTTAATTTTTCTCTATGCAAGTGAGAAAGGAATGGGGGAATGGGTTGTCCACTTATGAGGTTTTAGGAGTCACAACTAAGTTTTAGATATTAGGAAAAGTAAAGGGAAATAGTGTTCATAGACCTCATTATATGCATTGTGCTTAATATATGGGTAGAAGGCGAAGAGTGGATGGCTAATTTATTGAAATAATATGGAGGGATCAAACATTTAGAGCTCACATGAATAGGTCTAGAAAGACAACGTGGCAAGTGCTAGTGTATAATGTACTTAAGTATGAATATGTAATGTGGCCTAGATCATGATGGAAAATGTGAAGCAAGTGAGCATATTTGGAAGAGTGGATTTGGCAAATTATAGGTTTCTCTAGGTGCATAGTCAAAAGATGTCACTATTGGAATCAATCGCTCATAGTTTTGGGTCTTATATGTGCTTGGAAAAATGATGACACTAGTAAAAACACACATGTGAAAGATAATAAAAATGGCATGGAACACTAATCATGGATGATTGGAGTTTGAAAAATGATTTATTAATATAATTCATATTCAAGTAATTGTATTTGTGGGATGGACAAACTGGGTTTTTATGAAACATATTTCTATGAGGATAGGGTATAGTCATAAAAGTCCACAAAATGATGAAAAAATCAAAGTTCTAGGGTAGGGGTGTATATATTCACAAAAGAATTGGGATGAAAAATTTAATCTAAAGCAAAAAATATGACAAATGGATGGATAAAGCTCCTTTAAATGCATTTTAGTGAAGGCCAAATTTAAATTTTTGAATAAGCATCCATTTTAGGACAAGAAGACTCCCTTGAGAGTAGTATAAAAGAGGCTTTGTAGAGGGAAAGTGCTCATTTGGACATTGTGAATTTGTGGATAAGATGAGATTATTGGAGAAGATGTCTAAGTGTAACAAGAACAAGCCTCACTGCTTGGAGGAGGTTTGAGATAGCCTATTGCCTAGGCATTCACCTATCAAGGTTTGAGCATTGTTTTAAATTTTTTATGTGTTTCCATTAGTTTTTCTTGTTTCTAGAAAAAGGCATTCAAGGGAGGGGTTTAGGGTTTAATTCTTGAGTTTTTTTTTGAAAATTTTGCAATTTTTAGGTCTTCTAGATTTTTTTTTGATTTTTCATGTTTTTTCTAGGGAAAAACAATATTTTTAAATTTTTTAGATTTTTTTTAAATTTGAATTTAATAATTTTTTTTTTGAAAAAAATTAAAATGTTATGGGAGGAACCATGCAAACACCTTGGTCAAGTCATCTCAGCCCACAAGGGTCACATATATGACAACTTTAAGGGTTTACAAACCTTAGACATAGCCACCTTGACTAACTCTTTGACCAAGGTTAGGGTCGCATGAGCCTCTGCAATCTTAGGATGGCACCACCTAGGTGGCCATCTTGATAGGAGTGACTCGTCCAATGGCATCATCCTAGATCCACGAGCCAAGCACCCAAGTCTAACTAGGACAACCAAGTCAATGCCCAGGTCTAAGCCAAAAGGCCAACTAGGACAACAAGGGTTACTTCTAGGCTAGGTTCTAGATTTCAACTACATGTTTGGTTTGAACTAGAATATGGTTGTGTATATAGTCAAGTAGAACATTTTCTTTCTTTGGTTGTGGATTTTTGTTCTTATGTGGTTTTAAACATTGTTCATTTATGGTCATGTTGTATCTATTTTCATAGTTGGTTTCTTGATTTCTGAAATGTGATTTTGGAGACTAATGACAACTTTATTTGTGTGTTTTGTAGGATCTAGTTTTAATTTGGTAGATGAAATAGCATGCCTCGCTTCAATTGATTTTTGATATAGGTGATATTGGGTAGTACTAGGAGTTATTGATTTAGGTTGGCCCATTGTATCTGTAACACTTGTTGGTTGTAGGTATGTTTGAGATGCTTTTGGTAGGTTTGCAAGTGCTCTAGAGCATTCACACATTTTTCACAAAGCATTTCTAATTCTTGCAATTGATCTTCCTTGTGCATATTGTTGTTGATTAACTTATGGATGGATACATGCAAAGAAGGGATTTCAAGTTCTAGGGGCATAACTACTTCAACTCCATAGACTAGTGAATAAGGTGTATGTCCTATAGGTGTTTTCATGCTAGTATGATATGCCCAAAGAGCTAGTGATAATCGTAAGTGCCAATTTCTATCATGCTTGTCAATAATTTTGCATAGTATTTTCTCTATAATTTGATTGCTTGTCTTTGCTTGACCATTTGATTGATTGATGTTAGATTTTGAATCACTCTAAGAACTTTTTAACCTCCTTATTTTTGAAAGAGGAACCATTGTCTAAGATAAGTGTCACAAGAACACTAAAATGAGTGATAATGTTGGTTCTAAGGAAATTGCAAATGCCATTAGCCATTATTAAATTCATAGGTATTGTTTTCACCCATTTTTAAGTATTTGGTTGCTATAGTTATGGAGTACCATTTGGATGAAGTGGGGAAAATTTTTCCAATCAGGTCAAGACCCCAAATTCAAAATAGCCATTGTAAGGTTAATGGTTACAAGTCTTGAGTAGGGGAATGTATGAGATTGCTATGATGTTGGTAGGTGTGACACTTCTATCCAAATTCATATAAGTCTATTTCCATTGTTTCCCAATAATATCCCATGCACAAAAAAATTTCAACTCGAGATCTTCCATTAAAGTGGCCTCTAAATGCCCTAGCATGGGCTTCCTAAAGAACAAGGAGTACTTCAGATTTAGTCAAACATTTTCAATAAGAGTCTATTGTAACTATGGAGATATATGATCTTGGATAGGAGGACATATTTTGAGGCTTGTTTATGTATACATTTACACATGTTTTTGGTTGCATTTGTTAGGAAGGACCTAGTGTCTAAATAAGTGTATATATCGGTGTACCACTCACTGCTAGAGATGTTGCAATCCACATCAAGTGTCTTATCATGTGTTATGGTTGGGTGAGTAAGGTAATGGATAAATAGTGTGAAATCTCCAGTTTGAGCTTAAAATGAAAGTAATGAAGTAGCACTAGCCATGGCATCAACATACCTATTATCCTCGTGAGGAATTGTATCAATCAAATAGGATGAAAATTATTTTATGATGGACAAGGTCAAGTGTCTATAATCACTAAGAGAGTCATCTTTAGCTTTATAAGTGTTGATAATTTGACAAAAAAACAACTAAGATTCACCATGGGTGTTGAGATCTTGTACTCCAATAGTATGCATTGCTTCCAAACCTACTATCAATGTCTCATACTTAGTAGTGTTGTTGGTGCATGGAAAATTTATGTAGACTGATAGAAAATTTGGTTTCCCAAATGGAGGAATGAATATAACTCCTACACCTACACCTATCTTGAATCATGATGCATCAAAGAACATGTCCCAATTGTTTGTTTGTTTTGTCATGAATATGTGTTCATCTAGAAAATTGGGGGTGAGTTAGAAGAGGAAGACAATGGTGCTTCTATGAGTTGGTCAATGATTGTGTGTCCCTTAATGGCTTTTTGTTCTACAAAATGGAGGTCAAATTATGTAAGTAGCATAACCAATCATGTGGCATGCCATGATAAATGAGTTTTCAATAGGAGATACTTAAGGGGATCACTTTTTATGATGACAAGTATTTTGGCATGTAACAAGTAATGACCTATCTTTTGAGTGGCATATACTACTGCTAGACATTATTTTCAACCAACATGTAGCATTTTTTGTAATCTATGAGCATTCAAGAAATGTAGTAAACTACTCTTTCTCATCCTTCATCATGTTGTGTGAGCAAGGTGCCAATAGATTGATCAGTGATAAATATATACAACATTAGTGTTTGTCCATGGGTTACTAGCATAAGAACAAGGGGATTATCCAAGTACTCTTCAAGAGCTTCAAAAAAATTGTTGGCAATCTTGGTCCCACTTAAATTTGGTGTCTTTTTGTAGGAGACACATGAAGGGGGCCATATAGTTAGCCAATTGTGCTATAAAGTGATGAATGACTTGCAGATAACCTTGGAGACTTCTTAGTTGTGAGATGTTTGTGGGAAAAGGCATATTTACTATTGCATCTATTTTATTGGTATCCACTTCAATGCCTTGATGAAAAATTATAAAACCTACTATTTTTCTTGTGTCTACTCCAAAAAACATTTCTTAGGGCTGAGTCTCACGTTGTATTGTCTTAATTGTTCAAAAATTTTGTGCAAATTTTGTGGGTGAGTTTCTTGGGTGTGGGACTTTGCAGGTATGTTATCTACATAATCTTCAAGGATGAAATGCATTAGGTTATGAAAATGAGGGTCATGGTACGTTGGTATATGGCACTTATGTTTCTAAGACCAAAAGGCATGATGACATAGAAAATGTGCCTCGTTATGTGGTAAAAGCAATTTTATGCTGATCTAGGAGAGTAGCTCATGTCCTACTATGGAATCCACAATCACATTTATGTTTGGTATAGGGAAATTATCCTTGGGAGAGACCTTATGTAAATATTTACAATCTGTGAAAATTCTAATGTGATCATTTGGTTTCACCACAGGGATAATGTTAGAGATCCAAGGCGAATAATCAATGGGATGAATAAAACTAGATTTGAGTAGCTTTTTTATTTATTCCTTCACCAAAAGAACTATCTAAGGGTGCATTTTATCAATTTTGTATTTGATTTATTTCACAGTTGGTATGAGATCAATGTTCTGGACCATTATATTAGAATCAATTTTGGGCATATCCTCATAGGTCCATGCAAAAACATTTGGGAAGTCATGAAGGACTTGTTCGTGCATGGCATGTTCAATTGGTGAGAGACATTTCCCTATTTTTAGGATTTTGTCAAAGTTGTTTAGATACATAGGAACATCGATGGTGTTACCCATAGCTAATGTGTTTCAATATTTGATGAAATGGTTGGTGGGAAAGTCTATCTCAAGGTTGTTTGTTGAGGCTACATGTGATGTTTACGAAATACTTTCCTTGAAATATGTATAAGGATTAAACAAATAAGTTCGTTTTATTTGATAGTGTGGTGTCAAGGAGTTTATGCCTAAGAATACTTCTAGATCTCTATCATTGTATAATATGTCAACATGGGCCACTGATTCTTTAGAATGTGTATCAATGAGTTTCAGGTAAATGATTGACAAATGATTCGTGACAACCATATAACAATCCAAATTTATGCCATTTTTATCATGTCATAGGCAACAATCAATTCCAACTTAGGTGGTTTGGAATTCTCATTGGATTCATTCTTTAATCCCTTGTCCATATCTTCCTAGACCTTATTCATGATATCCCTTATGTGAAAGACATTGGAATCCTTTTCCTTATAACTTGGCCCATTCTCAAAAATAGAGTTGTTGGGAATTATATGTTGTAGATGTATTGTTGGCATTATGTGATCTTGTGTTTATTTTTGTGGGGATGTTGTATTTGATGTGCTTAGTGTTGATATTGAAGAGGTTATTACATTTGTTAATTGCTTCTTTTGGTTGTGGTTTAGGGATACTTTCTTGGTTTGTGGTTTAGATGCATCGCTAGGATGGACACCATTAGGTTGTGATGAGAAACATTGTGGTGGTATTCCATACTCATGAGGGTCTATTTGTATGTTAGGAACATGAAATAAATTGAGTTTTACCTTATATTCTCCCACATACAAAGGTCTGAAGTCTAACATTCCCTAATCATCACTAGACAAGGAATTGGAAATAGGCATAGGTGGCATGAAGTCTTTTTCTTGTGTCATAGGTGGATGAGATATGGAGGAGGGGTTATCAACTATCTTAGGGGAGGCTATTTCACCTATAGGTTTTCAGTCTTGACTCTTTTGTGAAATGTGGGAATAAAATGACTTCCTGAATAGTGGCTTGACAATGTTTGAATGGAATCTCATTGTTATGCATGGTGCAAGATTGGTTATTATGCATGAACTTGAAAGGAAGCAAGGTACACGGAATATGCTTCCTACACCTATCTAATGAGGAGAGTTGTACAAATTTTTATCCTTTAACATTACAATAATGCGATTCCAAATGAAGGAAAGATATAAAACATCAAATGCAAATATAAAAGCTCACAATACAAGATATACATGGGGAAAACCCTTTTGGGTAGAAAAAACCCTATACTACAAAGCACAACCCAATGTATTAATCTATAAACAATGAAGGTTACAATACACTTCCAGATCCAAGCTCTTACAAGAGTTCACCATTGTTGATATTATGGAGTAATTCTGGTAGCATAATAGTACCTACAAATGAACCATACAAACTACTCTAACAAGCACCTTATTTATAGAGAATATCAAGCATGAAGGAAGCTTCTAGAGAAAGATACAAGAGGTGGGAGTCCAAATCCACATGGAACATATTCCAACACCTCTTAGCATGCAAATTACACTTGTACAAGATTCCCTTACACCTATTACAACCCTCCAACCTTAGGCCCCAAATTTACCTAAAATAGGTATGACAGATGCTCTTACATTGTCATAAAATCTATCATATATGACAACACTTACAACTGTAAGAGAATCTATCATAACCAACTAATAATAACTGATTCTCTTACAACTTGTCATAACCAAACTTGAGCTCTTAGATTCCCCATGCAAGATGCTTTGCAACACTTGTCCATCCTATCATAAAATCCATTCTTACGCATCATAACCTATCATAGAAATCTGTCATAGAATATTGACTTACACATATTTCAATATGCCAACACATGGAAAATAATCTCTACCACAAAGTGGGATGCCTACATTCCAATGTAGGAATAAATGCATCCTTGTCACCTGCCAATGTGATGACAACTCACCATGCCATGTCACATTAGATGACAAAATATGATGAGCAAGAAAATACAAATTAGGCATAAAATATTTATATGCATTAAATAAATTAATGCTAGGAAATAACAAGGTTGAGGCATCTTAATTCCCAACAGTCTCCTACTTGTCAAACACCTTGTCAGAACCAATTTGAATAGGAAATTAATTGCTAGGGGTCGAGAGGCCCATAGACTACAAACACCATATGAACTAATCTGTGCTCACAGGCTGCATTAAGGCATCTACAACATTCATCAAAGTAGCAACTTTTTCAAGTTTCACCTTTCCATCTTCCACCATGTCACGGACAAAATGGAACTAACCATCAATATACTTCATTCTAGCATAGAAGGTTGGGTTCTTTGCCAAACAAATAGCACTCTGACTATGACATTAAATAGTAATCATCCCTGCATCAATCCTAACATTTGAACACAATTTCTCTTAAGCCAAATGGCTTCCTTACAAGCATGAGTTGCTACGATGTACTCTGCTTCTGAAGTGGACAAATGACTACAGCTTGCGGCTTACTCATCCAACCAATAGAACCACCAAACATAGTGAACACATAAGCATTGGTGGATCTTCTACTATCAATGTCACCTGCCCAATCTAAATCCACAAATCCATGAATACAAATTGTTTAGAATAGAAAAGAGAGACTTAACCTAATAAGGTTAACTAGGTCAAACCCTCTTCTATTAACATTGGGGCACAAACCAATCTTGGCTTCTATCCATGAAGGAGAACCAAACTACAAGGGTTCTACCCTTTTTTTGTATATATGGGAATCAACCAAATCCAACCAAATCTAACCAAGCAAACTAGGGCTAAATATGAAACCCTAATTTGACGAAGATTTGCTAATAACTAACTATCGAAAATAGATATCAAAAAATTAAAAGTACAATAGAGATTAGGGAGCAGAGAAGAACCTAGATCCATATTCAGAGGTACCAAAGACCAGGGTGCTTGGGTGCCCTAGACCCTAATTAGGGTTTAGCAGAATCTCTAAGTTTCACTAGACCTGCACCTACAAATCCTTTCTTCTTACCGGATCTTGTCTTCATAAACCTGTATCTCTGACCTACACACAAGAAAAGAGGAAAATGTTATGTTGTGTATAAGGTCTTTCCTTAGTCAAACCCCATGTTGGTGTTTCTACCTACACTATAAACAATGATTAGATCCAAAAGTGTGTTCCCTAGGAGGGCAGAGGCTAGACCTGTAATATATGATGAAATTATGAATTGAATTGATGAAGATTACCACAAGATGTGAACCCCTAGTTGGAGTTGATGGTCAAGATCATGCACCAACAAGGAGAGAGCTGGAGAAGGCTTGAAACTTCCTTCAAGACCTGCAAACAAACTTCATAGCATCCACAAGTAGATAGCAATTCGAAGTATGAAGAGCACTAAAGCATAGAAGAGAAATTCACAAAAACATAAGATAATTCCTTCTCATAATAATCTAGGTGTAAAATGAATTACAAAACTCTCTTATATATGCATTCCCACTCATAAATGACAAATAAAACCAAATGGGGCTGACATGTACAAACTAAGGAGGTGTTCTAATCTGATACCACAAAAGAGGGGCCAAAGAACCCATCTGGGAGCAGCCCGCTTGGACACCCTGGTCCTTTATCCCCACAAACTTTGGGGAGTGTCTAATGTCATGGGATTAGGCCAGTCCTAAGTTTATTCTATCATGTTTATTTATTAGGATCGATATTTTATCATTTGATGCTAAAAAAAGTGTTAAAATAGGTCATGATTAACAAAGGTAACATTTTAGGTCCAACTAGGTGCTAAACTAGGTGTAAAATGCTAGTGTACACATTTTACTCCATAACATTTAGCCCCCACTTTAGCATGGGTACGAACTTACATTTGAACACACACTAAAGGAAGGAGAAGACATATTTCAAACATGAAAACATAGAAGCCAAAGAATTCTGCCAAGTTGTGGACTATTAGTAGCCCCCAATCTTAGGATTCTAAGGTTTGTAAACATAATTCACACATACATGGAATACTAAAATCATACATGGGGAATACACGTAAGAGACACACCATACACAAAGGTAAAACATGCCATAAACAAAGGTAATACATGCCATACACGAAGCATACACATAAGGCATAAAGAATGCATAGAGAACACATGGAAAACATGATGAAGGCACACAAGACATAAGTTCAAACATAATGCATCAAACAAACAAACATAAAAACAAACACACAAGGCACATGACTCTGATGCTAGCTTGCTCTGTTGCTAGGGGTCATGTGAAAAGAAGTGCCATCATGGATCACACACTAGTAAGGACTGCCGAATTACTAGGTGACCACGACAAGCTACATGAAGCACACGGGCTAGCCAACTTCATTATACTAGGTAGCTCATGGACCAAAAGGAAACATCACGGGCTAGTGAGGACCGCTAAATCACTAGGTGAGTTCCACACCAACTATAATAAACAAGTATGTAACCAAAAAGAGCATAGCACAATACATGACCCCACCTTAAAGTGATTGCTAACTCCTATCAAGGAGCAATTACTTCAAGGTAGAATACACCACAAGATAGGCATAAGAGCTTTCCGGAAGCACATGCCCATAAGATATGTGTTACAAAAACTACATTGCAACCAAGGGGTTGCCCCTAGAAAAGGAAAACTGAGGCAATGCTACGAGCATGATACATAATGGCTTGTGTAGTTATGGTATGACACTGAGCATAGCGACAAGGTGCCACATAAATCAAAACATATAAACACAAGTAACAACACAAAGGGATCTACTTGACTAGCCTCAGTATATGAATGGTTGTATGATAGGAGATATCTCGAGACTATATATATATGAAACTATCATCATCCACCAGTCGGTAAAACTACAGAGACAAAAGAAGAAGTATCACATGAAATCAAATTAAAATCCTTTAAGTTAACAAGGGAGAATGCCAAAGTACCCTATGCCTTGCATTGTCCTCAAAGGACACAACAACAATGAAACCTTACGACATATAGAAGAATAATGATACAAATAGAGAGAATGTCACAATGGATTTCGGTCCCTTCGTATCCTTTCACCTACAAGTGTGTCAAGGGTCACCCAAAGAGAGCTTAACAACAACATTAATAACAACATAAATAAAGTATCAAGAAACACATCATGGGGGATAACAATCACATGTACTCATACCATAATAAAAATAAGGGATCCCACTTGCGAGTCAACCTAAATAAAATCATCCTCCTCCCAATCTTGCTCATCACCAATTTGGGAAGGTGGAGAAGATGCAAGAGGAACTATGGAATGTGTGGTGTAAGGAACAAGAGCCATACCTATATCATCTTTACCTTCAAATTCGTTGTCGAAATATAGCACAAAAGGTTCCACTATAGCTGGTAAAATATCCTCTTTTTCTAGAGGAGGAAAAGCATCACTAGATATTTCTTTTGCATCCGTCAGTGATAAGTACTTGCGAGGAGGGAGATTCTCCTCTCCTACAACAAGGCGAGCCATAACATGAAGATGCTTCTTTCTTTCTCTCACAATTTTATTTCTCTAAGCTTTATTTGTGATGTTTGTTAAGGGAACCGTGGTATCTTCCAATGTGGGTTCCTTTTCTTCCTTTGCTTCAAGAAAATTAGAAGAAATAGGAGGAACCATCAAAGGCTGGGAGACCATGGGGGAAGGGTTTGTCAATGCATGCTTCTCTTCCTTCTCAACTTGTGAAATAGGTGGAAGTACATGAGAATCCTCAAGCGATTGAGAAACCTCAGGAAATAGAACATGCACAACCAATTGCTTTCCACTAGTCTCTACAGAGGCAGGTGGGACAAAAGTAATATTGCAATTGCGGGGAGGTCTATTTTATGTTCAAAGGTTGCCTCATTATCCTTGAAAGGATGTTAGAGAGGGAACCTCAGCATATTTACCAAACACTCGAGGACAAGGAAGAACCTTCAATTTTGGTTTAACTTCATTCGCCACCTGTGGGACAAGGGGAACTACTATCGTAGCCTCAGAAGATTGAGGAGGTTTGGGGATATCACAAGGAGGTATATTACTAAGTGATAACTCTAGTATTTTATTTACTTTAAACTTTTGATATGACAAGAAGAATAAATCCTCTCTAGCTCGAGCGACTCCAACTAGTTGTGGCCAGAAGTAGTCAAGTGTAAAGTTTCCATTGCGAGCAACAAGTTGGTACCGACTGTGATGTAAATCATGCACATGTCCCTCAAATGGAAACTTTAAACACTTGTGAACCATACAGGGGACCGCCTTCATGGAGTGGAGCCATGGGTGGCCCAAATTCACATGAAATAAGTTTGATGTAGGAATGATGATAAAATTAACATCCAACTTTCTTGACCCAACCTTAACTTCAAGAGTTAAGGTACCAAGAGTTGGAAGGATAGACCCATCATGTGCTCTAATCGCCATCTTTGATACATCATAGGTATCTTGATGTAAACCATGCATGTAGAGAAATTCTTTAGTTACTACATTTACCATCCATATAGGATCAATCATAGCACCTCGAATGGGTTTATCATTGATTCAAATAGTAATGTAAAGAGGTCCATTAGGAGCTTCAATAGTAGCATCATGTGGAGTAAAAGATATAATAGGCTCAGGTTCTGATTCCACTTGCTCTTTATGAGGGTGAGCATCCACCATGCAAATATCTCCTTCATAATCTTGTTCTAGGGATAGATTCACAACTTTAGATTCATGATGATGAAGTGGATTTGTATAAATTTGAATATTTTGATCAGGAGCAGCCACTGATTTATTCCCTTTTTCATTCACACTAGAAACTTGGATGACATTGGAATCAATGAGGTCTTGAACTTCATGTTTAAGATGCATACATCCTTCAGTGTCATGTCCAGCGGAGCAATGAAACTGACAAAAGGATTTTGAATAAAAGGAAGATGTTTGCATTTTACTTGGATCGACAGGTCTAATAGGTGGAAGCTTGATGAGATTATTGTTTAAAAGTTGCATCATTATAGAGTAAAGAGACTTTGATAATGGTGTGAAATGTCATATTTTTTGGTTTTAATTTATAAGTGGTGGGATCAGGAGATTACGCTGCCAACACATGTTTTCTTATGTTACTAGCTGAAATCACATTGATCTTGATGAAGTTTTTATTGTGTTTTTTGAATGAATTATCATGAGAGGCTTCAGATTGGCCAACTAGAGCCGATGAGGTATTATTCTCATACTAACTAACTAAAAGTTGGTAATCACAGAGAGTCATGCAAAGATGAGTGAAAGATTCATAGTGCATCAACAATATCTTATCACAGATGTGAGGTTGTAAGTTTCCAATAAATATTCTTTGTACATCAACACCCAGAATAGAATATTGAACTTGTGAAAAGAGGGATTGATAACAGCCCATAAAATCTACTATTTTCTCTTTTGTTCCTTGTTTGCAATGAACCAAGTCAGTCAAAGAGACTTGAGGTCCAATGTTCGCTTGAAAATGGTGAAGGAATTTATTGACTAATTGTGAGAAAGAAGTTATATAATTAGGAGGTAGAGAGAAAAACAAATCCAAGGTTGTGTCCTTAAGTGACCTAGGAAAGAATTTTGTCAAAATTACATCCTCAAAGAAGAAATCACTATACATAGTTGTAAAGGTTGCCACATGGTTGTTAGGATCTCCCTTCCCATTATATTTCTCAAAGCGAGGGGTTTCAAACTTCTCGGGCATTTGAACTCTTATGATGGAATAGGATAAAGGGCTATAGATATAATGTGTTGTCATATTAGGTTTAGGTGGACTATTATTTATGTTATCCATTTTTTGTTGGATGGAGGTTATATTTTACAACAATTAGTTTATGACAGGGTCGAAAGATGAATCAGGTAGGGAGTGGAATGAATTGGAAGGACTAGGTGTCAATGTATGAGTATCCTTTTGGAAAGTGATAGGAGGTTTAGATGTAGGTGGAGTAAAATTAGGTGTGGAATTTATGTAATTATATGGAATGGTACTATAATGACGAATAGGATTCCCAGTAGATAACCCAACACATGTTGTAGCACTATTACTTGGCTATGTAGTAGTGGTGAGAATAATAGAAGTGTATGTAGGAATAGGGAGTGTTGGTATGTGTTCTGACACTTGAGTCCCTATTTGATTAGAATAAGTGACATTTGTCATGATTTCAACACAACTAGATGCAAATAGAATGTTGTTATGTACTATATGAGCAAGGCCACACAAGACTTCCATTCCTTCTTGACCTTCGAGAAATTTTTTTTCTTAAACTCTCAACAATAGGGACGACCTCCTCAACTATGTGTTTTGAGCTTACAAATTGCTGGAAATTAGCTAACTTAGTGTCTAATCTCTGAATTTGAGCTTTAGGAACATGATCCACAAGGTCATCAATGTTGATGGATTCATGAAAAGTTGATGCTTCAAGAAGATGTGAAGTAGGGATATCAGGAAGAAGTGATGGACCTTATTGTGTGATAAGACTAGGGAATTGGGGTTCCAATGTGTTGTTATCATCGTTATTCAAAGCATCAGAACCCATAATTTGAAGACTTATTTGCACAAGAGTGTTGGAAATAGGGCACCGGGTCACAAAGCTCATAAATCATCTACAAGCTTTAGTAACACACAAGATGCACAAATAGAAGAAATGAATGATATAGAAAAAGAAGAGTTTGAGATTTTGTTTAAGTGAAGCAATGTTTGTTCAAATGTAAACAAAAATAATGGACATAATATATCTTTGATCAAATTCAAGTCTATTCAAATCCACTTAGGTACCAATAATGTCAATGCTCAAATCAAACCTTAATTTCAATGTTTTTTTTCAAAATGCAACAACTCAAAATTGTTCCTATTTTCAAACCTTAATGCAAGATGACATTTGTAATGTAGTAGAGCAAATTAAAATCAGATTTTAAATGCAAATTACAAAAGAAAAATCTGAAACAAAATATCAATCACCAACTCTACATTTCAACACTAAATAGCTTTTCACAAAAATGCAACTTTTTTGACAAATCCTAGCAATGAAAAGATTCAAATGCACAATGTAACTTTGTGAGATGCTTAATTATTGTAATACCAATAAGATAAGATGCAAAAACCAGAAATTTAATTCATGCTATGATGATCTAACCTTACTAAATGCAAACAAAATAAAAAATATGCTTTTTGCTTTTCAAATCTGGAATGGAGTGCTTATTTTCCAAATTTCAAATGCAAAGATGGAAGAATGTTTTACACACCTAAGAATGATAAGGTACAACAAATGAAAATATTTTAAAAAAGCTAATAATGTAACAAGATCTGAAACAACTCACATATCTATAAACCCTAGGTTCAAAACTAGCTAGATTTTCTAGAAATGCAAGGTTTTTACAAACCCTAATTTTGAAACTATGCAAAAATTAACTATGTATGTATGAAAAATAATTAATGAATTCAACTCCAATCTGATCTAGGGTAGAAAACAACTAAGATATGAAACAAGAAGGATGCAAAAGTGCAAGAAATAATGGGTTCACCAAAATGTTTATGATAGAAAAGAGAGACTTAGCCTAACAAGGTTAACTAGGTCAAACCCTCTTCTATTAACATTGGGGCACAAATCGAGCTTGGATTCTACCCCTGAAGGAAAGCCAAACTACAGGTTTTTGTCCTTTTGTTGTATGGATGAGAATCAACCAAATCCAACCAAGATAACCAAGCAAACTAGGGCTAAAGATGAAACCCTAATTTGACAAACATCTGCCAATAACTAACTATTAGAAACAAATATTAGAAAACCAAAAGTACAACAGAGATCAGTGAGCGAAGAAAAACTTAGATCTGGATTTAGAGGTGCCAAAGACCAGGGTGCAACCCTAATTATGGTTTAGAAGAATCTCTGAGTTTCACCAGACCTGTACCTGCAAATCCTTTCTTCTCAGATCTTATCTTTAGAAACCTGTATCTCTGACTTGCACATAAGAAAAGAGGAAAAGGTTGTGTTGTGTATAATAGATTACCTTATTCAAACCTTGTGTTGGTGTTTCCACCTCCACTACAATGATGATTAGATCCAAGAGTGCGCGTCCTAGGAGGGCAGAAGCTAGATCTACAATATATGATGAAAGTATGAATGAAATTGATGAAGATTACCACATGATGTGAAACCCTAGTTGGAGTAGATGCTCAAGATCACGCACCAACAAGGAGAGAGATGGAGAAGGCTTGAAACTTCCTTCAAGACCTGTAAACAATTCCAAGCATGAAGAGCACTAAAGCATAGAAGAGCAATTCACAAAAGCATAAGATAATTCCTTCTCATAATAATCTAGGTGTAAAATGAATTACAAAACTCCTTTATATATGCATTCCTGCTCACAAACAATGAATAAAACCAAATGGGGATGGCATGTACAAACTAAGGAGGTGTTCTAAGCTGACACCACAAAAGAGGGGCTAAAGAACCCATCTGGGACCAGGGCGCTTGGGTGCCTTGGTCCTTTAGGCCCACAAACTCTGGAGAGTGTCTAATGTCGTGGGCTTAGGCAAGTCCTAAGTTTATTCTATCGTGTTTATTCATCAAGATTGAGATTTTATCATTTTATGCTCAAAAAGGTGTTTTAATAGGCCCTGATTAACAAAGGTAACATTTTAGGTCCAACCAGGTGCTAAACTAGGTGTAAAATGCTAGTGTACACATTTTACTCCTTAACACAAACTAAATGCAAAGATCTTGTAGGATGACCATGATAACATATAGAATAGTTGTATTCATACTTGTGCATTTGGCACTTTAAATGTTGTTTAGGAAAATTTGTACATTGTATATGGATGATCAATAGTTATTTTATTTTAATTATTTATCATTGTTGTAAGAAAAGAAACTAATACTTTACTTGGATGATTATGTTAAAAAATAATGTTCTTTTAGTGAATTCTTTGTTGTATTTCAAACCCAAGATGAAATAGATTTGGTTACTCTATATTCTCATTTCTTTTTATGTGTAAGTTGTGAATTCAAAAAAAAAAATAGTTACAAAAATAAATATTTTTTATTTGCAACTAGAATAATAATTTAATAGTTGATTTCAATTATTGTTTTATTAATTTTAAAAATATTTACATAATTTCAAATCTTGTTATTATCTTTGAGCATATGTTTCATTTCTATATATACTTGTGTATTTTAAGATATTTAAAAATTTTGAAATCATATATACATAAACCTCATTTTAATTCCATATATTTGCATATATATGATAGATTTTATTATTTTTATATAATAGAATTTACTCTTATGAAACAAATAAATTTTGAATGTTTTTTTATCAAAGAAATCATATAAAAAAAATATTAATTTTTTTAAACAAAAAGGTATAAAAGAATATTTATTATGTCGAACGTGCACGGTTGAGAATCAACAGTTTCGAATGCATACTAAATGGGGGACGACCACTGAAGAGATCTCTGCCACTCATTCATTGGGTACGTTCATAGTGGGAAATCAATGGCTGGCACCTGTGTGTTTGATCTTTACCATCCACATGTACGACCATACATATAGTGCCTCGAGCAAAGGAAGCTTGCAATGCAAGATAGATTTGTCTTTCCAAACTAGCATTTTAAGGCTGACTGTTACATCACCATTAATGGCTAAACCAAACTTGCACTTTCTTCCTTTCTAAACCACAACACACATTGTGTGCTTCTTCAATAGTGTAGAGGCAATCCATTGGAGAGTTGCCCCACCACCTCTTCTTGTCATCTAAGAAAGACTTTTTTTGACTATGGTTCTAATTCTCCACATCCACAACTATGTGATACCTCTTATCATCCCTGTTCATATTTTATTTAGAGTCTAATCTCACCTCTATTGCAGAGGAAATCCAGTAATTGTGTGGAAAATAGGAATGAGGAGTCTAATTCTGCACACACAAAGTTAGTCATCCCGAGAAATGGAGGCACCGAATTGAGGTACCTCATCATTTAATCATATTTATTTTGTCAAATCTAGGGTTGTGTCCTTGGCTATCTACAATTAGGAATCCTATAGTTTCCAGTTTTATCTAACTAACTTTAATGACTTCTACTGATTTAAAGGAACTAATCTATCTGCTATGAAATGAATTCCAAGAATATTGAAAATAGAATTGAACAGTAAATTACTTAAAGCAAATTTATAAACTAAAACATGCATCTATCTATGAAAATAGTAAATATATTTTAAAGCAAAATCTAAAACAACAAAACAACAGTACTAGCCTTCTGCCTTGGTGGTGAGAGTGGGCCCTTGCTCCACACCCTTAGGGCTGAAGACTAAAGTAAAGAATCAGCACAAAAGAATGATATCACTACTTAATTCAATCCAATTCCATCAGCTTTGTATTCAACAAAATATTGATATCAAAATGAGATTATAGAATTCAAAAGAATAATCGCTGTCCTTTTTTGCTACTTCTGTAAGTTTATATCTAAAAATGTGATGAGAGATCATGCATCCTATTCTACTAGTTCATCTAAGAGATAACATTAATCTCTTTATTCTACTAATATTCTAACTATAGAATAAATATCCATGCAAATAAAAATAGATTGAGTGGAATAGAAGTTCACACTGAATCTAAGTCTTAGTCTTAAATACAAATGGGCAGCGAGGCACTGAAATATAGGGATTAAATCCGTTCATCAGTAACTCATGCAAAACCAAAAAGAGATAAAACTTCCAGCAGTTAACTATAGAATGCCCTTAATTACTCAAGTGATGATTTGAGTAACATCAGGAGCATCCCGATCACCACTGGAAGTGTCTGACTGGCAGTTGTGCTAGAAATCTGCACTACTCTAAAAAGGTGCCAGAGATGTATGTTCCTGTCTGTAGCTCCGAAGATGTGTTTGTGATCTTCTCGTTCAACTCCGGAGATGCTCAAGACTTCAATCTAGCTCTAGCTCAATGTTTCACATTCTTATCCCAAAAAATTCTCCAATTAAATCTAAAACTTTGGAGACCGACGTGACAGGTTGATGTCAGCTCTGGAGATCATTAGGACTACCTCCGGAGATGCACAAAACTGTCTACTTGAACACCTGCACCTGTTGATTCAAAAAGAGAATATTTCTACATATTTCCATTAATTCAATGCACATTAGTCCTTCAATCAGAAACCATGATCTTAGTAATTCATCTCTTATTAATCATCATTTAGAACAATCTTGTTAGCCTATTTAGGTGCAGTCATCAGGACAATGGGATAAAAAGGGAGAAAAAGAGAGGTAAAAATATCTATTTCATGGATGTTACCTGGCACTCATCATTTCCCCCTGTACTTAAGGATTAGCAGGTCCTCCTGCTTCTCACAATCTGAATTTATTCTGGTGGAAGATCCTGTCAGTCAAGCTATAGTCTTGTGCATAGGTAGTCCAAGTGGTGTGGTTGGTATTACCATTTCCCTTGTAGTGATCAACTTGTTTCAACCACTCCTGCAACTTATCATCTTCCATTTGCTCAGCCCAGACAAGTAGTGGCTCAATGATGAGAGGGGGTCTGAAATGACTACTGATCCACTCCTATTTGTGTTTATCCATCATTTTGGATATTAACCTTGCCTTCCTCATAAACAACCTTAAGTTAGCAGGGGTCACTAGTTCTCTCATTTTATGCTCTGAATTCACAATGTTCCACCTTTACTTTGCTATTGCAAGCACTGGATTAGCTGAACTGTTCATAAAAAGACCAAAATCAATGGAACACTCTTGCAGATTTTTCAGATACAATGGAAAAATTTTGTTCTGACTTTTAGGATGATAGACATATGCTTTGAATTGGAACTCAAAAGCATAAGGGTTTGGACACTCCTTTATGATAAAAAGATTTGTTTTTGTATCCTTCTTGAGATGAGCCTCCATTCGTTCATTCCAAATCTGATGATTCCTCATCAGTAACATGAATGCTTTGAGCTAGCATTCCCCTACAAAATAATTAAGAATGAAGGTCATATCATCAACATAGAAACCATGCAGATATAATTCACACATAAATTTTTTATCTTCATCAGAACTCCTTGTATATGCTTCCATGAACCCTTCTGCTGTCTCTGTATTTTCAGTCAGATCAAACAGGACTAAAGATAACTTCCTCTGCAGGACTCTTTCCTGTAAAAACATAGCATAACTAGCACTTGGAGGTCTGCAAGATAGAATTTTAGAAGAAATGGAGGCCATCTGAATGACTTTTTCCTCCAGGGTTTCTACTCTTTTTGTCATGGCAGTAATTGCCCTCTGTAATTGCAACATAGGCTTAGAAACCTCATATTCTCTACATCTCCTTTCCCAGTAGAGCAAGGCCTTAGGAATATCAATGGGGATTGGACCCACATATGTATCTATTTGTACCTCCTATTCACTGGTTTCCCCTGGGCCAGATAACTCATGAATATATTCCTCCTGATCATCTATTTTATTGTTGGCCCAAGTCAATTGTTTATCTTGGCTCTATACTTTTTTAATTAATGCTGCAATTATTATGAGACCATTGTCTCTAGCCTGGGTAAGATCAGAAATGTTCTGTACTACCTCTGCCTCCTTCTCCTTAAGGATTTTAGCTGCCTCAGTCTCCTGGGCTTTCAATTCTGCTTCCTTCTCCTGAATTATCTATTGTTTGCTCTGGAGCTCTTCTTGCAGTTTCTCAATTACCTATTTTTACTCCATCTCTTTCTCCTTCATGACCTTCTTGAGGTCAGTGATGATCAGGTTCTTCTCCCATATTAGTCTTTTTAGATTATCAATCTCCTCTAACATCTACTGTTCTTTTGAAATTTCAATATCCTCTTGGTCAGAGGGGTGAGAATATGCTCCTGTTTCTTCTTCTATCTCCTATACCTCAGGGGCTCCCACAGCCATTGGCTCTTCATTGCCAGCTGCATCCATTTGCTCTGCTTCAACTTCCCCTGCAGTCCCCCTGTCTTGAATTTCTTCTTGGGTCTTCTCTGCAACTACTGGCACTGATGAAGGCCCAACTTTCTCCTCAGAAGCTCTGAAACCCAAAAGGACTTTAGCTAGGAGAGCAATATCTTTTTTAGTCTGGGAGAGCTACCTTTTCCTTTTGCTTCTCCATAGCATGGGTGGAGTAGGTGCCTCTGGAGCAGGTGTATCATCTTCAAAATAAGAGGAAATAGTATAAGTTTCTTTTTGTGCTAACTCCAGAGTAGGAGAATGTTGTGAAGTTGGACTTAGATGCACAGATGGCTCTGGAGAAACCTCTCTCTGTTTCTTCTTTCTTATTAGGGAAATGTCATCTGAGTCATGGGATGGCTCTTCAGCCCAATAATGTATGTTAGATTTTATTTTCTTTGAAATTCTCTTTGTTTTCTAACCTTGGCTTTCCTTTGTTAGTCTTATCGGGGTAGATTCCTCAGCCAAGGTCATTTTTCTCCTTACCGAGAAAGTCATATATGCTGTGTGCTCAATAAAAGGTTCTCTGATTTCTTTTCCTTTCCTCTCCTTGTCAGAAATAGGGGTAGCAGATGAAGTTGCCTCCAATGATGGATTTTTACCTTTTTCAATAGCTGTAGAGGAAGTTGAAGGCTTTGTCCCTTCTTCTTGTTGGGTAGAGGAAACCTCACCCACTTCTTGAGCTCTCTCTGGCTCTCTGTCCTGGGGTTGGTTATCCAGAAATGTCTGCCATAATTCTTCCCCATTATCTTGGGATAGAAAGTGATGTTTGACTACCAAAAAAATGAGGCCATGGTGTTTCATAGGACCCTTGTTTTGTTGATACTTTTCTGCAGTTTCTTTAATGGCAAAGTACAAAAAATTGGGTATATTTATACTGAATTCAGGGTGTGCATTCCCATGTCTCAGAAAAATCAACATTTTCATTATTGGTTCTAGAACTAAGGAAAATTGACCATCACATGTGAAATATTTCATCAACCATGTAGCTATAGATTGCCAAGGGTTTGGAAGTGAGGACCTAAGAATTCCTTTAACCTCATTCTTACTTAATTGCAACTGTATTGCAGGTTCACCTTCAACAGAGAAATTCCTAATCAAATTAGCATATAAAGTTTTCAGATGATAGAACCTCTCACCTTGTTTAGGCAATCTAGAAATATGGCTGATAGTGGTTGCAGAGAGACTAATTTGAACTCCCCTTACAACTGTCTAATTGTCCCTTAGGTTTCTTAGGAAGTCATCAACAATATCCTCTTGAAACCTTTCAAACTTTTCCAAAAACTCCAACCATCCTGCATTCCTTAGAATGTCTACTGCAGCATCATCTTGCAAGAGACCTGTAACACTTTTTGGATCTGATTTCTTTTTAAGCCCCATTTCCAATTTTTCTTTCTATCCTTTGTGCTAAAATTATCCCTCACTCCATAGGCTCCAGAGGACTATATCAGCTAACTTTGTTCTTAGGGTATTTTGCAGTTTGAATGAGGATTATGTTGTCAATTTGTTTAATGGTTTGGATTATGGAAGAGAACTTAAAATCAGTTAGAGTACTTATGTGGTCATAATTGAAGTAGAGTGATGGGACACTCCATAGGCAGGGTGACAGTGTAGTAAAGATGGCGGCATGCATGCATTTGGAAAGGAAAATAATGGCAGGAGGACGTGTCATAATGACGGCACCCAAAAATAGAAATGACAAGACAGTTGCTAATTAATATTTAATTAAGAAAGAATTACCTGAACTAATCGTAATGATGAGGAACTGATGTACTTGGCTGAAATGTTGCGGTGTTGATGAGACTTTGACGCGACATGGTACCTGAGTAGCTTCTTCGTGGTTTGTCATGACGTCAACATCTTTATTGTCACACAACCTGCAATCATTCCTGCTAAGTGGTTCGAGAATCCATGTATCCAGGTGACGTCAGCACAATCCTTGTAAGTACCCATGCAGATGAGAGTAATGATTTATCCCGAGATGCGTGCTGACTTCATCTTTATTTCTTTCATAAAGTGGAGGATGAGTCATTATGACCTCATCAAATGACATCTCTACTTTATTACCTAGAGAGGTGGGTCCCCTCCCAATTATATTCAGAATAGCTCATTATTGGTGGAGCGCCGAAGGTGCTCCTAGTGTGCAAGCACCGAAGGTGCTCCTTATTCGTGAAGTACCAGAGGTGCTCCTTATTTGCAAGCACCAGGGGTGTGTGTGAGTAGCTCCAGGCACCTGATCACGTCTGTAGCTTTGATTATTCTTATCTAACATGAAGAAGGGAAATGTCATTTGCTAGTTTTCAATCCCCTTGGTCGAGAAAAACAACCATTTGTTGGTTTTCTATCTTCCTCATTTTTTTAAAGAAGGCCGCCATTTGCTGGTTTTCAACTCTTTTTTTTTCAGTCTAAAATTGTGATAGAGGATGTGTCCTTTGTAACCAAACTTAAATCTCTAATGAACTCCTCCTTAGTGGATGGCCTTTTATAGAGTCTAATTCGGTGGCCATTCACTAAAAATGTGTCTGTGCTTCCATCAATAGGTTTCAACAACACTATTCCATTCTCAAAAACTTCCCTTATCTGATAAGGACCCATCCAATGTGTTTGTAACTTCCCCTTGAACTCCTTGAATTTAGAATCGTAAAGAAGAACCCAATCACCTTGTTGAAATGTCCTCCTCTTGACATGTTGATCATGCCATTGCTTCCTTTGATATTGGACCCGTTCTATTTGCTGAATGGCTTCTGTCTAGATTTCATCTAATTCATTGAGCTGAAGAATCCTGTTTTGTTGGGCTATGGACAATGGTAGACCAATATCTAATGTAGTTTTAAGTGTCTAGAGTTCAACTTATATAGACAGGATGGGCTTTTCTCCATAAACTAATTCATAAGGTGAGAATTTTGTTGTGGACTTCCAAGTGGTATTGTAAGCCCAAACTACTTCAGGTAATCTGTTAGCCTAATCTTTTCTATTCATTGCCACTATCCTTATCAGGATGTTCTCAAGTTCCCTATTAGTCACCTCTACCTACCCATTAGCTTGAGGATGGTAAGGTGAAAATTCCTGTGCTTGACTTGATATAGATCTGTGAATGCTCTAATTACCTGTGAAGTAAACTGAGGCCCTCTGTCTGAAACTATGGATCTTGGGGCTCCAAACCTCAAGAAAATCTTATTATAAAGGAAATCAACAACTTTCTCTTCTCTTGCAAATTGCAAAGCTTGAACCTCAGCCCATTTAGTCACATAGTCTGTGCATACCAGAATATACTCTTTGCTTGATGAACGTGGAGAATTTGGTCCCAGAAAATCTAGACCCCACTTTTCAAATGGCTCCATCATTACTTGAGGATGCAGTAACATTTCCTGAGTGAAGGTTGGTTGTCCCATCCTTTGGCACTGATCACACTGCTGCACATACTTCTTGGTAGCCTTATGAATAGAGGGCCAGTAGTAACCAGCTCTTAGGATCTTGTGGATAGTTCTGTGGGAAGAATAATGCCCACCAGATGGTTCATCATGACATGCTCTCAACACATCAAAAATTTCATGAGCTTTTAAACACCTGCGTAAAATGAAATCAGGACCACATTTAAATAGCAAACCATTTAACCACTTGTAAGATAAGTTTTCCTTAACTAAGCATTTCTTCTATTTTGAGGTAAAATGGGATGGATACAAGCTTGTAGCTAAGAGATTAGCTATGTCAAAAAGCCAAGGTACAGTAGTGGAGATAGCAAAAATATGTTCATCTGGAAACCTATCCTCCACTAGCTGGTTTTCTCCTCCTGTATGCAATCTTGACAAAAAGTCAGCAACCAAATTAAACTTGCCTGGATTATCAACTATGGTAATGTCAAATTCCTGTAATAGCAATAACCACCTAATGATCCTTACACCCACTACTGGCTTATTCATTAAGTATTTGATGGCTGCATGATTAGTGTGAACAAATATTTTATATCCAGTGATATAATGCCTAAATTTGTTTATAGCATAGATGACTGCCAAGAATTCTTTTTTAGTTGTGGTGTAATTTCTTTCTGCAAAGGTAAGGTTTTTGCTAATGTAATAGATGGCATGCATACTTTCCCCTTCCTCCTTCTGTCCTAAGACTACCCCAATGAACTCATTTGAAGCATCGGTTTGTATATGGAATGGTAAAGTCCAATTAGGTCCTCTCAAAATAGGTGTGACAGTGAGCTTCTCTTTTAGGGTTTCAAATGCTAATTGACAGTCTTCTGTCCATAGAAATTCTTTGTCTTTGTTAAGCAGGGTAAACATGGGAGCAACTGTTCTGCTGAAATTTTCTATGAATCTCCTATAGTAGCCTGCATGACCTAAAAAACTTCTAACATCTATCTAATTTTTGAGTGAAGGTAACTGTTTGATTACTTCTATTTTGTTTTGATCCACTTTGATACCATTTGCTGAAATGTGGTGTCCCAATACAATTCCTTCCTCCACCATCATGAAGCACTTTTCATGGCTCAGGGATAATTGATTTTTCTTACAAGATTTTAGTACTTTCTCAAGGTTTATGAGAGCTTCCTCAAAGTTGTCTCCATACACAGTAAATTCATCCATATAGACCTTCATACACTCATTTGCTAATTCAACAAAAAATGCTAAAACAAGCCTTTGAAATGTAGTTGGGGCATTACATAGTCCAAATGGAAGAACTTTGTAGGAAGAAGTTCCCCAAGAATAGGTGAAAGTGGTTTTGTCCTGATCTGCAGGTGCTACTTGGATTTGGTTATACCCACTTAACCCATCTAAGAAAGAAAAATACTTTCTCCCTACAAGGTTGTCTAGAACTTGGTCAATGAATGGTAAGGGAAAGTAGTCCTTTTTTGTAGCTTTGTTTAGCTCCCTATAGTCTATACACACCCTCCATTTCCCATTCTTTTTAGGCACTATGACTAGGGGTGAGACCCATTGACTGTCTGAGATTGGATATATAAACCTTGCTTGCAACAATTTTTCTATTTCAGTCTTAACAATGTCTTTTAAAGCAAGATTCAATCTTCTCTGGGGTTGTCTGACATGTTTGATATCCTCAGTGTATATATGATGGGTATAGATCTCATGAGGGATCCCCTTCATATCTTGGTATTCCCAAGCAAAAGCTGCTAAATGGGAAATCAGAAGTTGGATACGTTTTTCTTCCTGATTTGCTGTTAACTAAGTATTGATATTAAGTGTTTTCCCTAGTAAGATCATGACCTGTTTTGTGATTTGATCCATGGATGTAGCCAATCCATACATTGGAGTCATGGTATTGAGGCAACAAGAATGTGGAAGCAACATGTGGAACGTGGCTAAGTCTCTGTAAAAGGTCTCCCCACAAGGAATGATATTTGCTAGGGTACAATGAGTAGAAGTGAGAAGTTCTCTCCTAGAATCTTGGGCAAGCTCCATCACATCCTCATTGATTAGGATGTGGGTAATGTCTTCTATTGTATCATAGTAGATTTCTTCTTCCAACTTAGCCAAATGTTCCTTGATGGTGACCATAGCTACTGAGGCACTGTTTTCCATGTTATCTAGCTCATCTACCCATACTCTTCCTGTATAATGTATTGATGGTTTAGCTAGAGGATACAAAGATATTTTCTTCAAATATATCCCATTAGAAATGACCATATCCCTAGTTCGACAATCAATAGATGTTGTTATTGTATCCAGCCATGGTCTTCCTAATATCAGTGGATAAGCATTTCTCTAGTTTCTTGGTTCCAATAGCAAGAAGTCTACTGGGCATTCCCATGATTCTATTACAACTAGGACATCAGTAATTACCCCTTTTGGAATAGCTACTGGCTGGTCAGTAAGTTGAAGGATTGTAGATGTGGATTGGATACCTGTGAGGGCTAATTTGTCCATGGTATGAACTGTCACCACATTTATTACTGCTCCCAAATCAACCAAAACATTTGAAATTTCTACTCCTGAGATGTAAATAGTTATAACAGGATTTCTAGGGTCTCCATACTTTGGGAGGAGCATTTCTCCCATCAGTAGGTCTACTACTTTCCCTTCCATCTGGATTGTAGAAGGAAATTTTTTCTTCCTGCCCTGTGTTTTAACACAATGTTGTTTAATGAATTGGTTTAGTTCTGGCACATCTCTGATTGCTTGGAGGAGTGGAATTTCAATGTTCGGTTGTCTGATTTCTTGTAACAGTTCTAATTCTAGGGTAGATTGGACTTGTTTTTGTAAGATATTTTTCTGAGGAACATGTTGTTTGAGTCGTTTTGGGTATGGTGCTAGTTTTTCCATCTCCGGAGCTCTTACCAGAAATGTTTCCAGGAATGTTCTCTGGAGTTAGCCTTTTAGGAGGAACTCTGGAGTTATCCAAGGATGATTCTTTTTGTACTATTTCAATAGTAATCTCCTCTAGGAGTTGAGTGGATGAATTTTCAAGCTCCACATCATTGGTTACTTCAACTATAGTTGGAGGAGATGGTCTTGGGAATGCTTTCCTAGAACACAACTAAAGATTATTGGGATATATAGTGTTAATACTAGCCATGTTTTCTTGTTATGTCATGCAAACAACTGCTCCCTGTTTATTTCATGGGTTTGGTATAGGTTGAGCTGATAAGGGTGGTTGGCTAACTAGTTCATTTTGGGACTGACCTTGTGTATTGGGGGGTCTAGTTAGTAATGCTTGTTGTTGAGGTTGGAAATGTCTAGGTTGTCCTTGGTATTGTTGATTATATCCCTGTTGAGGACCCCATTGAGGCTGCATGTTTTGTGATCCAAACTATGGTGGCCACTGTTGATTTCCCCAGGGCTGATTTTGCCAATGTTGGTTTTGTCATTGTTGATTTGGCCACTCCTGTTGTCCCCAAGGAGGATTATTTTGAGGCCCATGCCAAGTTGGATTCCATTGATTATTTCCCCAATTAAAAGGACCCCTGTAAGAAGGCTGGCTTGGGTACTAATTATAAGGGAAATTCCCAGCTTGTTTTTGTCCTACATAGTTCAACTCTTCTTCTATGATGGCATTCTTCTTACTCAACCTTTTTAGGGTTGGGAGTTGACTACATTAACTGGTAGGATGTTCCCTGTCAGAGATCTAATAGATCTCTGATTTGTCTAAAGGGCATTCTCTCAACAGATGCTTGTTTCTACACCTAGGACAATAGATGGAGAGTGGTTCAGTTTTTCTACCTTGATCAATTGTTCTAGTTTTTTCCTAAATCCCATCCAATGTGGTATTTAGCTGGACCAGAATATATGTTTTCAAATTTGCAATCTCTTCCATTAACTGTCCTATTTTGTTCTTCCGTTTGAAAGATTTGGGCGTTCTTACTCCATCTTGGGTTCTAGAATATTTCCTATAGAGTTCTTCTATAGTAGGCATATCCATTTTGTTGATATTCCCTTTTCCCATCAAATCCAGTGCATGTTTTGATTCTTTTTATAATCCTTTTACAAACAGGGTTCTGGCCAAAGAATGATCTATACGATTGGCATATCTTCTTAAAGCAAAGTTGAACCTATCCACATAATCGTCTAAGGTCTCTTCCTCTCTTTGTTTAATTTTGAATAACTCCTCATTCTTATCACTGACTCTACAATAGTCCTAGTATTTTCCCAAAAATTCTATCTCCATCTGATCCCAGGAATGGATGGAATTTTAGGGCAGGCCCATAAAACATATCATTGTAGAATCTTTTAGGGTTGAGGGAAATAGTTTGAGTTTTTGATTATCTGATCCATAATCATAAGTCTGGCATACCACTTTGAATTCAAACAAAAATTGATCTGGATCCTCAGAAGTAAGACCCCTAAAATTTGGCAAGTGTGCAGGTGAAATATTTTTCATAGGAGCATTATCTCCAGTAGCCAGGACAATGGGATATGAAAAGGTTCTTGGAGCTTGATTTTCCTCATCTTCATGATTATCATCCATGTCTAGTACTGGTTCTTCTCCTTGAGGTTCTAGGAAATTAGGTTTTATTAAAGGATCTGCCTAGAATTTTTGTTGTAATTCTTGGATATAGTCAGCAAGTGGAAGATTTGGAGGATTGAAAGGATTATTAATTTCAGATGTAGCTTCCAAGACAGGTTCTAGATGTCTCTCTTTAACAAGATCTTGTGCCACCCCACTGCTTTCTCCTATAGTTTGTTGATGGGGTGTTTGTTTTATGTATCTTCCTTTTGAATCTCTAGCTCTAACCATACAAATCTATCCTAAAACTATCTAGCTAAGTTTTCCTAATTAACACAATATATCCCCGGCAATGATGCCAAAAATGACAAGGGTGGTTGTACCTCATCATTTAATCATATTTCTTTTGTCAAATCCAGGGCTGTGTCCTTTGCTATCTGCAATTAGGAATCCTATAGTTTCCAGTTTTATCTAACTTTAATGACTTCTACTGATTTAAAAGAATTGATCTATCTGCTATGAAATGAATTCCAAGAATATTGAAAATAGAACTGAACAAATCTATAAACTGAAACATGCATCTATCTATGAAAATAGTAAATATCTTTTAAAACAAAATCTGAAACAACAAAACAATAGTACTAGCCTTCTACCTTGGTGGTGAGAGTGGGCCCTTGCTCCACACCCTTAGGGCTGACGACTGAAGTAAAGAATCAACACAAGAGAAT
Source organism: Cunninghamia lanceolata (assembly GCA_027924645.1). Taxonomy (NCBI): domain Eukaryota; kingdom Viridiplantae; phylum Streptophyta; class Pinopsida; order Cupressales; family Cupressaceae; genus Cunninghamia; species Cunninghamia lanceolata. The sequence goes on along the minus strand of BSBN01001578.1, from coordinate 263,003 downwards.
GATATCACTACTTAATTTAGTCCAATTCCATCAGCTTTGTATTCAACAAAATATTGATATCAAAATGGGATTACATAATTCAGAAGAATAATCGTTGTCCTTTTCTGCTACTTCTGTAAGTTTATATCTAAAAATGTGATGAGAGATCACACATCCTATTCTACTAGTTTATCTAAGAGATAACATCAATCTCTTTATTCCACTAATAGTCTAACTACAGAATAAATATCTAGGCAAACAAAAATAGATTGAGTGGAATAGAAGTTCACACTAAATCTGAGTCTTAGTCTTAAATACAAATGGGCTGCAAGGCCCTGAAATATAGGGATTAAATCCGTTCATCAGTAACTCATGCAAAAACCAAAAAGAGATAAAACTTCCAGCAGTTAACTATAGAATGCCCTTAATTACTCAAGTGATGATTTGAGTAACATCACGAGCATCTCGATCACCACTGGAATTGTCTAACTGGCAACTATGCTGGAAATCTGCACTGCTCTAAAAAGGCATCGAAGATGTGTTTGTGACCTTCTCATTCAACTCCGGAGATGCTCAAGACTTCAATCCAGCTCCGAAGATGTTTCACCTTCTTATCCCAAAAACTTCTCCAATTAAATCTGAAACTTTAGAGACCAGACATGGTAGGTTGATGTCGGCTCTGGAGATCATTAGGACTACCTCCGGAGATGCACAAAACTATCTACTTGAACACCTGCACCTGTTGATTCAAAAAGAGAAGATTTCTGCATATTTCCATCAATTCAATGCACATTAGTCCTTCAATCAGAAACCATGATCTTAGTAATTCATCTCTTATTAGTCATCATTTAGAACAATCTTGTTATCCTATTTAGGTGCAATCATCAAGACAATGGGATAAAAAGGGAGAAAAAGAGAGGTAAAAATATGTATTTCGTGGGTGCTACCTGGCACTCATCATGAATCATGGCACAAAATGCTTGACCCTAGCTCTATGATTTTTGGCCCCTCACAGCTCTTGCCCTACAAAACATCAATGAGAAATCTTTAAGGGTTTGAGTTTGAAGTGGAAGTCATTGATGCGTATACTTCACTTGATTTGGTGTTTGGCTTACTTGAAGGTACATGCCACCACTTCTTGGGAGGCATTTTCTATAAAATCGAAGAAGCTACCATTGTGATGTGGTGGGATTCTACATGGAAAAAATTATGAAAGCCCTGGCAAAATTTATGCTTTAGATGAAATTTAATCTCCAATCTTTTTTATTATTTATTCCTGTGTATATACGATGGTTTGTGGGTTAGAGTTTCTAACAATACAATTGTTAGTCATGGATGGAAGGGAGGGTTTGCAGTGAGTAAAAAAAATTGACATTCAGTGATGCCTCTTTATTTATTACACGGAAGTACTTTTATATGTTGTTTGGACATGATAATCAAAATAGAACGCTTTATGTTTAGTAACTTTGGAGTGGCAGGGAAAGATTATATAAATGTTTGGAATTGTTTTTGAATAAAACAAGCATTGATTAGAAAAGACACAAGGATTACCTTTAAAGGTGAGAAGGGGAAAGTTTATGTTTCTTCTACAGTTTGAGAATGCCAAAGTAGTGGTAGGAAGTTTTCATTATGGAGAAATGTTTCTTTGGTATGAATGTTATGTTTTCTTACACTTAAAATAATCCTTGTAGTTTTTTAAGTGCACAAATGTCATTAACAAAATTTAAAAATTAGAGAATGAAGGTGTTCTAGTTGATCCAATTAAAATTAATCTTATATGTGCTTGTTGAAAATGTAAAACCTTGTACAAGACTCCATTTATGGATGATTCTCCACATAATGTGACATTCTTTTTTGATCTCATGGATGTTGATGGTCTATATAAAATTTTAAGGATGGTGAAAGAGAAGTATGTTTGCTATTGAAAGGATTAATTTTAAGTTTTTTGTTTTCATTTAATGGCCCCCATGTGACATTCTATTTTGATCCCATAGATGTTGATGGTCTATATAAACTTTTAAGGATAGTGAAATAGAAGTATGTCTACTAGTGAAGCTTGGTGACCTTGCAAGTGTCAAAAACCTCAATAAATCTATGTTCACCTTGGAAATAAGTGGATTCAAGCACCTTGATGACAATTTCTAGCATGTTGTGTTGCAAATTCCCTTTGTACACAACCTCAAAGCTACCTTATCCCATATCCTGCACATCATCGAAGGACTTGGTTGTGGTCTTTAGGTCATGTTATAAGAATTTTTCTCAGAGAGAAAATGGATATTGCCCCTACTTGCTTGTTTTGTAGTCTATTTCATTCTAATTATGGTAACCATGGAAGAATTCATGTGCCCTATATTGGAGGGTTTGTTCAAGTGAAGGTTAAAAGAATTTGTAGATATTGATTTTTTTATGGGTTTTGGCTATGGATACGATAGTTTTTTGGGTTTATTTTGTTTGTTAAGAGAAAGTTTTGCTTTCTAAAAAAATCATTAATTTTCAACCAAATTTGAGGGGGTTTTCGTTTATTTGGTTTGGGTTTGTAGTTGACATTACACAAAACTACTTGAGTTGCCAAATTTTGAATTCATGTTGATGCTTGGGCTAATAAAATAGTTTGAAAGTTTTGCATGCTTTTAGGGATTTTGGATGCTTGTGTGTGCAAGTAAAAGTGAACATTTGATTGTTGATGCATGTGGAAACATCTCATGTATTCATTGTTTCATGATATGCAAGTTGAAAGCATGAGTAAACACTCGATCAACAAAAGATACAGACCAAAGGCTTTATTAAATTTTTCTTTATGACTTTGATTGAATGATTGGGAATTGGGGAATTTAGTGAATCACTATTTTGGAAGTGAAAAGCCAATAGCCCAATCAAAGGGTTATTTAAGAGAAAGTTTTTCTTTTCAAAAAAATTGCTTATTTTCAACCAGATTTGAGGGGGTTTTCATTTATTTGCATGGGTTTGTAGTTAACATTACACCAAACTTCTTGAGTTGCCAAATTTTGAATTCATGTCAATGCTTGGGCTAATAAAATAGTTTGAAAGACTCACTAGTTAGTTAAAGTGTTGCTAAGAACTTGAACAATGGCCATTAATGCTTGTTGGCCATCTAGTTACTAGAGGAACCTGAAATGCCCCCATAAGATCAAATGGAGAAAATATTCATGCTTAGGATAATTGCAAAAACCAAGATTTAATTGGTTCTATGGGACGTGTCCACCTTCCATATAGCAAGGACTAGAAACAAATGACATACATTATGTTGTACATGGTGGATGACCATTAGCCAGATATGAGTCGCTAGCATCCACATAGGTAATAGTGACTTTGGTTAATTGAAGTAGTAGTGAATAAGCCTATAGTTGCAAGCTAGAATCATAGATCTTTAATCCTTAGTTTCCTCAAGAAAGGGGTTGATTTACTAGAGGATCCTTCCCTGAGCCTTGGGAAAGCTTGGCCTTAAGTAGCTTAATATGGAGGTTTTAGAGACTCATGGGTTTGGGAATTGGCTTCACCAATAATTTTGAGAACCTTAAACATTTGGGATGTAAAATGGGTGTCACAAATTCATCAACTAAAGATTTAGATTTCCCATAACAAGGTTTTGAATTTGTAGTCCATACATGGTCAACTATATTCATCTTCATACTTAATAGACACAAAAACTATGCAGATGTTTATTGGCGTGCCCATTGCACACTAAGTATGATTGCTAGTTTATATTATGTTTTAAGGGGGGCTTACCCCCCTTCCCCATACTATGGGGAGAGGGGGAAGCACCCTCCTCTTTTGGGGGACCTCTCCCTCATGGTTTCCATGGGGAGAGTCGATACTCCACCACCCCTTTCTTGGCCTTAAATTCTTCTAAAAAATAATAATATTTAAAATGTTTGCAAATAAATAAATTTCAAACCTTATTATGTATAATACTAAATTATTATTATTATTATATTTTTTAAATTTCATTTTGTAGTCTTATATCTCTATATATAAGGTTTATATATATATAAAAGGTGGTTTCTACCCGAGCAAGGGTGGGTAAAGCTGAATTTTGATGGTGCAACCAAAGGAAATCTAGGTAGAGCCGGTGGAGGCAGAATTTTTAAAGATTATCAAGGGAAACCTTTGGGATTTTACTCCTTGGACCTTGGAATTGATTCTAACAATTTGGTGGAGGCTAGGGCATTGTGGAAGGGTCTTCAAATTGCCATAATTTGTGGTTGGGATAGTCTTTGGGTGGAAGGTGATTCGAAAGTTATCATTGGATTGCTTGACAAGGATTCCTCTAATAATTGGAGGCTAGAGAAGATTATGGTGGAGATCAAGCGGCTTGTTGGGTTCTTTAGAAACTTTAAAGCCTCTCACATCAAGAGGGGAGGGAATTAGGTAGCATAGTGGGTAGCTAATCAAGGTATAGACTCTAGAGAGCTAGGGAATTGTTTGAAAGAACTATTGAAGGTTTCTTATCCTTTCATGATGTTGAAGATGATCCAGAATGATATCAAGGAGCGCCCTCTTAATAAAGGGAACATTCAGTAAGTAGGCATTATGTTTCATCACCCCCAAGGGTGATACATGCAGAGAAGATGACGGATAGGATGGATCCTCATTGCATTTGGTGGCATGTGGCAGAGATAGATTTATTTCCTTTGCCGTGAGATTTTCTTGAGACATTAAAATTGTTTTTTCTTTTCCTTTGGTTGTTTTTCCATGGAGGAGGCTAGGATTGGTGTTGGTAGGGGTGTGTCGAGTAGTGGGGAAGGCTCTTGAAGTAGGTTCAAAGGCAAGGCTATGGCTATGCATCTGGTGCAACAACAATTACAGCAAAAATATGGAAGTTTATCGGTGGGAGGTAGGATGAAGAGGGCTTACACTCTGAGGAAGCGGTTGAAGAAAATATTTGAAGAGGAGACCATGGCTAGTTTTGTGAATTATGTAGAAGCGGAGGTGAAGAATCTAATTATGAGAGAATGGCTATGTCGTATGCTTTCTCTAGAAAAGGAGGTGGATGGGCAGGATGGAGAGAAGGTGCATTTAGCTATGGCTAATCTGTTGTTGGACCCTGGTACTTCTAGGGGTTAATGGAATATCTTCAGCGCGACACAATCCCTAATTTTTACTACCTTGCTATCTATTGTCATGGCTTCTGTGTTATCCCATGAGGATATGGTGGAATCATCCAAGGCGGTAGCAGAGAACCATGAGGTTATTTTGGGTCATGTTCATGATTTGTTGTTGGGGATGGTGGAGACTTGCCAGATGGTGGATAACATTGTAGAGAAATTGGGGGTTCCAGTCTTGGAGCATACGCAGTCAACGTACTCGTGTGCTTGCCATGAGGAGTGTGATGTGGTAGACCTTCTTGGGAAGGAAGATAAGTAATTTGGTTATGTTTGTCATTTTTTTGTTTAGTGGTTAGTAGTCTAGGGAGAGGGCCTTGTAATTTTCCCTTCTCGCCTTGTTTCATATGTATATGTCTATGGTTTCTACTATCACAGAACTGTAAGTCTCTTTCTGATAAGACTCTTGGGCTTGCCCAATTTTTGGATGGGTCCCTGGTCCCTAACTAGGGTTATATTAACAATATATATATGTATGCATTCACTAAATCTACTCTTGCATGCAAACAATTTTTATATAGATATGTTCTGTGATGAAATAAAAATAAATAAATCTTGTCTTTATCTTCATATGCAAATGAAACACAAAATAAAATTTTGTAAGTGGCCATTGAGGTTTAAATCTGCAAATAGGGGTAACATGCAACATCTAGAAAACCTATAGATCTACAAAATCAAACTAAGTCAAATATGGGTTAAGGTTCAAACAAAAGCGAGGAAATAAATAAATAAAACAATTCAATTTATTTTATTTTACCCCAAACACTAACAAAATAGAAAGAAAATAATGGTAAGGAGTTTGAGAGAAAAGAAATGATTCAACCATGAGACCCCACGGTTTCTTCATGGTGTTCTTCACCCTTAACTTCCCAAACAAAAAGAGGAAAAAATTAAAGTATTAATTGTGCAAATGAGAAGAAAGGCAAGAAATTTTATATTTATACTTAGTCTTGATTCCTTTGTATTGCCATAATTATAATATTGAAATATTGTTTATTTTAATTTAGTTAGTTAGTGTAAGAGTTAATTTATTCTTCTTATTAATTAAACTTAAAATTTATAATTCAATGTTTAATTTAATTTTAATTTAATTTTGTTAATATACTTTCATAGTTAAAGGGAAATAAATATTTGAGATAGGAGATTACTTTTATAAATGTCAAAAAAATCATTAATGGATAAATAATAATGTTGTTATTTTTTGAACATTTCAAAGATTAATTAAAGTGATTAATTATTCTTTTGCCAATTTGTCCAAAGTTATTTAGGATAACAAAAATTAATCAATTAAATAAAAAAGGATTAATTAACTCATAAGTTAATTATATCAAACCATCAATCATAATTTACTAATTTTTTTTTGGTAAATTGAAATGTTTTAATACTTAAGTGCATTTAAACAATATATATAGTTTAATTTTAATTGGCGAATGTGAGTTGATTTGTTAGATCAAATTGTTTAAAATACAATTTTTGTAGTTTGACAATACTATGTTAGAGTTGATTTTAAAAAAAATATTGAGTCATTATTGATGTCCATGTGTAATTATGGGCATGACACTATTGAAATGCACAAGACAATTGAGAGGGGGGGGGATGAGTCAATTGTAACCAAAACTTAACTCCTCATAAGCATCAACACATCAACCACTTAATCACTGTTATTATGATTTAACCATGAAAGCATGAAATTAGAAACTTAAGCACATCCACACATTCAACACCAAATTTTTTACATGGAAAACCCAATGAGGGAAAAACCATGATGAGGATTAACTCAGAATATAAATGATATATAAAAATTACAACAAGGCTCACTACCGGAGGCTCAATGCCTTAGGGCTTACTACCCAAAATGCTCATTGCAAAAAGTAGGGGCTCATTGCTAAAAGAAGAGGCTCACTGCCTAAAGTAGAAGAAGATAGAAGAAGATAGTTACAATGAGAATGGATCTCACAGCAACCAGGGATCCACCACAAACTCAACTAAACCTTTCACAACCTCTCTGCATCAAAAATATATTCTTTAATGCTCACTTTCACATTCACAAACTTATCTAGATCACACCTGCAACAAATGATGCTTCTCATGTAGCCATTTCGTCTATCGCAACCACTTCACTAGATTTCCCGATCATCTAATTCATATTTATACATCCGCGGTCTTGAAAACAATCTTCAAGGTCGACACAAACAACAAACTTAACCAATATTCAAATTAGGTCTGGACCTAAACATTCCCGTGGTGGAAAGGAATGAATGTGGACCACACCACGCCTTAGTAGGGACTCAAATGCAATCTTCCATGCAACAACACACTTTCATAAACTCCAAAGCATAATCACAAGTAGTGAAAACAACCAAGTCGACCAAAACTGGTGTGTAACACTAAGACCTTTAGGAACACGCTTCATTCACAATATGAATTACACTTTGCGGACCAATCAAAAAGTAGGAACATGATCTAGAGACATCCACAAGCAAGTTACAATCACCAAGAACTTCTGCACAACCTCCAAACACTCTATCCAGAAGATTCTTCAAACCAAACCACTTAAACATTACTGACAACAACTGTCACTAAGGAAAGATCACTTGTGGAGCATCAAATTATGAACCATTTCAACTAAAGACACATAACCTCATCCCAAACTTAATTCTAGAACCACAAACTGTAAAACTTAAATGCAGAGAGATGAGCAGAATACATTCTCCTTGTCACCATTGAATACTCAGAAAATTAGTTTTTACTCTAGTGAATAGAACTCACTCAAATTTTCATACTGGAGGCTCAAACTTGGAACATAGCAATTAAAGACATCCCTTAACATAGCTTTCAAATTGTAGACAAAGATATTCAATCTACAGGATATGCGGAGCAAAACACCGCACTGTTCTGGGAGTTAGAACAATTCTGTAATTACACTAACTTCTCAAACACTTGCTCAAACTTTTCCTTAGATGTTGACCTTAGGTGTTGACATCAATGACAACAGTTACTGCTCATACTTGCAACAATCTCCCCCTTTGTCATTGATGGAAACACATGATGTGAAAAACCATCAAGATAAACAAACTTGCTTTGCTTCTTTACTCCCCCTTACTTTATGCTTTCTTTGGCTGCAACTTTCTCCTTAAGTTTGTCACATGAACTTCTCTCCCCCTTTGACATCAATGGAAAAGGGTGCCAAAGTTTCTCTCCCTCTTTAGTTATCAAAGCTCAACTTAGATTTGACTACCACTACACTATTCCTCCTGTCAGCAACACTGCAACACTTACTGTTCTTTATTAGGAACTCATATCAGCAACATCTACCTACTCCCCCTGAGAGGTAGCCTTCAAAACATCAATCCAGATAAAAAATGAGACTTTGGGCACCACTAGACTAATGCACTTCCTATGCATCTTAGTTTAGAGGAGGGGTAATAACCCCTAACTTCTCTCTAAGATACTCAAAAGTATCCTTAGGCAGAGGTTTTGTGAAAATATCTGCAATCTAATCCTTTGAAGAGACATATTCCATCTTTACTTCATTCTCTATTACCTTTTCTATCAGAAAGTGATACCTTATTGATATATTCTTTATTCTTGAGTGCATCACTAGATTCTTTGAAATGTTTATAGCACTTGTATTGTCACAAAAGATTGAAATTGGTTCTCCATACACAACTCTTATATCCTTCAATGCTTGCTTCATTCATAGTACTTGAGTACAACAATATGCTGCAACAATATATTGTGCTTCTGCAGTAGACAAAGAAATTGAATCTTGCTTCTTGCGCAATTATGAAACCAATCTATTACCCAAGAAGAAAGCACCTCCACTTGTACTTTGTCTATCATCAACATTTCCATCCCAATAGGCATCTATATAAGCACTAAGAGTGAAGTCAGTATCTTTAGGATACCATAATCCATAGTCTAAAGTGCCTTTTAAATATCTCATTATCCTCTTAACTATTGACACATGTGACTCTCTAGGATCTTCTTGAAATCTTGCCACAAGACAAACTACATGCATTACATCTGGTCTAGTATAGGTTAGATAAAGTAGTCCTCCAATCATAGACCTATACTTTTTCTGGTCAGTCTTAGGTGATTCATCATTCTTGCTCAACTTGCAACCAGTTACCATATGGGTACTACTGGCTTGGAATCCTCCATTCCAAACTTTTTTAACAACTCTTTCACATTGTGATTAGGAAATTCAAATTGAGGTAAAAATGTAAACCAAATGCATGCAAAACAAGAAGTTATACCTTGATATGAAGACCCAATCTCATAAGGGTGAAGGAGCTTGCACCCAAATGCTCCAAGAGATACCCTAGATGCTCAAAAGAGATGTGAAATGCTCTCGAGCTTACAAATGCAACTCAAGAATTTACTTAGCTCAATGGATATTTTGGCATGGTAACATTACTTAGAAATTAGATGATCAAATGGCTTGGAGGATGTTGTATTTATAGGTATTTTGGAGAGATTTTGATCCAATGGTTGAGATTGATTTGGGAAATCAATGGTGGAGGATGAAGATGATGTGGAGGGCCTAAATTTTATCTTAGAAAATGGAGGGCTAGGAATAAAGATAAAATTTATATTCATCTTGGAAAAGGGGTGAATTAAATGAGGTTGGGTGAGATGGATTATTTGTGAATTAAAAATTCACATGGGGAAGAGTAAAATAAATTAAAAATTCATTTGGGGCAAGCGTGGATATTAATGAGTTATAAAATGTGTAAGGGGTGTAAGAAGTATTAAATGAGGATTATGACACGTGTATAAAAAATTGATTTATATGAGATATATTTCAATTTTTTATTTGTGGGATGTGGGAAGGAGTGTTAATCAAGGTTTGACCATTTTAATTAGGGTGATTAGCCTAATTAATATGGCTGAAAAAAATTAGGGAATGAGTTAATAGGAGGTTAAGATGAATTAAATAAGGTTTTATTTAATTAATCCTAAGGCTAAGATGATATAGGCTAGGGTAGGCAATTAAATAATGACTATTTAATTACCTAGGGTAGAGATAGGTTAATTAATAGGCTAAATTAATTAGTTAAACATGATTTACCTAATTAATTGGATTTAGTGAAAAGGGGGAATTAACCAAATATTATATTGCATATTTATTTAATTAATTGGGTAAGGTTGGACTATTGAATTAATTAAATTAATCTAATTGTAGGGGATAAAATGATAAAAAATTAGGTGATGAAGGGATAATTAACTAAATAAAAATTTAATTAATTGATTAGAAGGGAAATTGGTATGTTTAGGGATGTCGGGAGTCGGTTTGATGATGGAGACATTTTTAGGTGTCTACATTTGTCCCTCTTTGATGCAGCGTCAGGACCTAGCAGGGAAGTGGCGTTAGGTCAAAGAAAAAAATGCCGCAGCTGCCGGGAAGGAATAAAATGAGTGAGGGATGCCCCCTCAAGAGGTCGGTGAAAAAATTAAAAAAAATTGGGCGAGCTCTCGAAAGGACACGACGGGAGTGAAAGTTGGATGGAGGATGGAAAATAAGATGATAGGAAGAAAAATAGAGGAAAAAGGTTGTGATCTGCACCCTGGAGGGGAAAAAAGTGCGCGAAAGGATGACATGGCTTACTATATTTAGAATAGTGGGCCCTAAAGGTGCCACATTTGCACACATTGAGTTTTGAGAAGAAGGAGCAAGGCAAAGATGGCAGACTGCAATCCCAGGTTCCTGTGATACACCCACATTTCTGAGCATTTCTAATCATATGGTCAGGCACCAGAGGCTGGACCCCAGGTAGGGCCTAACCCTAGCTTTGTCAATTATTGATTTTATCACATTTTTTTGGCTTCGGGAATTTGGGATTACTATTGTGGCGCTATCGCAAGATCACACGGTGCTAGAAGGAGTGGATTATCGCAATCCCCTAGATTGGCGCTATCCGCTAGGGTAGCACAGGGGCGGATTGGCACCATATGTCTATCATTTTGGTGCCATCCCCTATATTAGCGCAATGTGTGCAGGGTTTATGAGTTTGGCGTTTTGGCACCAAATAGGAGGCATGGTAGCGCTATCTTTCAGATTAGCGCTATGCTAGGTAATGGTGATCTTGAAGATTAGTGCTATGTGGAACACTAGCGCTATACTTGATATAGGCACTATCGGGAAGGTGGCGCCATTCTTTAGATTGGCGCCAAATGGAAAGGTAGCGCCATTTGTTTGAATGGCGCAATAAGGGTTGTGCAGTGGTGCTATATTTTGAATTAGCGCCCTGGGGAAATGTGGTAGTGCCATCATTGGAAATGGCGCAAAATGTGGTTTATTGTGGTGCCAAAATGTTTTTAGCTTTCAACAGTAGAAGAAAGGGTGGATTTTGGAAAAAGATAGGAAGGTTTTTGACCAGAAAATTGTGATGCAGGATATGAGATCATTTATAGTGTCCTCGCGGGAGTGACGCGTGCTGGCTGTGATGGTATTATTTGATCAGTTCAATGATGCCACCCGGGCTCAACTAGCGAGGTTAGGGCTTTTGACAGCTACATCGATGCTAGTGTTGCGAGCTCATAGAGCTCTGATTACAACTGTTGTAGAGCGGTATCAGCCAGAGACTTGTTCATTTTTGCTTCCTATTGGTGAGATCACCATCACTCTTGAGGATGTTTATTGTATCCTCAAGCTACCGATTCATGGTCATCGGGTGACATATGACACAAGGAGGGGACAGAGGGCCTTAGTTAGAGTATTTGGCCGCAATCACATTGTTTTGTCAGCAGATAGGAGGGAGATGAGCTATGAGGGGACATTGGCGGCAGGTGCAGATCACTTTGCTTTATTCTTGTGTGCACTGGTCGATGGGGTAGTGATGCCAGATAGGAGAGGTAGAGGATTTCCGGTTGGATGGGGAGAGGTGATTGAGGGGATGGTCTGACATGAGACAGTGTATCCTTGGGGACCGGCGATGTTGGCGCAGCTTTATCATGAGATGCATACAGTTGTTTATCATAGTGATTCAGCTTTATCAACCGGAGTTACTTTGCTTAATGTATGGATCTGGGAGCATATTCCGATCACTCAGCTGAGATATGGATGCTATCGTCGTCAGTTTGAGGCCTTTGTTTTCTTGTATCTAGATGCCAAGTATACATACACCGGGCAGGTTCGATATTGGAGATGGGTTTTGGATGACATCATTCGGGTTACCTAGCGACCATACATCGAAGTGGAGCCCTGGCTAGATGATGATGTTCACATGCCTTACACATTCCAGCAGCGCTACCTAATAGGTCGAGGGGACCATACTATCGATATGTATTCACTGTCGTGAGTTATGCGGCAGTTTTGGCTACGACAGGATGTTCCACAACCGATGGCGATTTTTGCACGGACCCGTCGAGATGCCTGTTATTGGCCTGCACCCATACAGCCCCGGTTTGCCTTAGAGGATTTTGCAGCATTGGAGACATTGATGTGGGATTGGCAGAGTGTGGTTAGAGATGCAGGCACTACTCCATCGTATGAGACATGGTGGCAGATGTGGTGGCCTACACGGTTCACAGACCCTGCAGAGGAGGTAGTCCCCCCGGAGGAGGCGACAACATTAGGGGATGAGGAGCCAGAGGAGGATGGAGATGATGATTTGGATGGAGATGATTTCTTAGAGGAGGGAGAGGAGATTATTGTAGATTATCTTATGGAGGTTGGAGGGGATGGAGAGGAGAGGGAGATTGGGAGAGATGGGGAGCCGATGGATGTGTTGGCAGCAGCAGCAGCTGGACAGGTCGGGCTTAGTGGAGAGGGGCAGGCAGGTGGTAGCTCGTAGTTGCCCCAGCAGCAGGTGCGACAAGGGGTACCTGTACAGCAGGTACCTATTGAGTAGGTTCAGATCAGAGTGGTGCCGAGGCAGGGAGCACCTCGACAGCGTGGGGGACAGCCGAGGGTAGGTAGAGGTGTTCTGCCCCCACCATAGGTATCACAGTAGCATCAGGCTATTACAACAGGTAGAGGCGGGCACTTCAGCGGTAGGTGGAGGTTCAGGGCTTCGAGGGTCTTCATCTCGTTGGCGGCCTCGGAGTGGAGAGGAGGAGGAGATTGAGACCTTATGGAGACAAGTTGCCAGCCTGCATGAGGCTTTAGAGAGTTGCGATGTGGAGTTAGTGCAGTTATGAGGCACAGTTGCACTATTAGATGGTACAGATGGACAAGTGGCTACACTATGGGCGCAGTTAGCCCAGGTACAGGGTGAGATAGCTGTTTTGACAAGAGAGCGGGATGCTATACTTTTGAGAGCTTGGCAGGCGCAGACTAGTTTACAGGCTTCAGTTGTCAGTATGAGCCCAGTTTTGACACTGATGTAGACACAGTTGTCTCAGGTATAGGGACAGTTGCTAGAGGTTGGAGGATAGGTAGATTATTATTAGGGTGTCTATCAGGCGGCAATGCCTACAGAGCAGCATGTACCGAGCTATAATCAGCTCAGTGGATCTAGGATGTCTAGGTCACATAGATCTAGATCAGTTAAGTCTGTTCAGCAGCCAATGGGTCCCCCATCACATGTGCCCTAGTAGGCTACATAGGTACAAGTTCAGCCGCAACCGCAGCCATAGCCACAGGCAGGACCACAGTCACAGTCACAGCCACCACCATGACTAAGATCCCCTACTGAGTCAGAGAGAGGGTCCTCTATTTAGGGTTGACAATTGTATCATTTTGGCCCTTGGAGGCATTGTATCATGACATATTATTATTATTATTATTTTTATGTATATACATGAGTGATGTACATTTTTACGATGATGATATATGAGATGATGCTTTTTGATGGCCTATATGTTTGTTTATGATGCTTTTATATGATTATGATGATGCTTATGTTGATGGAGGCAGTATGCTTTATGGATTATATGCTATGGATGTGTTGTGTTTATGCGATGTATTATGTTGATGTTATGGATGTACCTATTGATGTAATATGATGGATGTAATGATGGTTTACTTGTTTTGATATATGCATGTTTGTGATTTATGGACTATGATGTAGAAAGCAAATAAATGTTTAGATTAATAAACATTTATTATGGATGTAAAATGATTATGATTATGACACTAAATGATTATGAAATGCAAATTAAATGTTTATGGGACTAAATGATTATGAAATGAAAATTAAATGTTTATGGTATGCAAACTAAAAATGATTATAAAATGGAGAGTGAATAATTATAATATGCAACTAAATGATTCTAAAGTGCACCTAAGTGATTATGAAATGCAAATTAAATGATTATAAAGTGCACCTAAGTGATTATGAAATGCAAGCTAAATGATATATGAGATGCAAACTAAATGATATGAAATGTAGATTAAATGATATATGAGATGATTAAGTCTTGATACACATGATGTTCTTTGTTGAACCTTGGGTAGTGGGGCTGTGTGATAGGGGAATAGGTGGGGAGAGGATAAGGGTTGATGGATTGGGTACGGATATGATTGGCTGTGGCTACATTAGGGAGAGGGTGGGGTGGGAGATGAGGAAATTATTAGGTCATAAGACACCACATCATGGAGGGGGGGTTTACTTTGGCTTAGGGTGTGTTAGGTGAGAATACATTTGGGAGAGTGGGATTAGTGAGAGAATTTGGGAGAGGGGGGTTTAAGTTAGGGGATTACGAAATCTAGGCCCAAATAGTATAGTTGAATAAATGATTAGCAGGATGATTTGAGCTAGTGACAGTAGTTGCATAACATTAATTGAGAGCATTTCTTAGTTTATTATAGCAATGTAGGATGTCTTCCACAAAGGTATGAGATGACCTAAGTGTTGATGTGTATATCCCACAATTGCATGGACTAGACCCACAAACAATAGGTTGATGTCATGGATTTCCAAGGTAGTATAACCTTGCCTAGCTAAGGAAGGGGACTCATAGCTGGTAATACTCATAGTACATATAAGGTATTGTTTCCTGTATATGTAAATGAGGCACTGTATGCTAGAACCGACCCCGGCTTCAAGATATGAATACTATCCCTGAAGTCAATGAAAGCAACCCACAAGCATAGCATACAAAAGCATTGACCATGTCCCCTCTAGGTACCGTCCTTTACTGACCATGATATGATGAGATCAAGGTAGCTTTGAAATTGACCTAGAGCGAGACAAGGAGATAAAAATCAATAATCAAAAAGACCAACAAAAAGATACAAATAGCCATTGTGTGCTCTTGCCAAGATTAATGTTGATAGGATGACAGATTCTTGTCCATTGTAGGAACGATATATCCTAGGATGCGAATCGGTTGGATTTTGTTGGATAATAATTTTTTGAAAGGTGGGCAAAAGGACAATTAGGCCATGTGTTGGATTATACTTGGTATGTTGATTGATGATTTTTGCGTTAGGGACCATGTTTCAAGTGTATACCTAGCATGTGTATCATTTATTGGTTCCAGCAAGCTCAGTGAATGCGGACCATCCAAATGGGTTGGATGGGTGCATCTTATGTACTTGAGTACTAGATACTTCCTTCGTATTCCAGACTGCCTACATACCCTGTGTCCACGAGATCAAGGTACTTTCAAGATGCAGGCGAGATGAATATGTAGTTCTGGCATGACTTGATGATGTGGGAATGGTATAGGATGGGTGTGATGCTGAGGGTTGATGGATGTTGATGGTCGCGAGTTACAATGAGTACTGTTATGGATCGATGTATGGGGGTGATTTGCAGCGAATTGTTAGAAAGGATTTTTGGATTTTGGTGATTTTTCTATTGTTTTTGGATTTTCATGATTTTCTATTATTTTTGGATTTTGTGATTTTCTATTGTTTTTGGATTTTTGTGATTTTCTATTGTTTTTGGATTTTGTGATTTTCTATTGTTTTTGGATTTTGTGATTTTCAACTATACAAAAAGAAGCATACAAGGATCCTCGTTCCATGAATTGGCTTTGGATGGGATAATGCAGGGTGGGCGATAGGGTTTGATGTTTCAGAATTCCAAGCCATGGGATGTGCACAGTATGGAGTGTTGTGATGGAAAGAGGACTTATTAGATGGTAGAATCGGCCACTACACATGGCGCTTGAGATAGGTTTTCACCATGGTACCAATCCAAGGCGTCACCGAAGTGATTTTCACCATTGGAAGTCTTTATTGCACTCAGGTTTTTCTTGATTTTTTTATTTTTTTTATTTTTGATTTTTTGCTTGGGGTACTCGATGGGTTATGCATAGAATTTATTTAGGTGTAGAATGTTCATAGGCTCATCCAGAGGCTACCCCTCAATTGTTGCAAGCTAGTATGCTCCTGATCCAGAACTGGCTGTGATGACATTGGGCTCAAATTTTCCTTTCTTAGGGTGCTCCTGCAAGTTTTTCTGGTTTTCCATAAGGACAAGGTCGCCTACTTCAAATTTTTGGTTCCTGATTTTCTTGTGATAGCTTCTTCTGAGGTGATTTTGATAGGCCTGCAGGTGGTTCAATGCATCCAGACATTTCTCATCTAGTAATTCTAGCTCATGCAACCTTACGACTTGGTATTCCGCATCATTGATTGTATTTTGCAGAGATAATCTTAGAGATGGGAGCTCGACCTCAATAGGTAAAATGGCTTCGGATCCAAATACAAAGGAATATGGAGTGGCTCCTGTGGGCGTACAGATGCTTGTGCAATAGGCCCATAGAGCGAGATTGAGCTGGAGGTGCCAGTAATGACTGGCTTCATTAACCATCTTCTTTAGAATGCAGAGGATTGTTTTATTTGAAGCTTCTGCTTGACCATTTCCTTGAGGGTAATATGGAGTGAAGAAGTGGTGTTGGATTTGGAATTTTTCACACAAAGTGCAGACTTCTTGGTTCTTGAATGGCTTTCCATTGTCGGTGATGATGGAATGAGGGATACCATAATGACATATGATATAATGGAGGATGAACTTGGATATTTGTGTTCCAGTGGTGAAGGTGAGTGGTATTGCTTTCACCCATTTAGTGAAGTATTCGGTAGCTGTGATGATGAATTTATGGCCATTGGATGATGGTGGATGGATTTTACCTATGAGGTCGAGCCCCCACTATGAGAAAGGCCACGACATTGTGATGGGTTGCAATTCTTGTGCTGGTGCATGAATGAGATCTCCATGCTGTTGACATGGCAGACATTTTTTTACAAACTGGTAGGCGTCTCATTCCATGGTTGGCCAATAGTATCCGGTCCTCAGGATCTTTTTAGTGAGAGTGGGTCCACTTGAATGTGCCCCACATATGCCTTCATGTACCTCTTGCAAGGCCACTTCAACTTCCCTAGAGTCTAAACATCATAAAAGCATGCCATCAAGACTCCTTTTGTATAGGGTATCTCCTACAAGGGTGAAGCGGGAGGCTCGACGGATGAAAGTTTTTCGTTGTGAGGTGGATAGGTTAGGAGGGATGATGTTATCATGGAGATATAGATAAGTTTCTTGATACCATGGGGATAAGGTACCAATGACTTTGCACACTAGCTCCGATTGGGGAACATCATATGCTAGAATAGGGAGCTCTTCTATCAGGAATTCACACTTCTTGCTATCTTTCTTCATATCAACCAAGGATCCAATGGTGGCCATGGCATCTGCAGCTTTGTTGTTTAGCCTTGGGATTTGTTCAAAGTGGATGTCATCAAAATAGTCTTTAAAGTCATCGACCATCTTTTTATAAGGCAGGAGTTTATCATCCTTAGTCTTGTACTCATTGTTTACTTGCCGGATGACTAGTTGGGAGTCTCCATACACTATCAGCTTCTCAATTCTCCATTTGATTGCCATTCAGAGACCGGTGATAAGGGCCTCATACTCTGCCACGTTGTTGGTACATGGAAATGTAATTTTGAAGGACTTGGGGATGGTTTCACCTTGAGGGGTAACAAACAAGACGCCTGCCCCCAAGCCTCTGTGTGTATATGACCCATCGAGGTACATTTTCCATGTTTTTGTTGCCGGTACTATTGTCAAGATGGTTTCGTCAAGGAACTCTGCCAGTGTAGGATATTCTGTAGGAATGGGTGCTTCAGCCAGCTGATCAGCAATAACCTATCCTTTGATAGCCTTTCTCTCGGTATATTCAATGTCAAATTCACTTAGGATCATGACCCATTTTGCCATTCTCCCAGTAAGAGCAGCTCTGTTTAGCAGATATTTTAGTGGATCGATCTTGGCGATGAGCTTAGTTTTGTGATTGAGCATGTAGTGTCTTAATTTTTGTGAAGTAAAGATCAGGCTAGACATGCTCGATCAATTGGTGTATAGTTTAGCTCGTAGGATATCAAGGTGCGGCTGATGTAATATATGGCTCTTTCCTTCCCTTGCTCATCATGTTGTGCTAATAAGGTTCCAATAGCTATCTCCGTTGTTGAGATGTATAATAGGAGGGGCTCTCCTTCCCTTGGCGGAGTCAGAACAGGGGGATTAGCAAGGTATTCTTTTAGCTAGTTGAAGGCAACTTGACACTGATTGTCCTAGACAAAGACTATATTCTTTCTGAGTAGATGCTGGAAAGGTTGACATTTATCGACAAGTTGAGCAATAAACCGACAAATGGACTAGAGTTTCCCTTGTAGACTCCGTAGCTGTTTTAGTGTCTTCGGAGGAGGCATTTCAGTGATAGCTTTGACTTTCGTGGGGTCTACCTCAATTCCCCTTCTAGAGACTATGTATTCCAAAAGTTTTCGGGAGGTGACCCCAAAGACACATTTCTTTGGATTCAAGTGAACATTGTATTGCTCCAGTCGATTGAAGATCTTTGCTAATACATCCAGGTGTTCCTCCCTTGTCTTTGATTTTCCTAGCAAGTCATCCACATAGTCTTCCATGATGTGGTGGAAAAGATCGTGGAAGATGACAGTCATGGCTCGTTGATATGTGGCTCCAGCATTCTTCAGGCCAAAAGGCATTACCACCCAACAGTATGTCCCCCATGGACATATAAAGGTTGTCTTATGTTGGTCCTCTTCTGTGATCCTAATTTGATTATACCCTGAAAAACCATCCATTAGGGATAACATCTCATGTCCTGTCATGAGATCCACTATCATGTCAATGTTTGGTAAAGGGAAGTCATCCTTCGGGCAGGCTTTGTTAAGGTCCCGGAAGTCGGTACAGCAACAGAGTTGGCCATCAGGTTTGGCTACTGGTACTAGGTTGGAAACCCACTCAGGATAATCAATTGGTCAGATGAACCTGACATCTAGTAGTTTCTTCAATTTTGCTTTGACTAGGAGGGCCACTTGAGGGTTCATTTTTCTTAGCTTCTGTTTCACAGGTTTTGCGTCAGGCCGCACTGCAAGGTGATGGAGGACCAAAGCGGGATCAAGTCCTAGCATATCTGCATAAGTCCACGCAAAATTGTGATTTATGCATTTGAAGAAGGCTAAAAAGTTTTCTTGCTCTATTGTGTTGAGAGATTCTGCCCTGAAGGTGATTTTTGGCTCTTCTTCCATCCCAAGATTCATCTCTTGAGCTGGCTCCACCAGGACGGGTGGTCTGTCGGGATATACCTTCTCTATCTCAAGAAGGCCCATGCTTCCATCTCCTAGCGCCTCGTGGAGGTTTTCACTAGGAGATACGTCCTTTATTTTTACTTTTTTGGGATCTGACACTACCGCGGAGCAGTTTTCACCATTAGATCCATGTTTAATTTTTATATTTTTATGACTGGAAGTAGGGGTTGTCTCCCTAAAATAGGCAGCCATATCAAGTTCCATAATGTATCTAGCTTTATGATCACCTAGGGGGAAGTGATCTCTAACCCCCATCATTTCAGAGATTGCTTCATCATTTGGTGCTACGTCAAAAATGGGAGGTCCATGTTGGTCCCAGTCTATGAGGTCCAAGTATACAAGGGGTAAGTCATTGGATGAAGAGGTTAGGGTGGTGACTATGTATATGTTACATATGGATGATTCAAAGAATTCGGTGAAGTCACTAAAGGAGTCTTGATGGCCCATTTCGTTGACATTATCAACTTCAAGGGAGACCGTAGCGACCTCGACTAGGATACATTCGCCAATAGTGAGGATACATTGTCGTTGACCATATCCTAACCCTTGAGTATAAGGATTTCTGGTCACTTGGATTGGTTCTATGATCCCTTGTTCATGAAGGCCAATACCGCCTTGTCCTTTATAGCCCATGTTTTTGACAATCTCTAACCCTTTGCCATAGATTCTTGTTGGTATGGTGGGAGCTTCTTGCTTCGTTTCTTCATCTTTATATAGCCATGACAATATATCTTTGAGCACATCTTGATCAAGGAGATGTTTCTTCTCACAGGTAGGTGATGGTTTACATTTGATGACAACTGTATTGGCTTCTTCTTTCTTTGGGATACTGAACATTTTAGGGTTGGGTAATGTGCCCACACAAAAGGTATCGTGTAGGTCGTATTCCCCACATCCCATGTCCCTAAGCTTGATCTTGACCTCAGGCAGTGGAGGTGTTTGGTATGAAGTGGTGGCAATGTTGGCAGGGTCGATGCACGAAGTGGATGTTGTGGGGTTGGCTTTTGTGATAGCTTTGTTATATGGACAGAAGGTGTGGTCATGGCCTTCCAAGAAACTACAGTATTGGAAAGGGTGGGGGTCGGCATAGATAGTTACTTCCGTGCCATTGTGAGGGAATTTTAGACATTGATGGAATGTAGAGGGGACCGCTTGCATGGCATGGATCCACAATCACTTGAGAAGAATGTTGTAAGGGAGATCAAGATCAAGGACCTGGCATTTTGTTTCCATTATCTTTTGTCCCACTTGAATAGGGAGCTTGATAGTACCCTCAGATAGTTGTTTAGTGTCATCATACCCTTTGATTGTTAGTCTACCACCACATCTGAGTATCCCAAGTGTTTTAGTAATTTAAGAGTGCACAGGTTTAGGCCGGAGCCACCATCTATTAAGACTCTCTTGATGATATGCTTTTGGATGCGGACTTCGATGTGCAAGACATCATTATGTGAGTTCTCAGAAGTGGGAAGATCCTTTTCTGAGAAGGTGAGATGATGAGGCACGGTGATATGGCCCACAATGGCTTGGAATTGATTCACATTCATGTTGGTGGGAACTTGGGTTTCCAAGAGTGCTTTATCAAGGACTTCTTTATGGAGAGGTGACATGCGAAGCAGCTCAAGTATGGAGATTTGCGCAGGGGTCTTTCCTAGATGTTCCAGGAGGTTGTATTTATTGGTAGGCGATGGGTGCGCAGCTGGACGATTGGGTAGGGAGTCTGACGTGGATGAGGGCATTTAATCAGTGGTAGGGGCTGTGCAGATAGATACGTGGCCACGACAAGTTGTGATGGCGCAATCAAGTGCTTGAGCCTGAATGGCGATTGTGTTGACATGGTTAGACAATGGTTCTATTTGCCCTACAATAGAGTCATAGGATGCGAGAGGTGGGGTGACGTTCTAGGCTTGATTAGATGATGAGGCCTTGTTATGATTGGGTAGTAGATCCTTGTAAGCTCCTAGATTAGCATTGGGCGATGGTTGAGTGCTTTGGTCAAGATTGACTTTATTCTAATCTATGAGGTCTTGCACATAATGCCTTAATTTCATGCAATCAGCCTTCTTATGGCCCATAATGTGGTGGTAGTCGCAATAATCATTTTCATTGTACCACACAACCTTGAGCTCACTCTCTTGGCGGGGCTTAATAGGTGGGAGAGTTATCAAACCTTTCTTTAGACATCTATCGAGGATATCCTTGATTGGTTCCCCTAGAGGGGTGAATTATTTTTGAGGTTTGTTTTGTTTAGATTGCCCCTTTGGGATATTTACATTGGCGGCATATGTACTTGAGGGTGTTTGATTTTGTACATGTTGGACGGCCTTTACATTAGTGACACCGTCATTCAGGGTGTTTTTGTTCTTTCCCCAAAAGCGTGACTTTTCATTTGATTGCGTGTTGTTGTTGTTTGTATTGGGGACATTGATATTGACTTTGTTGTTGTTGTTGTTGTAATACTTGTTGTCGTATAATTTGATCGAGCCCTTGGAGATAAGGGCCCTTTCTATGGTAGTACCTTTGTCAATGACTTCTTCGAAGGTAGACGCACAAAGGATTTGTAGATGGAACCCTATTTCTTGATTTAGGTTAGTCACAAACATGGTGACTAATTGCTTCTCAGGAATTGGCCAAGGGAGTTTGTTTTCTAAGCCTTTCCACCTCTGCAAGAAGGAAGCAAAGGATTCTCCACTCTTTTGTTTTGTATTGCAAAGGTCCGTCATAGATATTTCATGTTCAAAATTATAGGAGAAATGATTGAAAAAATTTTCTACAAGCTCAGGGAAAGACCTAATGCCTGGGGGAAGATGTGTGAACCATTCAGTGGCTTGACCACCGAGGCTTCTTGGAAATAGTCTCATTAGATATGTATCATTGTTCGAGACTTCTAAGAAAGCAAGGTAGAACTCCCTAAGATGATCCCTAGGGTCTCCCTTTCCCTTGTAATTGTTAAATTTGGGTGTTTCAAAAATTTTGGGAAAAGGGGGCATGTAGAGTGTTCGATCAAACAGATAGGGACAAATATCCTCAAAAGAATAATGTTTGCGCTTGCCCCCAGTTTGTATATCATCTACCTTTTGAATCAAGGCTTGTACAACGCTTGTTAGATCCAGGGATGGTGGTGGTTGTGGTGTGTAGGTTTGCTGATTGATGAGATGTTGGAGATTGGGTGGGATTTGATGTTGGAGATTTTGGGAGATCGTGTTTTAGTATTGTGGGGTGGTGTTTTGGTTGAGTTGTGCGAGATATTGTTGGTAAGCGTGGATTTGTTGGAGAATATGAGGAGGTATTTGAGGATTGCGATTATGTTGTGTTGATGATGTTACAGAATTTTGTAGATACGTGAGATTAGATGAATTGACATTGGATGGGTTGACATTGGATGGATTGACATGAGATGCATTGACATTAGATGGGTTAGTCGTGTTGTAAGGTGGTTGTCAAAAGAATTGTCTCATGTAGGCTATGGTTTGAGGGTTGAGTGGAGACACACTTGTGGAGGCACTTGCATGCGTGACGTTCCCTTGGATGCCCAAGGTGATTTGTAGAACGGAAGATTTTACGTTAGTTATGGTAGTGGATGTGGGAGACATTTGTGGAAATCGTAGATGTGGTAACATTAGAGTTTGTGGGGGTGGTATATACGGTGGGAGTTGAGGTTTGAGAGGCGGTAGGTTGGGTGTTTGATGTAGATGGTTGAGAGGATGTGGTGGGATTGTTGTTAGAGGTGGATGGTTGGGACGATGTCATGTTGTGGGGTGGTTGGGCAATAATTTTGAGGAGGTAGTCAAGATATCTATTTGGATCTGACCTTAGGACTTTGTCAAGCATGTCCATGTTATCGGCGTCTTCTGTAAAGTTCAAGATATCTTGATCATCTTGGCTAATGGTGGTGACATTTTGGATGGGTGGTTGTGGTGGTGGTGGTTACAAGAAATGGAAGGGGTTTTCATTGGGATTATATGTTAGGATTTGAAGGACCAAAGGTAGGTTGTATGTTTGGTCGATTGATAGGCTGTTGTCATTGGTGTTAGGCATCCCTATGCCCATATGTTGTCCAAAGTTTGCCATTGCTTGATTCTTCTTGTGTTGTTATCTAGTTATAGGCATGCAAGTGTATGGATTAGATTTTGAGGTGGATGAAGACCTTAGAGAATTTGGATTGATTTGTTGGACCCAAAGAAGATGTGGTGGTGGAATGGAGCAAAGGAAAAGATGAAAGGGTGATTGTTATGTGATAAAGGATAGATTTTTACTGAATCTTCAAAAAAAGTGTCAATCTAGGGATGATAAGAGTGGATGATATTGATTTTTATAAAAATTTGGACCAAAATGATAGATGATAGATGGAGTTTGCTTGAGGATGATTTGACGGAAGGGATTTTGATGTTGATTTGGAGGGTGAAACTTTTAGATGAACTAGATGTTTGGTATGAGAGATTAGGATGATGTTTTTGAAAAGGATTTGAAGGTCAACAAATGAGCTTAAGTAAGATCTAGTTTTGTGTTGCACATATGGATGTTTCTCTTTGTTTGGGGTAGACTAATGACCTTACACAAAGAAGGATGATTATTTTACTTGAAAGGTTGACTAATGACTTTCCAAGCAAAATATGATGTAAACAACGAAACCTAGATCTAGCTTTAGCTCAAGGATTGACGAGGTTTGGATGTTGGTTGATGGTTTTTTGATGGGTGTTTGGATTTAGAAGATTTTGGATATGTTTTTGATGAGAGAAACGAAAGGATTTTGGAATGATTTCTTGTAACAAGGATGTTTGTTTGGTCTAAAAGGTATGCAAAGATTAATGAGGATGAGTGGACATGGAATTGAGTGGATTATGGTATAGCAAAGGGTCCGATAATGATAATGATTGATTCTCTAAGGTCAAAATGAAGGTATGATTGGAAAATTTAGAATAAAATGGGTGGTGTATTGACAAAATTTTGGGAAGGTGATTATGGATTATGGCCAGGCATGTGCTAAAGATCACAATGGAATTTTCTCTAGTTTCAGGAAGGTCAGTCTGCAAATAGCGCTAATCCACAAGTGAAATGGCGCCAAAAGCAGACAGAGATAGTGCTGAAATAGGTCAGTGTTGGTTGAGGCTCTGAAAAAGATAGGTTTTGATGACAAATTTGGATTCGTATTGATATGAAATTTGATCAAATGATTTTTGTTGTTTCTTGGCAAGTTTCTTGAAAGCACTTTAAGCACAATAACACACAATAACCAAGATTTTGTTTGTGAAAAGATGTAAGATGTTTTTAAACAAGCACTTTGTACAACCTAAGGTGAAGATAGGACAATATTTGTTGAAAACCCTAGCTGCGCTTATTCAAAGCAGGTACCTCCAGGATCTTGGTAGCATCGACTCCCCCATACAATGCACTCACTTCTCACACATACCAAGATCTAGGTTTCCATGAAGGCTTGTCCCTCACCAAACCTTAGGATTGTCCCTGCTACCTCGGCTAAGAACCACATGAATCGGGGCCGCTTAAAAGGTTACCCTTCTGCGTCAACAAATAGAAGGTTTTTGACACACTAAAACAAAGGTTTGTAGTAAGTGCATTTGTTCAGGTGGCCATACATGCAGCAGCGCTACTCTCCGTTATGGAGTCTCCCAACCTTCAAGGGTTACGCCTTGGAGGGTTTTGGGGGAGGTTGTCTGTCGGTATGACACAACACCTGTTGCTTGTGACTTTCATCACAAACACATTATTTATATAGCGGCTTGAAAGAGCTTGGCTTTAGCTTGTTGCCACTTGGGTCGTTCCCACCTTTCGAAGCGGGGTGGCAAGCCCTCTAAAGGTTTAACAAAAGCAACACAAGCACAAAAATACTTTTGATCCCCAAGTTCATACAAGGATGCGAGGGGAGAGCATACATATGTTTTGTGCTTAGGTTACACTAAACAAGGTTCATTTTTTAGTTCTTGGATTATGTTGGGGGTGATTCATGCAAGCGTTGTGAGAAGCTTTTGTTTCCCAAGATCACCAATGGTGCAAGAGAAGAGCATACACTTTCACCACACAAACATTATCCCAAAACACTTCATACAATTGATTTGTTTTCTTGTTTAGATGAGTGAAAAATGTAGATTTGTGGTTCCTTTTAGTCCCATGAGTTATGATGCACTTTTGTAGTTCTTTTTAAGCCCAAATCGAAATGTTCCTAGATTTGTTGGAAAGCACTTGTTAATTTTAGAGCACCAAATTCAAATATTTTTTCTATGCTAAGGCACACAAAGATTCTTTTTATGAGCACCAATGGAGATGTTTGTTTGTTGTTTGTTGTTTGTTTGATCAATTTTAGTGCACCAAATTGAAATGTTGTTTACACTAACATACAAGGGTTCCTTTTAAGCACCAATTGAAGTGTTTGTTTAATCTAAAGATAAAAAAACCCTGCAAAAACTTGTTAGTGGTTTCAGAATAATGATGATGACCTACAAACAGCTATTAGTCCCTACACAGAACCCGAGGTTAGCCTATAAAATAGCGCTAAAACAGACACCAAATGGCGCCACCATAGACTGCAATGGCACTACTGATAGAAACTGACACAGAACCTAACTGCCCTAGAAAGTAGCGCTACAAATACATACAAATAGTGTTGACATATAATATAGCGCTAAAAAGGACACAAAATGCGCTAAAAACATAATTAGCGCTACAATATATTACAGAAAGTGCTAAAACTATAGATTGTGCTATTATGAATGAAACAAGGTGCCACTACGCGTACGTTTGAATGGTTCAGTCGACTGTGGAATATGGCGCCGCCCTGGGTGTTGATAGTGCTAATATGGAGTTGAAATTGTCAGTTCTACAAAATAAAGTTTTCCTAACCAAATAGCAGGTTAGACTGCAAAAAGAGGGGTCTTGTTAGTCTTGTTAGCAATAAAACAACCTAGTGAGTGAAAACCAAAACAAGATGAAAGCAAAAGTGTATGTTTGGTTCTTAAGAAGATTTTGGCATGACCTCCCCCTTGTTTTCTTCTAAACACCTGCAAAAGTGAGAGCAAATAACCTAGGAAGTCAGTAGGAAGATCAAAAAGAACAACAAGGTGTGAGTAAGAGCCAACAAAACTGTCGTGTTAAATAGCGCTAAAATAGTCAGAACATAGCGCTAAAGTTCACCACAAATGGCGCCACTGCGCAGGTAGATAGCACCACACCTGTAAACACGACTCAAAACAACAAAAACTCACAAGAAAATGATTAGATTAAGACTTTGTGGGTCCCACCCGGCGTGCCAATGTGATTAGGAAATCCAAATTGAGGTAAAAATGTAAACCAAATGCATGCAAAACAAGAAGTTATACCTTGATAGGAAGACCCAATCTCATAAGGGTGAAGGAGCTTGCACCCAAATGCTCCAAGATATACCCTAGATACTCAAAGGAGATGTAAAATGCTCTCAAGCTTACAAATGCAACTCAAGAATTTACTTAGCTCAATGGATATTTTGGCATGGTAACATTACTTAAAAATTAGATGATCAAATGGCTTGGAGGATGTTGTATTTATAGGCATTTTGGAGATATTTTGATCCAATGGTTGAGATTGATTTGGGAGATCAATGGTGGAGGATGAAGATGATGTGGAGGGCCTAGATTTTATCTTAGAAAATGGAGGGCTAAGAATAAAGATGAAATTTATATTCATCTTGGAAAAGGGGTGAATTAAATGAAGTTGGGTGAGATGGATTATTTGTGAATTAAAAATTCACATGGGGAAGAGTAAAATAAATTAAAAATTTATTTGGGGAAGAGTGGATATTAATGAGTTATGACATGTGTAAGGGGTGTAAGAGGTATTAAATGAGGATTATGACACGTATATAAAAAATTGATTTATATGAGATATCTTTCAATTTTTTATTTATGGGATGTAGGAAGGAGTGTTAATCAAGGTTTGACCATTTTAATTAGGGTGATAAGCCTAATTAATATGGCTGGAAAAAATTAGGCAATAGGTTAATGGGAGGTTAAGATTAATTAAATAATGTTTTATTTAATTAATCCTAAGGCTAGGATGATATAGGCTAGGGTAGGCAATTAAATAATGACTATTTAATTACCTAGGGTAGAGATAGGTTAATTAATAGGTTGAATTAATTAGTTAAACATGATTTACCTAATTAACTGGATTTAGTGAAAAGGGGGAATTAACCAAATAAATATTGCATATTTATTTAATTAATTGGGTAAGGTTGGACTATTGAATTAATTAAATTAATCCAATTGTAGGGGATAAAATGATGAAAAATTAGGTGATGAAGGGATAATTAATTAAATAAAAATTTAATTAATTGATTAGAAGGGAAATTGGTATGTTTAGGGATGTCGGGAGTCGGTTTGATGATGGAGACATTTTTAGGTGTCTACACACATACTTAGATTGAGAAATGAAATTTTTTTTTTTTGATTGAGTAATCTGTAGTCCTAGAAAGAAATTTATTTCACCAAACATAGACATCTCAAACTCCTTTTGCATGTCCTCTGCAAATTTCTTACACATACCTTCATTGCCTCCAAAGATAATATCATCAACAAAGACTACAACAATTAAAATTTGATCATTATTGATTTTGAAATAGAGATTACTATTTGTAGTACCTTTATTGAATCCTAATTGCAACAAATACCTATCCAACCTTGCATACTAGGCTCGAGGAGCTTGCTTTAGTCCATGCAAGGCTTTCTTCAATCTGCACACCATGTCACCTTGGCTTGATAACTGCAATCCTTCCGGTTGTTCAATGTAAACCTCTTCTTCCATCTCTCCATTCAAGAATGTAGGCTTCACATCCATTTGGTACACTTTAAAATTTTTGTGTGCTACAAATGCCAAAAACATTCGTATTGCTTCAATCCTTGCCATAGGAGCATAAGTCTCCTCAAAATCTATACCTTCAACCTGAGAATATCCTTTGCATACCAATCTTGCCTTGTTTCTTACTACTTCTCCATTTTCATTCATCTTGTTTTTGAAAACTCATTTAGTTCCAATCACATTCTTATCAACAGGTGTAGGAACCAATTCCCAAGTTTGATTCTTCTCTATCTGCATCAGCTCTTCTTCCATAGCCTTACCCAATTTTTATCTTTGCAGGCTTCACTTACAGTTTTAGGTTCAATCTTTGAAAGTAAACAGTAGTTTACCTATTCTTTTGCAGCTCTTTTCCTTGTCAATACCCCTTTGCTTTTGTCTCCAATAATCTGATCTTCAGAATGATTAATTTTTACATACCTAGGAGTCTTAGCAGCACTTTCTAGAGCCTTTTCTTCTTCTGCTTAACTATCTTTCTATTCAACTTTTTCTTCATTTGTTGTAACAATAGGTTCATCTAATTCATAGCCACTCAGATATGATATTCTTTCCCTATCTTAATCAACTTTCACATTAGCATTTTCAATGATCTTTCTTAATCTCTTATTGTAGCACTGGTAGGCCTTACTCTTAGTAGAGTATCCAAGGAAAATTCCTTCATCACACCTAGCATCAAACTTGCCTAACTCTTCTTTTCTTCTGATATAACATTTGTTTCCAAGACTTTAAAATATTTCACTGTAGGAATTCTTCCATACCACATTTCATAAGGAGTTTTAGTACCATTACCTTTGACTTGACCTTTGTTTTGAATGTAGACAACAATATGTATAACTTCTCTCCAATACACTTCCGGTAGGTTTGCCTCCTTCATCATTGACCTAGCAGCCTCTTGAACTATCCTTTTTTTCTTTCAACAACTCCATTCTGCTGAGGAGTCCTAGGAGCAGACAATTGTCTCTTTCTCCCATGTTCTTCACATAAAATATTGAATTCATTTGATGTAAACTCACCTCCTCTATCAGACCTTAAGCATTTGATCCTCAATTCTAACTCATTCTCAACCATCACCTTGAAATCTTTGAACTTGTCTAGGGCTTCTGATTTATCTTTTAGAAAAGTGACTCAAGTCATTCTAGAATAATCATCAATAAGCAACATAAAGTACATGTCTCCTTGCAAGATTCTTGTTCTTATAGGACCACACAAATCTATATGCACCAGCTCAAGCAATCCAACAGAAAATTGTTCTTTACTCTTGAAACTTGTCCTTGTATGTTTCCCCAATTGACATTCCTTGCAAATAGTATTAGCAAGCTTCACAAGCCTAGGTAAATCTCTCACATCTTGTACTGAACTTATCTTCACCAAGTTGTCAAAATTGATATGACACATCCTTCTATGCCACAACCAACTCTCATCCGTCTGAGCCAAAAAACAACAATCAATAATTCCTCTCAAATGATAAACATTACCTCTAGTCTTCTTACTAGTAGCAATCACTATTCCAAAGCTTTCCATGATCTTGCATCCATTATCCTTGAATCTTAGATCATACCCTTTGTCACACATCTGACCAACACTTAAAATATTATGCTTTAAACCCTTCACATAGAGAACATCATCTGTATTGTTCTTTCCATCAAAAGAAATAGATCCTCTTCCACAAATCTTACCAACTGCATTATCTCCAAACCTAACCAGTTATCGATCATACTTTTCCAAACTTACAAACTTGCTTTTATCACCGGTCATGTGATGTGAACATCCACTTTCAATAATCCATTCACCCTTATCTTTCTGAACCTGGCAGATAAACAAAGCACTCTCTTCCACTGGTTTTTCTTCCTTCACACAGCTAGTAGGATTAGTAGATACATGTTCTTCCTTGATAGCAATAAATAGGCATTCATGTGCACTAGTATCATCAAACTCATCATCCATTACACCATCATCATCATCATCTCTAACATAATATCATTTCTTTATGATCCTAGGTCTACTTTCAAATTTATTCTTGGCTTTCTCAATTCTCTCCAGACACGTGGAGGCATAGTGACCAATCTTACCACAAGTAAAGCATTTGAATGGTAATTTGCCTTTGAACTTACCGGTACCTCTGTGTATTCTATCCACAATGTTGGCTTCAATCTCATCAAGGTCATCATCTGGTTCCACAACATACTTTTCAGATCTTGAATTCTTCTATGAAGTGCTGGCTTTGAATGCAGTGTCAGTCTTCAACAGAGCATCACCGAACTCTCTCATCTCAAAAGTAATAAACTTTCCAAGCAATTGATCCTTTGTAATATTGTTCACACTCATAAGATCTTCAATTGTAGACACCTTGTGACTGTAGGATTTAGGCAATGACTTAAGAAACTTTAGCACAACCTCATCCTCATCAATAGTTCCTCCAAGACCTTTGATTCCATTGAAAATTTCATCAAATGTTTGCATGTAGATCAGTATGTTCTCATCATCACTCATCTTCAGAGCTTCATACCTTACCTTTAGGTTTTGTAATTTGGCACTCTTTACAGAATCATCTCCTTCATATAAATTTTTCAACTTAGTCCAGATCTCATATGCAGTCTCCAGATCCATAATTTTCACTAACTTAGAGTTAGATCAGGCATTTAATAGAGCATCTCTAGCTTTTCCATTTAACTCATATTGTTTGACTTCATCTTTAGAAGATGGACCATTTAGAGGAAGAGTATACTTTGTATCTGCCATATTCCAAACACTATAACCAAGAGAAATGAGATGACTTTTCATCTGTACCTTCTAGAGAGCATAATTTGTTCCATCAAACTGCGAAGACTCCTTGTGCGCCATCCCAGATCTACCTCAAGCTATTAGGCTTTCTTCCAAGGAACCCTTGCTCTGATACCAATTATTGAAATGCACAAGACAACTAAGAGGGGGAGTGAATCAGTTGTAACCAAAACTTAACTTCTCATAAGCATCAACACATCAACCACTTAATCACTATTATTATGATTTAACCATGAAAGTAAGAAATTAGAAACTTAAGAACATCCACACATGAGACACATGAGACACCAAATTTTTTACGTGGAAAACCCAATGAGGGAAAAACTACGGTGAGGATTAACTCACAATATAAATGATATATCAAAACTACAACAAGGCTCACTGCAAAAAGTAGGGGCTCACTGCTAAAAGAATAGGCTCACCGCCAAAAGGGGCTTACTACTTGAAGTAGAAGATAGAAGAAGATAGTTACAATGAGAACGGATTTCACAGCAACCAGGTATCCACAACAAACTAAATTGAATCTTTCGCAACCTCTCTGCATCAAAAATATATTCTGTACTGCTCACTTTCACATTCACAAACTTATCTAGATCACACTTGCAAGAAATGATGCTTCTTATGCAACCATTTTGTCTATCACAACCACTTCACTAGATTTCTCAATCGTCTAACTCATATTTATACATCTGCAGTCTTGGAAAAAATCTTCAAGGTCGGCACAAACAACAAACTTAACCAATATTCAAATTAGGTCTGGACCTAAACATTCACGTGGTGGAAAGGAATGAATGCGGACCATAGCATGCCTTAGTAGGGACTCAAATACAATCTTCCATGCAACAACACACTTTCACAAACTCAAAATCATAATCGCAAGTAGTGAAAACAACCAGGTCGGCTAAAACTAGTGTTAACACTAAGACCTTTAGGAAAACGCTTCATTCACGATCCAAATTACACCTTGTAGACCAATTAAAAAGTAGGAACATGATCTAGAGACATCCACAAGCACATTAAAATCACCAAGAACTTCCGCACAACCTCCAAACACTCTATCTAGAAGATTCTTCAAACTGAACCACTTAAACATTACTGCCGATAACTGTCACTAAGGAAAGATCGCTTGCGGAGCACCAAATCACAAACCATTGCAACTAAAGACACATAGCATCATGTTGGAAAGAGACACTGTGTAGCTTCATTGGTGTTGTCATTGATGGCAACAAAGACCACTCCACACATCCACAGGACATGGTGATCTTTACCGGAAGTCAGATTGAAGAATACTTTGGTCCGATAAGCAAGAACATAGCATGCAGCAAGGTCTGACAGTCAGGTCTGGATCTCTTAGAGGAAGTATCTTTGTAAAGTGCGGACTTGGGGAAGTCAAGAGGAATACCTTGACTAATAGATTCTGGGGATTGAACCTCCGATGATGAAAGAGTGAAGAGATATGAGCATCTAAGTATTGGGGTCCGGTTTGGCAGAGTAGACAGAGGAAGAACTAACCGACAGAGCATCAGAATTATTCCGGATGAGATATTGATGGTGATCAAGGTTCGTAAGGTATCATCCATGATTGGCTGACATGTTAGATGACTTCTATAAGTATCTCCTTGATTCACATCACTTGGTAAGCAAGGATTCTGCCGACAGACTAGAGTTTGGAAAAATATTGACTATTCTGGATGCCGACTAGAAAGAGGATGAAATCCTTTCTGTGGATATAAATACCAGATGGATTTAGATGTGAAGGAGTTGTGTGTGTGTTGTGGTGTGTGAAGAAAAGTAGAAGAGCAGTACATAAGTAGTAAGGTAGGTCCGGTATGTGAAAGGACAGCAGCACAGAAGAAGAGAAAGGATGAAGTGTAGTAGATCAGTATACTGAGCCTAACTAGAACTAAACTCCAGCATATGTGGATGCTTCTTATCAGTTCAAGTATCTTGTTACTTTCTTTATAACTTGTAGGCAGTGAGCCTCTTGTGAGTAGTGTGCTCGGGCAGTGAGCCCTAATTGGCAAGTGCCATTTTGTACTATTCTATTCTTCTAATAGAGAATATAATCTTGGGTTAATCACCCCGTGGTTTTTCCCTTAACCAGGTTTTCCACGTCAAAATCATTGTGTCATGTGTACTAATGTTATTTCTGCTTCCATGGTAATGCTTGCTTGTATGATTTGATTATGCACTAATTGTTAAAGAAGGACTGAAAATCAAAATAATTAAGATAACTGATTCACCTCCCCTCTCAGTTATCAACAATTGGTATCAGAGCCAAGTTCCTCCAAATAAAGCCTAACAGCTTGAGGAAGATCTAGAAATTCAAATGGATATGTATGGTATGAGGGAACAACTTCAGTCTGCCCTAGATGATCTTGAACAATCTAATTCTGAAGTCAATGAATTGAAGGAAAGACTTAAACAGGCTGATAAATTCATAAATGAATTAAAAGGGAAACTGAGTATCTCCATAAAAAAGAGAAAGGATCTACTTCAGCAATTAGCAAGTCAAGGTGAAACTAATGATACAAATGAAGACCTAAAAGAGAAAACCAAGCTATGTGAAAAGTTATCAAAAGAGGTCATTATAGTAAGATATGAAATGGAATCAGGAGTTATGAAGTTCACCCAAGAAATTGAAGAAAAAAAAAAACTGAAGATGATCTAAGACAATCTCTCAAGGAAAAATCAGAAGACTGCCATAAAATGGATAGAATAATCAGACATCTGGTATCTGATCTTGAAGATGCTAGAGATAATGAAGAAAAACTTAAGGATCAAATAGACATTCTTAAAAAGGATCTACAAACAGCAGATGAATACAAAGAAAAATTCAAGATAAGCTCTGCTCAACTTGAAGTTCTTCTTGAAAGTCAAAAGAGGGTAGATGACAAGCATGGCTTGGGATGTGAGAAAGGTGAAAGCTCCAGATCCGGTCAAAAGAACTTTGGATTAGGAAATCCAAGGAACAGACCTAGAAGACCTCCAGTAAGGCAACCAAATGCTCAAAGATATCCATCCTTCAATGGATATTGCCACAACTGCAATAACTTTGGTCATAAAGCAAATCAGTGCAGAAGAAGAATGAATCAGACTAATTCATCCTTCTCCGGACAGTGTTTCAATTGCAAAAGGTATGGTCACAAATATCATGAGTGTAGAAATATGCAAATGAACAATTCATTCAATGGTAGATGTTTTGCATGCAATAGAATGGGACATATGGCTAATCAGTGTAGATCAAGAGGATATCAGTCAAATATGCAAAGAAATGTTGTTTGCTACAATTGCAATAAATCCAGTCATATTGCCAAATTCTGTAGAAGTAAGAATCAAGACAAAAGGGGTCCGGAACAGTATAATCATAGCCAAGACAAAAGGAAAGGGAAAAGTGAACATGGATGAAATTCAAAGGGAGATGAATAAGATCTGGGTGAAGAGAAGCACAGAGAATGTTGGGGATGGATCCGCACCAGAATCTGGTGCTGATAATCCTTCCAGAAATTGAGTAGATGAGCTCTGGCTCAGGGGGAGTCACTAAGAAAAACAAATCCCCTAGCCAGTCAATTGGTGCCTGAAATTGGCACATGAGAAGTTGCAGATTAAAAGATTCTCAAAGAAACATCTAAAGAAAGCTTGGTAAAGATATGGAAGATCCGCAGGAAGATTTGAAGAGTCTAATCTTCCAAGATTGATCCAGTTTAACAATCATCCGGTAAAATAGGATTATCACAGTTAGATCCAGTATGATTCAAATTTGAGGCATCTTGATCTACGGATAGATCAAATGTTTGGCGAAAGTAAGATAATTTGTTATTAACCACCAAGGATAACTCTAAGAATGTCTCAGTGATCCGGAAAAAGATCTTTCTCAAAATAAGAAGAACCAGGCAACCAGAATGACTTAAGTTGCGCATTTATTGCAGTGTGGATTTAGGGTTTTTCTCATAAATAAAAGGGTTCATTCGCTCGTCATTTGCACATTTGCATTCGAGAATAAAAGAAAAGGAGCTCTGCAACAAATTGTTTCAAATTTCTCAAAGATCAACCGTTGAAGTCAATTCATCCAGCAAATCAATCCGACTCACTTTGTGAACCCTAGAAGTGCAAAAGGTCGTTTAAGATCACTAAGGATGCCATTAGGGCAGTAACCGGATTACACTCAACCGGTGGACTCTCAAATTTGTCAAAAATCAAATTGTAAGTGAGGCTACCAGATCGAAGTTTGATAAAAGAGCAATGACAATTGAGGATATCATAGATCTGGATATCAAGTTTGCATCAATGATAATTGGATATAAGATATATCACTCCAGCAGGGAGAATTCAGTATCCGGAACTGTTGTATATACTGCTTATGAAATGTTGAGGAAGAATGCAGACTATGATATTTGTGAGCTCCTTTTGAACCAACTCTTGGAGAATCTGCAGAAGATAAAGAAGGATAAGAAGAATTCTTTCAAATACGGTGGTTTGATACTCTGCCTATTCTTTTACTACATGAATGAGCTACCCGGATCCAATGGATGGGTATGGCAAAATAACAGACTGGTTGCAATTTAGATCAAAGATTACTTGCATGGGCTTGGTGATGCGAAGGCACAAAACACAACACTATGGGGTTACTTCAAAAACTTCCAAAGCATGATGCAGGCTAGAGAAAGAATTCTCCAATCCCTCGTTGAAAAATATAAAGTGTAGTTAGGGTAAAATTGTAAATCAGGGCAAATGAATAAACAACAATGATAAAAACCCTAGCAATGCACAATGAAGCACAAGACAACATGAAAATCAAAATAACAAATGTAAATGCAAATCGATCTCCACGCTATGCTTGATTTATCTACATTGCTCTTCTCCACCTCGCATGAGCATGCAAGATTTTGAAGGATTATTGTTGGAGGAATGTTGGGTGCTCATTTCTGCAGCATAACATTAAGATGAAGATGATAGAATGAATGATAGATGAATGATGCAAAGGCTCTAATGATATTTCGACAGCATGTGGATACTTGAGGATCAATGCATCTTTAAAAATTTGATAGAATAAGGGTACTTGAGGCTCAATGCATCTTAAAAAATTTGGCAGAATAAGGGTACTTGAGGCTCAATGCATGCTAATGGCTTGTGAGGGGTTTGATTTATAGGAAAGGCTTGGTTCCAATGGACGGTTGAGATTTAAAAAGCTAAATGATTGATGTGGACGGCTAGGATTGATTCGGTTATCCCACTCTTCAAGGGAGTTGTAATCATTTGACAAGTGTCAAGGAGAATAGGGCTCATGTGTGCTTGTGTACATAAAAAGTACTACATGTGAAAGATATTAAATAAAAGGCTGTAGTACCACTTATCTTTTTAAATGAAAGAGGCACACATGTTGGCTAAATGATAAGATAAATTAATTAAATAAATAAAATTTATTTAATTAATTGGAAAGTCGGCTTATAATAAGAACTTAATTCAAATAAAATATTTGAATTAGTTGGGATATGAATTGGATATTAATTAAATAAATAAAATTTATTTAATTAATTGGATAGTGGGATTATGATATGATTGGGAAATTAATTAAATAAATAAAATTTATTTAATTAATTAGCTAAGTAGGATAAGGATGGGATTGAATGGGATTTTAATTAAATAAATAAAATTTATTTAATTAATTGGCTAATGGATAATGATTTAACAAGGTGTTGCTAGACATGGACAAAGTTGGGACAAATTTGGGTGTCTACATTTTGCCCCTCTTTGAGATGATGTTCGAGATGATAAGATTTATGTTGAGTAACATCATTTCAAAGAAGTTAAGGTATGGATAATCGATAGCGATAATGATGATGGAAAGATATGATGATGATGCCCCCTCGAGAGGATAGGCGGGTTGGACAAACATGGGTAGGCTCTTGAAAGAAATGGATTGGCTAAGAAAGAAACATAAATGATAAGGTATGGATAAAAGAAAGGAATGATGTGTTATGCTGCAATGAATGTGAGCAACCATGATGTTTGATATAGCACTAGACGTTATGCACTAAGGTATAGGGACCAGGGTGACGATGTGTCTTGTGCCCCAACGTAATACAACCTTGTCTGACGTATGAGGAAGTAAACTTAGACCATTGAAGTCTTAATGCACAAAAGGTATGATATGACCTCAGATGCAAAGGATAGTGCAAAAAGCTATTCCAACATACACAAGATATGAATATTAACTGGAATGATACAGATTTGATGCAAATGCAAGATAAAATGATAACACACACACAAGCAAGCAAGCAAGCATGCACAAATGATTCAAAAACAAACAAGGTATTGTCCCTGTCAAGTTGTAAACCAATGATTAATTGCTGAATGATGATAGTTGAGAGTGTTGTCATTGCGGGGAAATCTATATCCCTAGATCAACACAAGTTTGTTTGCTGAATTGGTTGGCTAGTTGGTTGATTGATTTGGCTTACAACAAGGCTAGGATCAAGACCATGGATTGCATTTGGATAACTTGGCTTGATTGATTAACTTGATTAGTATAGCTTTATGATGACTTGCATTTGGATCATTGTTTGAAATGATTTGAGGATGATGAAATGATGGATGATGGGATGATATGTGGTGGATTGAGCTACTTTTGATTTGTTGGAGTGGCTGGATTTGTTCCGATTGGAGTTGATGTGATTTGGTTGTGATGTTTGCTATTGCTAGGTTGATTGTTTTGATGATTGGATTGTATTGAATGATGATAGTGATGGTGTGATGATTAGAGTGTCTACTCAATCTAAGCATAAGCAAGTGTTCTCAGTGTGCTCAAAGGATGTAAAATAAACAAGGTATTGCCCTTGTCAAGTCATAAACCAATGATTGATTGTTTGATTGATGATGATAGTGTTGTCATTGTGGGGAAAGCTATATCCCTAGATCAACACAAGGATGTGGGAACGCTATATCCCATTGATGATGATTGATGATTTGATTGATTGGGCTCATGACAAGATTAGGATCAAAAACTTGTTGATTTGATTGGATAATGTTCCTTGATTGATTGGCTTGCTTGATATGGATTAGTGTGACTTGGATTTAAGATCATTGCTTAGATTGATTGGATTGATATGATTGGAAGAAGTGATTAATTGAAATGGATGAATGAATGTTATGTTGGCAAGAGACACTATATGGATTCATGGTTGTTGTCATTGATGGCAACAAAGGTCATCCCACATATCCGCAAGTCATGGTGTGTCTCTACCGGAAGTCAGAATGAAGATTGTTGTGGTCCGGTGAACAAGAACAGAGCATATGGCAAGGTCCGACAGATTGGTCCGGATCTCTCAGAGGAAGTGTCTTGGTGCAGTGCAGATTTTGGGAAGTCAAGAGGACTACCTTGAGTGGTATATTCCAAGGATTTAGCCTCCGGTGATGGACAAGGAAAAAGATATGAATAGTTGAGTACCGGATTTCTGAGAGACAGTGAAAACAGAGGAAGAACTGACTGACAGAGTATCAGACTACTTTCCGGAT
Source organism: Cunninghamia lanceolata (assembly GCA_027924645.1). Classification (NCBI taxonomy): domain Eukaryota; kingdom Viridiplantae; phylum Streptophyta; class Pinopsida; order Cupressales; family Cupressaceae; genus Cunninghamia; species Cunninghamia lanceolata. Next base: position 224,252 of record BSBN01001578.1, on the reverse strand, counting down.
GTGTTACTGTTGATGATAAAGGTTGTGAAGGCATGAATCATGTTTGGCTGACATGATTAATGATATCTACAAGTATATGCTTGATCCGCATTGCTTGGTGAGCAAGGATTCAGCCGACAGAACAGAGTTTGTAAGAAACTAGACTGTTCCGGATGCCGACTAGAAAAGTGATGAAATTACTTGTGCGGATATATATAGAGGATGGATTTAGTTGTGAAGAGTGTGATTGTGTGAAGGTATATGCGAACAAGTGCAGAACAGAGCAGAAGTAGCAAGAAAGATCTGGTATGTGAAAGGATAGCAGAATAAAGAACAGAGGAGAGATGAAGTGCAGCAGATCAGTGTACTGAGCCTAACCGGAACTGAACTCCAGCATATGCAGATGCTTCCAATCAATTCAAGACTGTGATTCTTATCACTTTGTAGACAGTGTGTCTCCTTGTAGGCAGTGGGCCTCTTTGTGAGCAGTGTGCTCGGGCAGTGAGCCCTAATTGGCAAGTGCCATTTTTGTAATTTCCTATTCTTCTAACAGAGAATAATTTTTGGGTTAATCACCCCGTGGTTTTCTCCCTTAACAGGGTTTCCACATCAAAAATACTGTGTCATGTGTTTCTTATTTCATGGTAATGTTTTTGTGTTTGATTCAATGCTGCATTAATTAATAAGAAAGTTCAATAAGGGAAATAATTAGGATAACTGATTCACCCCCCCCCCTCTCAGTTATCAACATGTTATTGATAGGAAGAATTGATTTTGATGATGTGTTTCTTTTGATTGAATGTTGATGGAGTGAATTGTTTTGGATGATATGATTGGTTTTATTACTTAGATTTTTCGTTGGATATTGATTTTTTTTTGTGCTTTTGGAATATTTTGATTTTTTTTTCTTTTGTGTTTTTTTTTGAAATGTTTTGGAAAAAGCCAATGGATTTACAATTTGGGTAGCCTTTGTGCTTGATACCAATGACAAGGGAAAACCAAGTCTAGGTGCAAGGATGTAGATAGGATGGATCAAAGGGTGGACAATAAGGATGGAAGGCTCATAAGAGTTGGATGGGATGGACGGTTCATGAGAGTTGGATGGATAGAAGAGAGGATAGGCCATATAAGGGATGGATGCTTGCCTCATGATAAATGGATAGGTAGGCTATAGTGGAAAGGTCATGATAAATAGATGGAGATAAGCTACAAAATGGAAAGTTCATGATAATGATACGCCATAGTGGATGGATCATAAGGGAGCTAGGATGTGGTCTCCAAAGGCTATGTTGCATAGGAGGAACTTGCCCCATTCTAGGTGGTAATGCTTAGGATTTTTACATGACAAAGCTTATGACGATAGGAGAACATGATGGATTTTACATGACACTTATGACGATAGGATGACATAATAGATTGGTTTGAATGGGATGGATAAATGGTCATTGGATAGGACTTGGTTTGGAAAGAAGGTATGTAAAGAGATATCCAAACATGTTTCAATATTTTGCCCCTATGTCTTCATCAAAATCAAAATACGGAAGGGGGGATAAATGGCTTCAATAGAATAGGTATATGGATGTAATGGCTATGGATGGTAGGATGTAGCATGATACAATGGAAAATGATAAGTTGGAAATGGATAGGTTGGATGAGACAATGTGCCCCCAAGTGTAAGTGACATAGAAGATTAACCTACACATGACACATGTTTGCCAGGTTTTCATCATGGTACTTATCCAAGGCGCTTGTTTACCAGGTTTTCACCATTAGATGAAGGGATTTCTCTTTACTATTTTGATTTTTTATGTTTTTTTCTTTTTTTTTTTTGTTTTTTTAGATGGGATGACAATTACACATGGTGTCTGTTTGCTAGGTTTTCACTATGGTAATGGATAGGAGGGACTCAAGTGTTTAGTGCTATGAAGGTTGATAGTGTCCCTTTAGAGATTGATGATGTCTTTTCATGGACCATGTCAAGTGTGCTCATAGATGTTGATAAGGGATTGCATGGATGGGAGATGGATTAGGTGGATAATAGATTATGATGTGGATTATGGAAGGTTCATGCAAGGATAGATGGATGGGGATAGTGGACTATGATGTAGATTATATTGGCTTAGGGAATGAAGATGGATGAAAAGTTTATGCCAAAGCATGGACCATAGGGAGGTGATTGGGAAGATACGTAGGATAATGGATGGAAGATGGGGAGATGTAGTTATGTGGAGGTGCTGTGGAGTGGAAGGGAACCATGACCAACGGTTGCACACACCGTGATAAACATTGAAGCTTTTGATTGGATGGTGGTGTAGGAAGCGATGGGGTTGTTTGCTTAGGAGATGGTTGATGAAGTGATTTAGGAACCCACATAGATTTAGTATTTTTAGTGCTTTTGTTTTGCTTGTGGGATTTTTGAAGGGAATGGAAGTTTTGGGTGGCTATAGGCTCTTGGATGGATATAGGTGGTTGGGATTCTTGAGAGGTGGATGAGGATGCCTCATTTGACTTGCTAGCTTTTTGCTTAGGAACCCAAACCATTTTGCTTTTGGGCTTTGCTTTTGAAGGTATGGGCTTGGATAGCTTTGTGAATGTACTTTGCTTTGATTTTGATTCTTTATGTCCTAAGGTATGAAGAATTTTAGGATTTTTGGTAGGATTTTTAGCTTTATAGGTAGAGGCATCAAAATTTTTGCTTTTGAATCGCATTGGGTGGGTGGAGTGGATGGAATGATTGGAAGCTTTATGCTTAAACGATGTGTGCTTTTGTTGGCCATGATTAGGGATGTAAGGATATTTATGAATGATATGTATGTTAGGTGTTGGAAGCAATGGTGGCAAGGTGGATGGAGGGATATTTGGAGTTGGTAAAAGTGGAGGCAAATTAGATGGTGGAAGGTGTATGGTCACATGCTTTTGACATTTAGAAGATGATGGAGATGGAATGGCTACACATGTTTTGGGAACATGATGTGGTTTGTGATGGAAAGTGGTAGGTTTAGGAGGCATGAAGGGATTACCAACATCTTGGCCTTGTTTACCTTGGGGTGTGTATCCAAGGCCATATGAGCATGGATGAACTTTGACATGGTTTGGCTCCAAAATACCTTGTTCATAAAGGCCTAAGCCTTTACCTTTGTAGTTCATGTTTTGGAGTATGCGATAGACAATGGGACTAGGTGTGGTTTGAACACTAGAATTGAGTTCATTATTAGATGGAGAAGGTGAAGTGGATAGAGGTTGTTTTTGTCCTAAGGAAGAACATTCATGGACAAAGGTGGTAAGACCACTAGGACATGATAGTGGATTTGAAGTGGAATCGATGGTGGATGTGGAAGGAGGATCATTAGGATCTTGATTAGCATTGTGTTCACTGAGATCCAAGCTATTGATTTGATCTTTTATGCTTACTTGGGGGACAAGTGTCTCATCATGACAAGTGGATGATTGCTCATTGTGGATAGGGCTGGATGGCAAATGACTAGGAGCAATTTGGATATCTTGCTCATGGATGGATATAAGATTATGGATAGGATCAAGGTGCTCATGGATAGCTTCTTTATAGGTATCATCTTGATCATAAAGAAGGTAAATGTTATGGATGGGTTGCATGAAAGTGTTGTGATCTTGAGTTGGACTAGGGCTTAATGTTTCCACATGCTTAGGATTAAACCTTTGACATACCTCTTGGGTTTCTTGAATGGAAGTAGATGACTCTTGGATAGGCTCTTGGTCAACAACATGAGAACATGATGACTCTTGACTTGGATTCATAATAGGAGACTCTTGAATAGGTTTGATGGCTTGTAGGTCACATGATGGGCTTGAAGGGCTAGGTATGTTAATGGAAGGCTCTTGAAGAGGCTCAAGGATAGGTGGACCACATGATGGGATTATAGGATTAGACATGACCTTTGGAAGTTCTTTGGTAGGCTCATGAATGGGTGTTTGACATAGAGGTAGTTTATTCCTAGCTAATAGCCAATGGATCACATCCTTCGCAAGGGTATGTGTAGATAGGCAATATAATGGATGAGCAATAATAGAGGATGATGTTGTAAGCGTAGGACTAGGCTTTTGATTGGATGGAAGGATAATGGAGTTTGATGGATTAGGATGTGGACTAGATGGGTGTGACACATGGGATTGGGATGATGTGGCATAATTTCTTATTGTAGGTAGGTACACCTTGTAAACAATTGAGACAAATATTGGGCATTGATTTGTATTATGGCCTTTGGTCCTATGGTATGCACAATAATCATGTTCATCATATGGACTTTCTTCACATGGTTTGACTTCAGGAAGTTCAATGAGTTTAGCTTCAAGCATCCTTTGTAAAACTATCTCAGCCGCATCCTTTGGTGAAGGATTAGAATGACATGGTGATGAAGGTAATGGAGGGCTTGGTGATTTGGAAGATGGAGGGATTAATGGACTAGGAATGGGATCACATGGTGGTGTTAGGATAGGATTAGTTGGCTCATGTGTCGGCATGTGATTGGATGGTGGTGGCCACTCTAGATTGGTATCTCCCTTGTCAAAGGTTATTAGATCTTGCATAAGATAACTTGGGCTCATTTGGTTTATGTACAAGGGACCACTTGGACTTACATGTGCTTCTTGTTGCAAAGGTGGACTTGGGTTCACTTGTGCTTGTTGTGGAGGCCATTGATAGTCTTGGTGGTTGGGTGAAATGGTAGGATATGTGGACAAAAGATCTTGAGGTGGACTCAAAGTTGAGGGCATTTGATCTTGTTGCCAAGGTTGACTTGTGCTCACTTGATTTATGTAAAAAAAGCCATTGGGACTTGAATGTTGTGCTTGTGAAATCACTTGATTGCCTTGTGGATGGGCTTGATAGTGCATTGGAACGGTGGCATGAGGGATTGGATAAGGTTGAGGTAGATGTTCATAGGTTGATGTGGCATTGACTTGGTGGATAGGTGGATTAAGTTGATAGGAAGTGGATGGATATGACATGTGGCTATGAGGTGGATTAGGTTGGTATGGAGTGGCTAAGGATTGATGTACTTGTCGAGCTTGACTAGTGGCTAAAAGGTGTTGGACTTGGGCTATGAAGTGTTGTAGTTGAGGTGATTGGCTTGCATGGGGTTGAGCTCTTTGGAGGAAGAATTGTAATATTTCAATGGCATCTTGGTTGAGGGGTTGTGATCCTTGATAAATATTTTGGAGGAATCTTTGGAATTTGATTGTTGGGTCTTCTAGCGTAGACATGTTGTCACCAAGTGTTTGTCTTAAGTCCTTTTAGCAAGTGCTTGTTTAGGGATTTGGATGATGATGTGGCTTGTTTGGATGACTTGGCTATGTTTGGGATGAAAGTGATTGGGTTTGAATGTTTTTGGAAGAATGTGTAGGATGACTTGTCTTTATGTGTTTGGGTGTTTAGAGCTTGATGTGGCAATATTCAAACAAATGATTATGCATATACACACATGAATCACTCACACAAGACACATAAGCAAGTTGTTAGTTTGGAATAATGTGATGATGGTTAAGCAAGCACGTGAAGACACTTCAACAAGTCCTAGTTAAGGCAAAGCCACTATCACAAGGAGGTTCTAATGAAAATCCGGGGGACTGGCACCCCACAAGCATCTAGCAAGCCACTTAAGACTTTAACTAACCATACTAGGAGTTTAATATACACAAGGTATGCCTCCTTTCGAGTTAGCACTGTATGGTGAGCGCTAATACCGGTTAGACTTGGCTTTCGCCTTATCCTCTGATTTTTATAGCGGACCGGATGAAAGTACCATTTGAGGTCGTTCCCTTGGGGTGGATACCAAGGCAGGCCTCTCTAAGGCTAAACAAAAGTAACACAAGTAAATATTTTTGATCTCCAAGTTCGTGTTGAGACGCGAGGAGAGAGCATACACATTTACTTGGTCACACTCACATGGGGTTCATTAACCTTAGAGATTCAATGTGTGGAAGACAATGCAAGCACTTGTTTGTTTTAAAACCTAAATCCAAATGTGATAAAAGACAATGGTTTATTTTAGCCTAATTTTTTGATGTGAATTTGCAAATAATTGTTCATTTTATGCCCAAAATCCAAATGTGTTTGCAAACACTGATTAGAAGATGAGAACTGAAATGATTGCACCTGATTAATTCGCTATCCAAATTGCTATAGATGTTGATGTCAATGTTGCTCCAGCTCCTTATGATCACCTACAACATAAAAAAAATGATATTATAATGTAGGCATAAAAAAAGGCTCATCAGGCAAGAAAAATTGTAATTTTAGATGCATAGCCGAATTAGATTTGATTATTTTGATATTTTTTTGGTTCAAAAATTAAAAAATCAAAGAAGAGACCCCTATTAATTTTTAGAGAGCTTTCTGAAAATGTAAAGAAATTAGAAAAATTCCCTGTTTTGTGCCCAGAAACGTGGATTTATGGAAACAATATAGTCGGCAAAGATCTAATTTTTTCGCACTGTAAATGAGCTTCAAATTAAATCTATAAAACATAGACCCCCATTAGAATTTCAAGAGCTTTCCATAAATATAAAAATTTTCAAAAAATTTACTGATTTGCGCCCAAAATTGTGATTTTATGAAAAAACATAAAAACGTGATACATCCCACAAAAATCGCAATAAACCCAAACTTTTTCTACTGTAGCTTCCTTATATCATGGACAAACATTTGTTAAAATCTTGTAGAAAAATTCGTAGCCGTTTGGAAGATATGATGAAATCTTTAAAACTTAGGGTTTTGTTGAAAAAACAGCGGATCTGCAACAAAAAGTTAATTAAACCTGCAAAATTTGACAATGGGGATTAGATGAATGTAAATTTTTACTACAAAAACCTGCAAAAAAAGATCAAGCGAAGTGAGTCCCACCGGACGTGCCAAATGTAGTTAGGGTAAAATTGCAAATCAGGGCAAATGAATAAACAACAATGATAAAAACCCTAGCAATGCACAATGAAGCACAAGACAACATGAAAATCAAAATAACAAATGTAAATGCAAATCAATCTCCACACTATGTTTGATTTATCTCCATTGCTCTTCTCCACCTCGCATGAGCATGCAAGATTTTGAAGGATTATTGTTGGAGGAATGTTGGGTGCTCATTTCTGCAACATAACATTAAGATGAAGATGATAGAATGAATGATAGATGATGATGCAAAGGCTCTAATGATATTTCGACAGCATGTGGATACTTGAGGATCAATGCATCTTTGAAAATTTAATAGAATAAAGGTACTTGAGGCTCAATGCATCTTAGAAAATTTGGCAGAATAAGGGTACTTGAGGCTCAATGCATGCTAATGGCTTGTGAGGGGTTTGATTTATAGGAAAGGCTTGGTTCCAATGGACGGTTGAGATTTAAAAAGCTAAATGATTGATGTGGATGGCTAGGATTGATTCGGTTATCCCACTCTTCAAGGGAGTTGTAGTCATTTGACAAGTGTCAAGGAGAATAGGGCTCATGTGTGCTTGTGTACATAAAAAGTACTACATGTGAAAGATATTAAATAAAAGACTGTAGTACCACTTATCTTTTTAAATGAAAGAGGCACACATGTCGGCTAAATGATAAGATAAATTAATTAAATAAATAAAATTTATTTAATTAATTGGAAAGTCGGCTTATAATGAGAACTTAATTCAAATAAAATATTTGAATTAGTTGGGATATGAGTTGGATATTAATTAAATAAATAAAATTTATTTAATTAATTGGATAGTGGGATTATGATATGATTGGGAAATTAATTAAATAAATAAAATTTATTTAATTAATTAGCTAAGCAGGATAAGGATGGGATTGAATGGGATTTTAATTAAATAAATAAAATTTATTTAATTAATTGGCTAATGGATAATGATTTAACAAGGTGTTGCTAGACATGGACAAAGTTGGGACAAATTTGGGTGTCTACATAAAGATACAGTATGCTTTATGGTAGAAACTGATCAGTGCCTAATGGAGGCAGTGGAACCAAGAACAGTGTGGATCATGCCTATGGGGTATGAAGTTGATGAGAAAATTGTAGAGCTGCATGTTCAACACATGCTAAGTCAGCCCAAGGATCCTAAGGCAGAAAGGTTTGGAACCTTTGAAGAATTAAGTGTAAAAATCCATGTGGAGCTCAGACAACCGGAGATGAAGAGAAAAGTGAGAAAAGAGGTAGAAGAATTTGCCAAGAGGCATGGAATCTCAAAAGAGGCACTTGATGCCAACATAGAGAAAATGGAAAGGGCGGAGAAAGAAAAGAAAGAAACTAGAAAAGAAAGTGCTCTGCTGCAAGCCCCCGCCCAGACCAGATCAACCAAAAGCTCTACACCTACCACTTCCAAGGGTCAAAAGGCTTCAAAACCAGAAGCTCAGACATCCAAAAAAGGAGAGAAGAGAACTAAGAAAAAGGCAACAAGGTCTTACACAAGCCAAAAGGATGAAGAAGAGACAGATTCAGATGAGGAAGTAAAGAAAATGAAGAAGAAAAGGAAAATATCTAGTGAACCCTCTACTAAAGAAGTAACAGAAGAATTTGTTGAAAAGCCGACTCTGTGCATTGATGACATCATAAAATCAGTTACTGTGGATGGGAACCTTCAACCAATGGCTGAATTCTATGATGATTACAATGAAGCTGACCAAAAGATCTTGCAAGAAGCCACAGTCAGGTATTTGAATATCTACAACAAGGCTTTTATTGAAATTATATCTCTTATTCCCAAAAGCCTAGAAAAGGAATTAGAAATAAGAAAGAAGAATGCTATCGCAAAGGATCTTGAGATCCGAGAACAAATAGCTATTCAGCTATATCCTTCAATCACTCCTAAGCAGAAAAACATGATCTTCAAATATTGTAAGGATGAGTTCCGGAGCAAAGCTAGAATGAATCAGCTTATGCTCGAAGAAACTGACAAAGTAGCAAAAGAGACAGAAGAGATCCTCCGGAATGCATACAAAAGATTCAACATTCCTATTATAGAGGACTTAGGTGATGATCCCTCAACTACAGATGTTGAAGAAGAATCTACTGAGACAGTGGCAAAAGAGGTAAAGGAGATAGGTGAAGAAAAAGGTAAGGACTTAGATTCCTCTGCTCCGGAAGAGGAGGTCCATGATCAAGCAAACATCTCTCCTCCGGTTTCCACTACTGACTCCAGATCTAAAGAAGAAGAAAGAGTAGAAGAAAAGATCAATCAAGAAGCAGAGGAAAAGGAAAAAGAAGATGACAGTAATAAGGGTGCAGAAGGAGAGAAAACTCCAACAGAAAAGACCACAGATGATAGTGGTAAGGCTGCAAAAGGGGACAAAACCCTGTCACCGGCAAGAGATACAGCAGAAGCAGTCAAGGAATTCTTAACCAAGGTAATGATGGAATTTGATGAACTGGAACTTCTTCAAGGACCGTTCAATTTTGACTCCCTCTCCCTGGTTCAAACCATGAAGCTAGCATCCTTTACTTCAGTAAAGGCAAAAGAAAAACTTCTGAAGTCTCACATGGAAGACTGCAAGCTCATAGAAACTGCATCCAGTGTATTAGAGAAGATTATGCCCTCTTTTCAGAAGGATCCCTCAGTCTCTTCATCCGGTAATCTCAAATCTCTAGTAAATAGTGTTAGCACACATTTTGAATCTTTCGAGAAATCAGTTGAGGTGAAGGTCCGGAAAGAGTTTTTGGATAATAGATTCTCTGAGTTACAAGGCTTTATAACCAATGATAGGAGAAATATGGATATTGGGATAAAGAGCTTAGAAAATGCTCTTAAGGATGGAGGAGAAGTATATAAATTTTGTATATCCTGGACTAAAGCAACAAAGGATATTGAGAAGAAAGTGAAAGAACAAGAGGATAAACTGTCAAGCCTCTCTCAGAATTTTGATCCTCTCACTGTATCCATAATAAACCAGGAATGTCAAACTATTGTAGTCATGAATGAGATTAAGAAGCTTGAGAAGGAGAGGAAGAACATATTAAGCAAGATGGCTGAACTTAGAGGGATGATTATCCCTAAATTAGAGGCCATGCATGAGGCCCTAACTGATGCCCAGACCACAGCCCGAACTAGTGATCCGACAGATCTTAAGAGGGTAGAAGCTTTTGCATTCCTGTTGAGTGGTCACATCTCAATTTTGGACAGGATGAAGTAGAGTTGGGCAACAAAATTTGCCCAGTTGAAGACATCTTTTGTAGATATACTTCAATATATGTAAGTGTATCATGTATTTATACTTATGCGGCTAAGTATAGTTGATTTTTTTGAGGATTGTTGGTGTGCGGATTCTACCCTTTGCCATTGATGTCAAAGGGGGAGTGAGGAGAAGTGAAAAATGTGGAATCCAGCTAAGGGGGAGCTCTGAAAAAATGTACATTAGAACAGAGCATCAGCCAAGGGGGAGTGTAGTGTGACACTTAGTCATTTTTCACTAAGTGTTGCCATCAATGCCAAAGGGGGAGATTGTTGGCAAGAGACACTGTGTGGCTTCATTGGTGTTGTCATTGATGGCAACAAAGACCACTCCACACATCCGTAGGACATGGTGTATCTTTACCGGAAGTTAGATTGAAGAATACTTTGGTCTGGTAAGCAAGAACAGAGCATGCAACAAGGTCCAATAGTCAGGTCTGGGTCTCTTAGAGGAAGTATCTTTGTAAGGTGCGAACTTGGGGAAGTCGAGAGGAATACCTTGACTAACAGATTCCAGGGATTGAGCCTCCAGTGATGAAAGAGTGAAGAGATATGAGCATCTAAGTATTGGGATCTAGTTTGGCAGAGTAGACAGAGGAAGAACTGACCGACAGAGCATCAGAATTATTCCAGATGAGATATTGATGGTGATCAAGGTTCTTAAGGTATCATCCATGATTGGCCAACATGTTAGATGACTTCTATAAGTATCTCCTTGATTCACATCACTTGGTAAGCAAGGATTCTGCCAACAGACTAGAGTTTGGAAAAATATTGACTATTCCGAATGCCAACTAGAAAGAGGATGAAATCCTTTCTCCGGATATATATACCAGATGGATTTAGATGTGAAGGAGTTGTGTGTGTGCTGTGGTGTGTGAAGAAAAGTAGAAGAGCAGTACAGAAGTAGTAAGGTAGGTCTAGTATGTGAAAGGACAGCAACACAGAAGAAGAGAAAGGATGAAGTGTAGTAGATCAGTATACTGAGCCTAACCAAAACTGAACTCCAGCATATGTGGATGCTTCTTATCAGTTCAAGTATCTTGCTACTTTCTTTATAACTTGTAGGCAGTGAGCCTCTTGTGAGTAGTGTGCTCAGGCAGTGAGCCCTAATTGGCAAGTGCCATTTTGTACTATTCTATTCTTCTAACAAAGAATACAATCTTAGGTTAATCACCCTGTGGTTTTTCCCTTAACCGGGTTTTCCACGTCAAAATCATTGTGTCATGTGTACTAATGTTATTTCTACTTCCATGGTAATGCTTGCTTGTATGATTTGATTATGCACTAATTGTTAAAGGACTAAAAATCAAAATAATTAAGATAACTGATTCACCCCCCCTCTCAGTTATCAACACATCATTCCAAACTTAATTCTAGAACCGCAAACTATAAAACTTAAATGCAGAAAGATGCGGAGCAGAATACATTCTCCTTGTCACCATTAAATACTCAAAAAAATAATTTTACTCTGGTTAATAGAACTCACTCAAATCTTCACATCGGAGGCTCAAACTTGAAACATAGCAACTACAGACATCCCTTAACATAACTTTCAAACCGCAAACAAAGATGCTTAATCTATAGGATATGCAAAGCAAAACACTGCACTTTTCTAGGAGATAGAACAATTCTGCAATTACACTAGCTTCTCAAACACTTGCTCAAACTTTTCCTTAGATGCTGACCTTAGGTGTTGACATCAATGACAACACTTACTGCTCATACTTGCAATAGACACTGGGGAGCAACCGAAGACTTGAAATTTGTTAGGGATGCTCCTCACAGAGTGTCCTAGCTCCTCAAAAGTGTTTACCTATCAGAGACCAATAGAAGGCATGTACTTTGCAATAAATTCAAGAGGTCATGATAAACATGATTGACAAAAAGAATGGAAGTTGAAGAGATGGAACTGTTTCATATGGTATATGGAATGAGAGAGGTCTAAACTGATTGAGATCATTAGTAACACCATGAGGAAGCATCCCAAAAGATTTCAACTTTTGATCTATAAGGGAGCCATCAAAACAAATAGCAAATAATGTGTTCTAATTTATTGGAAAATGTGACATAAAATAAACTAAATATAGAATTTTCACCTAATGAAAGTCTAGTTTTTTAATCATGGATGGGTCCTAGGGGCTAATATGGACCTGTGACAGTAAATTGGACCTAAAAATCATCAATTTAAGGCCTAAAAACAAGTGGTGGCATATTGGGTAGTCTTGACCCTATTGAATATACAATAGGGTGGCCTTGACATTATTAGGATATCCTCTGAAACTTCTATAAGGGGTTCTTCATCTAATTTGAAGGGTACTTTACTCTAAAGCCTAATATAAAACTCTACAAAACTCTCTGTATTTGACTTACAACTAGACTTTTGTGAGAAGGAACCTTGAAAAAATAAAGGTTAATGGAGAGTCTACCTCAATTAGTTACCTTATGTGCTTTCAAGTATGACTCCATATTAAAACATTGATAAATGATAGGCTATAAAACTAATCCATGCTATGAAATTAATTCAAATAAAAGAATAATCATGAGAAACCTTTATGATGATGGAAAATGGTACATGGAAACTCAATAGAGCAAGCGAGGTGGAAGAAATGTTTTGGGAACAAGGTGATGGTTTCAACCAAAAAGTCATTTGGGGCTTCTAAGAGGATTGATATGACAATGGAAAACCGTAAATTTGAAGCACTCAAGTGAAGGTTTGGTATGAAATGGCTCACAACTCCTAAGGGTGTCAAACAAAGACTTACATTTACAAAGGGATCATGGGAAAGGCAATGAAATAGAAATACGATTCAATAGAGACCTAATGGAAATGAAATAGTATGGGATAAGGTCTACAAAACTAAAAGATAGAGGTGGGTTGATAGCGGATTTGAGGAAAACCAAGATTAAATGACAACACATTAAGATAAAGGCTTCAAAAATGGAAATGGAGAGAGTGGGAGATGGAAAAATGGATTGAAAAGTGATGGAAATGGATGATTATGTCTTGGAGGTGGGTTAGGGAGATGTATGAAGAGGATCATATAGAAAATTAAAAAAATTAATCTAATTCCAAATAAAAATCATAAAAGGAAATGGCTCACCCTATTAAAACCCTTGGAAATCAACCACTAACTATCAAATATCGTGTTGCAACATTGTCCATGGTAAAATAAAAATTATTTAAGATCTTGAAGATGAAGCTAACTCACTCTTAGAATTTTTGAAACAATGTTGGGGTGTTTTCTATGAGTAGAGATAGCAAAAACTATGTAAGCAACTCAAATTTTCACTTTTTCTATATAAAAATAAAGCAAAGTTGGTCTATTTTAAGGAGCTTGCTAAGGGAATTTGCAGATGACAATTGTTGCAAGTATGTGCTTACCAGTGTTGTCATTGATGTTAACATATCTGTGTTGTCATTGGTGTCAATTGTGCTCTTGTTTTGATGTTTAATTATGTTGAGTTAGTTTCTTTGTATTTGCTTACATAAGTGTTGAAGATAATAAGAAAGTGTTTTGGATATCAAGTTTCCAAGTGCTTTTGAGAAAATTTGCTCTCCTAGTGGAAACAGTGTGTTGCAGAGTTTCTTGGCTTGCAGAAGTATAGTGTAGTGTTTTTTCTCCGTATATTCTGTATGTTGAATATCTTTGTCTACAGATTGGAAGTTATGTTAAGGAATGTCTGTAGATGCCATGTTTCAAGTTTGAGCCTTCGATATGAAGATTTGAGTGAGTTTTGTTCACCAGAGTGAAAACTGTTTTTCTGTGCATTTATGGTGACAGGGAGAATGTATTCTGCTCTGCATTTCTTTGCATTTAAGTCTTATAGTCTACAGTTCTGGAATTAAGTTTGTAATGATGTTAAGTGCCTTCAATTCAAATGGTTCATGATTTGGTGGTCCGCAAGCAATCTTTTCTTTATGACAGTGGCTGACAGTGATGTTCAAGTGCTCCGATTTGAAGAATTTTGTGGATAAAGTGTTTAGAGGTTGTGCAGATGTTCTTGTGATTATAATGTGCTTGTGGATGTCTCTTGATCGTGTTCCTACCTTTTGATTGGTCTACAAAGTGTAATCTGGATCGTGCGTGAAGCGTGTTCTTAAAGGTCTTAGTGTTAACACCAGTTTTTGCCGAATTGGTTGTTTTCACTACTTGCGATTATGCTTTGGAGTTTGCGATGGCGTGTTGTTGCGTGGAAGATTGCATTTGAGTCCCAACGAAGGAGTGGTTTGGTTCGCATTCATTCTTTCTCTTTCATTAATCTATTTGGGTCCAAACCTATTCTAATGTATTTATGTTTGCCAATCTTGGTGATTGTTCCAATGGTTGATGATTGTAATGCCAACCTTGATGATCATTCCAAAGTTCATGAATTGTATAAATACTCGTAATGAAGTCATGAAAAAGGTGTCTAGATGCAAAGATGCGAAAATAAGTGCGAAGTGAATAAGTAAAAGCATAGCAGAGGAAAATTATTGTGCTTCAATGGAACTAAACCTTGGCATAGTGTAGATGCTACTATTTTAGTTCACCAACTCTGGCAGTGAGCCAACCACAGACAGTGAGCCACCCCATTGGCAATGAGCCACTTCTTTTGCAGTGAGCATTTTTGGCAGTGAGCCTCCGGTAGTGAGCCTTGTTGTAAATTTTGATATATCTTTTATATTGTGAGCTAACACTCACCGTGGTTTTTCCCTTATTGGGTATTCCACGTAAAAATCTGGTGTCTCATGTGTTGAATTTGTGAATGTGTTTAAGTTCTATTTTCATGCTTTCATGGTTAAATTTCAATAACAGTAATTAAGTGGTTGATGTGTTGATGGTTTTGAAGTTTTGGTTACAACTGATTCACCCCCCTCCCCTCAGTTGTCTTGCGCTTTTCAACAAAAACTTAGTAGGTGGGAATACCTAGCAATTAATTATTTTTCCTTTCAAATTGGTGACAAGAAAATAAAAAGTCAAGGCCACCCTATTAGGTGTCAAACTATGGGCATTGTCTGCAAATAAAAATTAATCTCAATTTTTTGGGAGACCTTAAGCTTGAGGGGAGCATCTAATGGTGGGTGGTCTCATTACTCTTAATATCATTAAGGAAAGGTTTAAGAAGGGTAAAGGTGGGATTTTCACATAGGATAGTGCTTGGCACAACATTTAATAGTTTGACAAGGGGGTAAAGGGGAATAAATTTAAAAAAAATTAAAGACGGGGTTAGGACATGGAAAGGGGATAAAAACTAAATGAAAAGGAAGCATAGGAACTCTAAACAATACCATGGAAAAATATAGAAAAGGGGAGCATGGATGGCTAGGGGTGACTTAGACTAGGCAAAAGGGGTCAAAACGACACAAGATGCACACAAGTGAGCTAGAGCTAAATTGACACAAAAACATAATAAGGAAGTTGTAGGGCATGCAAATTCCATTATTACACATCCATAGTTACATTTTTTTCACATCACATTTTAATCCACTGAGTGTATCTATCCACTAAGTTCCATTTTGAGCCCCAAATCAAACTCTTTCAAGATTTTTAATTATAGTAACATGTGTTATAGTAATAATTCCTTCTATATGCTACCTACATTATATAATAATCACAATAGTTAGATTAATCTTAGTTTTTAGACTATTTATCATGTTTAATTCACTTTGCTTCTCTATCGGGGGTTTGATCTTATTGCAAAGGATATTTTTTTAAAAGTTTGCTTTACTATTTTTCACACATGATTTCATGTCATTTGCCTGGACTTAATGCTCTACAAAATTCTTTTTGAGTGGAACATACGTATGGTGCAAGGATTCACAAATTTCTATCAAACAATTGCTGGTTGGTGTCTAGATCCTAATAATAACTAGATATTTGTATAAATATCTATATCATTTAGCTAAGTGGCTCCATGTGATTTTTGATATATACGATCTTTCCTTCTTACACGTATGTTGTGATTATGTGATTGTCAATGTAATGAGATATTATCACATGGCTATTAGCATTTATACATGTGGAAATGCTATAATTTTATTTGTATGTGGGTGCTGCTTGCTTTTTCATTATGACAAGGTGTGCCTTTCTTTTCATAGTAAAAACCTTTCCTAATGATGGTCATTAGCTTTCCTTTCTTTTCATAATATTAATATTCCCCACTCATTAGGAAGAGAGTATTATCCATTAATAATAGAAACTCGATGTCCTTCAATGAATTGAGTTTCAATAATTACCCCAACTTAGGGAAAGAGGTTGATTATAATGTTGGAAAGTGGCCAAAGGTGAACAAGAATTATGCATTTTCTTGCATAGTCACGATCTTGTTTCTTAAAACATTTAGTGGTGTTTACCTTTATTGGTAGCATCCACTTCTTGCAATTTTATTCACACATTTCATGAAAATGGAAATGGATTTATAGTTAGGGATCACAAATATTTGCTTAAGTCCACAATTCGGGTCGAACTTTTACCACATTGGCTTGCTCATAGTTTACAAGTTTGGTGCATTGATTTGTTCACACATCAAACACTTTATGTATTTGTCTTTGGCGTATTTGTGTTTTCAATTATTTTTTAGAATGATGTATTTATGTTCTATCATGAAAAAAAAAAAAATGTTAGATATTGTTTTCTATGCACGTGTTATTTCATGAAGATATTATTGTTATATTGTAGTAAGATTTACAAAAGTTGTGTCAAAGAAAAAGTTATCTACTAGATGGAATCGATGGGATCACAATACGTGACAAACTTCTTCTCTATATATTGTCGGCATTATTCTTCTTAAACAATAACATAGAAATATATAATTCTAGATCATACCATTTTAACATGTCTATTGAATGCCCTGGATGAGAGTTACCTTGTTGAAGGATTTTGATATGATTGCTGGAAATTGTTTTTTTCTTAAATTCAATAAAAATATATAGGGACTAACAACTTTTTTATATCTCCTTACATAGAAACTTGAAATATTTGTAGTGTAATATTTCTTCAAACTATGAAGTGTTAAATCTATATATATATATATATATATATATATATATATATATATATATATATATATGGATTTACTAACTCTGATTGATGTTAGGATTGGTGTTTCAACTTCGCATCCTAATGTTAAGAACATAAAAAATGTAATTTTTGGCCTATAGAATAGAAAAACTCAATTTCTAGGCTATAGAGATTATTTTTGGTCCTAATTTTTTTAGGATGGGCCATAATCATTTCCCTAGTTATGGGGACATAGATCTCTTTGAGATCTATAATTTTATAAAAAGGCTTCAACATCCCAAATCAAAAGTTATGGCCTCTAGAAGTTGGCCCTCCAACAATGTAAGAGCATCTATGATGTATAAGAGAGTTGTAAGACGAAGTTACACTTGTTGACCAACCTATGACACATGTTATGACACATCATAAGACATTTGAATGGAGATAATGGAGCCAAAATGGAGCATCCAAGTTGGTGAGTGGGCTATGATGAACATATGGCAAGTGGAAGGAATATGTTATTTTTAGTCTATGGATCATCTTGGGACTTGGACATTAGATTTTTAACTAAGGATTTAGGCACCATTGTTTGGGTGGTTTTAGCTCATGGTTTTTTAATTACCATTTGATGGTTTCATGTATTACTTCTCCTATTTATTGGGTGCTTGAAACGGAGGTTAGATAGTGAGTTTTGTACATATTGTTATGCTTCCATAATTGCTCCAAATCTCTTGTTGGTAATACTCCTCTAAGGGCATGTCTCTATGATTGTATTGTAACCTTTCTTTCTGATAATATAATTGGTTCATGCTTTGGAGTGGGGTTTTTATCCTAAAAGGGTTTTCCCCATATAGACCTATGTTTTTTATGAGTGAATTGTGGCCGTGGGGGTCACTCTCGATAAATAAGGACAAAAAATTAAAAAATGATTGTTCTAGAGGAGGGCTTGAAACAAAATCCCTATATGAATATTTGTACTCATAACATATCCAATACAAAAACACTATACTAATGTCTTCCCTATGCTTTCTATGAATAATTACATATCAGCATTGTAATATATACATAAACTATCAACATTCTACTATCATGTTGTAATATTAGCCTTTAAACATGGACCTCATTGGCTGCTTCCACCGCCTCATCCCCATCTACACCCGAGTCTAATCTGCCAGTCGATGGTGAAGGACTAGTTGACTTCATGAGCGTCTACCACACCCAAGAGAACCTTGAGAAATTCTGCTCCCCACCTGGCTTTCTACTTTCGCTCCTCATTTTGGCTAGCTGCAACAATCACAAAAGGTGCCCACAATCCATTGTACAATCATAAGATCACTAGCCAAGTGTCGTTGCATGGTAGGAACCTCAAGCCTAAAATGACATCATCCAAAACCTTCTACATTCCATCCCGCCAGTGTGGTTTAATTAGTGTCTCCGCCACCACCTAGAAACTTCTTTTGCCTCCCCTAAATTTAACACAACGACCATCATAGAGGAGATATATGTATTAACCTTGTATTTATGAGAAGTGGAGATGAAAGTGTCTCCAAGAACCATGTGGATGGCATGTAGAACAATAACTGACTGTGTTTTGAAGATCTTTTTCAACTTGAGGTCTATGATATGGACCATCGAAGCAATTCGTCTCAAATTTCATTTGAGACATACGGTCGAATCCATATTTCCAACTTCAATGCAAATGGTAGTTTGATCAACATATATATTATTTGTTATAGTACTTAGCATAGTTGTCATCATAAATGTGAACATCCCCTCCGAGCCATCCTCCTCTACCTTCAGGTAAGCCATCCACTGCATCATGCAAGTTCATGATATCCTTTTATTATCAAGTCTGTGAAATAACTGATCACACAGACTCCAACCTCTTCCATGCTTCCACTAAGTAGGCAAAGAAATGTTTATTTAGCATGTCAATTGCCACATTCTCTAGTTTGTCAACCTCAATGTTAGCCTCTTGATAAATGTGGCTAACCTTATATTCTTCAAAGTGATCCAAGATCGCCCGACACTTCACCAAAATATTTTTGATTTTCCAATTTGGAGTTGATCGTTTCCTTATTGTATTTATCATTAATTGTGAATCTCCTTCAATGTGTATCTTTGTGAGTCCTAATTTTGAGCAATTGTGAAGCCCAAGAAATAAGGATTGAGCCTCAGCTTCATTGTTTGTTCCCTCCAAAAATTTCTTTGCTGCTAAGGCTACCATTTCCCTGCTATGATTTCTAATGACACAACCTACCCCCGACTCTCCCGGATTACCTCTAGCCACACCATCAAAGTTTAATTTGTGTCATTCTCTCTTTGGTGAGATCCATCGTGCATCTGCTCTAGGATTGTGGGTTGGATGAGCCCTAGCCTTCCCATAAATGGGGGATCTCCAAACCTCTCCAAGCTTTCTGAATTTTGTTATCCCATCTTGTGAACGAGCTCCGATTGAGTGATTGATTTCTTGTTATATTATTGACCACTTCGATGATGGCATTTTCAATTTTATTGAAAAAACTTCAATTGTGACTTCCTTATCTTGGAAGAGTCTTATGTTCCTTTCTTTCCACAGCTCCTAGATCACTATTGAAGGGAAAATGGTCCATATACTAGATAAAATTGCTTTTTTGTACAAAAATAGCCACACAACAAAGAGGGAAAGAATGTCTTTGGGCAAGGGGCTAGCCCAATTAAGTTTTGCTAAAACTTTTCTCCAGCAAGCCTTCACATATTTACAATTTAGGAGTAAGTGATATATGGTTTCCTCATCCTACATGCACAAAACACATCTATAAGGGCCACTGAACCCAAGCTTCCTCAATATGTCTCCAGTTAGGATCCTCTTCTCCAAAGATTCCCAAGCAAAGGCTCCTTCTTTTGGAAGGCATGATTTGTTCCAACAAAGGTGGATAGGCTAATCCTCCTTTTCAAATGCAGTATCTTCTATTTTATATCCAATCTTGACATTATATATGCTTGTCTTAGCCCCACACCATCTAATAGAGTCCTCCCCATCAGAGATGAAAATCTTCCACTTTTCAAGTTCTTCTTTTAACATCTTAATTTGATCATCAACTAAATCAAGACCCACAAGTGACTGCCATTACCATTCTGGCCCTTCATCACTCTTGACCAAAGATACATAGTCTCTGAAATGTGTACTCCACTCCTTAGCCAACATCGTTCTATCCCCATACAAGTTTAGAAGGTCCTTCATTGCTGGGTAACTATTTCACAAATCATCTCAAAACAAAGCTTGTTGTCTATTTTTAACTTCCCAAGTGATATGCTCCATGATTAGATCTCTGTTGGACATCATGAAGTTCCAAATTACAAATCCTTGTGGGGGGATTAGTCATTGTTAAGATCCTCTTGGGGTCTAGAGAGTCCAAATATTTAATTTGCAATATTTTAATCTGCTTTAGCTAAGGATTTGAGAAAAGGTTCCAAACTAGTTTCGTTCCCAAGGCTGTGTTCATGATCAGCCATTTTTTAGGCCCCTACACCCTCGATAGTCTTTGGACTATAGATTTTATCCCAAGCTATCAGTGGGAACTTCTTATTATCCAAATTACCTTTCCAAAAGAAGTCTTGCATTTTCTAATTAATAATGTCACATGTTTTCTTGGGCATTCTGAGGCGGGACAAGGTGTAAATTGGGATTGTTGATATTACAGCTTTGACCATTAATATTCTCCCAGTGGCAGAAAGCTATTTTCCTTTCTAGGAAGACAACTAGAGAGATCAATTTGAAATGAGAGGGTCCCAAAATTGAATTGTATGCTCCTAAGAAGAGAGGGTATCCAAGGTAATTACTTGGTGGAGGGAAAAACAATTATCTGAGGATTGTGTAATTTCCTTTTTCTTTCTTAGACCAATGTTGAAGAAGAAAATCTCTGACTTGCTCTTATTGACTTGTTGCCTCAAGGCCTAGAAATAGCACTCTAATGCCTACTTTATCACCTTTGCCTCTCGACATCTAGCCATCCCAAATAGGAGTGTATCATCTATGAATTGTAGGTGAGTAATTGGGTCAATGATGGGTGCCACCTTCACACCCTTCCAACTACCCAAGTTTCCTTCTGCTTGAATGAATCTTCCAAGAGGCTTTAGCCATAATTATAAACATGAAGGGGGAAGGGGATCTCCTTGTCTAATACCTCAAGAGGATGATAAGAAACCATGGGGACCACCATTGATAATTATTGAGAATCTAGGAGAGGAGATGCAACTTCAAATCCACTTAACCCATTCCTGACATAACCCAAATTTCTCAAGGACATCCAATAGAAATTGTTTATCCACCTGATCATATGTTTTACTGATGTTTAGCTTAATTATCATTCTTTCAGCTTTACTTTTTTCTAATGAAATGGATGGCTTCATGGGCAATAATGATTCCATTTGTGATTGATCTTCTAGGGGTAAAACCACTCTAATAATCATAAATGATGCTTGGTAGCAGCTCCTTGATTATATTTACCATTTCCTTGGATATAAACTTGTAAGCTATGTTACATAGTGAGATTAGTCTGAAATCATCCATTGATTCCATGGAATTGTTTTTTGGGATCATGACTAAAAAGGTGTTGTTCATGTCCTTAAGCATTGTAACCTTTTTCCTAGCCTCCTTAACCACAACCACCAAATATTTGGCAATTATCTTTCAAAATCTCTGGTAGAAACTAATAGGAAAGTCAATGGTCCCAAGAGCCTTGTCAGGACTCATCTACAAAGCTTCTAATTTGATCTCTTCTTTAGTAAAAGGTTGATTAAGGATTGCATTTTGTTTGAAGCTTACTAAATGTGGAATCTGACTTAGAATAAAATGTTTATCTTGTTCATTATTGGGGCTAAAGTTGTTTAGTAAATCCTTGAAAAAGTCAACTGCCACTTGCCGTATACCCTCTAGTTTCTCCATAACCACACCATCTTTGTTCTTAATTCTAGTTATTCTATTTAGATTCCTCTTCACCTTAGTGGAGTTGTGAAAGAATTTTGAGTTCTTGTCTCCCTCTTTGAACCAATATTCCTAGGACTTTTGCCTCTAAAAGATCTCTTCCCTAGCCAAGATTCTTGCATAACACCCCATGAGCTCCTTCTCTTTGTGGTAGGTTTCTCGAGGCATGTCATCCTTGATGATCCTCTCATTCAAAGTGGCTAATTCCGATTCGATTCTTTCCTTCTCAAAAATGTTTTTGAAACGTGTCTTGTTCCAACTTTTTAATTGTTCTTTTATGTGGCCTAGCTTCTTAAAGAATTGGAAGAGTTTAGTACCTTTGATTTTTGGGGATTAGTACCACCATTTTGATAGATCCTATCCTCAATTTCCAAATCCCAAAGCCACATGTTTTCAAATGTAAAGGAGCACCTCTTGGGAGGTCAATCTGGGATTTTTTAGCATCAATAGGAAGTGGTCGGAGCCCGAGACTAGGAGAATTGAGCATTCTTGTAGTTGAGGGATGGAGAGCCAGTTTCCATGTAGAAGAAAGTGGTCCAATATTTCTAAAATGCTTGTAAGCACTTGTCTTTGATTTGTCCAGGTGTAGCTATCATTTATTGGAGGAATATCTAGGAATTGATTTTTGGAAATGAAATTTTGGAAGTCCAACTAAGATTGAGTTATCTTAGATATACCCCTTTTCTTCTTTGAAGTGTCTAAGGTGGCAATGAATTCTCCCCCACAATGATGAGTTCATTTTCCTTTGTTTGAACAGTGGTAGTAATTTTCTACCAAACTTCTATTTTATGAGAGTTTCCCACAGGACCATAGACATTGATTAATGTGAAGTTCTGATTCATGGGAATGTATTTTATTCTACGTGCCTGTTAGGGCGAATAGATTTAGATGTGGTTACCTATTGTCGTGTTTGTGTTCCATATTAACCCCGTTCCACCTAAGGCTCCTTTAGCATCAATGAAGTGCCCATTCTTTTGTCTATGTTTTGCTACTATCCCTCTCATGTCATATGCCTTCATCTTGGTTTCTTGAATTAGATTAATGTCAGGTTTTGACATGTCCATAAGGCACTTGACCCAATGCCTCGTGTTAGGGGCATTAATTCCCCTAACATTCCATGTTATGAGCCTCATGGCTCCGTGGAAAGGGTGTTCCCATTCCCCGATCTTAGTTGCATCTATCCTCTATCCTTCCCTACAATCTCTAGTTTGGCATTGTTCGACTTCCTTCCTCGCTAACTTTTTCCTCCGCTCTTGGGTTTATTTATCTTAGATTATGTCTAACTTATCATTCCATCCTCCATTATATTGGCTTCATCATCAAAAAAGTCACTCACCAAAATCTCCTCCACAATCTTCTCGGTAACCCAGAGTCCCCTATTTGTTGGTTGAGATCACATTTTTCCATATCCTTGTTGCACCCAAGGACTTCCATTGCCAAATCAAAGTTTGCGATTTCCTATATATTAGCCACATCATCACTTAGAATTATTCTAGGATCAAATCCCATATTCATCCTTGTTGGTGCCATTTTCCACCCTAGAACCTCAACTTTATTTCCCTATTCTGTTCTTGATGGAGGTTTTGTTACAGTTTTCTTCATGCTATCTTCCTTCTTACATTCTGAGGTAGAATGCCTAAGTAGGTGACATTTCTTTCATCTTACTGGGGATCTTTCCACATCCATCTTTTGTCTCCATATGCTAGCATCCTATCTGATCTCAATCTCTTATGGACGAGGTGTGTCGAGATCAATGGTGACACAAATTCTAGCATACATACCGAAGTCCCCTTCTTCGATTTGATCATCGACCTTGATAAAGGATCCAATTTTGTTACCTATCAATTTTAGGATCTCTAGATCCCATTATTTTATTAGAAGGTTGTAAAGTCTAATCCACATTAGGGTTTGGATATTTTGTGAGAGATGTGATTGAAATTTGGGATCTAGTCCTTGATGTAGAACCCTACCCCATCCATCGTCATGGGACCCAAGCTCAATATTTCCTATTGTCTCTCCCCCAAGGGACATTCTACTAGGAAGAAACCTCTAGGTAGAGATTTAACCTTGACTTCTTTCCCTCATTTGCGGTCACACCACTTTTGAAAGTTTTCCCTAGAGGGCCAATCTGTCACCCAATTCATAAAAAAGGCACAATTGCAAAGCCAAGTCATATAATTGGCTAGGTCTACACAATTCAAAGCAAAGGAGATGCAACTCAACGAATGTCTTGGTATAACTGGAACCCTATTTGCTCCTATGTCCGGTTCAATACCCTTCGGGATCCAGATCTTCTTGTTGTTTCCTACCCTCAGATCTCTTATTTAGGCCAATACTCTGAAAAACTTTGTATCCTTTCTTCCCCTTCTAATGCTCCTACAGATGCCTTCTACCAACCTACTATCTATTCCAATCCTCTCTCGCTTCCATGTACAATCTAGATATCCCTTCCATTGATCCTTGAGCTACTCTCTTATTATCTACAGAGCTACACTCATCCTGGGTTGGATCATCACCTTTCGCATAATGTCATTTTTTGTCCATGTCCATCGTTTGTCCCATGTGGAGTCACAAAAATTGTTCTACTAGTCTTCAACTGCCTGATTTTAGTAGTGAGCCATCCTTTCTCGATGATTTTATCATATATAGTATATTATAAATCTATGTTATAGCATAATTTTGTAGTGTATTTTTTGTATAACTATAAAGATTTAATTTATTTTCACATACCTCTCCTCAAAGATTAGATTAAGAAGCATTTCCACACCAATTCTTCCTTTAATTTAGTTTTAGAGCATAATGACCTAAAATTCTAGGTGTTCAAGACAAGGTTTTTTGTACTAATCTTGGATTGAGTGGGAGCTTGTGTAGAAGGATATCTTATTGCAGGAAAAATGGAAAGAACATCAAGGATAGAAATGGAGAAGTTGTCAGGCACAAAAATTGAGATTTGGAAGGTCAAGATGGAGGATATGCTCATGGATAGAGATCTATAGGCTACAATATCTAGATCCAAATATGTTGCTACATCACAAGAAGACTAGGAAAAAATGGATACAAAAGCAAAGTGCCTCATTAGGTTCTATTGGCAGACTCCATATTGTTGAATGTACATGAATAACCCACCTCTACAGCTCTCTAGAAGAAGTTGGCTGAAATTTATCAAGCTAAATCCCTGGTAAATAAACTTTTCCTAAAAAAGTTGTATGCCCTTAGGATGGAGGATGGTTCTTATGTGGCCAAGTAGCTAAATGATTTCAACATGATTTTTACCCAGTTGTACTCTATTAGAGTGAAGATGGAGGAGGAGGATCATTGCATGACTTTGTTATGTTCTTTACTAGATTCACGAGATCACTTGGTGAGGGTAATCAAGAGTATTGCCTCTAAACTCAAAATGGATGATGCAAATTCAACATTACTTTTAGAGGAGATGCAAAGAAAACTATGGAATCAACCAAGGAGGCCCTAGTTGTTGATGGAGACTGAAAGAGAAAGGCAAGAATAAGGACAAGAAAAGAGACAAGTCTAGATCCAAATCCTATGGAGATCTGAATCTCGTGGGAAGACCAAGGATAAATGTTGGAATTGTAGTAAGCCTAGGAATTTAAGAAGAGACCAGAAGGAGAAAAATAAAAATGATTCAAATGATTAGTATAAAAGTATCAAGATGATGTTGATTCTTTGTTGCATCCTTGGCAACACATGACCTCACATTAGGGTTTCTTTTCAAAGTATGAAGTATATGATTTCAAGAAGGTGTACCTTGGAGATGACTCTCACATGAAGATTGTTGATCATGGAGGAGTCTTGATTCAATTCTCTAATGGACATGTGAAGGGTATTAATGGTATACTACATATCCCTAGTTTGGCATGAAATCTACTTTCATTAGCAGGCTTAATGATGTGGGTGTACAAGTTGTTTTCTCTAATGGAGGATGTAAGATGGTGTGAGGAGCTATGGTGCTCGCTAAGGGTGTTTGTATGGGAACTCTATTTTAGTTGGATGCAGGCACAGTTCAGTGCAATAGTTTTTTGTTCCTATAGTGAAGAGATCTATAGAATCTACACCTTCACCATTGGAACCAATAGTAAAGATAAGTTTTGCATCTACTTCTTGTGGTCATGATTTTTGGGTACCTATGGGTGCTTTTACTTCAAAGACCAAGCTACATATTGTTTTATAGAGAAAAGAGGATGAGATGATGAATGTGCTAGATCAAACCCTCCTTTCACTACAACATTCAAGGACAAAACCAAGCCAAGTCACTACAAGATGGAAGAGGACTCAGCGACTGATTTTGTTCTTTTGTTTGCAGAGGAAAGATGTAATTTAACCAAGCCTTTTATCAAATCCTAGGCCAATCAATCCCCTAAACCCTAGAATTTGGATAATCAACTTATAACAGAGAAACACCAACATCAAGTCATGATCTGAAAGTACCAGGGTGATCAATGAGATGTTCAAACCTATTCCTCATAAGCTAAAATGTCAGAAGACTCTGGGGCTAGCGCCCAAGTCCAGAAAGTCCCGATCTTTGAAAGCTCAAAACTAGAAAAATGTCATAAATGACGCCATAATGTTGAATTCAGGGTTTGTTTTAGCTGTTGGACACTGGGGCTAGCGCCCAAGTCTGCTACAGTGGAATTTCTGAACTCTATTTTTGGATCTTGAATCTTTATCCCTCAAGAAACCTCCATGTACCTTTACTTCTACAATTTCTGCACTTGTAATATGCACACAAGAAGAAAAGGGTTTGAGGGTTGTGGTGTTTACAGATTTGCCTCAGTCAAATCTTGAGTTAGCATTCAAGCTTTCCCAATACCGTTGTTAGAGAAAGAGCATGTCCTTACAGGATAGAAGCGAAGGATAATCCAAATGATGATGAAATGATTCAAACACAATGATAATGTCACCTTGGCGGTGAAGCCCTTAGGAGGATGAAGATTCTTCAACTCATAAGGATGTTGATGATGATTCCAAATCTGCAACAAACACAATACTAACACAAATCTGCAACAATAACACAATGAACGCCTTGAATGCTCTTTGCTCAATATCATATCCTTACTATCATCCACTTATTATAAAATGAATTCAAACACTTGTTTATATATGTTATCCCATTAAACTTTTCGTAAATTAATTGAAAGAGCCGACAAGGAAGGACCCATTTAAAAGTCATATGCCAACATATATTAAATTTTACCCCGATCAATCAGGGTGGACATGGGGGCAAGCGCCCAAGCCCCAAGGGGCCTTTTTGGTCAGGACCTAAGCTTTAAATGGGCCTCTAGTTTCCATTTGACATGGGTTTTGGGGGGTTTCTCATCGGGATGAATATTTTGCTTGTAGAGTGTAAACATGGGGACCTATGAGCTAAACTAGGAGGTAAAAAGGCATGTGTCCACTTTTTACTTAATAACATTTAGTCCCCACTTTAATGTGTGTGCAATCCTACAATTAAGAGCATGCATTAAAGTACGGTCAAAGCATATCAAAACACATTAAACACATCAAACACTAGAAAGTAGACACACCCTATGCTTGAAGGACTATTTCTAGCCCCCAGGCTTAGACAAACATAAGAAAGCTTAACAGTCACATAAGACACAGTGAATACAGTAAGGAAGCACGCAGTACACAAAGAAGACAGTGAAAGCATGCAATACAAGGAGAATACATGAACACAGTCACACAATACACAAAGAATGCATGAGAAGAAGACATGATTAAGAAATTACATATCCATATATAATGCTAACTAAAGTAACAAAACATACATGTAAAGACATGCAAAACACATACAGTGCAGGGGGTCATCGCCACATGTCTTTAGACCATGCCACAAACATGCAAGACACGTAAAGAAGACATGTAAAACACACAGAAGACACACAGAATATGCGAGCATCATATAGTATGCCATAGACACACTATACGTCTTATATACACCAAACACAAGTGATAGGGAGGAGCTCATCACTACTACACTATCTAAGACACACCAAACACACATGACGATTGAGCTATGCTACCACAACTGCTGAAGACATGCTTAAGGGTGAATGACTCAAGATCCAACCCTGCCTCGTGATGAGGACTTTGTATAAAAGGATGTGCACTAGCTCAAGAGATACACCATCCCGCCTCACGATGAGGGCTTTGTATAAAAGGATGCACACTAGCTCAAGAGATATGCTAGGCCACCTTGCGATGAGGGCTTTTTGCTTAAAAGGATATGCACTAGCTCAAGAGATACACTATCCTGCCTTGTGATGAGGGATTTTAAACACGCTTTGTCAGTGTAAAAGTAATCAAGCAAATACCATTATATATGCCCCCATCTTAAGGTGGTTGATCCCGCTTGGCGGTATCAAGCACATTAAGGTAGAGTAAAAACATGCAAGGCAACAAGGGATTTCACAAAGCCCATGCCCCCAAAGGTGACATGTGCCACGATCACCGAATGTTCCCACAAACACATCGATATGATTTGCTAGGATAATCAACAAGAGATAAACTTCAGTTAGAAAATCTTACTCTAAGATAACAACTAAATCAATTTATAGAAGCTATTCATAAATCATATATTAGATCACATCAAAGACCAATACTACACTTGCGTGTTCGTAACCGAGTATGGTTGTTGGGCTATATGGCAGGTATCTCAGAACCGAGTGTAGAAACAAGGTGAGATACAAAACAATCCAAAGTGTATTGGAACAAATTAAGAGTATTGCAAAGGTTTGTTACAAGAAATATCACAACGCGAAGTGATTCTACTAGTTAAGCGTCAGATATGTATATATCAACCCCATCTTCATATATGGACTAGGTCCATTTTTGCTTTTCTCACTAAAGGGACGCACGGTTTTTATCAATAGTTATTTATTTTCTTCATCCACCGACTAGTAGATTCACCGAAGAATGTAAACAATAAAAATGAGAGAGGAGACAAAAGTGACTTGGGTTCACAACACAGGAAGATGTCCCCAAGACATCCTCCACAATGTTATGCCCCCAAGGCACAACACACAACAGTAAAATAGAGGAGAGCAAAGTAGAAGAATATAGATACAAATAGAAGAATGGTCACAATAGAGGCAGTCTCCTTGTATCCTTGATCTTACAAGAGTATCAAGGGTCATCCAAAGTGACCTAAACAACATATAACACAACACAATATATATATATATAAGAGGAATCCAAACTTGCGAGCATCTTAGAGAGATGCTCCATCAAGTGTGGTAAATTGTGAGAAGTTCATACCTGATTGATGCATATTTCCAGAACGGCCATGCGGTGCTTGTTTCTCAAAGCTTTGTATATTTGGAATCTTTTGTTGCTTACGAGGAGGGGAATCATTGCTATTTCCCACTGATGACAGTCGCCTTGTTATTTTCCTTCCTTTTGTTTTCTTATTCTTCTTTGCTTGATTAATGAGCCTTTCATGATGAAATGGAATGCTTCTCATCGACACCACTTTCTCTTGCTTCAAGTGATTACATATAGGTTGTTCCAATTTCATATCTGGTACATTTTGGTTAGCTCCTGATCCATAAAGGGATAACGGAGGAGGAACCTTAGCATAGATACCTTTGTGATGTGGGCAAGGTAAATCTTTATTTGTCATCTTATCTACTTCTAACATAGCCACAATGCCATCATAGTCAAGATAGTTATCTTCAATCTCCATAGTATTATGTTCCAACATATTATTGTTGCTATGCGTAGGAAAAGGATCAATGAAGATTTGTAGATTTTGATGCGGAGGAGCCACCGACTTATTTCCATTGTCATTCACGCTAGTAACTTGTATCATATTAGTATCGATGAGGTCTTGAATTTCATGTTTAAGATGCATACATCTTTTAGCATCATGTCCCAATAAGCGGTGACAGTGACAATAAGCATTAGCATTGAATGAAGGTCCTTGTGGCTTCCTACTGTCAAAAGGATGAGCAGGAGGAAGCTTCAAAAGATTGTTGTTCACTACTTGATTCATTACCGAATGGAGAGAATCTAATAATGGAGTAAATTGTCTATGTTCCTATTTGAATTGAAATGGTGCCCGAGGAGTCTTTGAAATAGCAAATACTTGTGAGTGAAAATTATTCGAATGTTGCCCAGTTATCTTGATGAAATTCTTGTTGTTCTTCTTGAATGAATTTTGAGATGAGCCAGCTGCGGATTGAACAATAGGAGTCGATGAGGTATGATTCTCATACTGACTAGCCAAAAGTTGATAATCACGGAGAGTTGTGCATAGGTGTTGAAAAGAACTATACTTCATCAACAAAATTTTGTCACGTATGTTCAGTTGTAGATTTGTAATGAATACCTTCTGAAGATTCTCATCTTGAATTGGATACTGTATTTGTGAGATGAGACCTTGATATCAACTGATGAACTCTATTAATTTCTCTTTCAAACCTTGTTTACAATGAACCAAATCAATCAAGGAAACAATAGGTCCAATATTTGCTTGGAAGTGTTGCAAGAATTGATCAACTAGTTGTGAGAAGGAATTTATTAAATTAGGAGGTAGAGAGCAAAACCATTCCAAAGCAATATCTTTGAGAGATCGAGGAAAGATTTTTGCTAACAATTCCTCATTAAACAAGAAATCACTACACATCATTGTGAATGTTGTCACATGACTATTAGGATCACCTTCACCACCATACTTTTCAAAGCGAGTGATGAGGCCATGTTTTGTCTTATTTCTCTTGCTTTAAGTACATGTTTCCTAAGACATTCCCATACTTTTATATATATTAACTATGTCTATAATCATCCTTAAGACATTTTAAAGTATGAAGATGGGTATATAATATGTTGTTAATTAATTATGTGTGAGTTGATGATTGCTCATGAAATATGATGGTACTTTATGTTAATTTTAGTAATTGTGATGTATAGATATAATGTCATGGACTAACCCCCCATGTAGCAAATATATGGCTACATTTCATGAAGACCATTGGGTAGCCCGCAACAAAGAAGTGTTGATGTCCATAGTAGACAGTACAGGCACTTACAGCCAAAGGAAGAAGACTCTGAATTGATTAAAATGAGTTATCCATAACTATCCACTCTTTGACGGTTATCCTTCGATAGTTGATGCAGTCATAAATAACGGAGGAATCTCAGACCGTGCTCCATGTTTTGTTTCTAGTTTTGACTATTCTTCATAAAGACTAGAGAGAGTTATAGTAGGACTATGCCATCTATATTACCTTCATGATAGTTTAGTTTCATATTCCTAGTTTGCTTTGTAATAAAATCCTCTTCCTACAATGTTGGATAATCGACAGTTATGGTATTTATTGTCCAGTAGTTTTATTCAAATAGACAGGTCTGATCTTGCCTATAGATAGATTAGATTTCTGTATACGAGATAGGAAGGTTAGACAAAGATTGTGTTATCAGATTTGTTATTGTACTTTTCTCTCCAGCACTCAATAAAGGAACACATGTTTTGAATTTAGTCAATGGTTTTCAGAGATCTAGTTAGATTTTGTGGGATCACAGTCACTCAAGCAAGGACCACTTGAGGTAACTGTGTCTCTCCTATATGTTCATGTTTTTAGTTTATGTTGTATGTTGTATGTGTATGTGATTAAAGCATGTTGTAATGAGTCATGTTATATGAATTAGTTAGATTTTTTATAATCTGTGTTGTTGAGTCAAGGTGATCACTGACTAATTATTAGTTGTTCTCTTATTTGGAATTATATAAGACCATTTGATTACAACCAACTGAATAGCATTGGTTATTTCTTACCAACATTGCTTACTTATAGTACTTGTTAATCCTTGCAAATAGAGTTGTTTACTTTTCAATTAGTTTATTCATATGCACAACATCTAGATTAAAACTCAAGAATCCTTAACTATACACATAGTACGGGATCATCCAAGAAGAATATGATTCCTTGGTTTGAGAACCGAAATGTAACACATTATAGCCAGTAGGTTGCTTGATATAGGATCCGTTGGCCCGTTCAGTTGTGTGCATGCCCTTTTTGCATCAATGTATTGGTTAATAATGGAGTTTGACATTTTGCACCATTGCCAGGGATGGTGCTATGGTTTAGATTTTCTGATTTCGTTTTGATTCATGCTTGTACTTGCTTTCATAGGATATAATGTTTTTCAGCATTTAGAATTACATAGACATTTAATCTATCTCCAAACTATCCACTAACATGGTTCAATAACAGATCTATTAGCTTGTACATCATTGTATGTGGTAGCCAAGAGACCACATAGGGAGGTTTCTTCCAACTAGTTTAGCAACAGAAGAAGAACACTTTAAATTATCCCTTGGGCTAGAGAACACTGAAGATTTTGAGGATATTGCAAGTTGGAATCAAGACACAATGGCAAAAGAAGCAGTAGAAAACTCAACTGAGCCAATTACCTTTGCCTTTCCTATTTCAAACCAGGAGAGAGCTGACACCTTGAAGAACATTCCTCCTTCATCCCTACCAAACTTTCATAGGCTAATCACTGAAGACCCAGATGCCTTTCTCTTTGAGTTTGATGTACTCTGTAGGAGCTATGACTACACTATAGATGCATACAGACTCAAGCTCTTTCCAACCACCCTTAAGGATGTTGCATTGCGATGGTTTATGGGATTGGGTGAGAATTCAATAACTTGGGCTACCATGAAGTAGAAGTTCTTGCAAAAATATCAAGATTATTGTCATGGCAGAGATATGAAAGGAGATGACATCTTTAGGATGTCACAAAAGGAAGATGAACCTCTAGAAGATTATGTTGAGAGATTTTAGTTTTGCCTCAATAAGTCAAGACAGAATAGGCTCTCCCCAGAGTCACTTAAGTTGGTCTTCCTAAGAGGTGTGAGTGAAGAATGTATGGATGCACTAAATTTAATTGGAGTAGGGGACATCTCTCAACAGGGGTTTGATGAAATTTTTCAAATCTGTAGAAACTATTCATGCTCTACCTCGAAGAAAAATAGAGGTTTGAGAACCCTAACTTTGAGGAAATCATCTACCGGAGTCTCCAGAGTAGAGCTTAGCAATCTACTATCAAAGATGAAAGAAGAGATCATAAGCCACTTGGCAACACAACTGGACACTCTACACATAAAGAAGAAGCAAGAGGCAACAAAGGCAGCTTTGGGTGAATAATGTCCACATTGTCAATAGAAAAAGGCCAATTGCCAATGCAAGGGTATTGCTAGTATTTTTGAGGGAAAGAATGAGAAAGTAGATTTTTGAGCTATAGAAGATGAATAAGGTCAAGTGTTTTAAATTGCACAACAAAGGTCATGGCAGCAAAGACAAGGTATGCCTCAAGACCCCTTGACCAATATTATGCCATTTGCATCATCTGCTTCAAATATCCCTAATTGGAACAATGCACCTTGGTATAACCTGCCACAACAACAATAGGAAACTATGCCACCTAGCTGGAACCAGTAGTAGGGGGTATGGCCATAGCAGCCATTCTAACCCTCAAATTATAATCCACACTAGCAAGCCAATCAAAACCCCTGGCCACAACAGTGGCATGGAAACCAACCTTGCAAAAATCCAAATATGAACTACCCACGGCCATAGCAAGCCCTGCCTCAATAACCCGCCCTTATGCCAAATACAGCTTCACCTACTCATGTTCCACCTAGAGCCACTCAATTGCCATCCCAACCTGCACCTAACCCTAACAACAAGCATGTTCAACAGGCTTATACTAATGAAGCCATCCAATACCCAACCTATACGGTTGAGGTTAGTAATGTGCACCTGCACTTAGGAAAAATGCTTGTTGGACCTTCATCTCCACTCATCACAGAACTTTCTGACGAGGAGAAACCCTCTGTCACTAACAACCATCTGAATAACTAGTAGAGGCCTTCTGAGCAAATCTCTATGTAGGAGGAAACCATCACCAGGAGCCCTCCTTTTCCAAAGAGATTAAACATGCACCCACCAACTCCATCTAAACCTGACTTTGATTTTATGGGACAGTTGAAAAATGTGTGTGTTAAAATTCTCCTCATCCAAGCTATCAAGGATGTACCCATATATAACAAGGCTATAAGGGAATTATGCCGCAAGAAACCAGGAAGGAAAAGGAAATATCCTCAGAAGGTACATGTTATAGGACAACTTGCTGATATCATGTTAGGTAACTTGGCTATCCCAAAATATGCAGATCTTGGAAGCCCTGTGGTTGATGTAATCATCAATGGTACCCTTATCAAAAACACCTTGATTGACCTAGGTGCATCTGACAATGTAATGACAAAGGAAACAACGAATAACCTTCAGTTGGATAACCGAAGACCTACTCCAATAGTATTATAGTTGGCAGATAGGTCCACTATCAAACCAGAGGGGGTTATTGAAGATCTTGTAATTACATTGGATTCATGGGAATACCCTATAAAATTTATGGTCTTACAACCCAAGGCTAGCCTAGGAGGATATCCACTCATCCTCGGGAGACCCTGGTTGGCAACAGTAGATGCCCTCATAGGATGTAGGTCAAGGAATATGATAATTTCCAATGGGAATATAACAAATAAATTGGTCCTTTATCCACCTGCACAACCTTTTGCTGATACGGAGCAAACTATTTGGCTGGAATGACAATTGAATGAAGCCAATTATTGGATATCTAAGATGAAGATGAAGTACTTTCCAATGTCATACAAAACAATTATGAAATGGGCCTACAACAAGAGCCATGTCTAGTATGGATGACCTGCCCACTACACAATATTATGCCTACAATCAACACCATTAGTAAGTTTCATCATTTTCTACCCCATAGTTGTAGCCTCAATTTATCAGGATTGGATATTGCATCTGTCATGGCCTTTGCAACACCATTTGACATTACACCAGGCAGGACACTTAACATCAACAATGAATTGATATTTTTCCAGAAGATTGAACTGATAAAAATGCTGCAAACTCACAAGACAACATTTACATGGGACTATCATGTTATGAAGGGCATAGACCCTAACCTTTGCATGCATAGGATATACATTAATGAGGTATGCAGGCTAGTTAGGCAACATCAAAGAAGGATGAACCCTGCATTGAGAGACATAGTGAAGAATGAATTGCAAAAATTACTAGATGGAGGATTCATATATCCAATATCAGATAGCCAATGGGTATCCCCACTAGTCATGGTACCAAAGAAAGGAGGTAAGTGGCGAGTTTGTGTAGACTACAAAGAATTAAATACTGCCACTAAGAAGGATCATTTCCCACTTCCTTTCATTGACCAAGAATTAGACTCCTTGGCTGGGAAAAAATATTTTTCTTTCCTTGATGGATTCAGTGGGTATAACTATATCAAAATAGCCCCTGAGGACTAGGATAAGACCACAATCACATGCCCATGGGGGGCATATACCTCTTTAGTCCTTCCATTTGGACTCTACAACACACCTGCCACATTCCAAAGGGTTGTTTTAAGCATCTTTGTTGACCTTGCTCATGACTCTATGGAAGTATATATGGATGATTTTACCACTTATGGAGATTCCTATGATGAGGCCCTAAAAAACCTTGAAAAAGTACTCCAGGGATGTTAAGATCATAACCTGTCCCTTAGTCATGAAAAATGTTTCATGATGATGCAAGAAGTCGTGTTTGGTCATTTTGTGTCTAAGGAAGGCATTCAAGTGGATCCACACAAAATTGAAATCATTTTAACATTGTCTATTCCTCAAAAAATAGAAATATGTTAGAATCTTTCTCGGTCATGTAAGGTACTATAGAAGATTTATAAAGGACTTCAATAAGATAGCTACCCCTTTGTTTGTCTTACTATCTAAAGATGCAAAATTTAATTGGGCAGTTGGCTGTCAGACATCCTTTGACAGTCTCAAAGAGTCATTGACAAAGACACCTATACTCAGAGGACCTAATTGGGCAGTACCTTTCCATATACATACTAATGCTTCTGACTTTGTTGTGGGGGCTATGTTAGGACAGAAGGAAGGAAATTTGGAGTATGCAATTTATTACATCAATAAGAATCTACTAGGTCTTGAACTTAACTATAATGTCACTAAGAAAGAAATGTTAGCTATTATTTATGCAATCAATAAGTTCAGGCATTATATCACTAGGTATCCTATTTTTGTTCATACTGACCATGCAATAATAAGATACCTAATGAACAGACCAGTGGTAAGTGGCAGATTGGTTAGATGGTTATTTCTACTTCAGGAATTTGATATCACTATTGTGGACAAGCCTGGGAAGGCCAATGTTGTTGCTAACTTCCTCTTCGAGATACCTACTTGTAATGAAGACCTAGTTATTGATGATTCTTTTTCAAATGAGCACTTATTTGCACTAACTGTACAAACTCCTTGGTATCCAGATATAGCAAATTATCTAGTTGCAGGAAAAACACCTCCACACCTCTCACCAAGGGAGAGGCGCCACCTAGTAGAGCGTAGTTTTCCCTATTCTTGGGTAGCTGGGTACATGTTCTACACACATCCTAATCATATAATGAGAAGATGTATTAGGGAGGATGAAGTACATGACATTCTCAAGGCATGTCATGATGAACCCTATGGTGGACACTTTGCAGCTAAGAGGATAGATATCAAGACCTTGAATACTGGATACTATTGGCCAACCTTGTACAAAGATACAACTCTCTATACAAGATGTGACCTCTGTCAAAGGATGGGTGGACCTACAAGAAGTGATGAAATGCCCCTACAACCACAATTGGTGGTCACACCATTTAACAAATGGGGTACTAATTTTATTGGGCCCATTGATCCTCCATCTAATAACAAAGACTGTATACTTATTTGCACTAATTATCTCAAAAAATGAGTAGAGGTGAAAGCTCTGACAGTAGCTAGAGATAGTAAGGTTGATACATTCCTATATGAGGAAATATTTACAAGGTACGGTGTCCCAAGGGAAATAGTACCAGATTAGGGACCACAGTTCACATCAACACTAATTGCTAGCATTATTCAGGAATATGAAATCAAACATAAAAAGTCCACTCCCTATCATCCACAGTCAAATGGCTAGGTTGAGGTCACAAACAGTGAGCTTGAGGCAATATTAACAAAGACAATTGCATTACACAAGAAAGATTGAGCAGCAAGACTATCTGAAGCCATTTGGGCATATAGAACTACCTGGAAGACAACAACAGGGTACACACCTTATGAATTAGTTTATGGAAAGAAAGTTGCCCTTCCTTTTACTTTGAATACAGAACATTGAGAACCATCGTACAACTTGGGATGGACCTATCAATAGCTCAAAAGGAAAGATTGCACCAGCTTAATGCCTTGGAAGAATTAAGGATGGAAACAATTCATCACATTGAAATAGTACAAAAACAGAGAATCAAATGGCATGATCAGTATATCAAAACCAAGGACTTTCAGGTAGGTGATTGGGCACTCCTCTATGACTCCAAGTATAAAGATCATAAGGGCAAATTACAGACCAGATAGTTAGGCCCTTATGAAATCAAGGAAGTTTTTCCCAATGGTGTAGTCCAATTAACCACAATTGACCCAGTTAGATTTGCATTGATGGTTAATGGACACAAATTGAAATTGTATAAGAAACCTTTGAATAAAGCTACATTCCTACAACAATTAAGGGCAGATGTGGATAACAAAGTTCCACAACAACCTGCCTCAAATGAGGCCTATAGCCGAGTTGTAGATGATCACAACATTCCAACAACTGATCAAGCTACCAGCTTGACTGTGTTCCTACACCAGGTTTGATTTCTATGCATTTTGTACATAAATAAAACATAAAACAACCAAAACAAATAGGAGATGCACCACACAAAAAAATTCAATTAGAGTTCAGGCTACATCAACTTAGCTCCCATTATCCAGTTGAGCTTTTCTTTGGCCACCAGCCACTTCACTGAAGGGACTTGTAGCCAAAGGCTCTTTTTTGTTTTATGGGACCTATACATTTCCACATGTAGCAACTGCACTAGTTGTCAATCCCATGAGACTTGTAGTCGCTGCACCCGCAACCACAATACATGGGACCTATTCATTTCACATTCTGCTTGCGTGCATGCAGCCACTCCTACCTGCAGCACCTTTTCTCATGGCATCTGCATGCTTCCATATTCCACTATAGCTTATACCTTCCCACTATGTGTCGCACTACCATTGACCACTCCATCTGCACACTTTTTCAAAATCACATCAATATGATTCGCTTTGACTTGTTCGTCAAGCACATCACCTCCAGCCACCATGTAATCATTTTTCCATGCAACATTTCCAACTTAGACATCACCTCAAAGGTATTTATCTAGCTATTTCTTTAATTAACATTTATTACTTCTTAATTTATGGCTTTCAAACTTCATGCATCATTATTTTCATATATTATATCCATTCGACTTGATTTCACCCCGTTCTTCCGTACACTTACCATGTCTTCTCATTTGAGGACAAATGACACCATAGTTTAAGAGGGGGGGGAATTGCATATGTAGGAATTATTTTACATACATTCAAATCTCGTAAATCTCTTCCTTTATAATTATGACTATTTGCACCACATAACATACATGCTAGAAGAATAGCAACTGGTAAAAGCAACTGATAAGAAGTGATTGGCAAGAAGAATTTGTCGAATAACAGGGGATTAAGTTGAGGGAATTGAGTTCGTAGATTGGAATTGGGTTCAACAGTAGAGTTTCATGAGATATCACGATGGGTGGATATAAATCAGGAGAGAGCCTATTGTCCACTCGACATTATTGTCTGACAGGGATTGCATGCCTATCTTTCAGCAAGCAAGGTGGTTGGAGTATTTCCTTAAGCTAACAGAGTATAATGAAGACATTACCCAGCAGTTTGTGGGAACATTACAAAATGAGAAAGCTATAGTGAAAGGCTTGTGGCTTGACGTGATTGTAGCTGCCATAGCTGAGGTCACGGGGCTACAGGCAGTTGGAGACGAATTCCATGTAAGAGTCGATGCCATTTTAGCAAGAGCCGAATTCATACAACCAGGAGAATGAATGGAATCTACATCTCAAGGTACCAAATGACTCTCTTTGCCCTAGTTATGGGCCTCTTTTGCTACCTATATTATTAGATATCTTACCTGTGATGGGAGGCAATCTTTGCTTTATACTGTACATTTCAAACTTTTAAGCATCTCCATCACGGGAGGGTAGTGATTGTTTCAAATTTCTTGTTCAATTTGTTAAAAAGGATGTCTACTGAATATAGAAGGAAAATAGTCAGTCTTCATTGTTTCATCATGGTTTGATTGTGCTATTAGTAAAAAGGAGTTTATATATTCAGTACCCAGATATTTCTTGGGAACGTTTTCTTGAAATTAATCATGTTGATGAGGGATCTTTGAGGGTTGAACTAGAAAGAGAAGAAGAGGCATAGGTGGAAAATTCACAAACAAGGGAAGAAGAGGAAGCACCTGCAACCTCTTCTCAGCCAAAAGCTTCACCTACCCACTGACATGCAACTGTTGAGGAACATCTAGCTCCAAACCCTGATAATCCTATAGGTGAACCTGCTAGGTCACCCACACATGCAACTTCACTAGTTTCAACCCCCTTGCCAGAGTATTCACCCTCACAGACTTCTAGCCGCATAAAGAAAAAGTCAAATGAAAACTGTAGCCTACAGCCTGGAGCTACCAGCTCACCGCTCGCAGCACCTAAAATTGCCCATGAAACCACTTTTGTCTCAAATCCCACCAAGAAGAGAATATCATCATCTTCTTCATTCAGAGCCAAGAACAAACAAAAGGGCCCTACTCAATCACATAGGTGCTCAGACCACCTGAAGGAGAAAGAACTTTCAGGGGGAAGAACCCATCCTGAAAAGAAGAATGTGGTTGATATACATACTGATACAGACTCTGAAAGGGAGCATCTATTTGTTGATAGGGAACAGAGAAATGTGGCCCACACACTCATCCTGGAAACTAATACAGAGTCTGAGGAGGAAGATTTATATACAATTAGGAAAAAGCATCAACCTCCCCCTGATACCAAAAACCCAGACTTCTCAGCCTCTCCAAATGAAAATTAGGAAGAGGAATTGTTGTTGGACTCTAAAGATATAGTAGAGGGAAAGAAGAATGAATTGAAGATAGCCCTATAGAAAATTGCAAAGTTGGAGAAGTAGTTGAGGGATTACCAGCAAAAAGAGATAGGGTTAAATGAATGGGTTAAGTTGGAGGATTAGCTGCATGTTTTCCAAAAACAAGGGTCAGGACTAGAACATTTGGCCCAATTGGCCATTATAGAAATCAATAGAAGGAATCTAGAGCATGTGCAATCAGAAGAACAACTAGAGGAACCTGCTCCATCAACCTTATTTACAGTTACCTTGCCATTATGGAATA
The DNA here is from genome assembly GCA_027924645.1 of Cunninghamia lanceolata. Taxonomy (NCBI): domain Eukaryota; kingdom Viridiplantae; phylum Streptophyta; class Pinopsida; order Cupressales; family Cupressaceae; genus Cunninghamia; species Cunninghamia lanceolata. The sequence goes on along the minus strand of BSBN01001578.1, from coordinate 183,726 downwards.
AGATAGATGAATTGGTAAAAGAACAAGGTGAACTGAAGGAGAAGCATAGCAAGGAGATAGAGGTGAAGAACACATAAATAAAGAGACTAAAATTCAAAATAGACAAAATGGCAGATATGTTGAAAAGCGCAAGACAACTAAGAGGGGGGTGAATCGATTGTAACCAAAACTTCAAAACCATCAACACATCAACCACTAAATTATTGTTATTGTGATTTAACCATGAAAGCATGAAATCATAACATTAACACATTCACACATGAGACACTAGATTTTTACGTGGAAAATCCTATACAGGAAAAACCACAGTGAGTTTTAGCTCACAATATAAAATGTATATCAAAATTTACAACAAGGCTCACTGCCAATGGGGTTCACTACCTAGAATGCTCATTACAAAAGAAGTGGCTCACTGCCAATGATGTGGCTCACTGTTATTGGGTGGCTCACTGCTTGAATTGGTAAACTAAGTTATTAGCATCTACTCCATCCCAGGATTTAGTTCAATTAAAGCACAATAATTTTCCTCTGCTCTGCTCTACTTTTTCACTTCACACTTATCTTCGCATCTAGATACCTTTTTCATGACTTCATTACAAGTATTTATACAATTCATCAACCTTGGAATGAACATCAAGGTCGGCATTACAATCATCAACCATTGGAACAATATCCAAGGTCGACAAACATACATACATCAAGATAGGTCTGGACCTAAATAGATTTTAGGGAAAAGAATGAATGCGGATCACACCTATCCTCAGATGGGACTCAATTGCAATCTTCCACGCAACAACATGCTTTACAACCTTTGAAACACAATCACAAGTAGTGAAAACAACCAAGTCGGCCAAGACTAGAGTTAACACTAAGACTTTTAGGAACACGCTTCATGCACGATTTGTATTATACTTTACGGACCAATAAAAAGGTAGGAACATGATCTAGAGACTCTCACAAGCATGTTACAACCACCAAGAACATCCACACAACCTCTAAACACTTTATCCATAAGATTCTTCAAACTGGAGCACTTGAACATTACTATCGTCCACTGTCATAAAGGAAAGATCGCTTGCGAAGCACCAAATCATGAACCATTTGAACTGAAGGCACATACAAACTTAGTTCCAGAACCACAGATTGTAAGACTTAAATGTGGAGAAATGTGGACTGGAATACATTCTCCCTATCACCACTAAATGCACAGAAAAACAATTTTCACTCTAGTGAACAGAACTCGCTCAAATCTTCATACCGGAGGCTCAAACTTGAAACATGGCATCTACAGACACTCCTTACCACAACTTCCAATCTACAGACAAAGATATTTAGTATATAGAATATGCGGAGAAAAACACTACATTGTACTTTTGCAAGCCAAGAAACTCTACAACACATTGTTTCCACTGGGAGAGCAAATTCTCTCAAAAGCACTTGGAAACTTAATATCCAGAACACTTTCTTATTATCTTCAACACTTATGTAAGCCAATACAAAGCAACTAACTCAACATAATTAAACATCAAAACAAGAGCACAGTTGACACCAATGACAACACAGATATGTTGACATCAATGACAACACTGGTAAGCACATACTTGCAACAATCTCCCCCTTTGTCATTGATGGCAACATTGATGTGAAAAAATGTAAGAGCCATCAAGACAAGAATCTGCATTGATTACTTTTCTCCCCCTTTCTCTTTACACATCTGAACTCTTTCTCCTCCTGAGTTTTTCACATGATTTTCTCTCCCCCTTTGACATCAATGGCAAAGGACATCACTTCTTCTTTCTCTGTACATACTTGCAATATTTACTTTTCTTTATCAAGAACTTATATCAGCAACATCTACCTACTCTCCCTGAGAGGTAGCCTTCAAAAACATCAATCCAAATCAAAGAATAAGACTTTGGGCACCACTGGACTGATGCACTTCCCATGCATCTTAGTTTAAAGTAGGAGGGGTAATAACCCCTAACTTCCCCCTGAGATACTCAAAAGTATCCTTAGGTAGAGGCTTAGTGAAAATATTTGCAATCTGGTCCTTTGTAGACACATACTCCATCTTTACTTCATTCTTTGTTACATTTTCTCTCAGAAAGTGATATCTTATTGATATATGCTTTGTCCTTGAGTGCATTACTAAATTCTTTGAAATGTTTATAGCACTTGTATTGTCACAAAAGATGGAAATAGGTTCTTCATACACAACTCTTGTGTTCTTAAATGTTTGCTTCATCCAAAGCACTTGAGTGCAATTGCATGCAACAACAATATATTCTGCTTCTGTAGTAGACAAAGAAACTGATTCTTGCTTCTTGATCAGCCATGAAACCAATCTGTTACCCAAGAGGAAAGTACCTCAACTTGTACTTTTTTGTCATCAGCATCTCTAGCCCAATCTGCATTTGTATAAGCACTAAGAGTGAAATCATTATCTTTGGGATACCACAAACCATAGTCTAAAGTGGCTTTTAAATACCTCATGATTCTCTTGACTACCATCACATGTGACTCTTTGGGATCTTATTGAAATCTTGCCACAAGACAAACTGCATGCATTATGTCTGGTCTGGTATGGGTTAGATAGAGTAGTCCTGCAATCATAGACCTATACTTTTTCTGATTAGTCTTAGGTGATTCATCATTCTTGCTCATCTTGCAACTAGTTACCATGGGAGTACATACTAGTTTAGAATCCTCCATTCCAAACTTCTTCAACAATTCTTTCACATACTTGGACTAAAAAATGAAAATTCCTTTTTCTGATTGAGTAATTTGCAGTCCTAAAAAGAAATTCATTTCACCAAACATAGACATCTCAAATTCCTTTTGCATTTCCTCTGTAAATTTCTTACACATACCTTCATTGCCTCTAAAGATAATATCATCAACAAAGACTACAACAATCAGGATTTGATCATTATTGATTTTGAAATAGAGATTATTGTTTGCAGTACCTTTGTTGAACCCTAATTGCATCAAATACTTGTCCAACCTTGCATACTAGGCTCTAGGAGCTTGCTTGAGTCCATATAGGGCTTTCTTCAGTCTACACACCATGTCACCTTGGTCTGATAATTGGAATCCTTTCGGTTGTTCAATGTATACTTCTTCTAGCTCTCCATTCAAGAAGGCAGACTTCACATCCATCTGGAACACCTTGAAATCTTTGTGAGCAGAAAAAGCCAAAAATATTCTTATAGCTTCAATCCTTGTCACAGGAGAAAAAGTTTCTTCAAAATCTATACCCTCAATCTGAGAATAACCTTTGCATACCAGTCTTGCTTTGTTTCTTAACACTTCACCACTTGCATTCATCTTGTTTCTAAAGACCCATTATGTTCCAATCACATTCTTATCAGTGGATCTAGGAACCAATTCCCAAGTTTGATTTTTCTCTATCTACATCAGCTCTTCTTCCATGGCTTTTACCCAAATTTCATCTTTGTGGGCTTCATTTATAGTTTTAGGTTCAATCTATGAAAGTAAACAGTAGCTCACCTATTCCTCTGCAGCTCTTTTCCTTGTCAATACTCCTTTACTTTTGTCACCAATAATTTGATCTTTAGAATGATTAATCCTTACATACCTGGGAGTCTTAATAGCACTTTCTGGATGCTTAATAGCACTTTTTGGATGCTCATCTGATTCATAGCCACTCAGATCTAATGTCATTTCTTTGTCTTCATAAACCTTCACATTAGCACTCTCAATCACCTTCTTTAATCTCTTGTTGTAGCATCGGTAGGATTTACTCTTAGTAGAGTATCCAAGGAAAATTCCTTCATCACATCTATCATCAAACTTTCTTAGCTCTTCATCTCTTCTGATATAACATTTGCTTCCAAAGACTTTGAAATATTTCACTGTGGGAGTTCTTCCATACCACAATTCATAAGGAGTTTTAGTACCATTACCTTTGACTTGGACTATGTTTTGAATGTAGACAATAGTGTGTATAGCTTCTCTCTAATACATCTCCAGTAAATTAGCTTCCATCATCATTGACCTAGCAGCCTCTTGAAATGTCATATTCTTTCTTTCAACAACTCCATTTTTCTCAGGAGTCCTAGGAGTAGACAACTGTCTCTTTATCCCATGCTCTTCACAAAAAATGTTAAATTCATTTGATGTAAATTCACCTCCTCTATTAGACCTTAGGCATTTGATCCTCAATTCTAATGCATTTTCAACCATTGCCTTAAAAGCATTAAACTTGTCTAGGGCTTCTAATTTTGTGACCCATGTCATTCTAAAATAGTCATCAATAAACAACATAAAGTATCTGTCTCCTTGCAGACTTCTTGTTCTTGGAGGACCACACAGATCTGTATGCGCCAACTCAAGCAATCTAGCAGAAAATTATTCTTTGCTCTTGAAACTTGTCTTTGTTTGTTTTCCCAGTTGACATTCCTTACAAATTGTATTGGCATGCTTCACCAGTTTAGGCAAATCTCTCACAGCTTGTACTGAGCTTATCTTCACCAAGTTATCAAAATTGATAGGACACATCCTTCTATGCCATAACCAACTCTCATCTAACTAAGTCAACAAACAACAATCATCGGTTACCCTAAGTGATAAGCATTAGCTTTGGTCTTCTTACTAGTTGCAATGACTGTTTCAGAGCTTTCCATGATCTTGCATCCATTATCCTTGAAACTTAGATCATACCCTTTTTCACACATCTGGCCAACACTTAAAAGATTATGCTTTAAATCCTTCACATATAAAACATCATCTATGTTATGCTTACGATCAAAAGAAATAGATCCTCTTCCACAAATCTTACCATCTGTATTATCTCCAAACCTAACCAGTGTCCCATCATACTTTTTAAAACTTATAAACTTACTTTTATCACCGGTCATGTGATGTGAGCATCCACTATCAATAATCCATTCATCCTTATCTTTCTCAACCTGGACAAACAAAGCAATTTCTTCCACTGGTTTTTCTTCCTTCAAACAACTAGCAGGATTAGTAGACACAGGTTCTTCTTTAATAGCAATAAACAAGCATTCATTTGCACTAGTACTATTATCATCAGACTCATCATCTATTACACCATCATCATCAAGATCTTTAACATAATAGCATTTCTTGACAATACTAGGTCTACTTTCAAACTTCTTCTTACCTCTTTCAATTCTCTCTAGACATCTGGAGGCATAGTGACCAATTTTACCACAAGAAAAGCATTTGAATGGTAATTTGCCTTTAAACTTACCGGTACCTCTTTGCATTCTATCTACAAAGTTGGCTTCAACCTTATCAAGGTCATCATCAGATTCCACAGCATATTTCTGAGCTCCTGAAATCTTTTCTGAAGTGCTAGCTTTGAAAGTAGTCTCAATCTTTGGCAGACCATCACCAAATTCTCTCATTTCAAAACTTGTAAGTTTCCTGAGAAACTGATTCTTTGTAACCTTTTGCACACTCATAACCTCTTCAATTGTTGCCACCTTGTGGTTGTAGGATTTAGGCATTGACCTAAAAATCTTCATCACAACCTCATCCTCATTAATAGTTCCTCCAAGACCTTTGATTCCATTGACAATTTCATCAATTCTCTGCATGTTGATAGTTATTTTTCATCTTCACTCATCTTCAGGGTTTCATACCTCACCTTCAAGTTTTGTAATTTGGCACTCTTTATAGAATCATCTCCTTCATATAAACTTTTTAACTTATCCCAGATCTCATGAGCAGTCTCCAAATCCATAACTTTTAACAACTCGGTGTTAGATAAGGCATTTAACAGAGCATCTCTAGCTTTTCCATTTAATTCATATTATTTGACTTCATCTTCATCCGATGGACCATTTTCAGGAATAGTATACTTTTTCTCTGTTATCTTCCAAACACTTTAGCCAAGAGAAATAAGATGACTTTTCATCCGTACCATCCAAAGAGTATAATTTGTTCCATCAAATTGTGGTGATTCCTTCTTGTGCACTATCCCTAATCTACCTCAATCTCTTAGGCTATTTACTGAGGAACCCTCACTCTAATACCAATTGTTGAAAAGGGCAAGACAATTGAGAGGGTGGGTGAATCAGTTGTAAGCAAAACTTCAAAACCATCAACACATCAACCATTTAATTATTGTTATTGTGATTTAACCATGAAAGCATGAAATCATAACATAAACACATTCACACATGAGACACCAAATTTTTACGTGGAAAACCCTATAAGGAAAAAACCACAGTGAGTGTTAGCTCACAATATAAAAGATATATCAAAATTTACAACAAGGCTCACTGCCAATGGGGCTCATTGCCGAAGGCTCACTGCCTAGAATGCTCATTGCCAATGATGTGGCTCACTGCCAATGATGTGGCTCACTGCCATTGGGTGGCTCACTGCCTGAATTGGTGAACTAAATTATTAGCATCTACTCCATGCCAGGATTCTGTTCCATTGAAGCACAATAATTTTCCTCTGCTCTGCTCTATTTTTTCACTTCACACTTATCTTCACATCTTCACATCTGGATACCTTTTTCATAACTTCATTACAAGTATTTATACAATTCATCAACCTTGGAATGAACATCAAGGTCGGCATTACAATCATCAACCATTGGAACAATATCCAAGGTCGACAAACATACATACATCAAGATAGGTCTGGACCTAAATAGATTTGAGAAAGAAAACAATGAATGTAGATCACGCCAAGCCTTAGCTAGGACTCAATTGCAATCTTCCACGCAACAACATACTTTACCACCTTCAAAGCACAACTGCAAGTAGTGAAAACAACCAAGTCGGCCAAGACTAGAGTTAACACTAAGACTTTTAGGAACACGCTTCATGCACGATCCGGATTATACTTTGCGGACTAATCAAAAGGTAGGAACATGATCTAGAGACTCTCACAAGCACATTACAATCACCAAGAACATCCTCACAACCTCTGAACACTTTATCCATAAGATTCATCAAACCGAAGCACTTGAACATTACTATCAGCCACTGTCATAAAGGAAAGATCACTTGTGGAGCACCAAATCACAAACCATTTGAACTGAAGGCACATAACATCATTACAAACTTAATTCCAAAACTATAGACTGTAAGACTTAAATGAGGATAAATACGAAGCAGAATACATTCTCCCTATCACCACTAAATGCACAGAAAAATAGTTTTCACTCTGGTGAACAAAACTCACTCAAATCTTCATACCGGAGGCTCAAACTTGAAACATGGCATCTACAGACACTCCTTAACACAAATTCTAATCTGCAAACAAAGATATTTAGTATACAGAATATGTGGAGAAAAACACTACACTGTACTTCTGGAAGCCAAGAAACTTTGCAACACACTGTTTCCACTAGGAGAGCAAATTTTCTCAAAAGCACTTGGAAACTTAATATCTAGAACACTTTATTATTATCTTCAACACTTATGTAAGCCAATACAAAGCAACTAACTCAACATAATTAAATATTAGAACAAGAGCACAATTGACACCAATGGCAACACAAATATGTTGACATCAATGACAACACTAGTAAGCACATACTTGCAACAAGATATATCTGTCCAACTAATGAGGTGTTGGCCACCTGCAAGGATTTATGCCCTCTATCTACAGGAGCAGTATTTGAGCTTTTTAGTTTAGCCAACTTTATAGTGATGCCCCTGTTTCACTTTTTATACCTACCTTATTTCTAACAGCCTGCCAAAAAACTACCCCTGAAATGTAGGATCAACTGTGTGAATTCTACTTACATGAACTTGCCATTCCATATGACACTTGCAATTGAAGGACCTAGCATCATTCATTCAAAATGAGCATAGGAGAGGAGTGTTACAGCAGCAATATAATGAGAAAGAAATCACTCCCTCTCAAACTTAGGGTAGAATCCCCAAATGCTAGAAAGATAGTGGAGGAATGGATTGATATAATTGAACATCCAAAGGTAGAAACCAAACTCCTGGAATGTAGAGCCATGGATTACAAGAAAATCAAGGATTTGGCCAAAGGGATTGGCAAGGAAGCTTTGGGTTTATCGCAGGGTAGGTGGAAGGAGTTGACACCAACATTGCAAAGGAAAGAGTCTCATTTAGTATTCAACCTCTTAGCGGCAATAAACAGGGCACAAAAATATATAAGATTAGCCAATGAACATTGAATAACTTGGCTACCATTAGTATTCCATCATCCCCTGCTTCTTTATCCCATTCCACATTGGATAGGGCAGATGATGAATCAGGAAGTAGAAAGAGCTAGGTGGAACAAGTTGGCAGAGCAGAAGGGATTCTATCTCAAATAGGACAGAGGAGTAGAAGAACCTACAAATTATAGGGAGATAGCTCTTCAATACAATCAAAGACCTTGGTTGCTGGAGGACCATCAACATGTTTAGTTCAAGACTAATAAGGTGTCAGCCACCTACAAGGGTTTATGCCCTCTATCTATAGGAGAAGTATTTGAGCTTTCAATTTAGCCAACTTTATAGTGATGCCCATGTTTCACTTTTTATACCTACATTATTTCTAACAGCCTACCAAAAAGCTACCCCTGAAATGTAGTATCAACTATGTGAATTCTACTTACATGAACTTGCCATTCCATATGGTACTCACTAGAATCCCCTAGTTGTTATTGGGGATGTGCAATTGAAGGCCCTAGCATCATTCATTGAAAATGAGCATAGGAGAGGAGTGTTACAGTAGCAGTATAATGAGAGAAAGAAATAACTCCCTCTCAAACTTAGGGTAGAATCCCCAAATCCTAGAAAGATACTAGAGGAATGGATTGATCTAATTGAACATACAGAGGTAGAAACCAAACTCTTGGAATGTAGAGCCATGGATTATAGGAAATTCAAGGAATTGGCCAAAGGGATTGGTAAGGAAGCTTTGGGTTTATCGCAGGGTAGGTGGAAGGAGTTGACACTAGGATTGCAAAGGAAAGAGTCTCATTCAGTATTCAACCTCTGAGTAGCAATCAACAGGGCACAAAAATATATAAGATTATCCAATGAACATTGAATAACTTGGCTACCATTAGTATTCCATCCTCCCCTACTTCTTTATCCCATTCCACATTGGATGGGGCAGAGGACAAATCAGGTAGTAGAAAGGGCTAGGTGGAACAGGTTGGCAGAGCGGAAGGGATTCTATATCAAATAGGACAGAGGAGTAGAAGAACCTACAAATTACAAGGAAATAGCTCTTCAATACAATAAAAGACCTTAGTTTCTAGAGGACCATCAACATGTTTAGTTGGGGGGTGTGATGAGGCCATGTTTTGTCTTATTTATCTTGCTTTAAATACATGCTTCCTAAGACATTCCCAAACTTTTATATATATTAACTATGTCTATAATCATCCTTAAGACACTGAAAGCATGAAGATGGGTATATACTATGTTGTTAATTAATTATGTGTGAATTTATGATTGCTCATGAAATATGATGGTACTTTATGTTAATTTTAATAATTGTGATGTATAGATATCATGTGATAGGATAACCCCCATGCAACAAGTACGTGGCTACATTTCATGAAGACCACTGGGCAGCCCACAGCAAAGGAGGTGTCTATGTCCACAGTAGACAATACAGGCACCTACAACCAAAGGAAGAAGACTCTGAATTGATTGGAATGAGTTATCCATAACTCTCCACTCTTTGACGGTTATCCTTCGATAATTGATGCAGTTATAAATAATGGAGGAATCTCAGATCATCCTCCATGTTTTGTTTCTAGTCTTAACTGTTCTTCATAAAGACTAGAGAGAGTTATAGTAGGACTATGCCGTCTATATTACCTTCATGACAGTTTAGTTTCCTATTCCCAGTTTGCTTTGTAATAAAGTCCGCTTCCTACATTGTTGGATAATGGACAATTATGGTATTTATTGTTCAGTAGTTTTGTTCAAATAGATAGGTTTGATCTTGCCTATAGATAGATTAGATTTTTGTATACAAGACATGAATTGTGTTATCAGATTTGTTATTGTACTTTTCTCTTTAGCATTCAATAAAGGAACACATGTTTTGAGTTTAGTCAATGATTTTTAGAGATATAGTAGAGATCTAGTTAGATTTCGTGGGATCACAGTCACTCAAGCAAGGGCCACTTGAGGTAAATATCTCTCTCCTATATGTTCATGTGTTTAGTTATGTTGTATGTTTATGTGTATGTGATTAATGCATGTTGTAATGAGTCATGTTATATGAATTAGTTAGATTTTTGATAATCTGTGTTGTTGAGTCAAGGTGATCACCGACTAATTATTAGTTGTTCTCTTATTTGGAATTATATAAGACCATTTGATTATAGCCAACTAAATAGCATTGGTTATTTCTTACCAGCATTGCTTACTTATAGTACTTGTCAATCCTTGCAAATAGAGTTGTTTACTTTTCAATTAGTTTATTCCTATGCACAACCTCTAGATTAAGACTCAGGAATCCTTAACTATTGTGTACGTAGGAAAATTCCATTGTTAAGATCAAGCTAAAACAATAAAACCTACAATACCTTCAAGAAATCTAAACTAGATGCACACAACTAAAAGTAGAAAGGAGAAATATCACCTAGTTTATATGATTTCTTGGTTTCATTGTGGATTGATCCTCAAAGTATGCAACTACAATATAGAAGGTTGCCATGGATGCTCAAGATGTTATCCAAATAAAGATAATTTCGACGCAATATGATTGAGGATCTGAAAATGAGAGAAGGGGGTATTTATAGACTTGGAGGAAATATGATCAACGGTGGAGAAAGAAAGGAAGAATCGATGGACGAGGATGAATGAGAGAGGAGGATGAACATGCATATGCCAAGTGTCCATAAAAAGGCACTTTATTTAGAAAACTTAGGTGGGTTGTTGATGAAGATAAGATTCCTTCTCAAGATAGAACGTTTTTCTATTTTGAGAGTTGGAGTGATAAGGATAATAGATTTATTTCTATTTCATTTAATTGTCCCACATTTTTATTTTTTGCTATTTTATGGACAACGAGGCCCACTTGCACATTTGGAGGAATAAGATAAGAATAGAAGATAATATAAATTAAATAAATTAAAAATTTATTTAATTTATGGACATGGTGAATAAATAAATAAAATAAATGATTTTATTTATTTATTAGAAGAAAAGACAAAAAAATTAAATAATGTAAAATTATTTAATCATTTGATGGTAGATGGAAGAATAATGAACATTAATTAAATAAATAAAATTTATTTAATTAATTAAATATATCAAGAGGAAAATGAAATATAAGTGTGTTAGACAAAATGATGTTTGTGATGCAATATGAGTTCAATGCATAAATAATGAAATGGGCCAATTTTGGGTGTCTACATTTTGCCCATCTTTGAGACAATGTCCGTTACGATGTTGTTTCAAACAAAATATGATACGTTGGATAAACAGGCTATGTCCCAGTGAAATTGGTAGATGATGCCCCCTCAAGAGGATAGGCAGGTTGAACAGACATGGGTAGGCTCTCAAAACAAAATGGATTGGTCAAGGAGAGATAAGATGAATGATGCAAGATAGGAAGTGGAGGAAAGAAATGAAAGATACGTTATGTTGCAATGAAAGTGAGCAATCATATGTTTGATTTAGCACTAGACGTTATGCACCAAGGTATGAGGACCAAGGTGAAGATGTGTCTCGTGCCCCAGCGTAATACAACCTTGTCTAAGTACAAGATATGAATATTAGCTGGGAGTGATTTAGATGTGATACAAATGCAAGATAAAAAGATAACACACACAAGCAAGCATACACAAATGATTCAAAAACAAACAATGTATTGCCCCTGACAAGTTGTAAACCAATGATTGATTGATTAATGATGATAGATAGTGTTGTCATTGCAGGGAACGATATATCCATAGATCAACACAAGGATGACTGATTAATTGATTGATTGATGAAATAAATGATTGGGTTTACAACAAGGCTGGGATCAAGACCATTGATTGCGATTGGATAATTTGGCAAGATTGATTAACTTGGTTGGTATAGTTTTAAGGAGTGATTTGCATTTGGATTTATTGCTTGGGTTTATTTGATTGGAAGAAGTGATGGATTGATGATTTGAAGAAGTGGTTTGATTGATTGATTGGAAGAATTGATTGGAAAAAATTGATGAAGATAGACGATAGAAAAAGATGATGAAGAAAAGAAAGAGGAATATCACTTGTGCCTGAATCTGGGCACTTCCTTCATACTCCAGATTGCCTACATACCCGTGTCCATGGGATCAAGGCACTTAACGATAGAGATGATATGTAGTTCTGATTTTGGTTGGTGATGATGGTGATGATGAAGGTAGATGGATTGACTTGATTAATTTGATGAAGTGACTCGATTGGAATGGTTTGATTGATATATGATGTTATTGATGGGATGATATGGATTAGATTGATGTGATTGTGATTGGTTTGGATTGATTGGTAGAATTGATTTGAATAGAAGAAATGAGAGATGGATGTAGATGATGATTGGATGAAGATTAGATGAAGGATGATAGGAAGATGGAAGAAGTACTATCGCCTATGCCTGAATCTGGGTACTCCCTTTGTATCCTAGATTGCCTACATACCCTGTATCCACAGGACCAAGGCACTTAATGATAGAGATGAGATGTAGTTCTTGTTTATGTTTTATTGATGGCGTTGGTGGGATGAGTGTGATTAGATGTAGTGATGATTGGAAAATGATATGAATGAATGAGGTTGAAGTGATTTGATGGTTTGATTTTATTGCTTGGATTTTATGTTGGCTATTTGATGTTTTGTATTTTTTTTCAGGACTTTTTCTAATTTTTATGGATTTTTCAGGACATTTTCTAATTTTTATGGATTTTTCAGGACTTTTTCTAATTTTTATGGGTTTTTTCAGGACTTTTTACATGATTGACCACGATGCCTTAAAGTGTCCACTTGACATCAAATGATAAGCAAGTGCCCCCAGTGTGGGAAGAAGTTACTATGGATTGGTAGATGGAAAGTTTCTCAGGGGATATGATGGCTAGGAATGACTCAGTTGAAGCTAGGTGATATACACAAATGATACGTCAACTTTGGCAAGTTCCAAGCTATGGTACAAGTAGGCACTGGGACGATAAAAGGGGCGAACAACTTGGCCATAGATGGAAGAGGCTATCAGAGGATGGATAAAGTAACACAGCGTGATGGGGGTTAAACATATAGCGAAGTAGATGGTGAGAGTTGGTTCTACCATAGCGCCTGTTTGCTAGGTTTTCACTATGGTACTTATCCAAGGTGCTTGTTTGCCAAGTTTTCACCATTGGATGCTAACCCAAAGCACCACTGAAGTGGTTTTCACTATTGGATTAATTTTTTTGTATATTTTTATGATTTTTTAATTTTTTTGTACTTTTTTGGGAATATGCTATTTACAAAAGATCATGGATAGAATTTTTTGAGATGAACACTATTGATTGGTTCATCTAAAGAGACACCATCAGGGGTAGCCAAAGCATAGGCTCCAGAGCCATAGATAGATGTGACCACAAAGGGGTCGAGCCAATTCAGCTTGAACTTGCCTTGCTTTTCTCTGTTCTGTTGATTCTTTTGATTCTCTTTCAATACAAGGTCACTAACTTGGAACCTTCTTTCCTTGATTTTCTTATTATAGCTTCGACGGAGGCAATTTTGGTACACTTGCAAATGGTGGAGAGTCATGATTCACTTTTCATCTAGTAGTTCCAATTCATTCAACCTAGATTTTTTGTACTCTTCATCAGATATGAAATGCTGAAGTGATACACGCAATGAAGGGATTTCAACCTCAATAGGAAGGATGGCATCAGTACCGTAAACCAAGGCATATGGAGTTGTACTAGTGGGGGTTCAAATACTTGTATGGTAAGCCCATAAGGTGGGATTCAATTGAAGGTGCCAATCATGACCAGCTTCATTGATCATTTTCTTGAGGATTTTTATGATGGTCTTATTAGAGGCCCCAGCTTGGCCGTTGCTCTGAGGATAATAGGGCATAGAAAATCTATGTTGAATATGAAACTTTTGACACAAATCATGGACTTTCTGGTTCTTGAAGGGAAGCCCATTATCAGTTACAATGGTGTGAGGGATACCATATCGACAAATGATATAATGGAATATGAACTTGGAGATTTGTTTCCCAGTGATGTATGTCATCAGGATTGCTTCCACCCATTTGGTGAAGTACTGTGTAGCAGTTATTATGAACTTATGGCCGTTTCAAGAGGATGGGTGGATTTTTCTATGAGGTCTAATCCCTATTGCGAAAATGGCCAAGGAGCTGTGAGCGGTTGTAGTTCATGCACTAGGGCATGTATCAAATCTCCATGTATCTGACATTGCATGCATCTTTTTGAGAATTGATGTGCATCTAGTTCCATAGTAGGCCAATAATAGCCAACTCTAAGAAGTTTCTTAACAAGACTAGGGCTGGCGGAATGCGATCCATAGACACCCTCTTGTATTTCTCATAAAGCCACATTGGCCTCTTCTGAGTCGGGACACCTAAGTAAGATACCATCGAGACTCTTGCAGTAAAGGGTTTTGCCAAGGATAATATAGCGAGAGGCTCAACGGATGAAGGATTTGTGTTGGGAGTTGGAAAATTGGAAAGGGAAAGTGTCATTGACAAGGTATTCATGAATATCTTCATACCAAGGAGACGTGGGACACTGAAACTCACAAATGATTTCTGATTGAGGTACTTCAAAGGCTGGAATTAAAAGTTGTTCCACTGAGAAATCACACCATTGTACATTAGCAGGCATGTCCAGGAGAGAACCAATGGTTACCATGGCGCCAGTTGCTTTGTTATTGGTTCTTGCAATTTGTTCAAATGTGATTTAAGAGAAATATTTCTTAAAGTCATCAACCATTAGTTTATATGGAAGAAGATTTTCATCCTTTGTTTGGTACTCTTCTTGAACTTGTTTAATTACCAACTATGAGTCTCTAAATACTTGTAGCTCTCTGATGTCCCATTGGACAGCCATGCGCAACCTAGTGATCAGAGTATCGTATTTTGCTATGTTGTTTGTGCAAGGAAAGGTGATATGGTAGGATTTTGGAATACAATCACCCTGGGGGGTGATGAATAGGACACCTACTCCAGACCCATGCTGAGTATAAGAGCCATCAAAGTATAGTTGCCAGGTTTCATAAGGAGGCACATTGAAAAGTTCCTCATTAGGTAGCTCGGGATCAAAAGGATGAGTGTCAGTCATTAGAGCTTCAACAAGTTGATCCGCAATGACTTTTCCTTTAATAGCTTTGCGGTTGACATATTCAATATCAAATTCACTAAGGATCATCACCCATTTGGCTACCTTATCAGTAAAGACTGCTTTAGCAAGAAGATATTTCAATGGATCAAACTTACAGATGAGCTTTGTTGTCTGATTCAACATGTAGTGTCGCAACTTTTGACACACAAACACCACTGCCAAACATGATTTTTCCACTATTGTGTAGTTGAGCTCATAACCTACAAGAGTCCTGCTGATATAGTAAATGGCTTGCTCTTTTCCTGTATTATCATGCTAAGCTAGGAGGGCACCAAGTGCAACTGTTGTTGATGAAGTATATAGAAGCAAAGGTCAATCTTGAACAGGTAGTACAAGCACAGGAGATGCTAAAAGATATTCTTTTATTTGATTGAAGGCCTGTTGACATTTCTCATCCCACTTAAAAGTTTCACCCTTCCTAAGCAAGTGTTGGAAAGGATGGCATTTATCTGCTAGCTGAGCTATGAACCGATGAATGGATTGTAACCAACCTTGGAGACCATGCAGTTGTTTCAAATTAGATGGAGGAGGCATGTTGACTATGGCTTTCAGTTTATCCGGATCTACTTCAATGCCTCTTCTAGAGACTATGTAGCCTAGCAGCTTCCCATAAGTTACACCGAAGACACACTTCTTTGGATTCAGTCTAACTTTGTACTTCTCAATCCTGTCGAAGATTTGTTTTAAGACTTAAAGGTGGCCTTCTCTTCTTTTAGACTTGCCCAAGATGTCATCAACATAGTCTTCCATTATTAGTGTGGAAAAGATCATGAAAAATGACAGTCATGGACCTCTAATAAGTTGCTCTGGCATTTTTAAGTCCAAAAGGCATGATGACCCAATAGTATGTTCCTCGTGGGTAGATGAATGAAGTTTTGTGTTGGTCCTCTTCTGCTATCTTGATCTAATTGTATCTAGAGAATTTGTCCATTAATGAAAGCATCTCATGTCTTGCAGTGAGATCTACAATTGTGTCAATGCTTGGTAAAGGGAAGTCATCTTTAAGACATGCTTTGTTAAGGTCTCTGAAGTCATTATAGCAACAAATTCTTCCATCAGGTTTAGCAACGGGCATTAGATTAGATACCCACTCAGGATAATCAATGGGTTTAATAAACTTTGCATCCAGCAATTTTTGGATCTCTTCTTTAACTAATAATGCTATCTGTGGATGTAATTTTCTCAGCTTTTGTCTAACTGGTTTGGCATTTGGGGAGACAGCCAAATGATGCACTACCAAGGAGGGGTCTAGACCCGGCATATCTACATAGGTCCATGCAAAGTTGATAGCTCTTTTTATGAAGAATTCAGTAAGGCTGACTTTTTTTGTATCTGATAAAGAGGCTACTAGGAACATGATTTTAGGAGCTTGTTCAGTGCCCAAGTTGATTTCTTGAGATTTCTCAATCAACAAGGGTGATATTTCTTGATATGCAGAAGTTACAGGAAGGTCAGATCCTCCATCTTTGGGTGCCTCAGAGAGGTTTTCACCCTTAGATACGTCCTTTATTTTTATTTTTTCTTGGTCAAGAGGCACCTTGCGGTTTTCACCTAATGACCTTTCATTTTTTATTTTCTTGATTTCACTTTTCCGACTAGAAGATCCAAAACTTCCACCAAAGTATGCCAATAGTGGCATATCAATTGCAAATCCTACCTTATGGTCTCCAAGAGGTAAGCCTTTCCTTGTTCCCATGAATTTAGCAATGGCCTCATCGTTTTGAAATGTATCAAGGGCAGGTGCACCCTATTGATCCCAGTCAATTAGGTTGGGGTAGATGAGTGGAAGGTCATGGGAAGTAGAGGATAGCATGAAGATGGAGGTTTCTTGGAAAAGCTCAGTGATATGAAAGGCAGAGTCTTCAATGGTATCTAGATTAGGGGCTTTTTTGTGGGAAAGGCCTTATCGACTTCATCAAGGATAAACTAGATGTCCGAGGAAGGCGGACCCTCCTTTCGGTACCCTAGAACCTATCGATTATACTTCTTTGACACAATGATTGGCTCTAAGGGGCCTTGTTCCTGTAGGCCCAGTCCACGTTTTCCTTTATAGCCCATATTTTTGATGATTATAAACCCATTATTATATTGTTCCCCTTCTAAGGATACTTGATCATTTTCATTGTAAAATATCCAAGAAGAAATGTCATCAGAGACATCCTCATCATCAAGTAACCCTAATTGCACAAATATTGTTGGAGGCATGGTGACAATTGCTTTGGAGGCAGAATCTTTAGAGACAGCTAGCTTACCATATGATTTGGGTGATAAGAGCGTGACGCCCACACAACAACATTCTTTTAGGCTATATTCACCAAGTCCCTTTTCTTCATATTTGACTTGGATGTTAGGGGTGGACTTACTAGTAGAGGGCTTGTTGAGATCATCTAGGTCAACAAATGAAGTAGATGGATAGGCTTCGGCATTGATAGGGACACAGTTAGGGTTTTGATAAGTGGCTTGGAATGGTCAGCAGTATTCAAATGGCTTGGGATATGCAAGGATGGTGATTTCTTCACCCTCATATTGAAACTTTAGGCATTGGTGATACATGGATGGAACTGCTTTTAAGGAATGGATTCAAGGACGGCCAAGGATGATATTGTATGGAAAATTGGCATCTAGGACTTGGCATTTTGTGTCAGTGGTAATAGGACCAACCCTTATAGGCAGAGTGATAATTAATACCTTCTGAATCCCACTCTCCATCATCATATGCCTTGATGGTTATCCTTTTGGTTGTGTGGATATGGTCCTCAGAGTAGCCTAACTGCTTTATTAACTTTAGAGAACAAATATTAAGACCAGCTCCGCCATCCACTAGTATCTTCTTAACACGGCATCGGTCAATGAACATCTCTATGTGGAGTGCATCATGGTGAGATGGGTCGGTGGATACGAGATCTTGATTAGAAAATGTTAAATGATGGGGGGGATGAGATGCTTGTCATCATATCTTGGAACTGTGTGGTATCAATATCATTCGGTACAGATGATTCTTTTAAATCTTTATCTAGAATGGCTCTATGTACAAGAGATATACACAATAGCTCAAGTATGGCTATGTGAGCAGGGTTTTTACCAAGGTGTTCAAGAACGTTGTATTTAGAATTTGGTCGAATGACCAGAGGTGGGATTCCACGAGCGACCGGTGGTGGCGCTCCTTGAATAGTGACACGAGTTCGACGGGTAGCGACAGCACAATCAAGGGCTTTCCCTCGAATGGTGATGGTGGAGATTTGTGATTGCTCAATACGACCAATAGTAGACTCATAGGTGTAGCCGATATTCTTTCCTGTGTTGGAAGCACTTGCTTTATCATGCGAAGGGAGTGGATTTTTATAGGCCTCAAGGTCATAATTGTTTGTTGGTTGCGTTGATGTGACCCTAATAAGTCCTTGATCAATGAGGTTTTGAATTGTGTGTTTCAATTTCATACAGTGTTATGCCCCTTGACTCTATGGTACTCACAATATTTGTTGTCCTTGTACCAAGGAGGTTTAAACTGTGGCTCATCGTTTGGTCTGACTTCAGGCAAGGTACTATTTACCGATTGCACTAGTTTTCTAAGAATGACCTCAACTGGTTCTCCCAACGGGGTAAATTTACGTCTTGGTGCTAGTTTTGTATTCATTTGATCACGGGGTAGGAAAGGTGTGGCACTAGGTGTTGTTTGAACTCGCATAGGTGCTTGTACAGTTTGCACATTCTTAGCGTCGACAACACCATCGTTTACGACATTTTTAATTTTGTTCCAAAATTTTGTTTTGTCATTTAACGTTTGTGGATTGTCCTTGTTGTCCCTAAAGATTTTAATGAGGCATTTTGAAATGAGAGCTTTTTCAATGGTGCTTCCTTTAGAGATGATCTCATCAAATGAAGTAGCACTATGCATTTGTAATTGGAAGGCCAACTCCGGATGGAGGTTCTATACGAAAATATCAACTTGTTGTTTTTCCAGCATATGCCAGGAGAGTTTACTTTCCATGTTCCTCCATCATTGGATAAATGATGAAAAAGTTTCTCCATTTCTTTGTTTATTGTTGACTAAGTCGTTCATGGTGACCTCATTTTCTATGTTGAAAGCGAATTGGGATACAAATTTACCGGCTAATTCTTTGAAGGTCTTGATGCCGGGCGGCAAATGAGAGAACCATTCCATCACTTGTCCCCCAAGGCTACGAGGGAAAATTCGCAAAAGATATGTGTCGTTGTAAGTGACGTCAAGGCAAGCAACATAGAATGTTCGAAGGTGATCGTTAGGGTACCCCCTTCCCTTATATTTATCAAATTGTGGAACTTCAAAATGCGAGGGGAAGGGTATCATTGGTAATGATTTGTCAAAGGGATAAGGACACACATCCTCAAAAGAGAATGACTTCTTATTTTGACCCATGTTCATGTCTGCAATTTGTTGTTTTAATTGATCAACTTCCTGTCGCATATCGGATGTGGGTCTTTGTTGTTGTTGTACGAGTTTTTGATGATTAGGTGGTGGGATTGGATATATCAATTGTTGATTAGAAGAATATTGTTGTGGCATATCATAAGATGGAATAGATGTGCCTTGAACTTGACTAATAGTGTGCTAACTTGAGTTAAAAGTGTTTTGAGGTTGGGTATCAAGTGGCGGGAATACATATGATCTGGGTGATGGATTGACGGTATGTGTATGTGTCGCATGTGAGCCATGTGAAGGGATGGTATAGTTCATGGTTTCAGTGGAAATCAACGGGGGTTGGGAGACGTTTGGTGGAGTCACATAAGACATTTGAACGTTAGAGATTTGTGATCCAAGAGAGAAAAGATGATCAATGTACGATGTGTTGGAATGAGTATTTGATGCTATAGGTTGATCAATGAGAGTTATGGTAGGATTAGATGCGACATGGGATGTTTGAACATGTGACACCATAGGGTTGGATATCGACGGGGGTAACTTGTGTGGGAATGGCATTCATGGAGGAGGAGGGAATGGCAACCGACACATGAAAAGGAGGCGCATTCAAATTAGAGACCCCTAAATTGAGCACATTTGATGGTGTGAGTAAAGGCTCTATAGATGTAGTGACATTAGGTTGATTTGGTCTCATGGATGTAGCAGATGTTTGGGGTGTATTGTTTTGGTTAGGTACAGGTGGTGCCGAAGGTATGGTGGATTTGGTGGACATAGTAACAATAGCCACAGGGTTTTCAGCAGGAGCCCTAGGAGGTTCTTCTTTGCAGATTGTTGACACATCAAAGTCACTAGGTAATTTGACTCCCTCTTGGATTAATTGCAGTAGAATGTGTTCTCGATTGGCCTTTATGATTTTGTTGGCATGTCGTAAGACTTTGGGATCTTGAAGATCCTCATCTGATGAATCACTGTGGGCAGATGGAGATTGTGGCCTCAACTCAACGTATGAGGGTTCAAAATGATGTTGTTGTGATGGGGTTGATGATGAAGATGGCCCAAGGGTATAACCTTTAGGTAGAAATGCGTGAGGGTCCATTCCTGTTGTAAATTGAGTGGCATCTTTAAGAGGAGTGGATTCAAATTCTCTAAGATTGGATTCCATGGCTTTCTTGTATTGATTTATGGTTACCGGCATTGGATAGAGATGATTTGATTGAAAGATGTTTGGTCGATTGATATTAGCTTTAGTTAGATTAAAGAGATTGGGTTCGATTAGCTGATGGATTGATAAGATGATTTAAGGATAGAAAATCCTAGAGATGATGACTAAAGCCAATGGATTTAAATGATGATTTTGGATGATGAAATTGGTGAAGAATAGCTGACCAGGTTAATGGATTGATTACAGATACACAGGTTTAATGCTCATATTGATGGAAAAGATAGTAAAAAGGACAACAGACTGCAAATGACCAGAGGCAATCCACTGATGCTCAGAGGCGATCTACAATAGCTCAAAGGTGATCTATGATAGCTCGAAGGCAATTTTTTGTGTGAGTTTTAAGTAATAGGACATTGACCAGAGGTGACTCACTAATACTCAAATGCGGTTTAATTCCATTTCAAATGCAATTTGGTAGGGTTCAAAGGCGATTTTCTGAGATAAGACAGGATAAAAAGACATTGACCAAAGGCAATTCAAGTTTGTTCAAAGGCGACGTACTATTATTCAACTATGACTTGACATGATTCAGAGGTGAATTTCTATGATAGAATAGGATAAAAAGGTATTGACTAGAAGTGATTCAAATTTGATCAAGGGCAACGCACTGTTGTTCAATTGAGACTCGACATGGTTCAAAGGCAATTTTCTGTGGTAAAAGTTTTGTTTTTAGCAGTTTTTTGATAAATTAATTGATAAGAGAAGCAAGATAGCAGACACTCATGCTCAGACCATTCTCAAACATTTACAATCCTAGGTTGGCCAGAACTATATCTATTGGGTTCCCACTTGGATTTCTCTAGCTGCACCTATTCAAAGTGGATAGCTCCAGGAACTTGGGGCACGGGCTTCCCCTTACAATGCACTCACTTCTCAGGCACACCAAGTTCCAAGTCCTCAAGATGCGTAGATCTTAAGGTACTTTGCTATCTTTGCTAAGAACTGCGAAAGTGTGGGACGGCTTCAGAGGTCCAACCTCTTGCGCCAACAAATAGAGGGTTTTTGGTTGCTAAACATGGTTTATAGTAAGGGCTCCCGTTCGGGTGGCTATACATGCGGCGATTCACTTCGTTAATGGAGGCTTCCCAACCTGTCGAGGTTATGTTTAGCAAGGTTTTGGGGGAAACATTCATTGGTATAGTGCAACAACACCCGTCGTTTGCAACTTTTGGCACAAACGCCTTATTTTATATAGCGGCTTGGAAGGGTTTGGCTTTAACCTATTGCTGCTTGGGTCGTACCCCTTCTCAAAATGGGAAGGTAGACCCTCTAGAGTTAACAATAGTTTCTCTTGCACCCCAAATCCATTAGATAGGCAGGGGAAGAGGATACCTCTATTGCTAAGTTGGGTTACACACAAATGAGACAAGCAAACTCAAAAAAGATAAAGACACAAAGCAGACAAAGTGTTCTATTTAAAAGCACCAAAACAAAGTGTGCCTACTTTAGTATGAAAAATTTTTAAGTCCTTGGACCGATCGAATCTGCAAACAATATATCAGTAGTTTGAAACCTTCATTCTTTGACAATCGATGAGACAAGTTGCACAAACAATCATTAGTTTCCCAAAACCCTAATTTTTAACATGCAAAACCAAAGGCGTATGCAAATAACCAAATGTGATTTACTGTTATTCAAATGTGATAAGAAATTTACCAAAGGCGACAAAGCCCTCTGCAAATGCGAGTTACTGTTATGCGATTGCGATATAAAATTGCACAAACCCTACAAAGGCGATCGAAAAATCCATAGCCGACACATTGTTCTTCAAATGCGATCTGCAACCCACCAACTACGATTTTCTGTGAAACCAGAGGTGAGATGAAAATACCAGAGGTGATGTGAACCTTTGCAGCTGCAAGCTGTGATTTACCAGAAACGCGCCTGTATCTAGAACTTCTCAAAAAACACAGTTTTAGCAATGAAAAACTAAAACTAATCAAGCTAGTGGTCCCACCGGGTGTGCCAAAATGTGTATGTTGGAAAATTCCATTGTTAAGATCAAGCTAAAATAATAAAACCTATGATACCTTCAAGAAATCTAAACTAGATGCACACAACACAGAGTAGAAAGGAGAAATATCACCTAGTTTATATGATTTCTTGGTTTCATTGTGGATTGATCCTCAAAGTATGCAACTACAATATAGAAGGTTGCCATGGATGCTCAAGATGCTATGCAAATAAAGATAATTTCGATGCAATATGATTGAGGATCTAAAAATGAGAGAAGAAGGGGGTATTTATAGACTTGGAGGAAATATGATCAACGGTGGAGAAAGAAAGGAAGAATCGATGGATGAAGATGAATGAGAGAGGAGGATGAACGTGCACATGCCAAGTGTCCATAAAAAGGTACTTTATTTAGAAAGCTTAGGTGGGTTGTTGATGAAGATAAGATTCCTTCTCAAGATAGAACACTTTTTCTATTTTGAGAGCTGGAGTGATAAAGATAATAGATTTATTTCTATTTCATTTAATTGTCCCACATTTTCATTTTTTGCTATTTTATGGACAACGAGGCCCACTTGCACATTTGGAGGAATAAGATAAGAATAGAAGATAATATAAATTAAATAAATTAAAAATTTATTTAATTTATGGACATGGTGAATAAATAAATGATTTTATTTATTTATTAGAAGAAAAGACAAAATAATTAAATAATGTAAAATTATTTAATCATTTGATGGTAGATTTTTTATGGTAGATGGAAGAATAATGAACATTAATTAAATAAATAAAATTTATTTAATTAATTAAAGATATGAAGAGGAAAATGAAATATAAGTGTGTTAGACAAAATGATGTATGCGATGCAATATGAGTCTAATGCATAAATAATGAAATGGGCCAATTTTGGGTGTCTACAACTGTACACATAGTACAGTCATCATCCAAGAAGAGTATGATTCCCTGGTTTGACAATTTAAATGTAACCCATTATAGCCAGTAGGTTGCTTGATAGAGGATCTGTTGGTCCGTTGAGTTGTGTGCATGCCCTTTTTTCGTCAATGTTTGGTTAATAATGGAGTTAGACAACAAGGAATCTTGAAGTTGTCAGGCATTGGAGTTCTTAGAATTGCATAGGATAAAGGATTGTGTGCCTGATATGTTGGTAAAGTAGGTTGAGAAGAAGCATAGTCAGATTTGTCACTTTTTGTTGTAAGGAAGACATACTCTACAAAAGTTGGTTTATGAGAGTATCATTGGATGAAGAGGTGGCTTGTGGATTTGAAAGAGGTGGATTTGATGCTGCGGCCGTGAAATTATAGGGTGGTTGATGATGAGTAGAGGTGATAGGTGGTTGAGAATAGTTTTACATTGGTATAGAGACATGAGGTGCTGAATTTTGATAATTAAATGCAACAGCCTTGTAAGTGTTTCCAATAAATGTTCCCATGGTAGTGGTAGCATTACTACAAGCATGTGGATTGGTGGTGAGAATTGATGATGTAAAAGTGGATATTCTGGGAGTCGATATGGGTGCCGAAACAGGGGAAGTTATATATGCCAGTGTTGATACATTTTCAATGACATTCGGATGGCTAGTTGTTGGTATAATATTATGTCCCACTATATGAGCTAATCCATAGAGCATATCAACACATTCTCGACCTTCTTGTAATATCCCTCTTATTCCTTCAACAATAGGTATCATTTCTTGAGCTAGATGTGTCTGTCCTACAACTTGTTGGAATTCAGCTAGTTGTGTGTCCAAATTCTTAATATTTTCATCAAGCACATGTCAAATTACATCAATGACATCCTCAACATCATGAAATGTTTGTTCTTCCATTGTATTAGTGTTTATGATATCTTGTAGAGATGTTGATTAAACCTTTTTAAAGTAATTGTACAATGGGTTTTTCGATGTTTGCATATCGTCGCTATTGAAAGCACTAGAACCCATTAATCTATGACTTCTTCTTACAAATATGTTTCTATTAGGGTAGTGGGTTATACAACTCGTGCAAAGTCCTACAACACTCAATGCACAAACTAATAGAACAACCAAAGGAATAAGGTAGTTGTGCTTGTTAAAATACACAATGTGTCACTGCAAAATTTGAAATTTCAATGCAAGGATGTACATTGAAGCAACACTACAACTCAAAATCAGATTTGAATGAGTGTTTAAAGAGAGCAGCAAAATCTTGAATAATATTTTAACTACTAACGCTAGCTTTTTACAAAAACTAGGTTATATGTAAAATGTAAATCTTCAACAAAAACCCTTACAAATTAGATATGCAAATGCAAGATGTCATATCATGAAATGATTAATTGTTGTAATTTGTTTCAAATCTGATGTAAAAATCACAAAATTAAATGTTTCCAATGATATGCAATGATATGCAATGAAATGCCTATATGCAAGCCTAGAATTTTTTTTTTCAATTTTCAAATGTATGCAAAAATTTTCAATGTAAAATGACAAGTATGATATGAAGTAATGCAAAGTCTGATTTCAACACTCAACAAGTTGCAAATTCTTTAAACATGGGTTCACCAAAATGTTTAATAGAGAAAAGAGGATGAGATGATGAATGTGCTAGATCAAACCCTCCTTTCACTACAACATTCAAGGACAAAACTGAGTTAAGTCACTAAAAGATGGAAGAGGACTCAGCTACTAATTTTGTTCTCTTGTTTACAGAAGAAAGATGTGATTCAACCAAGCCTTTTATCAAACCCTAGTCCAATCAATGCCCTAAACCCTAAAATTTGGATAATCATATTGTAACATAGAAACAACAACAACAAGTTAGGATCTGAAAGTACCAGGGTGATTAGTGAGATGTCCATTGAACTTATCCCTCAAAAGCTGAAATGTCAGAAGACTCTGGGGCTAGCCCCTGAGTCCAAAAAGTCCCAATCTTTGAAAGCTCAAAACTAGAAAAATGTCATAAATGATGCTCTGATGCTGAATTTAGGGTCTATTTTAGTTGCTGGACACTGGGGCTAGCACCCAAGTCTGCTACAGTGGAATTTCTGAACTCTATTTTAAATCTTGAATCTTTACCCCTTAAGCAACCTCCCTATACATTCACTTTTGCAATTCCCGCACTTGTAACCTGCACACAAGAAGAAAAAGGGTTTGGGGGTTGTGGTGTTTAGGGATTTGCCTCAGTCAAATCCTGAGTTAGTATTCAAGCTTTCCCAGCACTGTTGTTAGAGAGAGTGTATCCTTGCAGAACAAAGGCTAAAGATAATTCAAATAATGATGAAATGATTCAAACACAATGATAATGTCACCTTGGCATTGAAGCCCTTAGGAGGATGAAGAATCTTCAACTCATAAGGATGTTGATGATGATTCCAAATCTGCAACAAACACAATACTAACACAAATCTGCAACAATAACACAATGAATACTTCGAATGCTCTTTGCTCAATATCATAACCTTGCTATCATCAAATTGTTACAAAATGAGTTCAAACACTTGTTTATATATACTATACCGTTAAACTTTCGTAAATTAATTGAAAGAGCCAACAAGGAAGGACCCATTTAGAAGTCATATGCCGACATATATTAAATTTTACCCTGACCAATTAGGGTGGACTTGGGCACTCCCAAGCGACTTTTTGGTCAGGACCTAAGATTTAAATGGGCCCCTAGTTCCCATTTGACATGGGTTTTGGGGGATTTCTCATTGAGATGAATATTTTTCTTGTAGAGTGTAAACACGGGGACCTAGGAGTTAAACTAGGAGGTAAAAAGGCATGTGTCCACTTTTTACTCTATAACACCTATGAAGAAAATGATGTTATGGCACCAAAGAATGGGCCACATATGTGAGAAGGGTTTGAGGACCTAAAAAATAAAAATCTTGTAAATGGTTTAAATGATTGTTCTAGGGTATTGGACCTAATTCATTCTGATGTTTTTGACCCTGTAAATACTCCAATTTTAAAATCTTTGTATTATGTATCTTTCATAGATGACTACTCTAGAAGGGTATGGGTGTATTTCCTTATAAGTATATCTAAAGTCTTCAATCATTTTAGAGATTTTAAGGCTCTTGTAAAAAATTAGACTAGTAGGAAGATTAAGGTTTTGAGATCTAACAACGACGGTAAGTTTTGTTCAACAAACTTTAATACATTATGTATGGAGCATGGGATAGAGATACATAAGACAACTCCATATACCCCTCAATACAATGGAGTTGTAGAAAGAATGAACAAGAAACTTATGGAGAGGGCTAAGAGTATGCTTAGTGGAGTTGGCTAGGAATAGAATTTATAGCTAGAAGCAGTTGCTATGGATTGTTACCTAATTAACAAGTTTCTTGTATCATCTCTTGTGGATAAGACTCATATGGAAGCTTGGTCAGAAAAAAATCCCTCATTATAATATCTTTATGTTTTTGGTTGCGAGGTATATGCACATACATGCCTAGGGAGAAGCTATCAAAATTGAAGAAAAAGTATCTTAAGTGTGTCTTCATCAGTTATGGTGTTGGTGTGAAAGGGTACAAGCTTTGGGATCACATGTCCAAGAAAGTTATGTACTAAAAATGTTATTTTTAGAGAGTAAGCCTTCTACAATTTTGTAGCTAAAAGAGCATAAGAAGAAAGATGTGGTTTAACTACCTCCACATACTAAGAAAGTTAAACCAGAAGCTCATGAAGGACCTAAAGAGGAGAGATCAAATAGTTCAGACAATTTGAAGAGGAGGTAAAAAATCAACCTCAGCCCTTAAGGAGGTCCACCTAACATAGACAACCAAACAAGCATACTCCTCATTAGAGATAAATTATTTCTTTGATTATTAACATAGATGTGTTGAACACACAGAAGTACTAAGAGGGGGGGTGAATCAGTACTTATTCAAATTCCTTTCTTCTAACATAAGCATTTAAAACATGAAAAGCACAAGAATATAGAAGCACACATCCATAACACCAAATTTACATGGAAAACCCTAGAAGAGGAAAACCACGTTGAGCAAGCTGGTTGGATCTATTGTCCAAATCCATCCTCACAAAAAAAATAAGATTATAATATTATTTATGGGCTACAACCCAAAGGAAGCTGCAACTCCCTTAACAGTTAGAACATTTACAATCTTTACACAACAGAAAACTTATCTGACTCAAATGTTCTTCTCACAACACTGATTGCTGATCACTTCAGCCTCTGCACCACTAACTCATCTCTCCACAACTACAATATCAACCTCCACCACAACAAAACAACTTCAAAAACTCTTCTCCATCATCACTATTGAACAATTTCCTCTGCAACAATATCACATCACATAAACCGGTCCTTTCCACATTTCATCATGAAATTTGCTTTTGCGGTAAGTTTATTCGCATAATATCAATGTTATTAAACCATACACGATACATACAACATTCAACAATCCTTGATCTTGTATTTATATCCTCTACAAGCTTCAAGATCTTTCTCCTTGGTTGTCCAAGATGAAACATGTGGTGACCACAATAGTCGACTCCCAAACTTATGCGGTAAGTAAAAATCCAATGCAGTTCAAGAGCAAGATATAGTCAAGTCCTATTTTACCTTAGAACATTATTCCAAGCTGGTGTACACTCCAAAACATATGGCATAATCATCAACATGTATCAAGTCGGCTTGTCAAACACTTATCCTTCCTTGCATTTAACTCCAGACTAAAGCGGTACCAGAGGAAACAATATTGCATCATGCAAACCTCACAAAGAACATTATATGACTTGTAAACCATTCTTATACACCCCTTCTACCTTTTCAACTTATCATATGTTAGCACAAACACTTGAATATTGATTTCGGTATCTTTACCATACTCTGATTACACAGTCTTAAGATAAAATAATGAAAAGCATACTTGTGGTGAACATAATCATTCGAAACTTGAATAGCACATACCAACCAGCCATATGAGCTTATCATTCAACCAGCAGGGCCAAATACCATTGTGCGGTGAAATGCAGTGGCCTCCACTATCTCCCACTGCTCACTTTAATTAGTACCAAAGACATGTCTTCACACAACTAATTCTGGATAAGCAATTGCAGTACATATTATCACTTGAAACTTGAAATGCTCATACCCTTGACTCATATCTACCTGTCCTCCAAGCCACAACATCATATCTTCATATGCGAAGAAGTGCAGAGGATTCTCCAGTCCCACTATGATTGTGATTACCCTGTTCCATTATTGTCTTCACTCTTCTATTTTTAAAACACCTTGCGGTAAACTTTATAACCTCAAGCTTGAAACATAGGTACCTGAGTGTAATACCTAGCCATCTATCCAATCCATAGGTCCATATCTTCAAATGCGGCAGAATGCAGTACAATCGTTTGAGCCTGTTACACCTTTCTTGACTTAGACTTAGCCAAATTTCTTCAAACTATTGCAACATTCTTTATCCAGTGCTAAGTCACATGACTTCATATCATCCAAACATAAAGCATCCATGACATCCATTACCAACATACCAAAGATATTGAGAGCATACACCTAGCATGGACTTACATATGAACTTCAGAAGATAAAGTATGATTGTGTACAAATGATATTGATCCATCTCCTTCTCTTCACAACTCTTCTGATTAGCTTCTTTGATCTGCTCCTTTGGTTTCTGAGCATATATACATCCATTTGTTCTTTGCTTCACAACATCTTTGATTACTTATTCTATCATCATCACTGGTCACCATTCTACAATCATCTTCCTTTGGCCTCACATGTGATAATACCTTCCACTGTGCAGCACTTTATACCATTGTTGACATCAATGACAACACTTGTGCAACAATCTCTCCTTTTGTCATTGATGGCAACACTTAACCTGATATGTACACATTTCTCCCTCTTTGACATCAATGGCAAAGGGCTAGTGGTCTTCTTATGTTCCGACAAAAAGAAGTAGGCTCCCCCTATCTAAATATTCCTTATCACCTTTTATCAGTCAACTCCCCCTGATGAGTAGCCTTAATCTTTTCACACTGATGTAGCAAAATTGTTCTTCAAGATCCTATGTACAATGTGCCTTGTTCATATCAAAATAGCTCTGCTTATTTTATTTACAACATATCTATAAAATCATCAAAATTTGTCTTACCTTCACAAATTTTTCTGTTCACTTGGAAGGTAGAACATTTTTGTAAATCACCTTTAACTGGCCAAGAGTTGAGTCCTAGTTCTTCTTTATAGAAGACAAAATGTGTGACTAACTTTCAAACTGAATGTACAAATCTTTTGCCTCTTCCAAAGTGGCTGGAACTTTTACTTTCTGAGCCACATTCTTTGCTTCAGTAAAGATACCAGTCAAGACTACTAACCTCATACTACTTTTCTTAGCTGACCTATTTCTCCTTTGATTTGCTCTCTTTGGTCCAGGAGTTGCTTCAACTACATATGAAGATTTTCAATTTGGATTCTAATAGTTCCATCTTTATCCTTTAGAGGATCATATACTTTGGCCACTTGAATTAACTGTGACTCAATGGAGTCAGCTTGATCCTTTATGCTTTTTGTAGTTACAGGCCAATTCAAACAAAATTGATACAAAATCTTGGCATCCTCAATACATTTCTGAGTTTTTTTCACATTTTCCTGTAAAATATTATGTGCCTTTGCACATCTAGTAGATGCATCAGTCAACCTTTTATTATTTACCTACTCTATTATCTTCTTTTCAACTTGCTTCTCAAGATAAGATGAATGAGCCTTGAAAGACTCCAACATGAGTTTCATCTATTGAGTAGGAGGCAAGGTGGGATCTCTCTTTGCCTCAGGGATTTATTCCTGTATTAACTTAATAGCTTCTTCTAATAGCTCATCTCCTTCAATTTTTTGTTGCAGGATTTCTTGTCTGACTGAGGAGTGAAGTATATCTCCCAATTGCAACTTGTGAAGTGGAGAAATATTGGACAAGTTAACTTGTCCATCTAACACTGGCAATTGTAACAGTTGCAGAGTGACCATCGGTTGGATTTGCATTTGTTGGACTAGGAACTCCTTGATAGAGTCAACCAGAGAGAAGGAAGATGTATCTTGTTCCTTTTCTGAGTTCTCCCCTGTATCAACATGTGTCTGCCCCTCTTGTTCAGGATTATCATGTTGTTTTGTATTCATTGGAGGATGATCATCATGCACAACATTATGATCTGGAAAAACATTTTCTTCTTCATGTGCATCTTGTTCTTGATCTTGTGTTGCTTGCTCTTCTTTCTCCTCTTGAGGAACTTGATGTTCAATGTTGTGCTGAGGAGATGTAGCCATGTGAGGTGGTGAAGTAGTATTATGTGGTGGAGAAACTTGTGGCTGCTCCACATTCTCAATTCCTTTTACCTCATCCAAGATTTTCTTTGTCACATCCTCAGTCTCTATGAATTTTCTCTTTGTCACCTTCCTTCATGCTCATAAGAGTGTCCACTCTTTGCTTTGTCCTTAATTCCTAAGCTTTCATTTGAGCCAATTTATCCTTTTCTTCTTGGGACATAGAGGACTCGGCCTTTTCAAGAGCTTGTTGCCTCAACTCATTATTCATTTTAATGGCTTCTTCTCTTTCCTACCTTAGAGCTTGAGCTAGGCTTTCCGGTACCTTTTCAATAACATCGATCATGGGCAAGTTGTATTTAAGCATATACATAACTACAACCTTTTCAATGGTCTTTTGATCCTCAAGAGGAAAATCCAGATACAAATCATTTGTGTGCTTTAATAACCCATGTTGTTCAATTCCATTTAAGATAGCTTCTAACTGAATAGGGCCTTTTGTAGGAGTGACTGGAGGATTTTGCTTAGATTTCTTCCCTTTGCCTTTTAGCTTAGAAGTTTCCACTTCTCGTTCTTCCTCTTCAATCTCATCTACCTTAATCTTCTTTCTTTTGGCTTGTGTTTTGGGTCTTGCATGCTTCTTTTCTCCAATCCTCTTCTGTGTTAGTGTTTCAAAAGCTGCACTTCTTCCAATAGACATGGTTTGTGTAACATCACTATCCATAATGCTCAAGATTTAACATTAAACATATATCATAATCAAGCTATTCATTAACAAATTGATTGAGATAATCAAATTTGAACCCAAGAAACATAATCTTTTCACCATTTAAGCATGTTAATCTAATCATGATATAACAAAGCTTACATTATAGTAATCATTTACAATCTTTAGTGAGTAACCATCACTAATCAAATACAATATATGCCCAAGGCATCATCAATCAATTTATACATTGCAATAGACCAACTGGTCATAAAATGCAAGCACTGTATCTGGAACCAATGACATCTGTCTTCATAAGCCTCGGCTTGTCTCATGCTTGGGAAGGAGAGCATCATCCTAGTGTTTTTCCTCCAACCACAGACCTACGGTCCCCCGCTCAACTTCCTAACTGGAAGAGGCCCTACCCTTCACGGAAAGGTTAGACATTAGAAACCATTTGGATAGCCATCTGAGTATCTGATGTTGTGTCCTTCCTAATGTCTCACGGTCACACACTATAGATCCACTCTAACGTGTATGACTCGAGACACTAGGCCATCTGGAACATTGTGGACCGACAATGCATGCAGAGACGAATGCATTACTTTGGCCAAAGTTTTACATACATACACGTTGCACAATGAATGTCGTCGTATGTCCACCACCCTAACTCGACTTATAAGGTTTCATGTGCTACAGTAAGTTCTTAATGACCTTGTTCTTTAAGTCTAGTATGAGTGGGATCCATTTGATTCAATGTCCATACTTGGACATTCGACTCCCAACATAGGTTGGTTATGATTAAATAGGTTATCTTCATAACGAGGAACTAGTGACTCCTCGTCACCTTATTTGTTTTCATTCCATATCAAATTCAACCATTTTGACCACCTTGGTCTCCCATGGTTTACATTTTTGATAATAAATCATCACATATGATGAAGTCAATTTCATGGTACTCAAGGCATACCATGCCTTAGTAAAGTAGATTAGTTTCATTAGGTTTAATAGCTCTTACCATCCTTAAGAGCTTTAGGTGTTAAACACCAATCCTATTATATTACACTTAAGTAAAGGAATTATATCTCATAACATCAACCAATGAGTCTTAATTTAGTCACATATAGAACAAGTCTATACCTTTTTATAAGCATATTCAACTATTTCGTGATGAGAACATGATCTTGAATGGTCTCACCACCTCCATAATCGAGGGTTTAAGTAAATAATCTTTGATAGTTTATGTAACCCTATAAATGATTCATAGTCGGCTTTCCTTACAAGCCCGACTTGGTAGTAGTTTGGGTGTTGTAAATACACTGACATTTAATTGCCTTCCCAGGTATCACCGCAGTCGTGTGACTATATTATTGATATTATTGCCTTCCCGGTTGTTACCATAGTCAAATGACTGTATTATTCATTTATAACAATCATCATTCTAAAGTTATTCTTTACTCCATTAGAGAGCTCTTAAGCTCTAACTACGTCATTATATGACGTGTGTTTAACATGTTTGATAACAAGCTCAGCCATAACGGCTTATGAGCATTGGTTTTTCGTAAAGTGTAGAATGTATTATAGCTAGGTCATAAGACTTTTAGCTCAGACATAGAAAAGAATTCATCTCTAAAAGGCTCGGCCGTGTGGCCTCGAGCAAGTGTCTCAATTAAAACATATTACAGTCGTTGCTCAGCTTCTAAGCCTCGAGCTTGGCCACTGGAAAGAATACAATGTTTCACTGCCTCGACCACACGGTCTGGAGTGCAGTCTCAAGAAAAGGTTTCAATGTTTCAACATTCGGCCATACGGCCTAAAGTGTAGTCTCAAAAAGATTACTGTGGGTTTCAAAGCTCAGCTCTATAGCCGTGAGTTCATTCATATGGAAGTTTACTTGTGTTGTTAGCTCAGCAATTATTGCTTCAAACCTATTCTCATCATAAAGATAACATGGTAAGATCGGCCTTAAGGCCTTAAGCCACAGTATGAAATAAAACTTTGAAACAATGATAGCTCGGATGTAACAGCCTCGAGCCACGACTATGAAAAGATTTACATATATCATGGCACGGCCTCACAGGCCTCATGCCTCAGAGTTCAATATATGGTATGACAAATAACATCACACTATCTCTGATAGAGATTTAACACAGTCATGGCTCAATATATCGAAGGTAAATAGGATTTTATCCACCATATTACCTGGACAATGCTTTCGATGGGAAGGTCGTTCCAGTCCTAGTCTCCTTCAAGTTGCACACAGCT
Source organism: Cunninghamia lanceolata (assembly GCA_027924645.1). Classification (NCBI taxonomy): domain Eukaryota; kingdom Viridiplantae; phylum Streptophyta; class Pinopsida; order Cupressales; family Cupressaceae; genus Cunninghamia; species Cunninghamia lanceolata. The sequence continues at coordinate 149,567 of BSBN01001578.1, read as the reverse complement.
TCAAATCTGCCAGTGGTATCTCAATGTAGATTTCGCCACCTTGCTCATAAACCCCAACACAGCGAAATCCTTCCTCACCCAAAGTCTACTCACAAAAAATGAATAACCAAAGCTTGATAGTTGGCCGACTCTTGGCATGCCGCTGTGGAAGGTAACTACCTTTCCACTCAGTCAGGTCCCACAAAAGGTGGCTTGATCCAAGCATCGTGCAAGAAAGGATGAGCTCAAGGCTCTCCATCATTTCTCAAGGCCGACCAAAAACAAATTAATAGCATTCAATAGAAATCAAATATTATGATAAGAAAGATAATAATAATATTATTATTGCAATTCAACCTATAAAAAGGTTTTCATCCTTACTTAAGGATTATCACTATTTAATAGAAAACACAAATTGTGTCACAACAAGATCGTCGATTGTCGGGGTCGAGTAATACTCCCCCGAAATCAACTATCATCCTTAGTCGAAAGACTAGGGAACAATATTCCCAAGAACAAATGATTACGAGAAACTTCCTTGTCTCTTTACAAGATTGTCCCTCGACTTGAGATGATGCTCCAAGAACATTGTTTGGTCATCACAACTAGTCATGATGGCATCAACGACATAACGACTTACAAAGAACATGTGAAAACTAAGAAAAGAGACATGACACGTGACAACTTACGAAGGGGTTTAGAAGGACATAAAAAGTCAATACTCAGATGGCTAATCAACCTTTTGCTTTCCCAACGTCTAACCTTTCCTCCAGAATGATACTCTCCTTCCTTCTTCGAAGGACATTCATTTTCCTGTTCACACTCAGGACCACAAGATCATGATCAGGGTATCATTATCATGTCTCATAATATAAATCAATTAATTTACAAGACTAATTAACATCAATAACTACTTCATAATCAAGAGTTAAATCAAATATTTCCACAATATCAAATCAATTAACTATGACTAATCCTCCTGATTATCATGTCAAGTTAATGATTAAGTCTAATTGTAAGTTGGGGATGTAACAGTTTGTGCTAAGCCGAAGGGCTGCGGTGCATTTACAGTAGTAGAAGTAGCTCTGCTAGTCCTTAAACTTTGTGTAGCTGGTAGGACAACAGAGGCATGATGTCTCTCCTCCGCAAGGGCTTCTAAAGTAGTTTCAAATAAAATGCCCCATATCTTATGCAGCTCACCCCTATTCTTCTCAAGTTGTTCCTCTACATTTTTCTTATGCATCTTGCTCATAATCTCATCATAGGTTCCAAACCTCTCAGCAGTAGTGTCTTTGGGTTTACTGAGCAACATATCAGCATAGACCTTTATTTCTTCTCCAGAGACTTCATATGGCAGTTTAGGGATCCATGCAGCTCTAGGCTCAATAGCCTTCATATAGGTATAGTCCGTGTCAACTAAAAATGTGATCTTGTCCTTATATTGTTGTACAGAATTGTAAGGAACTCTTTCTCTGGCCTGCATATTGATTTGAAGGGTTTTGAAGAAACCCTAGTACATTGTCTTATAGTGATTTGGATCACTAAACCCTCTTATGTGACTCTTAATTTGAGCAGCAACAGGGATATGTTGTTTCCAGACCTTTCCACTAAAACCAAGTAGCTCATTCAGAAAATAGAATGCAAGACAGATAATTAGGGTGCCATACCTAAAAATGTATCCAATTTCTTTTGTCCTTAGGTTCTCCAAGAGTTGTTCTCTCATGACCTTATAGAGGTCAAACTATTTACCTTCCTTGGCCATCTGATAGATAATGTGAATGGTAGTACCAGTGGCGAATCCATCTCTGTTTGTGAAGTAAACTTTATATGCAATTCCCATTGCAGCATAGCAGACACCCAGATCAATTATGTCATTCACAGTAACTGTTCTCTTATCAAATTTTTCTCCGGTCAGCTCAGTAACCCTCTCATTCTTAATTGACTTCATCACCTGTACAGATCCGGTGGAACACAACCCAGTAACTGCCTTGATTGCATCTTTAGTAATTCGGTAGGGCTTGTCCAAATACATGAACTCATCATGAATTCTACTCAATATGTATCTCACCCATTCGTGCTCATCATAGAAATTAGGGTAATCTTTCCAAATATCTAGATGCTTTGCCCACACATTTGCATATTCTGATTTATAGGTAACGTCATTGTCCAAAATTTGATTTATGAGCACCTCAAATTTTACATGATTAATTGCATCCATCTTTGAGTGAGTATAAATTCTAACATCTATATACACAACATATGCCGATATATTTGAAAATGATCCTTTCCTATCGACCTCCATTGCCTTGAAGGGGCATTTCTTATATTTTGGTCTAGGTTTCTCAGTAGCATCAACTAGTTGTGGAGTCACCATCACAAATTTCTATGAATTTAGCAACTAGGGTTTTAAGAAGTAGCGGTTCTGATAAATACCTCTTCATTCAATTGCTAGGGTTTTACCTTCAACTTAATTCTCCTCAAATTCACCAAATGCTTTGAAAGACTTCTTCTCTGCTCAGCTCTAGATGTAAATGTTTGATCATGAATGAGTTTTGATCATCCAAAAGAAGCATAAGTACTTTGCAATTTGCCCTAACGTTTCTCATTTAATGCGCCTTTATCTGGTTAGGTAAATTGCTGCCAGATTGCTCTATGAATTCACAGAGATTCAAGAACCTTCCGCAATCCTCCACATCATGTTATTTTGCTCCAGAAATTTGGGAAAAAGAAACTATCTTGCCTTATCAACATCTTCTCCAGTAGATTTCATTCCAACTCATCTGTATGATAAGCTTCCATTTGCAGAAGCCACAAATTTTCAGGGGGAAAGAATAGATATGCCCTGATTACCTCCCCGTAACCCTGTGTCTTATCTCAATCAGCAACAGAGTCCTCTGCACTAGGCCGAGACATAAATTCCTCCTTTTCATCACTTTGTTCTATCTTCCTTCTCCATATCTTTGCCATTTCCTTCTTTTGTTGACTCACAATTTTCTTTGTTTTCTTGTGCTGAACATGTGGTTCCGTAGAACCACTTTTGTAGAATCTTGCTCTATGCCCAAAATTGTTACATTTGTAGCAAACAAAATTATATTCCAGAGTTACACCATGTCTCCTCATTTTAGTTCTACGCTCAATAGCCATGTGACCAAACTTATTGCATGCAAAGCAATAGCCATAAAAGGAATAAGAGATTCTAGAATTATGCTTTGGAGGCACAAATAAATTATTCCTCATGTTATCATTTCTTCTAGCCATGGTTCTACATTCAATAGCCTTATGTCCAAATTTATTGCAAGAATAACAGTAACCATAGAAGGATTGAGAGAACCTAGGATTAGTAGCTGGTCTAGGAGGAGATCTCTTGAGATCTTTCTTCTAATAGTTGACTAGTATGAAGTTATCATCATCCAACTCATGCCCCTCATCTTCAGTTTCCTTAGAATCTTTAGTGCTAGGCTCTTCCTTTTTCATTTCAAACATGCCTTCAGGTATATCTGTTTTAGGCCTCTGACATTTCTCAAATCCAATACCACCTTTATTCTTTGGAGGTCTTTGACTATTGATTATCTCGTCAAGAATATTGGTGCTTTTTTTAGCTTTAGACCTTTGTCTATCAGATCCTTGCTTTCTCCAATTCTTTCTTTAGAGAGACAACTTATTCTTCAAGTTTGGAGCATTCAACTGATTTGTCATCCAGCTTAACATTAGACAATCTGCAACCTTCTTACCTTCTTCAGCTTGAGCTTTCGACTTGGAAATTGCTTCCTTTTATTTTATGAGCTTGATCTTAAATTCTTCATTTTCACTTCTTGCTGCATCTAGATCTTCTAGGGCAGAAATGAATTCTCCTTCATAATTGACTACACAGTCTTATGGATTATAGGTTGTCATGTCTATATCATCTTCTGGAGGATTCTTGCCTTTAAATAGTACTTCAGTTCCCATGTGTTCCTCTCCAAGATCTACCTTAGTTGTTAGGCTGCATTTAAGGAACACGGCTCTGATACCAATTGTTGAATACACAGAAGTACTGAGAGGGGAGTGAATCAATACTTATTCAAATTCCTTTCTTCTAACATAAGCATTTAAAACATGAAAAGCACAAGAACACAGAAGCACACATCCATAACACAGATTTACATGGAAAACCCTAGAAGGGAAAAAACATGGTGAGAAAGTTGTTTGGATCTATTGTCCAAATCCAACCTCACAAAAGAAAAATAATATTACAATATTATTTATGGGCTACCACCCAAAGGAAGCTACAACTCCCTGAACAGTTACAACATTTACAATCTTTACACAATAGAAAACTTATCTGACTCAAATGTTCTTCTCACAACACTGACTGTTGATCACTTCATCCTCTGCACCATTAACTCATCTCTGCACAACTACAATATCAACCAACGCCACAACAAAACAACTTCAGAAACTCTTCTCCATCATCACTGTTGAACAATTTCCTCTACAACAATATCACATCACATAAAGTGGTCCTTTCCACATTTCATCATGAAATTTGCTTTTGCAGTAAGTTTATTCGCATAATGTCAATGTTATCACACCATACACGATACATACAACATTCAACAATCCTTGATCTTGTATTTATATTCTCTGCAAACTTCAAGATCTTTCTCCTTGGTCGGCCAAGATGAAACATGTAACATGAAACGTGTAGTGGCCACAGCAGTTGGCTCCCAAACTTATGCAGTAAGTAAAAATCCAATGCGGTTCAAGAGCAAGATATAGTCAGGTCCTATTTTACCTTAGAACACTCTTCCAAGCTAGTGCACACTACAAAACATATGGCATAATCATCAACATGTATCAAGTCAGCCTGTCAAACACTTATCCTTCCTTGCATTTAACTCCAAACCTAAAGAGGTACCGGAGGAAACAATATTGCATCATCCAGACCTCACAAAGAGCATTAGATGACTTGTAAACCATTCTTATACACCCCTTCTACCATTTCAAGTTATCATATGCTGGCACAAACACTTGAATATTGATTCTGGTATCCTTACCATACTCTGATTACACAATCTTAAGATAAAACAATGAAAAGCATACTTGTAGTGAACATAATCATTTAAAACTTGAATAGCACATACCAATCAGCCATATGAGCTTATCATTCAACCAGCAGGGCCAAATACCATTGTGCAGTGAATTGTAATGGCCTCCACTATCTCCCACTGGTCACTTTAATTAGTACCAAAGACATGTCTTCACACAACTGATTCTGAAGAAGCAACTGTGGTATATATTATCTCTTGAAACTTGAAATGCTCATACCCTTGACTCATATCTACTTGTCCTCTAAGCCGCAACATCATATCTTCATCTGCAGAGAAGTGCGGAGTATTCTCCAGTCCCACTATGATTGTACTTACCCTGTTCCATTGTTGTCTTCACTCTTTTGTTTTTAAAACACCTTGCAGTAAACTTTATAACCTCAAGCTTGAAACATAGGTACCTGAGTGCAATACCTAGCCATCTATCCAATTTGCAAGTCCATATCTTCAAATGCGGCAGAATGTGGTACAATCTTTTGAGCCTGTGACACCTTTCCTGACTTGGACTTAGCCAAATTTCTTCAAACTATTGCAACATTCTTTATCCGGTGCTAAGTCAAATGACTTCATATCATCCAAACACAAAGCATCCATAGCATTCATTACCAACATACCAAAGATATTCAGAGCATACACTTAGCATGGACTTACATATGAACTTCAGAAGATAAAGTATGATCGTGCACAGATGATATTGATCCATCTCCTTCACTTCACAACTCTTTTGATCAGCTTCTTTGATCTACTCCTTTGGTTACTTAGCATATATACATCCCTTTGTTCTTTGTTTCACAACATCTTTGATTACTTATTCTATTGTAATCACTAGTCACCATGCCGCAATCATCTTCCATTGGATTCACAGGAGACAACACTTCCAACCTTCCACTGCGCAGCACTTCATACCATTGTTGACATCAATGACAACACTTGTGCAACAAGATGAGCCTAGAACTATGAAGGAGGCATTGGGTATGGATGATTCTAAGTCCTAGAGAGTGGTTATGGATGAGGAGATGGATACATCAAATAAAAATCACACATGGGACTTAGTACCTTTGCCCAATGTTCAGGAACCCATTAGTTATAAATGGGTGTTCAAAAGGAAGATCAAATCTAATGGCAATGTTGAGAAGTACAAGGCTAGATGAGTTGTGAAAGGATATTCTCAAGTTGAGGGAATAGATTATGGTGAGATTTTTTCTCAAGTTGCTAAGATGACATTCGTTCAATTATTATTATCTATTGCAGCAACCTTTGATCTTGAGATTGAGAAAATAGATGTGAAGATAGATTTCCTTCATGGTGATTCGGAGGAAGTGATCTTCATGACACAACAAGAGCACTACATGGAAGAAGGTAAAGAATCTTTAGTTTGTAAGTTAAAAGTCTTTGTATGGTCTCAAATAGTCTCCTAGGATGTGGTACCATAAGTTTGATTCCTTTGTGTTGGGTTTGGAATTTATAAGATCCAAATCAGATCATTGCATCTATTATAAGATGGATAGTGATTGATTCCTTGTTCTTGCATTATATGTTGATGATATGTTGTTTTCAGTAATAGTAAGGATGTGATTTGTGACTCAAAGTCTGAGCTTTTAGCATAGTTTGAGATCAAGGACTTAGAGGCTACCAGATATATCTTGGGTATGAAGATTAGAAGAGATAGAGTGAATAGACATATTTGGTTAAGATAGATAAAGTATGTGAACTTAGTGTCCAAGAGAGATTCATCATGACAACTTGTAAACCATTGTGTGTTCATATCTCAGTGGGAACCAAATAATCTGTAGAGAAGTCTTTGACTTCACCTAGTGAGATGGAGGACATGGCTCAAGTAACTTATGCTAATTTTATTGGGAGCTTGATGTATTCTATGGATTATACTAGATCAGACATTGCCCAAGTAATGGGAGTCTTGAGCCGCTTTATGACTTATCGTGGACAAGATCATTGGGATGTAGTTAAGAGGGTCTTTAGATATTTGTGGGGTACCTCTGAGTACTCTATTTGTTATCATGGTGATTTTATAGGGGACTAGCACTTAGTGAGTATTCATCGGTTTGTGTATTCAGATTACGTAGGAGACATTGATAGTATAAGATCCCCTAATGGATATGTGTTTAGTTTATTTGGTGGTGCTATTAGTTAGATGAATGAGAGATAGGTTGTGGTTGCTTTTTCCACTATAGAGGATGAGTACATGGTAGCTAATCATGCCTGTAAAGAAGCCATCTACCATAAGAGATTATGTTCAAATGTGGGTTTGATTCAAGGAGCTATTAGAGTTCTTTGTGAAAATCAGAGTGCCATATGCATGGCAAGTAACCCAACCTTTCATGTGAGGACGAATCATATTAATGTTAAATACCATTTTGTTTGTGACATGGTAAGGATGGGAGGGTGATGTTGGAGAAAGTTGCCAATTTGTATAATGTTGTAGATGCATTGATGAAGCCAATGAGCACGGAAAAGTTTAGGTGGTTTTGTGAGTTTATGGGCCTCTCGGCCCCTAGAAATTAGTTGATAGTGTTGGTACTCCCTATGTTCTTTCAAGTTGTTTAACAAATGGGAGAATGTTAAGAAAAGTGTCTCAACCTTGCATCCTAATATGTTTGATAAAGGGGTAAAATAAGTTTTGAAGGGACCTAAAACCCTATTAAAAATAACAAATACACAACACCCAATGAATGGAAAACTACACTACACCTAATCCCAATCTAGCAAACCTAATTCCCTTGACCCAAGGATGGGAAACAGAAATAGATTTTGGGAGGCCTTTCTTCCTTCTCTTAACAATCGTCCAAGATAGCCCTGAATCCAAATCCCTAGAACAAGGAGAGAGGGAATCATCAACAGACGCCTCCACCATAGACAGTTCACGCATAGGGAGATGGTCCAATCCCAGAATCTAGAAGAAAAACTAGAGCGAGGATCTCTGCACCACACGCCATGGGGGGGCAACAACCAACGAAGGGGCAATCAAGGCCCAATGTGAAGAAGAGGACTTGGGAGGAGTCGAGGGGATCTCCAAAGCCTCACCCGCCCCAGGGGAAACCCCCTCAATATCATGTCTCGCCACAAGGGGAATGGGAGGAGAGGACTCAATATCCTGAGAAGGCTCATCATCCTAGGAAGAACCATCCATCAGAGAGTCTAAAGCGTTGATAGTCAAGTGATCATCGAAGGCATTTTTCCACCACATAGTCACACCCTTGCAATAAGAGTGGGGACAATCAAAGGCCAAGTGACCAATAGAAAAGCATCTTCTACATCTGAAGGGGAGGCCCTCATGATCAAGTTGTTGCGTCCAAGGCCTTTCCCCCACCATCAATACTATATCTCTGTAAAGAGGTTTGGAGATATCAATATCCACCAAAATACGAGAAAACATAGTGTCCCATGAATGAAGTAGTGGAGTCAACTTTTAAGAAGCAACCAATTGCATTATTGATGGCCTCATAGCAGGAATCTTCCCAGAACTGGAGAAGAAGATTTGGGAGCCTAACCCATATTGGTATGATGTTGAGAGGTTCGGTGAGGGGGTTGAAGGAGATAGAACATGGTTTGCTCGAGAGGGAGTGCACTCCCCACAACCAAACCCTGTTGTCCAGCACTAAATCCCTTTCCTCAAAGGTCGCAAAAGTCACATTGAAGAAGCCCCTTGCACAAGGGAAGAGCTTGACCTTGCCCTCCACGAGGGGCTTCCAAGATTCCAAAACCCATTTGTGTAGGTCGAGAAGAGAAGGCCACAAATTGTTGAACCTGCAAATCACCCCATGGTGAAGATCTAAAATTCTTCATTGTAGATAATGTCCTAACCACACACCACAACCAGGAATAATTGTACACAGGGTAGTGGCTGAAGTAAGAGGGGCGAGCTTGAGCCCTCAAATCTGTAACAACCACGTAGGACTGAGGGGAGCAACCCTTCACACCACCAACACCATTGTGCCCAAGAGAAGTCGCATACGCGTTCACCAGCGTCCCCTAAACCACCGTCGCCAACGAATCAGTCCACGATATACCTCCCAAGACAACCAAGTTTGAGGCCTCCAACACCTAGAAAAAGTGTGCACAGATCAAGCAAAATGGGCCCCCCAACTCCCACACCCATGCCACGTTCAACAAAGGAAAAAGGGACAACATCCATCAAGTGCAGGGTTCCATCAATGGGCGAAAGTGGTGGCATTCAAAATCAATTCTCCAAGTCTTAAAACATAAAATGTTACAATAACAATCTAGCAAGCTTTTCAATATTGATTATGTTAGTATTTGCATGCAAAATTGCATTGAACTTGGTAGAGAAAGAATTCAATTCCCTTTATGTGGTAACAACTAAAGCCCTAGTCATCAAAATGACAAAAGACCTAGGCACTGCTTATGTTAGAAGTTTATATGATGCCATTCATGACATTGCTAGCACTGATTTGTGAACAATACAAGGCACTTCCTTTCAATTAAATATAATATGTTAATCCATACTGCTAATTGTTGCATTAAACATATAAGAATTTGGTGTCAAGGAAAGAAATGGATGACTCTTATCTTCTAAAGCATGTGGAATGTATTATTTCTACCCTATTGATTCCTCTACCTCCCCAACATATGATATATGTGGTAGATTCAAAAAATGGGGTTGTTGATGGCCCAATTCAAACTATGATAATAAACTAACTTCAGCATGGTTTCAAATCTTTTTGGGTTTATGAAATTGTAAAAATTGTGTTGAAGTAAAAATTCCATATACATGAGAAAGTATGATTGATTCTCAACATAACGTGACCTTCTTTTACTAGTGATTCCCTGCATAAGTTGTGATTAAAAAACACTTGAAATGATAAGAAATAAATTTGTGTAAGGACTAATTGGGTGTTTTCTTTCTATATATGTGTAATACATTTCCACCATTTACACTCACATTATCTATAACCTGTCTATTGTAAAGACAACATATGGATAATTGATAGATCTTACTCCCTTTGGGATCAACTATTAGGTTGTGTATTTGCATTCAATGATATCCATATTTGTCATCACATTGATATCAAGGTTGAAAGTGTCCATCATTGCTTCAAATGAATCTTGTTCTAGTATTTTTTTGTTTTGCTTTGGAGGAAATTAATGAAAGAGAAGTAAACTCTTCAAGCCAAAAGATTGAAGATTAAAACTTGTGATTTCTAATTATGAATTAAAGTTCAATTCGATACAAATCTATTAAACATGGTAACATTCACCCCAATGAGTTTTAACTATTGTAACATGCATTTCACTCCTTTTTGGGGGAGTCTAGGGTCTAGGGTCCCTTTCCTTAACCTTATATGCTCTCAACTAAACCTTGTGTTCTAATTAAATACCACAAAATATGAGCATTTACTCACAATTATTAGTAAAAATTATATTTCATTACAACAACACATATGACATTTGATTGAATTCAAAATTTAAACTATGCATTACATTATCATGTCTTGATGTTATAAATAAAATGGAAACTATGTGTTTTATGACTTCCTCTTATTTGTAAAATTATTTACAAAGAAATGCAAATATCCTACTACATATTTTCCAAATTACAAAGGAGCAATTGATGGGTCTACATTGACCTTAAAACCTACATGGCTTCAATTATACAATCAAGCATTCAAACATATAAAATACTTCAATTATAAAATGGAATACAATGGTGACTAACTACCATGTTGTCCTAGTTATTGAAAGAGTCAATTGCAATTTTCTTATTTATTAGAGACACCTTCCTCAACAATGGAATCACTGCTTTCCTCTTCAATGGAACCATTAGTTTCCTTTTTCAAGAATTGAAATCGAGCTAAATGGATGTCACCTAAACATTAAAAGTACATGAAGTTAGCACCAATACTTTGCAACAATCAGCTCATACACATCTCATCAATAGGCTTGTATGATTTCTTTACAGTTACAAATGTTTTGAATTTCCCATTCATGTATCTTTGATTAATTATAAGATTTGGCAAGAGATCCTTACATTTCCTCATATATTGAATAAAATGAACTTAACGCAAGTTGTAATAAGTTATGAGCATTTACTCACAATTATTAGTAAAAATTATATTTCATTTCAACAACACATATCACATTTGATTGAATTCAAAATTTAAACTATGCATTACATTATCATGTCTTGATGTTATAAATAAAATGGAAACTATGTGTTTTATGACTTCCTCTTATTTGTAAAATTATTTACAAAGAAATGCAAATATCCTACTACATATTTTCCAAATTACAAAGGAGCAATTGATGGGTCTACATTGACCTTAAAACCTACATCGCTTCAATTATACAATCAAGCATTCAAACATATAAAATACTTCAATTATAAAATGGAATACAATGGTGACTAACTACCATGTTGTCCTAGTTATTGAAAGAGTCAATTGCAATTTTCTTATTTATTAGAGACACCTTCCTCAACAATGGAATCACTGCTTTCCTCTTCAATGGAACCATTAGTTTCCTTTTTCAAGAATTGAAATCGAGCTAAATGGATGTCACCTAAACATTAAAAGTACACGAAGTTAGCACCAATACTTTGCAACAATCAGCTCATACACATCTCATCAATAGGCTTGTATGATTTCTTTACAGTTACAAATGTTTTGAATTTCCCATTCATGTATCTTTGATTAATTATAAGATTTGGCAAGAGATCCTTACATTTCCTCATATATTGAATAAAATGAACTTGATGCAAGTTGTAATAAGTTGTGAGCATTTACTCACAATTATTAGTAAAAATTATATTTCATTTCAACAACACATATCACATTTGATTGAATTCAAAATTTAAACTATGCATTACATTATCATGTCTTGATGTTATAAATAAAATGGAAACTATGTGTTTTATGACTTCCTCTTATTTGTAAAATTATTTACAAAGAAATGCAAATATCCTACTACATATTTTCCAAATTACAAAGGAGCAATTGATGGGTCTACATTGACCTTAAAACCTACATGGCTTCAATTATACAATCAAGCATTCAAACATATAAAATACTTCAATTATAAAATGGAATACAATGGTGACTAACTACCATGTTGTCCTAGTTATTGAAAGAGTCAATTGCAATTTTCTTATTTATTAGAGACACCTTCCTCAACAATGGAATCACTGCTTTCCTCTTCAATGGAACCATTAGTTTCCTTTTTCAAGAATTGAAATCGAGCTAAATGGATGTCACCTAAACATTAAAAGTACACGAAGTTAGCACCAATACTTTGCAACAATCAGCTCATACACATCTCATCAATAGGCTTGTATGATTTCTTTACAGTTACAAATGTTTTGAATTTCCCATTCATGTATCTTTGATTAATTATAAGATTTGGCAAGAGATCCTTACATTTCCTCATATATTGAATAAAATGAACTTGATGCAAGTTGTAATAAGTTATGAGCATTTACTCACAATTATTAGTAAAAATTATATTTCATTACAACAACACATATCACATTTGATTGAATTCAAAATTTAAACTATGCATTACATTATCATGTCTTGATGTTATAAATAAAATGGAAACTATGTGTTTTATGACTTCCTCTTATTTGTAAAATTATTTACAAAGAAATGCAAATATCCTACTACATATTTTCCAAATTACAAAGGAGCAATTGATGGGTCTACATTGACCTTAAAACCTACATGGCTTCAATTATACAATCAAGCATTCAAACATATAAAATACTTCAATTATAAAATGGAATACAATGGTGACTAACTACCATGTTGTCCTAGTTATTGAAAGAGTCAATTGCAATTTTCTTATTTATTAGAGACACCTTCCTCAACAATGGAATCACTGCTTTCCTCTTCAATGGAACCATTAGTTTCCTTTTTCAAGAATTGAAATCGAGCTAAATGGATGTCACCTAAACATTAAAAGTACACGAAGTTAGCACCAATACTTTGCAACAATCAGCTCATACACATCTCATCAATAGGCTTGTATGATTTCTTTACAGTTACAAATGTTTTGAATTTCCCATTCATGTATCTTTGATTAATTATAAGATTTGGCAAGAGATCCTTACATTTCCTCATATATTGAATAAAATGAACTTAATGCAAGTTGTAATAAGTTATGAGCATTTACTCACAGTTATTAGTAAAAATTATATTTCATTACAACAACACATATCACATTTGATTGAATTCAAAATTTAAACTATGCATTACATTATCATGTCTTGATGTTATAAATAAAATGGAAACTATGTGTTTTATGACTTCCTCTTATTTGTAAAATTATTTACAAAGAAATGCAAATATCCTACTACATATTTTCCAAATTACAAAGGAGCAATTGATGGGTCTACATTGACCTTAAAACCTACATGGCTTCAATTATACAATCAAGCATTCAAACATATAAAATACTTCAATTATAAAATGGAATACAATGGTGACTAACTACCATGTTGTCCTAGTTATTGAAAGAGTCAATTGCAATTTTCTTATTTATTAGAGACACCTTCCTCAACAATGGAATCACTGCTTTCCTCTTCAATGGAACCATTAGTTTCCTTTTTCAAGAATTGAAATCGAGCTAAATGGATGTCACCTAAACATTAAAAGTACACGAAGTTAGCACCAATACTTTGCAACAATCAGCTCATACACATCTCATCAATAGGCTTGTATGATTTCTTTACAGTTACAAATGTTTTGAATTTCCCATTCATGTATCTTTGATTAATTATAAGATTTGGCAAGAGATCCTTACATTTCCTCATATATTGAATAAAATGAACTTAATGCAAGTTGTAATAAGTTACATAATAAGTGGAATGTACCTTTGCTATCCCTTCTATAGAGCCAAATGATTAAGGTCTCCTCGTGTTCAAGAGATGGTTGACAAATGAGGAGATGAATAAGGTAATAGCAAATTTTGAAAACATGAAAAACTAGGATGATTGAAACATGAGGGTATAAAAATATGGAAGCATGGGGAATGAGAGCATTGTGTAGCCATTCGAAGTAAAAGGTGATAAATGAGCTATTGTTGGTAATGAATGGAAGAGTGATAGATCTTGTTAACACGTTGAGCATAGAGTAAACTTTGGACAACGTACACAATACTGATTCTACTAATTCTACGTACATAATATAATAGATGTAAGTAGAATCAGTATTACAAGGCCACAAGACTAGAAAAGCTTTGTTTTAAATGATAATTTGTAAAGCACATTGAGTAGTTTAAAGCCATATATTAGATTAAGATTATTAATAAAGTATTGGGATATGATTCTCACTTTAATCATATTAAAATCAAACTATTTTTATATATTAACCCTCATTTTATTTTAAAAAAATAAGTGGGAAGGAGATATTACTATGCATTAAAAATCTCCTATCAAAATTTAATCCATATAATTAATTTGTAGGTGTAACCCATTATAAATAAATAAACAATTCAAATCTGTAAGTAATTTTCACTTTAAAAAAATCTTCATTCATTTTATTAGTTTGAATATAGTGTTTAAGACCTTTAAACCTTCATAACATAGTGTTAAAGGCATTTAAACTTTATGAGAAATGGGATCTTCCATGTTTTATTTCTTTTAAATCTATTATATATACTTTTCATTCTTTAACCTCTTTTTAAGTTGAGAAAGATTTTGTTATAAAAAATTTGTCTCGCAACTGAACATTTCATTATTTTTATGTAATAGGCAACTTATATAATATAATATTATTAAAAAAATATTTTTCTAAAAAGTATTAGATAAAAAATATTTTAATATTAAGTAAATAATAATTCTGTTTTCTTCAATAACCATTTCTCTATGACCACTAAATCATGTAAATTGTAACAAATTAAACTTATCATATAATAATGAAGGTAGGGGATAAAAACAAAATTAGAGAATTTTTTTGTTCACTAAAATTATATTTACTTTTATCAATTCATTAAACCCAAGAATATTCTCTAGAATAGAGATTGTTCAAATTTTCAATTTATTTCTATTGATATAAACCTTTTCTAATATCATCTTTCCCCAAATGTTGTCTATGAAATACTACAATTATGTCCTTGCTCATGTCACACCATTGTCCTTATCATCCTTGTGTCATACTATTGTTAAGAGTAGGAGATCTCTACATTTATTGCAGGCTTCTTTAGTTCCCCTCGTCTTCAACGGTTGTTTTTTCTTCCTTTTTAAATGGCTACCAACCAAAGCGGCCCCACATTTGATGTTGGGGTCATTGGCTTGGATGCTCAAAAAAATGGCTCTGAAACACCCACGCAAATTCATTCTAAAGGTGGTCCATGCGACAATGCTCATGTTCTTGATGTTATCTTGCCTACTCACAATTTTGAAAATGCTTGCAAATGGCTTAAAAAACATACCCTTGTCGGGTACTTTGTGGGTAGAATTGTTGGTGTGAATGGGGTATGTTACCTAACTAGTTCCACATTAGGTCATATTCACACTTGTCTAGTTAAGTTTACTTAGGGCATATTTAGGGTACCCTAAGGATACTTATCACTTTGTGTCTCATGTCATAAGATTAAGACACTTGTCATAATCTTATGTTGTCCTATCTTTCACCTTGGTCTATAAAACCAAGGGCTTCTCATTGTAATTCATATTGATGTATCCTATTGTGTATTTGCATCCTTTGATAGAATAGAATTATTCTTTCATGTTGGGTCTCTCTTGTGCTTTCATTGAAGCTCCTAGATCTTGGGTGGCTACCTCCATAGCCAAATATTGCATGGTATAGAGCATTCTATACCAACTCTTACATGGTATCAGAGCTTGAAGGATTGTTTTATGTTAGTCTTTATTAAGAGATTTAGGTTGAAATCATGGTAGGTTTTGAAGAGTTGAGTAAATTATGATGACCTAGAGAATCAGAAAAACTTCATAGAAATGCTAGATTTGGGATGGTTTCTTTTTTGTGGCCTTATATTGCAGGTTCATTTTGGAGCATGTTAGTGCAAATTTGAACTCACCATTGATTTCAACGTGTCCAAGAAAGGCAGTTTAGCCTTTTGATTTATCCAAATTGGACATTAGAGGCAAGATCTACAAGGGTTTGAAGTTGGGAGGTGGTTACTAGATCCAGGAGGTAGCTATATTTTTGGAGCATTTTGGGTCAAATTTGATCCTGGCAACATGTCCAGAAGGCCCAAGAACCTAAAGATCGACTGTCAATTCATCAAATTTGGAGCACTTTGCCCAAGGCCATTAGAAAAAGAAATTGCTCTTATCGACCATATGGATCACAAGCGGAATATTCTGCAAAATGTTCTTTCTGCACACTGTTGGCACAAGCGTACGGTCAACGCATTTCTTTATCAATCGGGTAAAAATTAAAAAATTTGTTTTTAATTTGATTTTTTCAAAATTAATTTTTTATAAAAAAAAACAAATTTTCATATTTTCAAGGGCACATAGGTACCTGACACCAGCAGACCCCATACGAGGCATTTGCAGGCGCAAGACCCTCGTCCCGGCAGCTGTTGTACCGTCGAGGTCAAAGCCTCGGCTGGCAGCCTTCACAAGCCCCACCACCAAGGTAGAGGCCCTTATCGGTTGTGCCACTTAAAACAACCCGTAAACATCATTCCACCCCCACAAAACCATCTCCGCCCTATATCAACAATTTTCCTTTTTCAAAACAGTGGTTTTTTAATTTTTAGGCGATTTTTGGGGAAACAGACAGTAGTTTCAAGATTTCAGAGAATATTCTGGCAATTTGGGCATATTCTATCAACTGGTTTGTTGACATCAGCATGGTCGTCGGATTTTCAACCTCCCAGCCAAACCCCTCTCCATTGGCAATTTTGGTTTTGACACTCAAACTTTGCAACCTCCATTCTCAATCATACAAGCTCCTTTTTTGGAGCAATTTTTTTGATTTGGGGCAAAATTTCGCAAGCTTCACAACGGTGTAGACGAAATTGTATTTTGGTCCCTGGTTTTTCCAGAAATTGTAGTTTTTTCACACACATTGTTGAGTAGTTCTCATTTTGGGAATTTTCAAGGCTCCGTTTGGCCTCATACGGTAATATTTTTGGGTGAAATTTTTTTGAAAGTGCATAATTTTATGAGTACTCGAATCTGTAATCAAATTGATCTCATTTTATACCAAAATTGTACTTTCAATTTGAGGACTAATTTGGCATTTGCATGTACTAAGATCAAAATTCCACTTTGTTGTTTTGGCTAGTGGCAACTGTAATCGCACTAAGTACAAAGTGGCAAGATCATAATTTGTTGGGAGGGATCCTTTATTGAGTGAATTGGGGGGGGGGGGGGGGGGGGGGGGGTTGATATTGTTGATTGCTTTTAGTTCTTTGTTGTGTGTTCTTGCAATGGGGAAAACTCAAATTGAACTCCTAACTTTATATGATTATGCATCATGGAAACAACCAGTATGGAATTATCTAAGGCAAAAATGTTGTACTAGATATGTAGAAGAAACTATTTCTGAATCTACATATCTAAGAATAGTTTTAACCTACAATAGTCTATTTTTTGAAGAATTAAAATAATTTTATTAACTTTTCCCGCTCACATACTAAACACCTACTTAAAGAGGTTATAACTCCACTTAATAAATTATAACACAAGTAAATAATTAAACATCGAAAATTAGAACTTAAGTGTATAATTTGGATATTCCACATGAGTTGTGGAAAACGTCGCCAAGGCGCTAGAAACTGAAACTAAACATGTACAAAACGACAACCGGTGCTCTCCAAAAGCTCTAGAGTTCCCCTACCAACATAAATTAGCCTACGGGAACTCAGTGAATAGGCTAACTGTCACCAAACTGTCTAGGCCTGAGAAGGGGACATTACAGTCCTCCCTCCCCAGAATTGCTTGTCCCCGAGCAATTGCAAATCTGGATGATGTAATATCTGCTCACTCTATAATGTCCCTATTTCGCTAGCAACTTGTGTTTATTAAATTATTTTATTTTAAAAAGTTAACTTTTTGTCAAAACAAGAGAAAAAATAATAATAAAGTTTTACTTTCGAGGAAAAATATTTTTTTTTTTTTTAAGTAAAAAGAAAAAGTAACAAAAGGTTGTCAGCCAAAAAGGAAGATTCTGGAAGGAAATGTTTTAAAAAGGGCTTGGAGGAAGGGTTTGAGCATACATTTGATTATTTCTGGTTTGACATTTTCCATTGTGGGAAAACTTTGAACAGCTGGTTCAAGGGTTTTTTGAGGTGAATTCAATTCAGAGTTCACAATTGAGAATAATGATTTGTGCCATTTTGATTCTGCAGTATTTGGTATTGTTTTTTGGGAGACTTGCAGGTGTGCAAGTTGAAGGAATTGGGAGCTTCAAAGAAGATATATTTCTACAGTTTTGGTGTTGAAGAAGAATTGTGCCAAATTTGTGAGATTTGTGGCCAAATACAATTTTGGTATTGAGGAGTTTATATTCAGATTTGTTGTAGGTGTGCATTGGAATTTTATATCAGACTTGGAGGTCATATTCCAGCGCCACAAACAAGGGTTTTGATTGCAGATTTGAGTTAGGGTTTGATTCCATTGTTGGCACCACCTTGGGGAAGAGGTCGATTCACCTTTTGTGAACATATTTCAATCCATACTAACTGCCACCCAGCTCTATGCCAAGTCACATCATGCAAGAGGAGACGTGAGCATCTTATTTCAACATTTGGAAGGGCTGAAGGTGTTATTACTTGCATATCCGTCCCAACCGCCACCTACGTGTGATCGCCACCCTTAGACAAGGGGTTCGCTGCATGTTAGAAGGAGTTACCATCATCATAAGAGGCATTCGCTATCATAAAAGAGCTAAAATTAGACTTTATAGGGTTCCAAAACCCTAGCGCAACCCTTGGAGTAGAATCGCAGCCATCTAGAGACCCATTGCTACCTTTGGAGGACATTTTGGTGAAGGATTTATTGCTACAACAATACATCTTTATCTCAGACATCAATTGCAGCAGTCCAAGTACTTATTTCAACCATTTGTATCAAATGTCATTCACTCATATTTTGGCATCATATATGTATCTCTGTATTGAAGACAATCTGGGTATGTTAGATGTGATATGCTGATGTAAAACAATCACGTTAGGTATTCAAATCCTTAATTCAAATAAATTCTATATCTACTGTTGCAAACTTTATATCAATCCTTTGTATTGTTGAACTATCTTTGCAAATGTTTGTATTCTTGTTCATTGCAATGTATTTGTGAAACAAATGGACAAACATATCAAAACAAACATTCAAACACACACCCAAACAAAGGAAACTCAGAAAATCAGTCATAACCAACTTGCATGCCAAGTGTTTGACAAAATGTTGAAGCACTAGAAATCAGAAAATTCAGAGGTGTAAAGGCTCCATAAGGCAAGGGTTCTTACACACTCTCCCAAGTAGCATCCTCCTCCGGCAAATTCTTCCACTTCACCAAGTACTCCCTGATGGTCCTCTTCCTCAAAGTATGCTCCATGTAATCAATAACTGCCTCTGGAATCAACACAAGCTTCCCCAACTAAGAAGAAGGAACAACATTATGCCCAATAGCCTTCTTGAGGCGAGACATGTGAAAGACATTATGCACCTTACTACTCTCAGGTAGCTCCAATTCATATGCCACTTCTCCAATCCATAAAAACGTGGCTTAAGCTTCTCCGATCCACTCTTCTTAAGAGTGGATTCCTGTAGGGTTGCAATCTCAAATAGACCATGTCACCCACCTCAAATGCATGCTCTATGTGATGTTGATCTGCATACAACTTTTGTTGATTCTAAGCATGTTGGAGGTTGTCTTTCAAGGATTTCATTATGTCCTAGCTCTAGTGTAATAAATCCTTAGCTTTGGACACTTTACTATCATCAAACAATAAATCTATGTTCAAAGCTAGGGGCTTCATAACCATATAAAGCCATGAATGGTGACATCTTAATCGACATGTGGTAGGTAGAGTTATAATAATACTCGCCCAAATGCAGCCATCTCACCCATGCCTTATGCTGTCCTGAAACATAATTCTTGAGGTATCCTTGCACCCACTTGTCGACAATTTATGTTTGCCCATCAATTTGTGAGTGATAACTTGCTAGGGGTGAGCTCAGTCCCACTCAATCTAAATAATTCCTGCCAAAACAAGCTCAAGAACTTATTGTCCCTATCACTTACGATGTTCTTAGGCATTCTGTCCAACCTAAACACTTCTCTGTTGTAAACACTGCTATAATAGCATAGAAGTGTGCAAATTTAGTCAATCTATCAACAACATATATACAATCCTTACCTTGCACTTTGGAAAGCCTTGTAATGAAGTCCATAGAAATACTTTCCCATTTCTGATTGGGAATAGGCAGGGGCTACAACAAACCAACAGGATATGTATGTTCATTTTTATTTTGTTGGCATGTAGGACACTCCCTGACATACTTAAGGACTTCATTCTTGAGTCCTCTCCAAGAAAATATTTCCCAGATCTGCTTGTAAGTCTTCAAATAACCCGGGTGACCAGCCATTGGTGCATCATGAAATGACCTCATAATCTTAATCTTAAGCCTTGATTCAGGTACCAAAAAGATTTGTTCTTTGTAAAGTATGAGTTTACTCACCACTTTGTAC
Organism: Cunninghamia lanceolata; assembly: GCA_027924645.1. NCBI lineage: Eukaryota > Viridiplantae > Streptophyta > Pinopsida > Cupressales > Cupressaceae > Cunninghamia > Cunninghamia lanceolata. The sequence continues at coordinate 128,860 of BSBN01001578.1, read as the reverse complement.
CTGTCATCCTATAAAGTACCATCAATAACACTAATGGCAAAGGGGTTCTCAGCATACTCTGCAAGTATTTGCTCTTTCCAATCAGCAGCAATCTCCATCATGGAACATAAATGTGGCCTTCTTGACAATGCATCAGCCACTATATTTTTCTTCTCTTTGACATATTCAATGTCAAAATCGTAGGCTTGTAGCTTACTAACCCACTTTTGTTGCCTATCATTGAGGTCTTTCTGATTAAGGAAGTACTTAAGGCTATTGTGATTGGTTTTGACAATGAACTTACCACTAACAAGATATTGTTGAACTTTGTCAAAGCATGCATTCTAGCAAGCATCTCCTTATCATAAATGGAATACCCCTTTTCTGCACCTCTCAACTTCCTGCTTTCAAAGGCAATAGGATGTTTATTTTGCATTAGGACAGCTCAAGCTCAAAAGGCTTAGAGAAATTGGGTATGGCTAAAACTAGGCATGTACTCATGATTTGCTTAAATTGATCAAAACATTTATGCGCTGCATTAGACCATGCAAAGGCCCCATGTTTGGTTAAATCTGTAAGTGGGGCAGCCACCTATGAAAATCCTTTCACAAACCTCTTGTAGAAACCACAAAGACCAAAGGATCCCTTCAACTAAGAAAGATTAGTAGGTGGAGGCCAATCTATTATTGCTTTGAGTTTTTTCTGATCAACACAAACACCCTTAGAGTTGATTATATGGCCAAGATATAGAAGTTATGTCATACCAAATTCACATTTAGATTCTTTTGCATACAAAGATTCTCTCTCAAGGATGCTCAACACCTCATCAAGATGTCTCATATGTTCTTCCCATGTCTTGCTAAAGATCAAGATGTCATCAAAAAATATTAAAACAAACTTACAAAGCTACTTGTTAAACACTCGATTCATGCAATACTGAAAAGTAGTCGGTGTGTTGGTTAAGCCAAAGGGCATAACCAAAAACTCATAGTGATCAAAGTGACACCTAAAAGAAATCTTCTCAATGTCCTCTTCTCGAACCCATATCTGATGGAGACCAGACCTCAAGTCTATCTTAGAGAAGTAGATCGCTCCATGCAACTAATCAATGAGCTCATCAATCCTTGGAATAGGATACCTATTTTTTATAGTCTTCTTATTGAAGGCCCTACAATCTATGCACATACGCATAGTCCCACCCTTCTTCTTAACTAGAACAACTAAGGATGCAAACAGGCTCTTACTTGGGCGAATGTGACCCATATTTAGGAGCTCCTTTATTGCCTTTTCAATTTCATCATTGTGTCTCTTCAGATGCATGTATGGAGTGGTGATGACTGGTTTGGCACCCTCCTCTAACTCTATCGCATGCTCCATGCCTCTCTCAAGAGGCCTCCCAGGAGGTATACCACCAAAAACTTTGCTATGCTTGGTTAGCAAAGCCTGCACATCTAGATGATAACTTCTCTTTTCCTATTCTATGATCGTAGGCATGATAATACACTCTGCTCCCCACTCAACCTGATCATGTCTAATCAATCTCTCCATCCTTTTGAAAGTGACTACACGAGGCCCACCATTTGACATCCCTCTTAACACCACTCTCTTACCATCTACTTGGAACTTCATTTCCATAGTTTGCAAGTTCAAAGTAAACTCCCCCAAGGATCGCAGCCATTGTATGCCAAGTATTGCATCTGACTCACCAATACTCACTAAACAAAATCATATTTAAATTCATAGTCACCCAACTATATGCTCATTTGGGGAATCTTCCTTGTCTAGTAAGGGTGAAACCATCAGCGACCATAACTTTGAACCCTTGAAATGTTTTAGTTTCGATACCTCTCTAGCAACAACTCCCTCATCAATAAAGTTATGAGAGGCACCAGTATCAATGAGAGTGACTATTTGTTGTCGAACTCTAAAAGACTGAATTTTTTGAAAACTAGAGAGTTGGGCAAGTGTGCCCTCACTTTCTTTCTCCCTTTCGGATTCTTCCGATAATTCTTCTTCATCTTTCTCCTCCAAATCAAACTATTCTAATTTTTCTGATGTTGATTCATCAGCAGAATAGAACTCTATTTGATGAACTTTGCCCTTAACAGAGCACTTATGACCTGGGGCCGATGATTCCTTGCAATTGAAGCATAGTTTCTTCTTCCTCGAGTCATTTAAGGTCTCCTCATCCATTCTTGATGATGTCTTTTTGGTCTGATTTGAATCTTTTTGAAAGTGCTTCTTATCTTTCTTTTGTTGGAAGGTCCTTGACTAAAATTTGTTTCTAGGGGCAGCTAACTCCATACTCCTTGCTTTCTATTACATCCCCAACTTGTGATTTAGCTTAATCTTACTTTTGCATGGTAATCAGGATGATTAACTAGAGCTGAATGATTAGATGTTTGTGGAAAATATTAAATTAATCATTGTTTATGAGGAAACTAACTAATGCTAGTTAGATATGAGATTTCAAGTTGAAATGATTATGTAATTATTATGATTTATCGATCATATGATGATACACTAATCATGATTTTCTGGTGGTGAGTTTGATCAGGAAAGTAATCATCCTTTGAAGATGGAAGGAGGGTATCATCCCGGAGGAAGAGGTGGATGTCGGGAAAAGGGGTTAAAAAGCGATCTGAGTATCAAACTTTGTCCTTTGAATCCTTGCTATAGGGTGAGTTACATCTCCCGTGTTAATCGTCTATTTTCTCTTATCGACGGGTCATCTGGACTCTTCTCAACATCTTTAATGTCGATTTGTCGAAATGTCGATGTTCGCAAGAATGCCTTTTCAAGTCGTTGCCGATTTCGGCAAAGTTGTTGAGAACTCTTTTCTTCCATGTTTATTATCTTGCATTATGTATTGTGACTATTTTATCTAATTACTTATGTCTTTCGGTGAACGATGCTTTCCAGGGGAGCAGTGCTCGACCCCGTAATTCCATCATAAGTATGCGTCCTTATCTAATAGTAGATATCAATATCCTTAACCCTTATATAAGAAGTCTAAGTATATTTATGTATATGATTTATTTTGTTTAAACTTTTTAAGAGGCCAAATATGATTAATAATTATATTATCCTTTTATTCTAATGTTGTTTTTCAGTTGATAGGGGCACTTGGCCAGTCACCACCTACGAGGAGTGGGAAGGAGAGTGGCAGCTGAGCATACCCTATTTCCATGCCATTATCCTTGCCAACCTATCGTTGAGTGAATAGGTGGTGAGCTACAAGCTCAACCAAAAAACGGTTTTTGAAGTTGCATGCATGCAAAAAGAATCGGTTATTACCGATTGGGAAGAAAGAGACTTGGCTCTTGTTTTTTGAAAAAGCATTATGATGTGTTATGTTTTTTGGTGCTGCGGAATACTACTCTCGAACGAGATATAGAGAGAAGTATACACAGGGATATCAGTGTTATAGGGAGAGCTCGGTGGAATCGAGCTTGGAAACCGTTTGTGCTTAGAGCCAGCTACACCTTCGAACAAGCTTAGTCTCAGGTATGAGCTATAGCTCAACATGTTATACTCGATAGCCATTTATAATACTGTGAGTTTTCTATCGTTAAAATGAGAGCATCAACGGTGTCAACATGTGCATGTATTCATTGCTATATCGTGGCTTACAAAGTTGTAATGGTCACATAGTTGTATTTTGTGTATTAATAAGGTGATTAACTATTATTCTTTTATCATCGTGTTGGTGTTTCAATTCACACCTCTGGAATGCGAGTTGGAAACGGACAACTATGCACAGATAAACCGCTCTTCTATTATGAGGGGAAGTTCCCTTTTTGCTGATGTTTGCTTAAAAGATAAATAAATTAAATTTTGTCTATCTTTTTGCTTCTCAACTGCGAGCACAAGGTTATAAAACTCTATCGCTGCAGCAGAGGTTTTTCTTTTTAACTTCTAACTACAGCTAGGCCTAAACTAAATGACGCTTTTGATCACCTAAGAAAACTCAGAGTATAGGAATCAAAAGTTAACAGAGAATGATTTGTTTTAACATAAAAGCTCAAATAAACTTCTTCCAGATCACATCAGAAGACTCATTGTACTTTAAGATGAAAACTAAAAGTAAGATTACGCAAAAGCTACACATCTGACGACAAAACTAGATGATCGTGAGACAAAGAATCAAAACAAATGGCAGGCATCAGATTTCTATTCTCAATATCATAAAGTTATTACAACTCCAGGACAGCGATATTGTAGCAAAAGGCAAGCATACAATATGCGATCAAACACTGGATAACAGATAACAAAGAGTGAACAAGCACTTGAGATAACAATTTCTGCAAGCTAGAATAGGCACAACAAATTTTTGCTATCACAATTACAGTTCCCTTAATAATGGGCAAGGCTGCCCTTATTTATACTAAATCAAAGGAGTAGGCAACCCTAAAATCTCCTTGATTTAACCTAACTTGCCAACTCACAAGCTATATTTCTATTCTAAGACAAATATTACAACTAACAACTGCTTTAAAGCAAAGAAAGCTCCAACTATATCAAAGTGATTTTTTACTATTTTAAGGATGGATTAGCTTTGGATGAAAACAAATGCTTTAAAACAAAAAGCATTGAGTTAAAGTTGTTTTCTTTTGAGTCACATCCTTATCTTTATTCTTGCTTTATTGGCGATGTCATCCATTGATATTTTGGGAAATAATATCTTCTAAAAAGCTAGTGACTGCATCTTTGCTAGGAACACTGATACTCTCTAAGATGATATTCTGATTTTCTAACATTTCTTCACCATCTGCAATCATCTGAAGGAAATCACGAACTTCGCCCACAGCTTTATCAAACTTTACTGTCATGGCAGCAAAACAATCCATCATGCTGGCACTGAGATCACCATTAAAATTGTTGCAGACGAGAGTCTGGAATTCTGTCTATACTTCCCTGAGATCATACAGAGTACCATCTTCTTTCTCATATGAACATGGGATCTGAGAAACAAAAGATCTCATGAACTTGAGAACACTTACCATTTTTTATTTCCATTCCGCTAACTTTGAGATTATACTGTCATAGGTTTTTAGTGTGAAAAGATATTGTGCTTTCCAAGTAGAAACAATCTTCTTATCTTTTGTTGAATCAATGGAATCATATGCTATCTTCAAGTCGGAGATTATGATCTCAAACACCGGTCTGTTTTCAGCCATAGTCTATTGTAACCCCTGAATGCCTTGACGCAGATCATGAGCATTGTACTTTAATTGATAGATCTGTGAAAGTACATATCTACCTTTAGTTACAAATTCTTCCACCCAATCCTTCATGTGCCTCCCATAAATGACCAACTGACTCAACTATTGCTGATCGGCCGGTGATTCCAGAATCTGAGGAACCAGTAAGTCGGCCTATAATGTGCCATGAAAAAGATTGGAAATATACTACCACAACTGCCTATTTTTAGCCTTGAGGCCTGAGCTTTATCTTCTCCGTCTTTCAACACCCTCTCCTTTAAATTATCTGCTGCAACCTCGAAGAGATTTACATCTGTGTGTCGGGTACTCTTACCAAGATTAGCTTTGACAACCTTGAAGTCATCAACCTCAATCTCATTAACATTCTTATTCTCTGGCGGTGTTGCAGTTTCAAGGATCATTTCTCCATCAGCATTCTTTTCAATGTGAACTTGCTTCTTAAGTTTCATGTCTGGTATATCTTGGTAGACGTCTTTAAGCTCTGTCAAGTTCAACTGATATGAAGGCTTTCTCCTTTTCCGACCCAAGATGTTCTCAAGCCAAGATGGGTTGACCTCTCTAGGAAAATCAATTCTAACTTCATCAACTCCTGATGAACCAATATGTGTCTCAGTGTTATGAACCGACAAGTCTAGCTCTAAATCTATATGAATGGGAGAAGAGCTCAATGATGAAGGTGGAGAAACATGAACTGAAGGCATTGTTTCAATATGCGGTACTGGTTCAGCGGTAACTTCTGATGCAACTGCTAGCTGTTCCTGCTAAATATGAATTGGAGACAACTTTTTTCCTCTTCAGCTTGGCCATCTTTGTTCCTTCTGGAAGGACGCTCATAGCCTTAACCCTTGGTTTTGGTTTGGAAGTGGAAGGTACTAATGGTTGAACTACTGGCGGCTCTGCAACCAGAATGGCTTCTTTCCGCTTCTTATTATTCAAGAATATCATACTATTTTTGATAACCCGGCTCGTTCTTTCCTCATTGGAGGTGTTTTCTTTGACAAACCAATTAACTGGTGACAGTGGTTGTTGCTCGACCTGATCTCTGAAATATGTGGGAAGTTAAACCTCGCCATCATCATCTGACAAGCCCTCTACATCTTCTGATAGGATATCAGCCAACTACTGAAGGGTAAACCTGCTGTAATTACGTTTCCGCACTTCAAATTCATCTGCACAATTAGCCCAAAAATCTTCAACTGCAGGTGTATGTACACAATTTTGACCAAGGTGTGATGCAAAAACACCATGCGGATCGTATGAAGACCTCCTGTCGAAAAACTTAAGACCATACTTGGACGATTCACTACCAATTACTTTGGCATTTGCTCCAGATTTGCATCTGTAAATACCCATCCCAATCGGAAAGCTTAAAGCCGCCTTGCGCCTACTATGCAGAAATGTATGAACTTCATAGACTTGCCTCAGAAATTCCATAAACGCTACCTCATCCGTAGGATATCTTGGCAGCATGGTTGGCTCTCCTGAGAAGCCATATACTCTGATGTAGGAGAAAGTGGGAAACTGAATAAACCAATCAGCCCATTCCGCCATTGCTAATCTGGCATCAACTGAAAATCGTATATGCAACTCATTATCCAAATCTCGCACCGCGTGCATAAGGAATGCATCATTTACCCACCTATAATGTCACTCAACCTCAGAAAACTCTAACTGCGGGAAATGGTGATATACATGTTGAATGCCTAGAGTTCCAACAATATTCAAACCCCTAAATTGACCCTAAAAAGCCATTAAATATACGAGGTATGACATGTGGAATTCATGGACCCTTTGAAAATCAATTATCTGATGGTGGAGACTATCACTGATTAGTGCTGCCCAATCATAGTATTTTGTTATGTCAACAATCTGGGACATGATGTAAGACATCCAAGGCTGAAATTTGTTAGCTTCTGCTTGACCTGTGATTCGGCTGAGCAGAGTAATCATTATTGCATGTTCTTCCTTGAACTCTCCACGTCCAACGTTCTTTGGCAAAATGTTTTGTTTTTCTTTCAACCACTTTTGAGCAATCTTTTTTCGATACTTTTCTTTATCATTGTGCCACACCCTCTTGCATTCTTCAATAGAAATGACTAAGTTCTCCTTCCATATTGGTATTGAAAAACATTTCTCAATATCATTTGGCCTGAGGCTGCACAGCACACGTCCATTTACTAATTGGATTTCTCTTGTAACTGAATTGTAATGCTTAATGCAAGCAATCACGAATTCAATGCTTTGCATGTGATGGGGAATGAAGATGTTGCAAGCAACCCAGAGTGACTCAGATTCCTAATAGCTATGTTTCCTGCATCTTCCAAAGCATGCAAATTGAACACTGGAAGCACCTTATGCAAATCTGTCTCGAAAGTTCTTAGGCAATCATGAACCAACGTCGTTTTAGGCTTGATCTCTATTGGAGAGTACTGCATACTGAAAGACTTGAAGAACGGCCGTGAACACGCCTGTCGGAAATATTTTGGGCAAAAAGGCTGAAAATTGTTTGTTGATTTATTCTAAAAAGCAGATTTCAAGAGAAAAAGCTGGCACAGGGATTTTGTAGACAATCTCGTTCTGAAGCAGCCCAGATCGTCGGATTTTGAAAAAACTGAGGATTTCCCGAAAAAGCAACAAAAAAGCAGATTTCTGAAAAGATAAAAATTTACAATCTTCAAGAGAATGAAATTCAAGGTGGACCCATTTCGATGAAAATTGAAAAAGCTACGGCCCTGTTTCTGAAAAACGACGCCTTAGAAAAAAGGACCTTGAAAAAGTGTGCCTCTGTGCTTCCCAATCCCAAAACTATGAAGAACACTGAAAAAGCACTCCATTTGGGTTCTCAAATCTTCGTGAGAAGAAAAAGATGTTTTCTTTTCTCTAGATGCAACTTGCAAAAGTAATGAATAAAGAGGCCAAAACCTTGTTTTATAGAATTTTAGGGCGAAAAAGCAGCTTTCTTTGTGAAAGCATAAAACTTGAATCTTATCCATGAAAAAAGCATCTTTTAAAGCACAAATCCAAGTTGATATGCTCGAATAGGAAGAATCCCTATTTTATGGTTCACGTGTGAGATGATGAATAAGCTTCTTCTTTGATGATGTCATTAAACACGCGAGGTTGCAAAGTGTTAGCCAATTGTCTTTTCGTTTTGAAACTTTTGCACTCATTCTGACTCTAACGTGGCCTTCCTCTGACTTCAACAAGACGGCAAACTGTCACTGTTGACTGAAAAAGTTGACTGATCATGGCACTTTGAAGTTTCATCAATCCTGATTTGATCCCCAGCCTCGAACTGATGATCCGATGACGTTCGAGTGCAAATCTGACTTCTGGAAACTGTCGTTGGACGAAGATTTGGAAGTAGCTGACGAATGACATCAGCAAATCATGAAAAAATCTAACACTAGAGATCCTAGGCGCCCCCAGCCTCCAAGGGCGCTTGGGTTTCAATGCCTTAGCCAAATTTTTGATATTTTAAACTTTTTCAATGCCTTAGACTGTGAGACCCAGTTCGGATGCTGAAACTCGCCTGCCGGAGCAAAACTGAGACTGATGATCAGTCGAGTAGGCAAGCCTAATGAAAACTGTGTCGATTATACCTTCTGCCTACTCGAAAACTGAGCCAAATTGGTTTTCTGTGAATCTGAACGAGCTGACGGAAGAAGATTTGCAAATTCTTCGAAAAACCACAAAAATATTCTAAGTCTGGTGCTCATGGGCGCCCCCAACCTCCTGGGGCACTTTTGATTCCATGCCTTAGAAAAATTTTGGACTTTTTCATCTTTGATTTCATTTCTCCGTTTTTCGTGTCGGCAACTCCCGTTCGATCTTCGTTTTTGGTCGTTCGGTTGACTGCTGAAGCAGGATGAGAGGTGATCTAAGTACCCTGAACATACCTGAGATGAATTTCCAGCTTTTACGGGCATTTCGACTAAGTTTGACTGATTTTGACCACCTGAAAGCGAGCTGATGAAGACTTTTTGACGTTTCTCGAAAAATGTGAAGAATATTCTAACACTAACAATGATGGGCGCCCCAGCCTCCAGGGGCGCTTGGGAAACTGTGCCTTAGTCATTTTTATGATTTTCATCTTTGTTTGTAGTTTACCTCATTTCCTGTGCCCCCCCCCCCCCCCCCCCCCCCCCCCCCCCCCCCCGGCAGCTGCTCTCTGTCTCTGATTTCAATGATTTGTCGAACAACTGCCACTGGATGAAGGATGGTCTGGATAGCCTAGGTATATCTGACGTGATTCCCACCTTTTCAAGACCTGTCGACCAGAATGACTGCTTTTCTCCACCTAAAAACTGGCTGACGGAGGCATTTTTTAACATTTCTGAAAAACACGGAAAAAAAAATTCTAAGTCTGCCAAGGTTGGGCGCCCCCAGCCTCCAAGGGTGCCTGGAATTTTGAGGATTTTTTAACTTTTCTTCACTTTCTGGATTCATCATGCTTCGTTCTCCGTTCTTCGTCAGTTGACAGTTGCTCGATGGCTCCTCGTGTTCTAAACAGCACTGACATCTTGAAACTGACCCCTGACAGATGGGTTCCCTTCATTAATGCACTCGGAGTTCGTGCTTTGCCTTCTAAAAAAGCAAAATTGACCCAGTAGAGAAAACTCGACCTTTTGTAGATTCCGTCTAAACCATCTTGATCGTGAAGCAATATCAACCAATCAGAATCAGGGAAGACACCAGAATCAGAAATTCTATTTTTAGAAATTTTCTATTTTTACAAATTTTCTATTTTTAAAAAATTTTGCCAGCATCAGTATCTCAAGAAACCTAGAAAACCTAAATTTGACGTCTATTTTTAGAAACTGACTTTTTGGCGACAAATTTTCTAATCTTACAAAATGCCTTAATGAAGCAAAAAAATTGATTGGGTACAACACATTGCTATGGCTGTGTATACACTATTGTGTATACATTAAACCCTCGGCCAGAATTGTGCATATAATATATATGATATGCATATGTGAGCTCTCTATGCACCGTCAGGCAAAGAAATAAACTTCTTTTAAACTTTTATTCTATCATATCATCGTATGATGACTACATTTAATGGGATTAATGTTATCATTGACTATCTGTGTTGAAACCCATATAGGGTTATTATCTTTTGATAACGGCTTTCAAGCCATGGAACATATTATGATGTCTCATAATGTTGATTAACAGCCGCGAAGGCTTATAGTTATGTCTTATGTGTAAACCCGAGTAGGGCGACTGTAGTGTATCGACTGTGATAGCCAAGAGTATCGGTGTATACATTTGATGAAGTTATGATATTAACTATGAACGAACTGTTTTACAATGAAGACTGTACCAGTCTTGGTGGTCAACACCGTATTGAACCAATGTTTTAACCATTAAACCTATTACCTCGAAGTGAAAGAAGTAAACTTTTGATGGCAGGTAATGATTTCCGTTGTGCCTACGATGTATTTTAATACTATAACGAGTTCTCATGGTAATGAGAAGGTTCTTGTGGACATAGTATTGTCTTTTGTCTCCCATGGTATGAGCCATATTTCCTTAATGGAAAGATATTCTTTGAACGTTCTTTTAAAAGAATAGAACCATGTCGCCTTATATCATGTTGTATAATAGCATATGCATGCCTTATTTTCAAAAGGCTAAGTTACTTCTTAACGAATTGCATTCAAGAAGGTCTTTGTAATATCCCGTTCAAAGATATTCTCTAAAACATTGATCAAACACTTGTATTTTGATATTAATCTAATTGCTTAGGATATTTTGATCACAAACGGAATATCAAACATGATAGAATGGTAACATTCTTATATCTGATCCACCAACAGTTGTAGATATTGAGAGAGATTCAAATTAAAGATTTGAATGATCTTCTTTTCAAATGGTAATCACATTACATCAAATCTCTGAATCTTGCAATTTTATAATGAAGCCCTAATACTGAGATCTAATCTTTACTTGCACGTGTACTTTATAGCTATGCCAAAGAAATAAATTGACAAATGTAAGTTGACAATGGAACCAATAGATAGCAATAACCTTTCAATGGAATCCCAACATAAAATGCAATTGATAATGGATGTAAAACTATCTCAAATCTCACTGTTATAATTCAGACCTTCAAACCTTGCAATGATAGCAACGATTCATGGCATCTCATGACAGTCAAGTGACATGCATCTGCATAGAGCAATTTGTCCTCCTTAATGTTGTTCGCTGCCGTACTTCTCCCAGGCAGGTAGCTGTGATCATTTGCAAATAAAAATGATTGGCTGTTAATCAAATCTGTTATGTGATATTATTGCCAATGCAAATCAGATCCAAATAGTAATCGCTGCCAATGAATGATCTTCTAGTGATGAGGAAATGCCAATGGATGATCCTAAATGATGCTCACTGGCCTTGCTGCAATGGTACGCTGATCAGACCTTTAGACGATGCCAACGGAGTCCAAAACAGTCTTCAACTGATATGCAAATGTCTTTACTTCAGATCTGTGATGACTCAGTAATACCAACGAATCTTCAATGTCTTGAGGAATCTTCAATAATCAACCAAAATGATGTGAAATGGATCTTCAAGCAAATAGTCTTCAAGCAACAATTCTCCACAAAGCTTTGCAATACAAAACTGAACTCTAAATCTGAATCACTCAACAAAATGCTCAAGATTGTCTTCAATCAATATCTTCCACAAATTTGCAATAATGGTCTCCAATAAGCTATATGATGAATACTAATTGCATCCACCTCTCAAAACGGGAATGGGGCCATCACCAAACCCTAGTTATCAAGGGATCATCACCTTGATTGAACTGAAATTTGTCTTCAGCCAAGAGATAAACTCAATATGCAAAAACTAAGTCAAAAACATCCTTTCAAATGACTCCTAGCTGCTCCTTATAAATCCCTCACTCCAAATAGGTCTGGCCTAACTTTATTAAATGAGTGTTTTTGTGTACACAATCACTTATTAAATGACGGTTTTTATGTGCACAATCACTTGATGGTTTTGTGTACACAATCACTTAACTTTATTAAATGATTGTTTTTGTGTACACAATCACTTAACTTTATTAAATGATTGTTTGTGTGTACACAATAACACTTTATTTTATGAAGTGTTTTAAATTGACTCAAGTAACATAATAAAATACTAATTTTATAAAGCAATTGAGAATACTTTATAAAATTAATTTACAATTAGAACCTTTTTAAGTTACTTGCAAAATGGGGACATTACAACCCTCCCTTCCCGACATTGCTTGTCCCCAAGCAATGGGAGGAAAAAACTGAAGTCAATCAATCCCTGGATCCCAAATCCAGCGAGGTTCCTCAAGCATGCTCAATCGCATCTCTTCAAGGCTGCTAACGAAGAAGATCCTGGGACTGCTTCCACTGTCGCATAATGTAGCAAACACAAATGTATCCAAACTATCATGAATCAAAACAGCACCATGCAATCTAAAAATATCATTCCAAGTGATATGCAAAGTGTCATCTTCAATGCATGAAGATAGGGAATCATCATGAAACCAATCTTCAATAAGATAATTTAGTGATTTCCATCAAAGCAAACTCTTCTGTGTACTGCTATAACAAAACTGAAATCACATTTTTTCATATCTATACAATAGATAGTAGTCATCAAACCACAATCAAGCCATTCACATGCTCCAATAAGAGAACATCATCAAAATGATGTTGTGTTATCTCAAGAGTAGGTTGATCCTCTTCAATGGAAACCACTGTATCCTGCAAAACTGATTTACCTTCATTATCACATACTTGCTTATCAACCATGTATTTCAACAAGAAAGCATCATCAACATCATGAGCAAGCTGATTTAGTTCACCAAATGGAACTAATGCATCAAACAAAACTAAATCCTCTTTATCATCATTGTGATATTCATGCATATCATCATTGGCTGCCCCAAAGATATCAATTAGAGCTGATTGCAAAGGAATAGTACTGCTGCCCTCAAACAAATCAGGGATTATATCATGCCATTCAATTTCATGATCAAAATCTGCCATCTCATTAGAATGATCAGCAATGACATCATGCCATTTTTCTTCATCAAATGTTGATCCAAAGCAAGGAACTTCATATGCATCACCTATGTCTTCTTCATGTGAATCCTAAGTTGCTGAATCGTCCCCTTCAGGTAGCCGACTCTGGGTACGAGTCGTTTGGAATCGGAATCGGAATCGATTCGACTGTGGAATCGAACAGGGTTCGAAATTGGCCTCTGGAATCGATTCCTTGATGTGGACTTCGAACCCGATCATTCCCGGAGCTGACGTGGCGATTCCAGGCCAATTTCAGGTCGATTCTGCAGATTTTCGTTGACTTTTTTACCATTCAAAACCCTTAAACGCGTTGAAATTTTAAAAAAAAATTATAAACGTTGCCTCCCGACGCATTACCGTTGCCTCCCAACATATTTCCACTCCATACGATGCTACATTTCTTTGGTTTCTTTACAGACGTGACCATATTTCCACTCCAAACGCAACATTTCTGCAGACACGGGGCATTTCTTTGGTTTCTTTGCATATGACTTTCCATTTGCAGATGCAACCATTCGCGAGCAACCAGGTAAGAGAAATTTCAATTTTAGTAGTCTTTATAGTTTATAAAGGTTTTTATTTTTATATTTTTGAGTTTGTTTAGGGTTCCTTCTGCATTTTATATTTGTAATAGTTACTAAATATTATTGTTCATCTATTATAATATTATTTAATAATTTATTAATTTATTATTATTATTATTATTATTTAATAAGTTTTTAACATTAAAAATTAAAATATCAATATGTTAAATATTAAAATATTTCATATATAATCATAATAATTAATAAATATTAAAACACAATCTCGAACTGTATACTTACAAGTATATTTGGAATATTATGACATTCTTTAATATTTTATTATTTCATGTGACATTCTATGTAAAACACTTTTATTGGAATATTATAACTTAATAAATTTGTGAATATTTTAATTTTATTGGAATATCTTAAACAGTAAATATTGAAAAATGTTAATTTTTATTTTTATTTCAATATTTAATTTTAGCTCAAATTTTAAATATAATATTTGTTTTTCAATCATGTTAAAATTTCTAATTCACGTCTTCAATACGGACCCAAATTCACCTTTGTAGAGGCATGTAGAGATGTTACAATAGGTTCCAGGTGGCGAAACATATGTTTGGAAATGCAATGGGTGTGACAAGCAATATACAAGTTCATATAGTCGGGTCAAAGGCCATCTGTGTGCCATTCCTGGATCGGGAATCAGAGCTTGTCCAGGAAAGAATAACACACCTATTCCAGCTCATCAAATCGCAGCATATATCAAAGGGCAAGAGGGCGCAAATGCAAGAGTTCTAAATAGAGGAGGGCATCCTTTGAGGAGAGGAGGGGGCTCACGAAGGCCACTTGCTTCTTCATCTGATACTTGTGGTGTTGCCCCTAAAGTTGTAGTAGAGAGCCACCCATTTTTGGGTAGGAATGTCAATGAACTTGAGCCCGAAAATGTGAAGAGAGCAAGGGGACCATTAGAGAGGGCATTTCAAAATGATGCAAGAGAGATTGTTGATCAAGCCATTGCAAGATGTCTCTATGCAAATGGTTTGGCCTTCAATGTTTTTCGATCTTTGTATTGGCAAGACATGGTAAAAAAAATAAGTGAAACTCCAAAAGGGTACACAGGGCCAGGTTATGAGAAGGTGCACACCACCTTATTGTCAAAGGAGGTCAAACATATAGAATCTTCATTGTCTCCCATTAGGACCTCATGGAAAGAAACAGAGGTGTCCATCATTTCCGATGGATGGAAGGATGCAAAAAATAGGCCATTAATCAATGTGATTGCAGTGTGCCCTAGTGATTGTAGTGTGCCCTAAAGGGGCAATGTTTTTGAAAGCTGTCGATTGTGAGGGGCAAGTGAAGGATGCATCATTTATTGCTGATATCCTTATACAGTGCATTTAGGAAGTGGGTCCTCAAAATGTTGTCCAAGTTGTAACGGACAATGCAAAGAATTGCAAAGCAACTGGTATGTTGGTTGAGCAACGGTTCTCACATATATTTTGGACACCTTGTTCTGTCCACTCACTCAACCTCATGCTACAAAAGTTAGGTAAGAAAATAGATTGGATCAAACAAGTCTATGCTAAAGCTGAAGAGATCCAAATGTTCATTACAAACCACCACATGTCAGAGGCCATTTTTAGATCATTCTCATGATTAGAGTTGCTGAAGGTAATTCATTATTCAAACAATGCAAAGTTTTAATTTTATCATTTGTATTTAAAAAAATTAAGTATGCATTCTTCTTTGTCTTTAATTTTTTTTATTTTTTGTTTTCAAATAGGTTGCTGAGACTAGATTTGCATCCAACACAATCGTCTTGAGACAACTTGTGAAGGTGCGTAAAGCACTTGCTGACATGGTCATTAGTGATTCATGGTTCATATGGAGGCAATCCAACATTAAGAGGGCAGCCAATGTAAAGCAAATGATTCTAAGTGACACTTGGTGGGATCGAGTGCAATATCTTCTTAGTTTCACTGAGCCCATCATGAGTATGCTATGTTTTACTAACATGGATAAGCCATGTTTGGGAGAGGTTTATGATAGCATTGACTCCATGATTGAGCAAATGAGATCCATCATAAATGCAAAAGAGCAAGATCCTCAAGAGACTTTCTTCAAACAGGTGCAATCAATTTGTGTTGAGCGGTGGAACAAAATGACCACCCCACTCCATCTTCTTGCCTTTGCGTTGAATCCCAAATATTACAATGAAGAGATCCTTTCTATGCCAACAAGGGTGCCACCATACCATGATTCAGAAGTCAACGAGGGGTTAAATAAAGCAATTGTTAAACTCTATCCTGATCCTGAATTAGAGGATATAGTTACAACTGAGTTTGCTGAGTTTGCAACCTCCAATGGGCTAACTGTTTCTGCTCTCCGCAACAAGTATAAGAAGGATGCTCACTCTTGGTGGTATGTCCATGCCAATAAAATGCCACACCTTCAAGTACTTGCAATCAGAGTTTTATCACAAGTAAGTTTATCAATTTTTACTCACCTTCAAACTTTTATTTTTTTCATTTTAAAATTTCCATTTTCAAATTTTAAGTTTGATTCACAATTTATTAATTTAAGACTCTAGTCTCTAACAAGATCTCCCTTTGCTTCAATAGGTTGCTAGCTCTTCTTCATCTGAACAGAATTGGAGTACATACTCCATCCACTCAGTGAAGCGCAATCGATTGGCATCAAGTAAAGCAGAGGAGCTAGTTTATGTGCATTCGAACTTGCGACTTCTAAGTTACAAAGATGATGACTACAAGGAAGGGGCAGCGAAGTTGTGGGATGTAGATCCAGAGGGAACTGACTTGGATCTTTATTCTATTGCACAAGCTGCAGCTTTTGAGGAGTCCAGTCAGCATACTTTTAGTGCGAGTACTAGCATTCCATGTGGTTCTCATAATCTACATACATCATCACATGAAGTTAATGATGATGATGATGATTTTGATGATGATGATTTTGATGATGCTGATCAGTGACTACTAATTGTATCATGTTAATTTTGAACAATGATTATCCATCATGACATTCAAGTTTGAACTTTGATATCGAATTAGTATATTATATTTCGTTTAGCATATGTGGTATTGATATTCTTAGATTCTGAAGCTAATTCTGTTTCTAGGCTGCAAATATATATATTTTAAATTTTTTATATGTATTTTGTACTAACATACCCAAAATGTAACCAACCCCCCTTCAAAAAAATTGTCGTACCGGCATACCGGAATCACGTACTCGCACACCTGCCCGTACCCGATTCGGCAACTTAGTGTGAATCACATACTTCATGGCTGATCTTTGTAGCAAATATTATGTCCTCTCCTTTCATGTATGATTGGACATCAATAATATGCCCTTCATAACAAACTGTAATATCTGATTTGCTCTCAAATGAATGAACATTATCATTTTCCAAATTATTCACATCACTTGTCTCCTTATGAACATGAGGATCATTGTTAGTCTCAACTTGAGAAACCATATCTTCATCTACCTTAGCTAATTTATCTTCATCTTGCACATCCTCTTCATCAATCTTGCAATCATCATGGAGTGACATGAGCTCTTCATCTTTTGCTGACCCAAAAGTCTGATTTTCTTCCATTGTCTCATGGCTGCTATGAGATTCTTCATTTCTTGGCATCTCATCAAACTCATCTAGTTGTTCAATTTTTATTCCACTTGTATAGTCTTCTTGCTCTTTGAAATCATTCATCATAAACCAATGCATACCTTTATCATTAGGAGTCTTTTGGGATGAATTTGACCTTGTACCTGTTGATCTTGTTGAATACTTATGCTTCCTTGAATCTGCCTAATTAGCTCTGTTGTTGTTGTTGCCCATCAAAGCTTGAGACAACCTCTCAATACTTCGTTGAATGTTTGCATTTGTTTGTTGCTGACTATCCATCATTCTACGTTGATGATCCACCATCTCTCTCATCATTTGCTTATCAAACGGAAATAGACCCATTGTTCCAAATCCACAACTGAAACCTGTTAGATGATTAAAACCACTTCTAATTTTCCCCTCAGGTTGGCAAGATCATGGCTCTGATACCACTGTAATATCACATTCAAAGATATTCTCTAAAACACTAATCAAACACTTGTATTCTAATATTAATCTAATTGCTTAGGATATTTTGATCACAAACTGAATATCAAACATGATAGAATGGTAACATTCTTATATCTAATCCACCAACAGTTGTAGATATGGAGAGAGATTCAAATTAAAGATTTGAATGATCTTCTTTTCAAATGGTAATCACATTACATCAAATCTTCTGAATCTTGCAATTTTATAATGAAGCCCTAATACTGAGATCTGATCTTTACTTGCACATGTACTTTATAGCTATGCCAATTAAATGAATTGACAAATGTAAGTTGACAATGGAACCAATAGATAGCAATAACCTTTCAATGGAATCCCAACATAAAATGCAATTGATAATGGATGTAAAACTATCTCAGATCTCACTGTTACAATTCAGACCTTCAAACCTTGCAATGATAGCAACGATTCATGGCATCTCATGACAGCCAAGTGACATGCATCTGCATAGAGCAATTTGTCCTCCTTAATCTTGTTCGCTGCCATACTTCTCCCAGGCAGGTCGCTGTGATCAGATGCAACTAAAAATGATTGGTTGTTAATCAAATCTGTTATGTGATATTGCTGCCAATGCAAATCAGATCCAAACAGTAATCGCTGCCAATGATTGATCTTCTAGTGATGAGGAAATGCCAATGGATGATCCTAAATGATGCTCGCTAGCCCTACTGCAATGGTACGTTGATCAGACCTTTAGATGATGCCAACGGAGTCCAAAACAATCTTCAACTGATATGCAAATGTCTTTACTTCAGATCTGTGATGAATCAGTAATACCAACGAATCTTCGAAGTCTTGAGGAATCTTGAATAATTAAACAAAATGATGTGAAATGGATCTTCAAGCAAATAGTCTTCAAGCAACAATTCTCCACAAAGCTTTGCAATACAAAACTGAACTTTAAATCTGAATCACTCAACAAAATGCTCAAGATTGTCTTCAACCAATATCTTCTACAAATTTGCAATAATGGTCTCCAATAAGCTCTATGATGAATACTGATTGCATCCACCTCTCAAAACGAGAATGGGGCCATCACCAAACCCTAGTTATCAAGGGATCATCACCTTGATTGGACTGAAATTTGTCTTCAGCTAAGAGATAAACTCAATATGCAAAAACCAAATCAAAAACATCCTTTCAAATGACTCCTAGCTGCTCCTTATAAAGCCCTCACTCCAAATAGGTCTGGCCTAACTTTATTAAATGAGTGTTTTTGTGTACACAATCACTTATTAAATGACGGTTTTTATGTACACAATCACTTGACGGTTTTTGTGTACACAATCACTTAACTTTATTAAATGATTGTTTATGTGTACACAATCACTTAACTTTATTAAATGATTGTTTTTGTGTACACAATAACACTTTATTTTATAAAGTGTTTTATATTGACTCAAGTAACATAATAAAATATTAATTTTATAAAGCAATTAAAAATACTTTATAAAATTAATTTACAATTAGAACCTTTTTAAGTTACTTGCAAAATGGGGACATTACAGTCTCTTAAGATTGAACCTTGTTAAAGGGAATTGAATCTATGAGTTACTACGAGTTCACCCATTAACTTTTTGAGCTGAATGTAAACCATGAACTGAGATAAATAAGGTAAACTCCAAACCAGTATGGTCAAGTGTGGAGAACATGAATGAACTTTATTTCTACAAACAATTGCAGGACAAAGTGACATGGAGTCACTAGTTCATGGTTACTTAAGCATCTAGAACCTTAAGAATGGGTTAACAAGACAGAAGTCAAATGTCCAAGAAATGGACTACGACGATTTGAACTTGACTGCTCTAAACCGAAAAGGGTCGAATTATGTTTACTGTAGGACATGATAGCTTATAAGTCGAGTCGAGGTGGTGGACATACGACAACATTCATTGCGTAACGTTATGTATGTAAATCTTTGGCCAAAGTAATGCATCCATCTCTGCATGCATTGTCGGTCCACAGTGCTCCAGATGGCATAATGTTTCCAATAGTGTCATACATAGAGTGGATCTATAGTTGTGTGACTGAGAGGCATTATGAAGGACACAACACCAGATACTCAAATGGCTAACCTAACGGTTCCTTATATCTATCCCTTTCGCGAAGGGTAGGGCCGCTTCCAAGTAGGAAGTTGTGCGGGGGACCGCCAGTCTGTGGTTGGAGAAAAAACACTAGGATGATGCTCTCCTTCCCAAGCATGAGACAAGCCGAGGCTTATGAAGACAAATGTCATATGCTCCAGATACAGTGTTTTTCATTTTATGACTTGATGGTCAATTATTATGTATAATTTAATATTTGATGCCATGAGCATAACTTGTACATGCAAAGTGAAAGTTATTCACTAATGATATGTAATTGGATATTGTGACTGAAACTTTGTTATATTTTGGTTTAGAAGAACATGCTTAATTGTTGAAATGATAATGAATCATTCTTGTTTAACTCTGATTTGGATAATCATGTTGAAATCTAATTCTCGATTAAGATGAATATTTATGTTAATAATTGAGTATTATGGAATGTGATGTTACACTTTCCTTATTGCTTCTTGTAAAGATGGTGGGTCAAATGCCTTAACCCATCCCCTGATTGGCTCCATTAGTCCTTCACTAAAAAGGACTACAAATCTTCTCTCTGAGATGCTACGAACCATAACTGAAAGTCTGAAACTCAAAAATGTAAGCATCCAGTGAACCATATTGTTTCAACTGTGTAAGCTCTCTAAAGTGTAACTCAAGGTCTTTCTTGTCAAATCTTTCAATGAGCCTATTTGTAAATTCATCATAGGTGGTAATCAAGTTGTAGCCTAATGTAACCAAACCATGGTACCACCACTCATGGATTGCTCCATCTAAGTGCAGTGTAGCAAAGTTAATTGCTTCATCCTTCGGCATGGGTCTGGGTGCCAAATAATTGTCTAACTTTTGTACCCAGGCTCTAGCTGAACACTTATCACTCCCATCAAAGTGTGCCAAAGATACTGTTGTGACGTTTTCACACATCGCCCCATTGCAAATGGGGACCCCCTTTTTTCTCGCTTTCGCTGTCATTTTTCCTTTGATCTTGCAGTTTCTTGCCCTGATCCATGAAGCTAGGAAAGAATGTCCAAGCAGTCAACTCATAGGGAACATTAGGAATGCTTGAAATAGTGAATTTCTCCTGAGGATTAATAATGCCCTACCTATCATTCCTCGATTAAATCTGGATAGTCCATGGAAGGAGTCCATCATCCCATAGAAGAAGTCCAAATCCTTCGCTCTCAGCATGAGACTCCGTGATGAATAAGGAATCTTGTTCCAAGACTCCAGTCCAGGAATCCTGTTCCAAGACTTTAGTTCAGAAATTCCTGTTCCAAAACTCCAGTACAGAAGTTTCTGTTCCAAGACTCCAGTCCAGAAGTCCCTGTCCAAGTCCCAGTTCCAGGGTCTCCTATTCCAAAGTTCCTGTCCGGGAATCCTGTCCCGAAGTTCCTATCCAAGAATCCTATTCCAAAGTTCTTGTCTAGATTCTTGTCCCGAAGTTCCAATCCAGGGTCCTGAATTCAACAAGGCTTGTCATTTCCATGTCAAAATCCATCTTTCCACCTTAGAACCCTCTCCATTCCCGGCATGGAACTCAATTCTAATCTTGTTCCAAGACTCCATGTCCCACTTAGAAAGTCATTCCTTGACTCCAGTCCAGGAATCCAGCCCGGAGGTCCAGTCCGGAGTCTTGTTCGGAAGTGCCTATCCCGAAGTCTTGTTCAAGGAATTCCTGCCCGGAATCCTGTTCTAAGGTTTTATCCATATTCTTATCCCGACTAGACCCGGAATTCAACAAGAACTGTCACTCCTTGGAATGATCATCCTTCAGCCATGGAACTCAGTTCCCGGCCCGACAGCTCCAGTCCGGAAGTTCAATCCAGGGGGTATCCTTCGGATCCCAATCCGGCACTCAACCTCATTTCACAAACCCAAAAGATTCTCAAATCAATAGGATTCTTCAGGAACTTAGGGCAAATTTCACAAAACAGTCAGTGTTTGAAGCATCCCTCCAGAAGGCTGGAAGTGCAGCAGGAATATTCCTGGTCGCATATTCCAGTACCTGCTGGAATATGCGCCCAAGGAGGAAATTTATCCCTGGTCGCATAATCCAGCAGGTACTGGATTATGCGCCCAGGACAGTTTTTTGTCCTGGTCGCAAAATCCAGTACCTACTGGATTTTGCGCCCTAGGACTAGAAGTGTCCAATTCAGCCTCCTGACCTGTCTAGTCAATCCTGGCTTGAAAATCTGTCTCTAACTCCTCTGTGGATGCCTGAATCTTGGAATTCACAGTCAGGATGGAAGAAACGAACTCCGTATCTCGCCATGGAAATGAGATATTCCTCGAGAGGATGGAAGAAACAAAGGATGGAAGAAACGAACTCTGAATCTCGCCATGAAAATGATATTCCTCGAGAGGATGGAAGAAACGAAGGATGGAAGAAACGAACTCTGAATCTCGCCATGGAAACGAGATTCCTTAAGGGGATGGAAGAAATGAAGGATGGAAGAAACGAAAGCCCCATGTTTCGGATCCCGTATCGATAGCCGAACCTCCGTAAAAATAGCTCAAGGTGTACCTGCCGCAAAACTGAAACTCCACTCAAAACTGAAGAGAAGATAAATCCTTAGGCCAAAATCCATGAAACTGGACAGGCATGTCCAAAAGCGCAAAATCCCTAACATGATGAAAAGTGCGCTCTAGGATAATTTTTGTCCTTGGGCGCAAAATCCCTTACCAACTGAAATTTGCGCTCCAGGACAATTTTTGTCCTTGGGCGCAAAATCTCTGACCTACTGAAATTTGCGCTCAAGGACAATTTTTGTCCTTGGGCACAAAATCCTTGACTGCTGGGAATTTGCGCTCTCCTGGGAACTTAGCCATTTTTTCAGTGTCTCTTAGGGTAAAGGTATATTAAAAAATATAGGGTAAAGGAATTTCTTATACTTTAAATATTTTTCAATATACCTTTCAGGATGTTTGAGATAGGTCTCGAATCCACCGGATTTAACATGCAAAATCTAGAATTTGGAAGATCCACCAGATTTCAGACTTAGTCAATTTTTCACGATTTCAGGATTTCAGGCTACCAGACTTAGCCAATTCCAAATAGGTAAGTTGCAAAAATCATTTGAACAAAGGATGGAACAAACGAACTTCGTGTCTCGCCATCGAAAGCAGATTCCCAGAGGATGGAAAAAATGAAGGATGGAACAAACAAACTTCGTGTCTCGCCATCAAAAGCAGATTCCCAGGGGATGGAAGAAACGAAGGATGGAACAAATGAACTTCGTGTCTCGCCATCGAAGGCAAATTCCCGGAGGATGGAAGAACGAGGATGGAAGAAACGAACTCCGTATTTCTGATCTCATAGTGACAACTAAACTTCCGTAGAAAAGCTAAGAAAATGAACCATGCTCCCAATCCAAAACTGAAAAAACTATAAGTCCTTGGCCAAAATCCCTGACCTTCAAGAATTTGCGCTTCAGGACAAATTGTCCTGAGCGCAAAATCCCTGACTTTCAAGAATTTGCGCTCCAGGACAAATTGTCCTGAGCGCAAAATCCCTGACCTTCAGGAATTTGCGCTCCAGGACAAATTTTGTCCTGAGCGCAAAATCCCTGACCTTCAGGAATTTGCGCTCCAGGACAAATTTTTGTCCTGAGCGCAAAATCCCTGACCTTCAGGAATTTGCGCTCCAAGACAAATCCCTCCAATTATCAAACAGAAGACTTCAGTCCGTCATGGGATGTTTGAACTCAGAAATTCCTGCAGAACGATCCTCCTCACCCAATCATGAATGCAACTGAACAACTTGATCCAGGACCTGTAGGAGGACGTGCTAGGCAGATTCCAACTCCTTCCGGGAGTTTCAGCTTGAATGAATTCCTGTCCACAAAAAGCAAAATTGCAACCTTCCATCTGAGTAAGATTCCATAGGAGAAAATATTCCAAGACTTAGCTGGATTTTAACAAAAGTTCAAGGATCATGCTAAGGAAGAAAATCCTAAACCTCAAGAAATCCCCGATGTCGCAAAATCCCAGACATCAGGAATTCCCCGACATTGCAAATTCCCCAACTTGCAAATTCCTCGACATGCCAAATTCCCCGACATTGCAAAATCCCCGACATTCATAAATCCTCGACCACCAACATGGGAGAAAAGGACAAAAAACTAAGTCGGCCAGTGATAAAGTTGGGCGGCTAAATTTCTTTTCCTCTAACCCAGGTCGGCCAAGTGGCAAAGAAGGACAACTTACCTATAAAAGGGGCAGTGCCCAAGTCATTTCTAATCATTCCAATTCAAATCCAAAGCAAAAAACTACATTCTAGGGGCAGAAATTCATCCTGCAGGACAAGTGGAATTCCAGGATGGACAGGAATCCCCGACCAACTGAAATTCCTCCTGTCCATGCCTGGTAACCCTGGAATGAAGGAAAAGTCAGTCGAGTATGAAGAATGCCGAAGAATGAGGGAAATCCTTTGTTTGTTCAGGAATTTATAAGTGAAATTGATCAAAACTTGCAAAATCATTCATGTTTCATTTCATATTGCATTGCATTTATGGATTTTGTGCATCATGACTATTCGAGGTTTCCCATGTTTTGCAAGAATCCAAGACGAGGATAAGTTCCATGAGGAGGATGAACAAAGATGATCCAGGGCAAGTAGGATGGATGTAGAGAGTTCAAGCGCTGGAAATGATGACCATTTCAAGGATCCAGGAGTTCCGACAATAAGAAGACTACACATGCATACCGAGGGAAGGGAAGGCAACATCAAAGATTCTAGTTCGGCGATAGGGAGACTTCGCACAAAGGGATAAGGAAGATCAAGATGTCCTTCCAAAGATTTCAAATGACAGAGAATGCCTACATCAAGGATGGCGGAATGGGAGAAATCACTCCAAGTCTAGTATCAAGGATTCCAGTTCCAGACAAAAGGATCAATCCTTGGAAAACCAAGAGGATACACTTCAAGTTCACCATCCATCAAGAAGAACGGGAATCCACGCCAAGGATGAGGAATTCCAACCCAAGAATCCAGGATAGGGAATCCTATTCCATGACAGGGAATTCCAACTCAGGAAGGAATTCCATTCCAGGACCCTAAGGAAAGTGCGCCCCTGCTCAAGGAAGGATTCCTCCACATGAAAATCCTGTTCACCCTGGAATCTGCGCTCAGGATAAAGGACTCCAGGACATCATGGAATTTGAGACTAAAGAATAGGAGGAAGTTCCAGACAAATAGGACATTCCTATCCAGGAGTCCTAGACAGGTGGCGACCAAGACAGCTGGAAGTTTTCCTTACACATTCTGACGACCAGGACAGGTGGCAGTCTCCTACATGAACAACCTGACGACCCCACTTGCTTTTCTAGGGTTTATGACCCAGGGCACATGTTTCAAGGAAATCTGATTTCCTTTTGCCCTAAGATATTTTTGAGAGCCTATATAAAGGCTGAGGGATGCTTCATTTTATCTCTCCCTTTCTGATTTTTATCATTCTGAAGCTCCTAGAGCTCCTTCGTAGCTAGTTTTTTTATTTTTGCATAGTTTCTTATGAGCTGAAACTCCAAAATCACTTGGATTGTTGTGATATAAACTTCTGAAGTAATAATATATGCATTGAAGAATGGTGCTCATATATTCCTTTGGATTTTTGGCATGGTCTTATTGATTTCTTGGAGCAAATCTAACAGATATTGAAGTTCTTTCTTGTATTTTCATGTTTTTATTAGTTAGAAAGATGGAAATTATTACTGTTGAATGACTGAATCTGTTTGTTCATACCATTGGTGATTTGTGGCCTGCAAATCATCGTGCATGGTTAGCCTGAACTTAATCCGAACCTAACTTCGACTGTTCTGTATGACCAAATCCATGTCTCTTACTGAAGCAGTCTGAAAATCCTTATTCCTCCTTAGAAGATAGCACCACCCCTGCCTAGTTGTTGCCTCATGACGAAGCAGGGGACTGGTTCCAGTTTCTATCTCCAGCAACAGTCTTCTTCCATCAATTAGTTAGACCCCTGAACCTTTACCTTATCTTTTTCACTTTCTTTTAGATCTTCATTAGAATTAGTTTTCCAGAGCTTCATCGCCAAATCATCCGCCTTTGTAAGAATGGAACTTTAGAATTCCAGTTGTCCATCTGTGAAAGAATTCCATTCACCCACAAATCCCAGTCTGAATCCCAGAAATGAATTCCATGACCCTGAAAGAGAGCCTACGTAAGTCCCCCTCGTGATTACCAGCAAATCACATCATTCCAGTGAGTCTATCCTTATGCACGTCAAGACCTAACATGAAAGGAACCTTGAAGCAGTCTCATTCGATCACATAGTTCAGTGTCTGAGAAGCTTTATTCAAGAAAGGATAGGATACTCTGTGTTTTATTCTAATGTTGTTGTAGTCACAAAAACCTCATCAACAGATACCTTTCCCAACGCTTGTTGGTAGTCTCTCTACACAAGTGATCCTCTATTCTCAGCTCTTCCACCACCCCTCTTCTTCTAGTTCATAAATTGTTCTAATGTCAACAAATCACGGATCTCAACTGGAAGAGTTATGTACCCTGCATAGATAGTCCTTACTTCATCTGTCATTGGTATTTGGGCCTCTTGCACAGATGGGGTCTCCTTCCTACGAGTGAAGGTAGGTTGGAGAGGTCTAGAAACTAATCCAGAAGTTGCTCTAACAGTGTGTCCATTATTTTGATGATTATTGATGTTAGAACCACTAGTTTCACCATTATAAACTGGAGATGCTTGAGGCACATTCTGACTCATCTTTGCCAACTAAGACATCATGTCTAGCATAGTATCAAATTTCGTCTCTACTTTGGAATTGGGACTATATGGTTGTTCTGATCCTTTACCTCTTTCTACCATGTTCTCAGAAGAAATATCACTATCACCTGTATGAATCTGACAAACTCTTAGGGCCTCAGAAAAAATTTCTTCAACTGGAGTTTGTGGCCTCTGATATACCTGTCTTCTCTACTCTCTGTTATAATATCTTATTTCTCTTTCACTCATAGAAATAACTTCAGCTACATGCAATATAAAGATCACAGGTTGACAGGAAAAACTAGCTATGATACCACTGTAATAACCACGCTCACATTTTTTCCAAAAAAACCACAATTTTCTGACTTTTGTTGTGTAGGCATTTTGTCAAACAGTTTTAATATGTTTTTCTCACTGAAATTTCTGTGAATGATAATGCTAACAGCTTTCTCTTGGAATTTACATGATGTTTCATTCATTAATTCATTATCAAATACCAAAATAGTTAAGAGACATTTTGTCAAACACTTTGCATTAAATGGAATACGAAAGATTATGATTTTAGTCACTTAGAATAGTTGTTACTAACATTCTTGATCATTCATTCATCATGAAATCATACCCAAGTTAAAATGTTTCACACAGACATTATGTCAATCAGTTTGCATTACACTATAAGTTGGAAATGCTTGCAAAAACAAAGATATATGTTGCTGTCATAAAATCAGAAATACAAAGATGTAAAGGTTTCAGTTCTAACCTCAATTTCCACATCAACTAATTACAACTGTATGCTGGGCAATGTGTGAGCAGCTCAATATATGACAGACTTCCTTTCCAAACAGCACACTCAGACTTCCGTCTTCAGTACAGAAGTATATATGTTTGGGTATAATTCCAGCTGGGCAGCCAGCAAGCTTCTAGATCCTCCAATCACCACCAACTCCAACTAGAGGCTATGCCTCCTTTCTTAAACCCCAACGCACCTTCTAAACTCTCATGATTTCTATCAAATACTTCAACATCTTTATTTCTAGGCCTTACGCATCATATAGAACATTCAATGGAATCTCTTTAATATGGTACTAGGTAGATATGGGTCCCACGACCCCTCCTTAGCACTAAAACTAGTCTTCAAGAAGCTGTGTCAATCTTCCCTTTGATACATAGGCTTCTTCCAAGCCCAAACATGAAGCGGCTGGGAATTGTATTAAACCCTTGTTGTCTATTAATGTGTACAGCCCTTTTTATGGCTATTCTTGATTAATAAAATGGTACAGCTATCCTTGGGAACTTTCAAGGGTACGGCTGGGTCACTCAGCTTCCATCAATTAATTTCTGATTTTTATATTTGATCTCTCCTGTAAATAAAATCTCTGCACACACAGCACTTATGAATCTCCAAAATTGTATTTGCAATCAATAAATTTGGAAATGAAATATTCGTACAGAGCAAATACCAAAGACCTGCGAAGATAAACCCTTCTCAAATGCAAACTCCTGAAATTGGAAAAACTGTGAATTTCAATGATGATTCTCGAGTAGAACCACTCCAAGCTAGCTAGGAATTATCTCTCAAATCCAAAGCTAGGAATCAAATGAGGGTTTTCATCCTCAAAAGATTATACGAGAACACACAGGTTCAATCGGGTAGCATAACCTTGCAAAATAAGTCTTCCATAATCTCCAAATGAGAGTTCAAACCTCCTTTTTATATTTACCCTTTGGAGGGAAAAGACATTTAAAATAATATTAAATAATCTCCATAGTAAGGACTTTTAAAATAATATTAAATAATCTCCATAGTCCCTTTTTTGAAGAATTAAAATAATATTATTAACTTTTCCCGCTCGCTTGCTAAACGCCCACTTAAAGAGGTCATAACTCTTGACTTCGTAAATTATAACACTCAAAGTAAATAATTAATTATTAAACATCAAAAATTAGAACTTAAGTGTATAATTTGGATATTCCACCTGAGCTGCGGAAAACACCGCCAAGGCGCCAGAAACTGAAACTGAACATGCCATACAAAACGACAACCGATGTTCTCCAAAAACTCTGGAGTTCCCCTACCAACATCAATTAGCCTATGGGAACTCGGTGAATAGGCTAACTGCCGCCAAACTGTCTAGGCCTGAGAAAGGGACATTACAGTTTCCGCATACCTTTGCTTCCTTTCAATTTACATAAGATTGTATTATGCTTATTCAGTCAAATAATGAATAGGAATTGCACTCTCAGCAAGAAAATATTCTTTTACACTCATAGAGGGCTTACTTTCAACTTGTTTCCCGCCTGATTCAAAGTAATGGCATGATGGACCTGTCTGCATTCTTCTGTGTGAATATATTTTAGCATTAGTTACTTATGTTCAAAGACCACTACTTGGTGAGTTGTTTTGAAGGATTGGAAATTTGACCATGAGTAGGTATTTGTGAATTAGGTATCACAAAGACCAGCAAGAAGATTTAATATCACTGGAGTTCAGAGGATGATCCTAAGGTATCACAAAGACAAGCTAGAAGATCTAATATAAGGGATCTCAGAGGATGATCCTAAGCAGTTGACTTTCTCATTGTGAATATAAGTCCAGAGCTATTAAAAATCATTTATGCTGTTGTAGATAAAGGCTTACACAATTTGAAGACAAGTTGCAGTGGTCATTGTCTTCAATAAATAGAGATGCATGATGGTGGATCCCAAAAAAGGAAGGCTTACTTTGGATAATTTACAAGTTAAAAGATTTTGGTATTCTAGACAGTGACAACAATGAGCGGACTGCAAATGTTGTCCCTTTGTCTACACTTTCATACTAATTTCTATTATCAATACAGACAAATCTTCTTCTCTAGAAGTCAGAAAAAAGATCATTATCTAGTGATCAAAGATTGATATTTTGAATGTGAGTACTCTTAGTCTCTAAGAATCAGCATGAGTACCCTTAAGTCTCTGAGATAATTTATGCCACACTCTGAATTTGCTAAAAATAAAACCAATTTACGAAACTTGTCACAATCGCTTATTCTAAGTAATGCAATGTGGCATTAAAAAAAATTTATTAAAAGAATCCCCAGTCAACGCACTGTTGGATGTAGCAAAGTTAACTGAAAATTAATTAGGAAAATAAGAATAAGATACACCATTTGGAGTCCATGCAGAAAAAGGATAAACCATTCTATCTCAAAAGCCAAGTAGATTCTCTGGAGTGTACTTCATATCAACTATTAAAACACCAACTCCAATTATACCGTTCTTGAAAATGAATTCAAAGCACAAAGCATAAAGGTATTCTTCATCCCTTAACAACAAAACAAATTTCATGGAGACTCTGAAGTTTGGCATAAGGAAGACGTCTGACATGCACATTTTGTAGGAAATCACCAACAAGTTCCAAGATATAGCCAAGTTCGGAATGCTTTGAACCAGCATGCAATTTTAGAGCAATGAATGGTGGCACCATATGGAATAAGATAGAAGTTAATCTCTTTAAAGATATGATACACTAAAATCACATCAAAGAGAACACAATGAAAATACCATATCCTATTTCAGGTGTAACTTTAAGTGTAGAAAGAGCTGGAAAGAACAAATTTAATAGATGGATTGTTACCTATGAAATTGTTGTCGACAAAAGGGCACATACAGGAGAGGAATTAAAACCCTTGAATACCACATCAGAAGGATGATGAAGAGATAGATCACCTTGTGGGAAAGTGAATAGCTAACAAATTGGAAATAAATGTGGGACAAAATTCCAGACATCCATGACCATTGTCTTAGACCAGAAAAAGATCTAAACAATGAAGTAATTGGTACAAAAGGAGACATAAAAGATTAGCGTAAGAATGTTGAAATTTTTGGTGGTCAGTAATTGATGAAGTACACTTGAAGACTCCAAAAGTTGTTAAGAAAATTTGTCAGAAGATCAATATATAAAATTAGCCAACAAAAGTGAAAGAGTAGATAAGATGCAGATTCAAAAATGAAGAACTGAAAATTGTTAGATATTCTCCTTTCACAAACCTTCTTAATGAAAGAATTAGTTGTAAAGCATCAGATGGTTAAGTCCAACCACCTCAATAATAAGAAGCGTGTACAGTTAATTAACTACAAATAAATAAAAATAAGCAGATGGCACATGGCAAAGAAGTGACGCACCAAATGTAATGCAGCTCTGAGGAGAAAGAGGTGCAACAACTCCAGGGCTAAGCTTCTTCTCATCAATGTATGTGCCATTAGTGCTATTCAAGTCAGTCACAAACAACATTCCTTCTTTCTTTTCCAGACGAGCATGCAAGCCGGATACTGCAATGGAAAAGTCTATTATTTATCATGATAAAGAAAGTCAAAACCAACACACAGTTAAACTTTTAGAATGAATGTAATTTCATAATCTTGAATTTGGCAAATAGAGTAAATAATGCTTGTGCTGTTGGAAACACTCACTAATACATAAACTGCAACTTAAAGGTCATACTACATCATCTTTCGGCCATAATTCCACCTTGAAAGCATATACTATGTATATGTAAATAATATGGTTACCTTTGTAGTATATGCATAATCATAATATCTCCATTTTCTGCCATAAACAACAAAAGAAATGCTAAAAGAAGAAATAACAACAGTATCCACTGTTCAGATTATTTAAAGCTACCTGTAGCAACTGGGATGACATTATCTGCTTTTTCTGGGAGACGGCCAATCGTCGCAGTATCCTGTGTTATGCTACAAGTGGTGTGAAGGACAATCGAACACTTTAACATATGATCAGTTGTCAAATATAATACTGATAAATAATACTCACCGAGGCCAATTCAAATGTGCTTGGAAGAGATACTGCTTGACCAATATGACTTGTATTGCCGTCACCTATTCATGAGATGCTAAAGGGTTAATAACAAATGAAACTATACATTTATGGAAAAATATATCAGAATGCAAATGCAAACATAATGTAAAACTGCAGAGGCATCAACTAAGATCAGATTATTGAGCTAAACTCGTATACAGAAGCTAAAAGTTACTGTACAAGATGGGGATCAAAGTCTGTTCCAGAATCCATAATCTTCAAGAACAAATGACTTGTAATAAAAAGTCACGGTTCAAGAATGCATGGATTTACAAATTTTCTTACCTGCTTATCTTAGGATATGAGATTTTTGCTTTAATATCTATGAAAAAATATTGAAATGCAAAGTTCCTTTGCTTGTTATCTTGAGAATGAGCTGCTGTCCTTTTGCCTTTAAAGATTCTGCTTATTGCGAGATGGCAAGAAGCATCGAACCTAGTTATCGGCGCTGCATTTGAGTTCCTAACAGAGTTTGGTCTAAATAAATATTCTATATGTGTTCTGTCCAGTTTCCGGTAAATATAGCCCCTGTCATTATTTTTCCGCAGGTTTCTACTCTTAATTAATCATTTAGCACCTCAGTGGAATTCTGGAACTAAAGGGCCAAACTCTCTTTTAAGACAGTCTACACATGGAGAACAGGAAAGTTGGCTCAACTAGTAATTTTGCTTGAGTTTTATTATATGAATAATGACAAATGGAATCTTTAATTGCATTTGTCCAATATCTATGATGGAATTGCATTGTTCATTGTGCCAATCGATGGACTAAGATGTAATGTCCCTTTTTGGAACAATACTAATTTTACCCTAAATTATCAATTTCCAAGCAAACAAAGGTTTAGAGAGTACCTTGGCTTGATTTAATTCCTGCAAACAAGTTAGAAAACACTTACAATATTACATTAGCCTCATGAAGTATACACTTGAATACAAAATCATAGAGTATACACTCGAATACATAGTCATGAAGTATATGCCGGTCACAAAATATGAGTACACGTAAGTTGCATTAATACATGTAAGTATACCGTCGGACAATTGGAAAGAGGATTCAGTGCATCCCATGCTACACCGCGGGTCCACCATCCCAAGGTCACTAGGTATACACATGTATTACTAAAGTATACACAACAAAGAAAGATCATATATAGCAATGGAACAAGTCTCAAGGACTATGTGGGTTCAACCATAGAGAGGGGGGAGTGGAACGTGATGAGGTGTCCCAAGTTTCCTCTGACCTAGGCCTAACAGCAAGACCTTATCCTCCGTTGGCCTCATGTGGTCCTTAACCGATGGTCCTTAACCATCATCATGAGGTGGCGTACCTAGTGAGGGCTTTACACCGTTCCCCTCCATCACACCATCCCTTCCTCTTATGATTGAAGATCCTCCTTTTCATTTATTCCAATAATTGATTCAAGTGGGGATAGTCCGGAAGGTTGCAATAGGGTGTCCTAGATCCTCAACCCTAGGCCCAACAGCAAGACCTTATCCTCTGTTGGCCTCATGTGGTCCTTCACCATCATCATGAGATGGCGTGCCTAATGAGGGATCATTCGCTGTTCCCCCTCCTTGCAGTCCTGACTCAACCCTCCTTGATCAATCATTGCTAGAATCAAATTATTATTACCCATAATTTCAATAGTATTGGCATCAATTATCAATGCTTTTAATTGGTATAATTATAAGTACATTTAAATATATTTATTCATTTCTATACTTATTAAATAAGCATAACCATAATTATTCAAAGGGGTAGATTACGTTACCATTCTGCTGTTACCTTTATGATTATGTATCCACTGCTGTTATATAAATACCTGGCTGCCTTTATTGCTTGCTCCTGTTGTGTACTTTTCCAATGTTAAATATTGCTTACTTGCAGATTGCCTGATCTGTTAATAGATGTCAATTTGGACTCTTTGTTTCTAATATTTTATTGCTTTTATAATGCTTCTATTGTTCCCGATCCTGGTTGTCTCTCTATTCAGAGATATTAATATTTCTTTTTCATTCCCTGTGCCTTCAATTGCCTTCCATTCTTCCCTTTTATACTCTCCAAAAGGTATGGGATCGGTCAAGGGTTATGTCCTTTCTATTCATGTTGACTTTTCAACACACCCCTTGATATCATCAGCACTGCCTTTGTTTTATATTTTGCACACTAATTTGTTATGACCTATGTTCGCCGGGGACGCATCCTCTATCCTTTCTGATCCGTACCCGTCCCGGGGACGCGGGGACGGCCAGGAAACGTCCCCTTTTCCCGGGGACGTCCCCTTTTTTTTCCGGAAACGTAGGGGACGGCTAGCCGTACCTAGTACGGTCGTCCCCAACCGTACCAGGTATGGCTAGCCGTCCCCTACGGCCCAACAACTTTCACACTTAGGAAAAAAAAAAAAAAAAAAACTCAAATAAAAAAAAAGGGGATGGGGGGGCCCACAAGGACCCCCACATCCCTCATAAACTTACATAAACCTAAAAAAGACCTCATATCATGCAAAAACAAAAAACATAAATTCATTACCTCATTTTGGCACTCTTGAACAGTAGCTTGAAGAGGAGAAATAGCAGTTGGAGGAGGGTAACAGCGGTGAAGAGAAGGCAATAGGGCATCAAATCATCGTCATTTAAGGTAAGATTGACATTCTTTGTTTTGTTTTCATATTCCTTTGCATTTTTTTTAGTTTTTTTTTCAATTTCAAACACGTGGAGGGTTTTTAGTTTTTTTTTTTTTTTTTTTTTTTTTTTTTAATGTTTGCTTGCAGCTGTCTATTAGCATTTTTTCAAACAAAAAACAATGAGCAACAGTGACAATAGTGAAAGTTCTGAAAATGACATTGAAATTCAAATGCAACGGCAACCAAGTAGAACTAGAGGCCGTAAAAAGAGTAGGGGTTCTGCTAGTGGCAGTGGTACAGCAGAGAATGTCAGTTCATCCAAATCCAATCCATTTGAATGCCCCTCCAAAACACATGCCACTTATGCAAAAGGCCCATATAATCCTAAAAAACCTCTCTTACAATTTGCAACCCGCATAGACACTGACAAACAAAAGAATACTAGGGGGTCTAGAATATGGCTTTGTCACATTTGCAATGAAACCTATAGGGGCAGCTATACAAGAGTTTATTCTCACCTTTTGCACTTGGGTGGAGTGGGGGTAAAAGGTTGTAAAAAAATTACCCTAGCTGTGAAGGTCGAGGCAACTAGGTTGGACATGGAGGGGGAGGCAAGATCTAAGGGATTGTCAATGGAGAATATGCCTAGCATGCCTGAGTCATTGCCTTCACAAAGCCAAGTGGAAGAGGTTTCTAGTAGGGGAAAGAAAAGAGCTACTACTGTTGCAGGGTTGTTTAATGCACAAACACGAGAGGTAGCTGACTCTTCCATTGCTAAATTTTTTTTTGCTCATGCTGTACCATTTCATGTGGCACGCTCTCCCTATTTCAAACAAATGTTAAGAGATGTTACAGCTGTTGGTCCTTCATATGTCCCCCCTGGAGAACATAAGCTACGCACCACCTTACTTGACAAGGAATATTCTCAAGTGAGTATCTTGATGGAGGACATGAGGCAAATTTGGATTAGGGATGGTTGCTCTATTGTCATGGATGGGTGGACCGACATCAAATGTCGGCCACTCATCAATATCATTGTCACATGTCCAGCTGGCTCTTATTTTCTTAGAGCTATTGATTGTACAGGGAGGAGGAAGGATGCTCACTTCCAATTTCAGATTTTGAAGGATACCATTGAAGAGATTGAGGCATCTAATGTTGTCCAAGTGGTAACAGATTTAGCCCGTGTATGTAAGTCAGCTGGTTTGATGGTGGAGGGTGCTTGTAAGCACATTTTCTGGACTCCATGTTGTGTTCATGCATTGAACAATGCATTGAAAGACATTGGGAAGATTGCTTGGGTGAAGGAAGTGGTGGCAGAAGCTAGAGATATACAGATGTTCATTTGCAACCATCAAACCTCACTAGTACTTTTCAGAACTTTTTCGAAGAAGGAATTCCTCAAGCCTGTGGAAACTAGATATGCCAGCTATTTCATATTGTTAGAGAGGATGGTTGAGGTGAAGGAACCTCTACAATTATTGGTGGTTAATGCAGAATGGAATAGATGGCCAGAGTCAAATTCAGCTGAAGGAAAAAGTGTGAGGCAAAAGATCCTTGACAATGATTGGTGGTCCACAATAAGGTATGAAATTGAAATTTCAAATTGTTGATTTTCTTTTTATTTATATTATGATATTATCATTTTATTAAAAAATTAATTTTTGTTCTTAAATTGCTGATTTTTGTAACTTGTGTTCACTTGCAGCTATGTTTGCTCCTTCATTGCACCTGTGGTGGATGTCATAAGATATGCTGACACAGACTCTCCTAGTCTTGGAGAGATTTATGAGACATTTGATAGCATGCTTGGAAAAATGAAGCAAGCTATTCAGAGCAAGGATCCTACTTTGGGATTCTATGAGGAGCATCTTAGGCCCATTGTGACGCGGAGGTGGGACACTATGAACACCCCACTTCATATGGCAGCATATGCTCTAAATCCCAAATGGTATGTTTCTAGACCTGGTAGAGTGCCTCCATCTCATGATGATGAGGTGAAACAAGGGTTCATGAGGGCCCTTGAAAAAATGTATACCAAGGAGGAGGCTTCTCTACTTCGCTCACAATGGATGGCCTTTGTCAATCTATGTGGTCCAAACTTTAGCAAAAAATAGGCGAGGATGGATAGAGCTACATTAGCTCAAACTGACCCTATTGGATGGTGGATGTGGCATGGCATGGATGCACTAAAATTGAGGACACTTGCCACTCGCTTGCTTGGACAGATTGCCAGTTCCTCTGCTACAGAGAGGAATTGGTCCACATATAGCTCCATTCAGTCAGTGAAGAGGAACAAACTTACCTCTAGACGATCAGAGAAGTTGGTGGCAGTGCATAGTGCCTTGCGGCTACAGGATCAACAGAGACTTTAGTATCGTAAGACTCCAGCTGCACGTTGGGATGTTGATCTAGAGGATGTTATGCAGATTGATGAGGCACAGGAGGGATTGGTTGGGGTTCCATTGAATGAGGGTCTACTAGACCCTCATGGTGGCAATGATTCGGATTCAGATTCTAATTTTGATGCAGTATTAGGAGAGCCTGATTAGGGACAGCCATATACTCTATGTTTTTGTCAGTTTGTTGTTGAAACTTGAAACTTGCAGCCTTTGAGCATTTTGATATAATATATATGCAGATTGTCATTGAAAACAATTAAATTTTGTTTATTTGTTTGCCAATTCTCATGTGACAAGTTGAAAACTAAGTTCAAGTGTAATGTTATGGTTATGTATGCATGTTTTAATGTTCTATGATGTCTAGAATGAATGCCTTATCAATGTTATCATCTAAATATTTGAAATTTCCTTATATTTAAAAAAAAAACCTTATTTTTTTAGTAGCCGTCCCCTAAAAAATGGCCAAAAAAAATTGCCGTCCCCGAAACTCATCCCCCCATCCCCGTCCCCGGTACTTGGGGGAACATAGGTTATGACCCTTGCGTGGGTCCCATCCTCTGTTGGTCTTTAAGTTTGAATGTTAGCTTTTGGTAATAATTGCCTTTTTTGAGGTTAATCGCACCTTTTCCAAAACTTAATTTAATATATTTCAAATGTAACATATATTCTCTGTCTTTAGAATTAGATTCAAAGCTTTTTCTAATATTAATCAGCTTTACTAAGGTGCTTAACTTACACGGGGTCAGCCACTTATGAAGTCGGCCCCCCTTAAATGCCTTCTTATAGTATTTAATTTATATTAACTAATTTCTATAATGTTAATTTATAATATTAATATTTTTAATATCTAATTTTTAATATTTAGTTTATAGTACTTACAATATTTAACTTATAATATTTAATCCAATTTATAGTGTTTAAATATATTAAATATATTTGATTTGTAATATTTAAATTAAGCATATTCTATTTAATATATTTAATTTCTTATTATGTAAACATATTTAAATATATTCAATTTTCGGTTTATAGATATAATAGATTTAATGTCATTCATTTCTTTAATTTGAATGAATAATACACAATCGATTCAACTATAGGGACATGACATAAGAGATTGCTCCAGGTGGGACCTATTTTATGGTATTGCTAGCATGGATTGATGTGTCATTTGCCCAACATGTATGTGTTCATGCAATCAATGGATTGAGAAGATTTTTATCATTGTTTAATGATACATATAGGTGAATGAGACAACTTCATATGGATCGACCCCATGTCAGGTGAGACCTATTTTGATATTGACAGCTATTGCTCCTTGTGCCAACGACTTGCTTAAGGGATCTATGTCATGGTAAGAGTGAAATTGTCATTGTTTGATGTGCCATTGCCCAAAGACCGATTCAAGAGATAAGGTGGGATCTAATTCATTGCTAATTATCCTTGTTATTTGTGTCAAACGGTTCCATAGAGGAATCGATGTTTTAAATGCAAAAAAGAAAGGTTTTAAATGTAATTCGCTGGCTGTTATGGATCGGCCCAGCAAAGAGAAGAATCGGCCAGCTATGAAAATGGTTTTTTTAAATGCAAAACAAACAAATTCAATGCCAAACGAATCCAAGAAGATTCACCTATGAATATCATGGATCACTAATGTCAAATGAAAGATATTAAATGACAAAATGTATTCGGCCAGCCAAGAAGATATAATTTTAAATGTTTGTGTGCCAAGCAATTACAACCGCCACCTATGCAAAGAGGAATCCATTGCTAAAGGATCAATCCATATGAAAAAATAGATGCATTTCATTTAAAACAATTGAAGATTGATTTTAAATGAGTGAGTTTTAGTATTAAGATATTCTTTTATACTTAGAATCTCCTATTTATAGTTAATGGTCAGTTTCTTGTAACGGTATGTAATTATGACAAGATCGTGTGTCGATCT
Organism: Cunninghamia lanceolata; assembly: GCA_027924645.1. Taxonomy (NCBI): domain Eukaryota; kingdom Viridiplantae; phylum Streptophyta; class Pinopsida; order Cupressales; family Cupressaceae; genus Cunninghamia; species Cunninghamia lanceolata. Next base: position 90,270 of record BSBN01001578.1, on the reverse strand, counting down.
CTGGCAGTCTTTGGCAGTTTCTAAATATAGAAACTTGCTTTCTTTGTAATTACTTGTAACCTATTTAAGAGCCTTTGCTCTATGTGAATATCATCTAGCATTCTGCCATTTACCTGTGTAATATGGTATCAGAGCTTGCTTCGACTTCGAAAACATAATTTCATTCAAAATTATTCAAGTTTTTTTCGAATCTCGAATTTGTTTTGGGCTCTTTGGTTGGTTCTTATTTTTTTCGGTGAGGCCGATTTTTTTTTCTCTGCAGACTTCCTGTTTTTCGAATTTGCTGAGTGCCTAGGGCACGGAAATTTTTTGTCTAGGGTTTTGACCCTCAAAAATTTGACGAAAATTTTTTTCGAAGACATATTCCTAGCGATTTTTTCTATCAGATTTCTGGGTCTTCGTCTGAATTTTTTTCTGGTTTTCTGAAATTTCTGAATGTCTAGGGCACGGAATTTTTTTCGTCTAGGGTTTTGACCCTCAAAAATTTGACGAAAACTTTTTTCGAAGACATTCCTGGTGGGTTTTTCGAGCAAATTTCTGGGTCTTCGTCTGTTTTTCTTGGGTGCATCGTTTTCCGTGCACCATTTTTTTGTGCAACGTACCTGTTCCGAATTTGTGCCAGTTCAGTTCTGTTCAGCGTACCTGCAGTGTTCTGTCCGGAATTTTAGTTCGCATCCACTTCTGTTCGTCATTTTTCATGCCTCGAAAAGCGTGTGGAATGGCGAGCTTGTCCAATATTATGTTGGAAGGCAGTCAGCGATTCATCGGACGCAACTACTACAACACTTGGAAGCAGCGAATGATGACCATCTTTGAATATCGCTGCCTCACTCAGATCATTCTAGGCACTACCACTCGTCCAGCAACGGCGGGTAAAGACCAGGATAAGTTTGACGAACAAACCCGTGAAGTAGTCATGCTCATTAAGCTATCAGTCACAGATGATCAGCTACCTCAGATTCCGGCTGGAAAGACAGCAAAGGAGATTTGGGACCATCTGAAGGGTTTGCATGAAACCTTCGACAAGAGCCATGCATTCTTCCTAAAAAATATACTGTTTTCTATCATGATGGATGAGAAGACATCTGTGCAGACGCACCTGAACAAGATCTAGGAGATCAGAGATCAGCTGGAGGCTATTGGTCAAAAAATGGAGGAAGAAGACCTGGTTGTGATCACTTTGAAAAGTCTACCTAAGTCCTATGAACATTTCATTGAGACTCTCAACATTACATCAGCTAATGTTGATCTGAAGTTTCCAGAACTCTGTACTATCCTCTTGTAGTAGGATCGCTGGAAACAACAGTTTGGTAGTAGTGCTTCTTCGTCCTCTTCAAAGCAGGCTTTTGCAGCCAAGTTTCAAGCTCAGAATAAAGGCAAAAGTCAGCCTCCACAGCAGAATCAACCAGCGCCATCTCAGGACAGCGGTAAGAAGAACATTCAGTGTAACTACTGTCACAAGTTTGGACACATCAAGAAAGATTGCCGCGCACGTATCGCTTCTGAACAGAATAAGCAGGGAGGGTCTCAACAGAAGGCCAACATTGCAGAGCACACTGAGCAGAAGGAGTCTGCGTTTTACGCCTTCATGGTTAAAAGACCTGCAGACCATGCAAAATCCTCTGCCTGGTACATTGATTCAGGTGCTTCGCGTCACTTCACTCATTGTCGTGACTGGTTTACACAACTCTCCCCTTTCAGTGATTCAGTGGTCTTCGGTGGTGAAGTGTACACAGTTGCCGGTAAGGGCACTGTTCAGCTTTAGTCTGGTGCGAGGAAAAATCATATTCCTCAACGTATATTATGTTCCTGGTATGGAACTTAACTTACTTTCAGTTAGCCAGATCATGAAACACTCTCCACAACTTGATGTGGTGTTCAGCGCTCACAAGTGCTCGATCATCGACCAGGAGACCAAATGCACTGTAGCTGTTGGCATTGAGGACCATGGTCTTTATCGACTTGTGGATTCAGATGGTGCTCCTGAATCAGCCCTCGCAGCTCGACACTCTTCGATTACCAGTCTCTGGCATCAGTGGTATGGGCACCTGAATGTGCACTACCTGTCTCAGCTCTCCCGACAACACCTGGTAGATGGGCTCCCTGAGATTCAGGCTCAGAACTTCGGTGTCTGTGGATCGTGTCAAGCTGGGAAACAACACCGCATGCCATTCCCGACTGGTGACTCCTGGCGCGCATCCAAGGTACTTCAGTTGGTTCATGTTGATGTTTGTGGCCCTATGAATACTCTTTCAGTTACTGGATCCAAATACTTTTTACTGTTTGTTGATGATTTCAGTAGGAAAATGTGGGTTTACTTTCTTAGACAGAAATCAGATGCGTTTTCTGTGATACACATGGCATCAAATGCCAATTGACCACACCCTACACTCCTCGACAGAACAGTGTTGTAGAGCGGCGCAACCGCACTATAAATGAGTTAGCCCGTTCCATGATGGAGCACAGATGTGTTCCTAAGAAATTTTGGGCAGAAGCAGTTTTCACTGCAGTTTACCTTCTTAACCGGTCTCCGACCTATGCAGTTAAGGATAAAACTCCAGAAGAAGTCTGGACTGGCCGCAAGCCGCGGGTCAGTCATCTGAAAATTTTTGGCTCTCTTGCCTATGCAGTTAAGGATAAAACTCCAGAAGAAGTCTGGACTGGCCGCAAGCCGCGGGTCAGTCATCTGAAAATTTTTGGCTCTCTTGCCTATGTTTGTATTCCCGATGCCAAGCGCTCTAAACTGGACTCCAAGAGTCAAAAATTAATGTTCACAAGATACAGTGATAACCACAAAGCCTATCGGCTCATTGACATTGAGACAGACAGTCTCATCTTCAGTCGTGATGTGGTTTTTGATGAAGAGCGGGGACCCTTCTTCTCTCCCTCTTCTGTGCAGCAATCCGAAGATCAGCCTTTGAAGGCTCCTGACTTGGGTGTCCGTCTTCCATTAGGTCCACCTTATGGGAGGGATGCTGATAATTCTTCAGATTCCGATGATTCTCAGTTTGACATCCCTGAGGATGATCCTAAGTATCCTCCTGATGCACCTGTTCTACATGATGCACCTGTTCTACCTGTTGCACCTATTCCAGAACCTCCTGCTAAACCTGACGTTGGCCCATCTACTCGTCGCCCCAAATGGTGGTCTCAGACGATTGCCGATCTTCATGATGATGAACTTGTTGAGGGTAGATCCTCCCGGAATAAGAGCATACAGCAGCATATAGTAAACTTTGCTCTCATGGCCAACCTGCACAGTGTCTATGAGCCTCAAACTCATTCAGAGGCTAAAGGTATTCCAGAGTGGGATACGGCGATGGAATCAGAACTCCAGAGCCTTTAGAAGAACTACACCTGGGTCCTTTCCAACCTTCCTCCAGGGAAGAAACCCATTAGCTGCAAATGGGTGTATAAAGTTAAGTACAAGGCTGACGGAACCCTGGACAAGTACAAAGCCCGACTTGTTGCTCGGGGTTTCTCACAGAAAGAAGGCATCGACTATGAGGAGACTTTTGCTCCTACAGCCAAGATGAGTACCATATGGCTCATCCTTGCCTTAGCAGCCCAGTTTGGATGGAAAGTCCACCATCAGATGGACGTCAAAAGTGCCTTTCTCAACGGTGAGTTGCAGGAAGAAGTCTATATGTCGCAACCTCGTGGTTTCAAGGTTGCCGGACAAGAACAGAAAGTCTGTAGACTGGTCAAAGCAATTTATGGCTTGAAGCAGGCTCCAAGAGCATGGTACATCAAAATCGACAAGTACTTCACAGATCATGGCTTTAAGCGGAGTCCATCTGACCCAAATTTGTACATCAAACATACTGGTAATGATCTATTGTTGCTCGTTGTCTATGTGGATGACTTGCTCATTACTGGTAGCTCGGCACACCTGATCGATAAGATCAAACAGGACCTGTGCAAATCCTTTGATATGACAGATTTGGGACTTTCACACTATTGTCTAGGTGTTGAGGTTTGGCAAACTCAGAACAGCATCTTCATCTCTCAGTCGAAGTATGCCTGCAGTCTTTTGGATAGGTTCCAAATGCAGGACTGCAAACCAGCCTCCACCCCAATGGAAAAAGGACTTAAGATGTCCGCTAAGTTTGCCTCACCAATGGTTGATGAGTCTCTATTTAGACAGCTAGTAGGCAGTTTTATCTACATGACTGCTACTAGACCAGACATCAGTTTTGCAGTCAGCTACATTTCACAATTTTTGACAGCTCCTAAGGTTGTTCATTGGGTAGCGGCTAAGCATGTGCTGCGGTACGTGAAAGGCACTTCTGACTTTGGAATTCTTTACACAAGGAATTCTGATCCCAGCCTAAGAGGCTTCACAGATTCAGATTGGGTAGGTTCAGTTGATGACAGAAAATCAACCTCTGGGTATGTGTTCAGTTTGGGATCCAGTGCCGTCACATGGACCAGTAAGAAGCAGCAGGCTGTAGCACTCTCCTCCACAGAAGCTGAGTATCGAGGCGCAGTGAAGGCAGCTTGTGAGGCAGTTTGGCTTCGCCGAATGCTTGCAGATATGCGACTATCTCAAGCAGGTCCGACTCCCCTGTTTTGTGACAATTAGGGAGTTCTCAAACTTGCCAAGAATCTGGTCTTCCATGAAAGAACCAAGCATGTAGAGACGCATTGTCACTTCATCAAATCGTTGGTTGAAGACGGATCAGTTCAGTTGCTGTATGTTCCGACTGAGGATCAGACAGCTAATATTCTCACCAAGTCCCTTAGTCCTGAAAAGTTTGTAAAATTCAGGGGGTCTCTTGGTGTAGTGAATAGGTTGACCATTAAGGGAGGGTATTAAGATATTTTTTTTATACTTAGAATCTCCTATTTATAGTTAATGGTCAGTTTCTTGTAACGGTATGTAATTATGACAAGATCGTGTGTCGATCTCTGGCAGTCTTTGGCAGTTTCTAAATATAGAAACTTGTTTTCTTTGTAATTACTTGTAACCTATTTAAGAGCCTTTGCTCTATGTGAATATCATCCAGCATTCTGCCATTTACCTATGTAATAAGTTTTAGTTGCAACTCATTTACAATTGTTCAAGTTTCTTGTTTATCATTGGTGGAACTCAAATTTTAATCCAAATTTGCTCAAGAGAAGGGCGCCTATCCATGGAGAGGATAAATAGAGGACTTGAACATCAATTTGTAATTATTGATGCTTTGGTTTAGGAGAGCTATTGGAGTGTATTTGATATCATATTGAAGACCTTCATCCATTGGAAGCATTATCAAAGTAGTTTTAGGGTTTATGGTATCATTGGAGTGAGATTTATACAATTTGCAGGATCTGATTTTTCATGACAGCAAGGTATTTATATTGTTTCAGGACTTTTAGAACATATTGGACAAGTTTACAAGGTCACAAGAAGTTGCAAGTTGCATAAGGATCCCATCGCTTGGCTTGGGAGTGAGATATTGAAGCATTTGAAGACATTGTGCATTGGCTGGGTGAAATATGCACCTACAGCAGTCATAACAGCCTGCTGTTCATTTACATCAGTCAATTATATTTGTACTTCCAGGGCTATTTTGATCAATTTCAGACTTGGGGACAATTGGCTATTTTTTGTATAAGATCATAGATATTGTAAAGGGCATTTGGTTCACATTTTCATGATGATATCAAGTCTGATATGACTGATACAGTGACTGAAATCTTATGACAGCAGTATGTTTTGTAATGTAATTTCATGATCAATCAATATGAATGCAAGGAGTTCAATGGCTTCCATATATTGTGATTTGTGTTGATGTTTTCCATTGATTGTTGCAAGAAATCTTATCTAAATTTGATCAAATTTTCAGTCATATATAATAGGATCTCTTACAGTGGTATCAAGGCTTACTTCTGCATAGTTCATTTAGCAAATATCCATCAGGGATATTACATAAACAAACAGCATTTCCCTAGCTATTGATAACTACATGACAATAATGATGTGCAGATAACACAGACTAATTCATTTGGTTTTAACTGACTAATGGAGCTTTACACCCACCAGCTACACTTTAAAACTTGTAAACTGCATTCTCAGCTTAGTGATTATGATGATTTGGGATTATAGTCATTTCTAAGTGTGCTGCTAAACCAGGGCCAAAGATGTTTTATGCAATTTCTCACTTTTCCAGTATTTTCCATATTATGAGAGTATGTTTGTACAGCTAAATACATAGAACATCAAATTGAGAAAAGGCAACCAGAAAAAGTCAAAAGAAATGTTATCAATGGAGAATGAGCAATTAAAATGCAGTTCTTATACCTTTGATAGAATGATTTGTTCCAGGTACCATGATGAGGGGCCAGAACTCCCTCTTCTCTCCATTTGCTCACAAAACAGATTTTGTTACACCCATACCAAATTTCTCTGTGTTGTATAGTCAAACATTTAGAGTCAAATGTATTTCCTGGAGTTTCCTCATTATTGTCACAATTTGTCTCATATGTCGTCGTTGTATTGACTAGATGTCTTTGTCATGTCATTGTGTAGTGGTCAAGGTATCTAGAAAATTTCAATTCAGAAATGTATAAGTAAAAATATTTAAAAGAGGCACGCCTTTTAGTCACTTATGCTCTTTAGCCAAAAGTGCACACAATGTGCAAATTTACCATGACTTACCTTTGATCAAAACGAGAAAAATAAAAACTAGCACACCTCTCACTCACTCGACATATTGACAATTTTGTCTAGACGAACAAAGCCACGGGTGGCACATTTTTTACCCACAATGATTCCACTTACAAAATTGGGGAGTATAGAATAGTATTTCTCTAAGTTTCTGGAAATCGGGGATGTGGGGACGGGGTTTCGGGACAGCAAAAAAATTCTTAGATTTTGGAGGTGGGATGGCTAATATATTGTAATGTCCCCACTTTGAAGTTAAAACCAAAACTAAACCATCCAAATCAGAAACATTAATAATTTATTAAGACAGTTTGAAAGTATACGCAGCTGTGAGCAGTCGCTACAGGACAAGGGATAATTTACCTTTAGCCACTACTGATTCCACTAACTGCCAAAAGGGATCTAAGGTGTGGAAAAAGACAAAATGCCAGATCACCAATAAAAACAAAATACAATATAGACGCAGCTTTTATCCTAATCACTAGAAGACAAAAGTAAAAAGGCAGCCACTAGAAGCCAAAACAGATAACAAATGAAAAGAGATCGGATCATCTAAAACAAGCGCTAGGGAAGGAAATAGTAAGAAGCACTCATTGGTAACAAACCTTAACTAATGTTAATAAAAGGAAGCGGTGACATTTAAAAGGAACGGATATGTGTAAGAGGTGCGACTTCTTACCATGAGGGATATAAAACAAGGATCCAAGACATTTGAAAGTCAAAAAAGTGATCAGAGAAGAAATATAAGAATCCATCAAAAGGAAATATTTCAGAAGTAATATATATATCTGCTATACAACAAGTGTTAACAGAAAAGAAGGATATATTGCAATCCTTGAACTAAACTTGAAATCCATCAAGAGGTACACTGTATCAACCATCTAACAAATCCTAACCAATCCCTTTTGAATTTAGGGAGATGTTCGCGGGTAGGAAGGATGGCCCTTCCAAGTTCACGAGAGATGAGCAATGGACTAACCCTTCTCATGCTCTTATCAAGTTAGGCCAAGAGGTGCATTAGGAGCTGTTAGGTGGACTAACCCCTTTCATGCTCTTGACAATATCATGCTCTTGGGTCGACCAGAGTTGTTAGGTGGACTGACCCCTTTCATACTCGTGGGGCTTGATCAAGGAGGACGACCAGCTTGCGAGGTGGACTAGGAGCTATTAGGTGGACTGACCCCTTTCATGCTCTCGGCAATATTGTTAGGTGGACTGACCCCTTTCAATATTGTTACTTGCAAGAGTTCCTAAAGAATTCGCTATGTGATTGGCTTGAGGGATTGTGTTATGATGGATTGAACCAAATATTGATTATGTTATGAAGTATTGATCTCATTATTAATTATGCTATGATAGATGAATTTAATATGAATGATGCTATGAACTGAATATCTATGTTGCCGAATCGGCTATTTACCTTGCCGATTCCGGGTACGGGACGACCCGGAATCGGGTACCATCGAAAAATGCTACGGAATCGACCAAGGTTTCGCATATTGCACCCAGAAATGTCTCATGACTCCGTTGGGCGATCCGCGAGTTTTTAACGCCGACGTGTTTTTCCGCCATTTCCGACACAATTCCAGGATGCGACGAGGTTTTTAATGACTGATTTTTAACTTTTCCATTCGGAAAACCCTAGCCGACTTTGCTTTTTTTCACAACTGCGGCAAAAAGAAACAAAACACGCCGCCGCTGCCGCTGCCCTAAAACTTACGATTTTTAATTTTTAATATCTTAGGAGGTTAAAAAATTCGTTGTTTTAAAAATTTCAAGGAATACGCCGACAGGAACAACCGATGACATTAGAAAATTTGTAGACATGATATTTCCACAGTCCATGATATACTAGTAGAGCTTTTGGTTCCACTGTGTATTGCTTTATTTTGCATCAACGTTTCGGATCACACTTCGTGATCCATCATCAAGATGAGAAGAAGAGAATGTGAAATAAACTGCAGAAGTGGTCTAATAAAAAGAGAGAGATGGGTGGGTAAGGCCTCTCTTTGACCAGAGTCAAAGTGACAAAAAATAAAAATAAAAATAATTAGTTATAAATAAGGGATAATAGATAAAAGAAGAAAAAATGAATAAAAATAGGGGCTAAAAAGCCTTTTGTGCTACCCTTTCCCCCACCCTATCTTCCCTTGCACCCTTTGTTTTTCCCTAGCTCTGTCTCCTATGTTTGGCCTCGGTATCCTTCCTTGCTTCTTGTTCGTTTTTCCTCCTCTCCCCCTCTCCTTGGTTGTCCTCTTTTTCATCTCCTTCTATTTATAGATTTTTTGAACTCCTTTACCATTTGGCTTAGCACTTATATATGTATAGATATATTTACACTTATATATGTATACATATATAATTATTTCTCCTTTCCTATCCCCCTCTTTTTCTCTCTCTTGCTTCCGCCTTGTTTCTTCGTTGTTTTATTGCTTCCCCTTCTATATTTATTATAGACATACCTTTTTATTTAATTGCTCTTTCTCTCTCGTTTCTCCTTTTCATCTCTCTCATGTGCATTGTAGTCTTTTTCAATTTGTCCCCCTTTTCTCTTCCTATAGCTTCATTTCTATTCTCTTACGCTTATGTTTCTCCTTGCTCTTTATCTTATCTTACCACTGCGATTCCTATTTTTGATATCCTTCGAGATTTTCCATTTTCGATCTCTATTTGTTCCCAACTTCCTTTTTGGTATTTTAATTCAATTTATTTGAATTCTTCCTCCTTGCTATTCTATGTCTTTTCTTTTATTCTCATACCCTAATATTTCTACTATGATCCATATAGTATTTTATTATTTGATTACTAATTATTTACTACATTCTGGTATCTCACTTTAATTTATTTAATTTCCTCTTTATTTTAATGTTTCTTTCCTTTTAATATTATCAACCTTTTCACATTTTGTACTTTGTCTTACTCAGTTTTCCCTCATTCCCTTTTTAGTATTTTATTTCAGTTTATTTGAATTTCTTCCTTTTTTGCTTTTCTCTGTCTTTTCTGGTATTTTCATACGCTAATATTTCTACTATGATCCCTACATTATTTTATTTTTTATTACTTATTATTTACTATACTCTGGTATTTCACTTTACTTTGTTTAATTTTCTCTTTATTTTATTGTTTCTTTCCTCTTAATTTTATCATCCTTTTTTACATTTTTTACTGTCTTACTCTATCTTTCTTTAATTTTTTAATTTTCTCTTTTTATTCTTTGTCCCTTTATTCTCTTTCTCTATAATTCTTTAATCCCAACTTTTTATTTATATTTTCACTAATTATATTTTCTCCTTTTATATTTTTTAGCCCCTATTTTTATTCATTTTTTCTTCTTTTATCTATTATCCCTTATTTATAACTAGTTATTATTTTTATTTTTATTTTTTGTCACTTTGACTCTGGTCAAAGAGAGGCCTTACCCACCCATCTCTCTCTTTTTATTAGACCACTTCTACAGTTTATTTCACATTCTCTTCTTCTCATCCTGATAATGGATCACGGAGTGTGATCCGAAATGTTGATGCAAAATAAAGCAATACACAGTGGAACCAGAAGCTCTACTATTATTAGAAAATTTCCTGACGTTTTACGGCGTAGACAATTCCGAGCACTATAATGCTCACATATAAAAGCCTATCAGCGAACTAGTTTTAATTTTTTAATTTTATAATGATTTCAATTTTAAAATTGTCTTTTAATAGTATTATTATTTATTATTTAATATTTTAATATTTACTATATTAAAATTCTAGTCACCCAAATCAATATTAAAATTAAAAAACTTGTATATATTATATGCTATTTACATAGTATATTATATTATATACTATATTATATTATATACTATTTACATAGTATATACATAGTTAAATAATAAATAATATATAATAAAATTAATATTATATTATAATTATATAATATGTAGTATATAGTATTATTATTAAGACAAATAACGTACATATTCATATATTTATAACTAATATACATATACTATATACTAATATACATATGTATATATTATAGTATAGTATATATGTAATTAGTTATATGTCACAAATATATATATATATATATATATATATATATATATATTTTTGATTTTTATATGTTTTTGTACCGACGTACCTAACCTCCAATTTTTTTTGTCGGACTAGCGTATCGTACCCCCGTACCCATACCCGTTTTGGTACCCGATTCGGCAACTTAGCTGAATATTATCTTAATTTATTGATCTTTAATATTTCTAATGTCCTTTTCTAGTAGTTATTACTATATGCAGGTAAAGGAATCAGGAATATCCCAAAAAGGGGCATTACAAGTGGTATCAGAGCTTTGATCCTGCCAACCTGGGGATCAAAGATAGTTAATGCAATTAAGCTGATGAGCTCAACGAGCCTTAGAAAGAGAAATTGATCTTCGGATTGATGCTTCCTTTACTTGGTTTCAAACTATGCTATCGCAAGATGTTTTCTTGTTTCTTCTCTCTGAGGATGAGAGAGAACTTGTCTTAAATTATGGACCTTACCAATTGCCAACTCTTGGTTTTGTTGTTGAGAGATATTGGGAAATACAAGTACAAGAACCAAAAGAATATTGGACAATAAATTGTCTGTAATAACCCACCCCCTTATGTTTTCTAATGTTTAGTCGAAACCTGGTGCGTTTTGGGTTTTTTGCATTTGGACATAACACTCATGCATGTATATATTTTGAAATTACAATGAAACAGAAATACCCAGATGCTTTATTTCAATAGAAATGCATTACAAAGCATATCGAAACAATACCCATATAAAATATGCTCAAAAAATACTAAGGTTTCAACATATCCATTTGCTATCCATGTAAATACATGGCTGGAAATGAAGGTACAGCAGACTAGTGATGACCAACTGGGTCTTGTTACCATGAAAAATGCATACAACTGCTCAAAACAGAAGTCTGGTCTGATACAAGTGATTTACAATGCAATGAGACTCAAGAAATGAGAAGATATTGAAGACCCACGTCCCTATTGCTGGATGGTACGGCCTGGCACACAGGTACAGCAGCTCATAAATGTTTTTATCTCACAAGATCTGCTCACAAACAGTCCAGAAATATCTGCAGCTGTGGTGCCTAGGGTAAGAGAAGTATTTCAGTCCAAAACCAAGCACCAACTCCCTCCAAAATCCACTAACACAGCTTCATATGTACGGCCTGGTACTGCAGCTTGTATGGCTTGGTTATGGAGTCTAATGCATATCAAAAGGCCCTCAAAAATGCTGCCATAACTTGAAAAATGTTCTTCAATCTGTCCCAGATATTATAGATGCAAAATGGTGAAGAAATGACACTGTTTTCTCCTCTGCGACAAAGCTCAATGTCTCCAATGAAGCTCAAATGGTGACCTCTGTGTGAAGCCACGCCAATAACATCCTTAGAGTGTCTTGCAACCCTGCAGATGCTCAAACTATGAAGATTTCCATCCTCACAGCTTGCTAGTATGAAACCCTTGCTCAACCATGAACAAAGCTCAACAGATAAAAATAAGCCAATGTGAATGGTGCAAATGAAACTTCATTCTCTTCTTTTATTTCCCTTGCCTCAATGCCACTTTTTGGGAATTGTGAGTATTTTAATCTTTTATTTCTCCTTTGTCCTTGGGCGCACCCAAAATATAAGTGACTTTATGATTTTAAATATTTCATATAGTCTCAAATACAACAAAGTCACTTAGACTATAATATATTAAGTTAAATCTTTAATTTAACTTAAATATATATTAATGAATTGAATTAAATCTCGAACAGTCTCCTCTAGCCATCCGTAGCACCGCTCCATTGGCCAATGAAATGAGAACATATTTTCTGACCGTTCGCACCGACTCGCTCAGAGTCCCGTGCCCATGCTATAAATAGTAAGTTTGGTCAAATGGCCCAAACTCACTCTGGAAAAGGCCAACTGGCAACTCCTCGCCACAAGGAAACTATCACATCACTCCAAAACGTTGTCTAAGCTAGAATCAGCCACATCACCGTGGGTCCCCTATCCACCTCACTAGTCTATGAGAACCCGAATGGTAGACTAGCCCGATGACCAAGTTCTAACTTAGGAAGGGGACATTACATTGTCCTCATACTTTAAAGGAGGTTATCAACCTTATGATATTAAAGGATTATATTAATAGCCAAGTTGAGACAAGTATACTAACAACTACTCTCTAGGGACACCATTATAGTATAGAGTCGAACATAACCAAGTGCGGAGTTTTCAATTCCTAATTATATCCAAGTGTCGCAGCAGAAGCTAATTACATCACAAAGATGATCAATGTCTAGGAATTACTAATCTACAAGATTGATTTGGGATCTTGGTTGGTAATTGGTTGAGGACAAGCAATCTTGGGCAAGGCAGACTATAATGTCCCCACTTTGAAGTTAAAACCAAATCTAAACCATCCAAATCAGAAACATTAATAATTTATTAAGACAGTTTGAAAGTATACACAGCTGTGAGCAGTCGCTAAAGGACAAGGGATAATTTACCTTTAGCCACTGCTGATTCCACTAACTGCCAAAAGGGATCTAAGGTGTGGAAAAAGACAAAATGCCAGATCACCAATAAAAACAAAATACAATATAGACGCAGCTTTTATCCGAATCACTAGAAGACAAAAGTAAAAAGGCATGAAAAGAGATTGGGTCATTAAAAACAAGCGCTAGGGAAGGAAATAGTAAGAAGCGCTCATTGGGAATTAGTAACAAACCTTAACTAATGTTAATAAAAGGCAGCGGTGACATTTAAAAGGAACGGATATGTGTAAGAGGTGCGACTTCTTACCATGAGGGATATAAAATAAGGATTCGAGACATTTGAAAATCAAAAAAGTGATCAGAAAAGAAATATAAGAATCCATCAAAAGGAAATATATCAACAGTAATATTTATATCTGCTATCAAACAAGTGTTAATAGCAAAGAAGGATATATTGCAATCCTTGAACTGAACTTGAATCCATCAAGAGGTACACTGTATCAACCATCTAAAAAATCCTAACCAATCCCTTTTGAATTCAGGGAGACGTTCGCAGGTAGTAAGGATGGCCCTTCCAAGTTCACGAGAGATGAGCAGTGGACTGACCCTTCTCATGCTCTTATCAAGTTAGGCCAAGAGGTGCATTACAAGTTGTTAGGTGAACTGACCCCTTTCATGGTCTCGACATTATCATGCTCTTGCGCCGACTAGTGTTGTTAGGTGGACTGACCCCTTTCATACTCATGGGGCTTGATCGAGGACAACCAACCTCCAAGGTGGACTAGGAGCTGTTAGGTGGACTGACCCCTTTCATGCTCTCGGCAATATTGTTAGGTGGATTGACCCCTTTCAATATTCTTACTTGCAAGAGTTCCTAAAGAATCCACTATGTGATTGGCTTGACGGATTGTGTTATGATCATAGTTCAGAGACTCAGACTTGGCACAGACTCGGCAAGGGTGACTCGACGCCCTGTAAGATACCCAACTATACTTAACTAAAAATTTTCTTACTTAGACAAATTTACTTGCACTTAACTCTTCAATTACTCAATCTACTTAACATCATTCATGAAAGATAACAATGACAACTTGCATGAATCAACTTGAAGTTGGGCACTTGTATTATTACTTGATTCAAATCAATACAATTGTCTTATTACAATAGATGATGCCCTCAATGGCATGAATATACAATCTTATTCAATTGATTACAAAGAAAGGCCTCGAAGCCTAGATGTATACAATGACTTCACACATGAACAACTTCTCTTGAACACAACGATGTCAACTATATGTCAACACCTCACAACTTCACAAGGGAGCATCACCTTATCACTGTTGAGGGAGCATCACCCCAACTACTTGAAACTCGCAAGCCTCAAGATTACAAGCATAAAGCTTTGCAGAGAGGAAATTTGCCAAAGATAAGATGTTCTAATGAGAGAGCTCCACTCTTTTATAGGCCTTCCAAAGGCAATGAAGGCATGCTTTCCAACGTACAAGGAGGAACCAAGGCACATTTCCCAAGGAACATATCCAAAGAGAATATTCCCTTTGACAACTCATCATGAGATGGTAACCTTATCTCATGAGCTGGAACGGATCCCAACATCAATCTGTCGACCAATGGGGGCTCAGATTCCTGTAACTACCTCATTTTCTTCCTAGGTGCTAATTTGAGTGTCTGGATCCTAAAACTGCGCCCTACTTGTGTCTAGGTGCCAATTGAGATGGTGACTACTAGAAGTTGCGCCTTGCTAGAGAAAGGCTTTCCAATGATGTCCACTTGCTCCCCAAGGTGTCTTTGACAAACAACTGCGAATTCAAAGTCCCAAAGTGAGCAAACTCCTCAAGGCGCATTTTAAGTTGGTTTGAGGTGGAAATTGTGCCTACTCTTCTCCAACTTGATCATCTCCAACACTTGAAGTTCTTTAGTGCCACATGCCACTTGAATGAAAGAAATGATAGTAGGCGCTAGAAATGGCAGTGTTACTAAATATGCGTCTAGTCTGGAAACTCCTAGGCACCAAAATTGGTGTGTTCTACCCAAAGATGCGCCTAGGCATCATAACAACTTCCCTTGAACTTCATCTCTCACCTTTGCATTCTTGGAGCAATGTTCTTTCAACCAAGCAACCCCAAAGTGTTCATTTCATCAACCTACAAGATAGGCGCTCATTTGGTCAATTTGACATGGAACTTGCGCCTACTGTGTAACTTAGCCAATTCTACCAATGATTTGCAAAGCCTGAGACTTCCGGAAGTGATAACATCTTCTTCAATGCAAACGCCTTGACTATGTAGGGTGTCTTGAAGCCCATTTTCCCTTTAGGCGCATATTTGAAGTGATTCTGACAAAAAGGGCGCCTTGTGTTTCTAAGCGCACTTTTGGGAAGGTTGGAAGGCAAAGTGCGCCTTGCTCTAGTTGAACCCATTTGAAACCTTACAACTCACTTGGATGCCTGTCCATGTTCTCCGGAGGATTCATTATACCTCAATCATCTTCATCAGTCAGACTCTCCATCAAAATGCACTTAGGCGCCATTTGGATGTCCTTTAGTCTAGGCGCATTTGGTGGTTGCACCAATATGTTTGGGCGCCTAGCTACTCCGAGGTCCAATTCTTCAATCTTGCACTTCTCAACATAATCCCACAACATCTACTTAGCCTTTGCTAACCCAAAACATCATTTCCTCATCTAGGCGCACATTTGGGAAATCTAATGTGGAATTTGTGCCTAGAGGCTGAATTCGCAGTTTCCTTCATAACTTTGCAGTAGATGACACTTCTAGAGGTAAAATCAACCTCATTCAAGCGAGCGCCCAACAATTGCACGTGATTTGAAGCCTTATTTCCCTTAGGCGCACTTTTGAGAGATTCCAATTGGTATTTGCGCCTAGGGTTCCTTTTGTCATTCTTCCCTACAGTTTTCACCGTGTTTGAAGCATTCCAAGGACTCAACTCCATCACCACAGTAAGCGCCACCATTTGATGAAGTCAAAACAGGGTGATATGAAAGTTAGGCGCATTTTTGATGCCGGACAGACAGAAGATGCGCCCTGGCTTTAGGAGTCAAGTTCCTGCTTAACTTGGCTTCTAGACTTAGCCAATTTTGCCAGTTTTGTCACAAGTTGATAGTTTTTAACTTTGAACCTGCAAAACAACACATTCGGTTAGTCAAAAACCAGGTTCATTCCCTCAAGATTAGTATTAGCCTCCGAGAATGATGAGTAAGCTAATCCATATTCAATCATTTGATTCATGCCAGAAATGGGGACATGACAGTCTCCCCTTCCCGGGATTGCTTGCCCTCAAGCAATTGAAGGTTAGGATGCTCAAGAATCTTCTCTTCTTCCCAAGTAGCATCCTCCATCGGCAACCCTTTCCACTTCACCAAATATTCCCTTATGCTCCGGTTGCACAGTTTCTTTTCCCTCATATCCACCACACTCTCAGGTTCAAGTACAAGCATTCCTTCTTCATCTAGTGGCGGCAATTCTTCCGATGAAACCACATGTTGCCCTAGTGCCTTCTTGAGACACGACACATGAAACACATTGTGTATGCGGCTTCCTGCTGGCAAACCAAGTTCATATGCCACTTCCCCGACTCTTCTCAACACCTTGTAGGGTCCATAGGACCTGGGTTTCAACTTCTCGGCTCTTGTCTTCTTTAATGAACTTTACCTATAAGATTGAAGACGCAAAAACACCATATCACCAACTTCAAAGCTTCTTTCAACCCGCTATTTGTCATCATATAACTTCTGTTGATTTTGAGCCCTTTGTAAGTTGTCCTTGAGCACTCGCAAGATATCTTGCGTATCCTTCATCAATTCTTTAGCTCGAGGAGCTCGACTATCATCCAATGCCACATCAATAAAGGAAACTGCATCATACCCATACAATGCATGAAAGGGAGACATGCCAATTGACATGTGGAAAGTGGTGTTGTAACAGTATTCTCCAAGATGTAACCCCTTTATCCAAGCACGCTGATGATCAGATACATAAGTTCTCAAGTATCCCTCAAGCCATTTATTGACAATTTCAATTTGAGGATGATAGCTTGTGCTTGGTGTTAAGTCAGTACCTGCTAGTCGAAATAGCTCTCTCCAAAACACACTGATGAACCGGCTATCTCAATCACTGACTATGGTTTTAGGAAAGCCATGTAGTCTAAAGACCTCTCGAAAGAATAACTCAGCTACTTGCAATGCCGAATACTCAATTGGTATTGCAAAGAAGTGAGCATACTTTGTTAACCTGTCAACAACTACATAGATACAGTCCTTTCCCTGCACCTTTGGAAGTCCTGTGATGAAATCCATTGAAATACTCTCCAACTTATGTTCTGGAATTGGTAGTGGTTGGAGTAATCCCGCTGGAAAAGTATGTTCTGACTTGTTCTACTGACAAGTCAAACACTCCCTAACATACTGCAGAACATCTTTCAGACCCTTCCAAGTGAATCTTTCCCTAATTTGCTTATAGGTCTTGAAATAGCCAGGGTGTCCTGCAAGTGGAGTATCATGGTATGTTTTCAAAATCTGTTGCTTGAGCTCCGATTCAGGAGTTAGGAAAATTCTATCTTTATAATAGATGATGTCATCAACCACTTTATACCTATCATCCTGAATGATTCCATCCACGATCTCACAAGCAAACTTTGATTTGGAGTACTCAACTAGAAGCTAAGACTTCCAATCAACTGAAACTTCACTCAGGGCACAAATGGCAGGTTTCCTAGACAAGGCATCTGCTACCACATTCTTCTTACCTTTAATATATTCAATGTCAAAGTCATACGCTTGTATCTTAGTAACCCACTTTTGTTGTCTTTCATTTAGATCGTTTTGCCCTAGGAAGTACTTCAAACTGTTGTGATTTGTCCTGACCACAAACTTCGCTCCAACTAGATACTGGCGGAACTTAGCCAAAGCATGCATGATTGCCAACATCTCCTTGTCATAAGTTGAGTACAATCTCTCTGTGTCCTTCAGTTTTCTACTTTCGAATGCAATCGGATGATGTTCTTGCATCAAAATGGCTCCAATGCCTTCTCCAGAAGCATCACATTCCAGGACAAAAGACTTAGTAAAATCTGGCAAAGCCAGCACTGGTGTTGTACTCATTACTTCTTTGAATTTGTCAAATGCAACTTGAGCTTCCATTGACCAGATGAAAGCACCTTTCTTTGTCAAATTCGTCAAGGGTGCAGAGAGCTGCGAGAACCCCTTAACAAATCTTCTGTAATAGCTGCAGAGGCCAAGGAAACCTCTCAATTTAGAAACATTCCTGGGTACTGGCCAATTGCGAATGGCTTCAATCTTCTCTTCTTGAACTTTCACGCCGTTAGCTCCAATCACATGACCCAGGTATAGTATCTCCTTTAGTCCAAAGTCACACTTAGACATCTTTGCATACAAAGATTGTTTGTCCATGATGCTCAAAATATCGTCGAAGAAAACCAACAGGTACTTCCTCAACTGCTTGTTGAAAACATGATTCATGCAGGACTGGAAAGTAGCTAGAGCATTGGTCAACCCAAAAGGCATCACCAAAAATTCATGGTGACCATAATGGCATCTGAATGCAGTTTTCGGAATATCTTCTTCTCGAACACGTATCTAATGATATCCAGATCGAAGATCGATCTTGGAGAAGTAAATTGCTCCATGCAACTCATCTAGTAGTTCATCAATCCTAGGTATGGGATACCTATTCTTGATAGTCTTCTGGTTCAACGCTCAATAATCAATGCACATTCGCATTGTTCCATCCTTCTTCACGAGCACTACTGATGATGCAAATGGACTAGAAGATGGCCTAATGTGCCCAATCTCGATCAACTCTCTGATCGTCTTCTCAATCTCAATTTTGAAATGCCTTGGATGCCTGTAGGGTGCAATATTGATGGGTTTGGTCCCATCCTCCAACTCAATCACATGTTCAAAACCCCTGTCTGGTGGTCTACCTGGAGGTATATCACCAAACAATTTGCTATGTTTTTTATCACAGCTTTGAGATCCTCATGATAAGGCTCTTCAATAGAGAGAACCTGGTTGTTCTTGATGAAAACTTGTGTTGCCCATTCAATGTCGTTATGCTTGATCAAAGCTTCCATACGCTTGGCTGAAACAACTCTGGGATTTCCATCAGACAATGACCTCAGTTTGATCTTTCTTCCCTCGTGTGAATTCAAGTTCCATTGTCTGGAAATTCTGGACAAATGATCCAAGAGATTGCAACCACTGTACTCCAAGTACAATATCAATTTGCCCAAGTCCTACTACATAGAAATCATCTTGCAGAGTGTAGATATTACCCATTTGTATTTGAAGTTGAGTGACTCTCCATGTGCAACTCATGATGAATCCATCGGCAACTGCTACCCTGAATCCTTCGAAGTCTTCAACTGTTAGACCTCACTTAGCAACTAACCCTTCATCAATGAAGTTATGAGTAGCGCCACTATCAATTAGACATGTGACTCTCTGCCCCTTTACAACCTCTCTTATGCGAAAGGCATGATACTTTGGTACTCCTGAGAGTGTAGCAATTGTCATCTTATCATGTGATCCTCTTGAGGCTACGTCAAGAATTGCTTGTTCATACACACTTCTTCTTCATCGTGAACTGACTCTTCATCACTTTGTGACTCCACTTCACTTCCATCATCTAATATTACCTCAATCAAGTGAGCTTTACCTTTGCCAAGGCACCTGTGTCCTGGTTCCCAAGGTTGTTTACATGAGAAGCAAAGTTTCTTCCTTCTTAGTTCATCTCTTTCCGTTGCAGATGTATCTTGAGTCTTCCTTTGAGGAAATGAGGGTTTCTTTTGAGTGGAACTAACGCCTTTATAGAACTTCCTCTTAGGCTGGTATGCGGGAGTAGTATCAAGATCAAGAGCAAAGTCAATTGCTTCTTCCAAGTTAGCTGGTCTTTGCACCTTCACCAACAACCTAACTTGATTGTTCAATCCCTCAATGAACAACATTGTGATTCTTCAGTCGGTCATGTCAGGTACCATCACTGCTATCTTCTGGAACTCATTCACATACTGCTCAACCCTTCCTTCTTGCTTGAGTTGGGTGAGTTCGCGATAGTATACTTCAATATCTTTTCTATCGAACCTTTGAATCAACTTCCTTACAAACTCATCATAGGTATTGATCCTATCATGATGTTGAGAGACCAGGCCATGATGCCACCATTCATAAGCTAATCCTTCTAGGTGCATTGTAGCGAAGTCAATTGCCTTCTTCTCCGTCATAGGCTTGAGTGAGAGATAAGTATCTAGCTTGTTCACCCAAGCTCTAGCATTGATTTTACCACTTCCATCAAAGGTAGGAATAGGAACTCGATTCAAGGCTTCTTTATACTCCTTTGTATCATCATCCCTTCTAGGACGATAGCCTCTAGCTCTACCACACCTGTCCCTATCTTCCCTCTTCTGTCGGCAATATTCATTGAAAGTCATCATTTCTCGAACACAATTTGGTAATCTGGCATAGAGATCTACAAAGAGTGCTACTTCATTTTCAAAGTTATTTTGCTCTTCCTCATCAAACTCTTCATCAGCTTCATTGCCTTGTTCAGGTGGTGGTGGAAGGAAAGTAGGTCTTATAGGCCTATCAACTGTAGGAGTTCGTGTGCGAACTCTTGTACCTGTTGCACTAGCAACATCATCATCATCAGGTCGCTCTTGTCTAGCTGCTTCACCTTGTTAACCTCCTACTCCTTGATTCATGTTCTAAAGGGACCGTAGAACTTGTTACAATATCTGCACTGTCTATTGTTGTCCATCAACAATGTTCCTGAATATCTCCCTTGCTTCACGTTCATTATCACCAGGTGGACTTCTACTTCTTTCACCCATGTCAGCATGTCTAACTGCAATTGCTCCTGAAAGAGTATCCTGTTATGGGTAAGGATTAGTCCACTGGAACTGCCTTCTTTGTTCACGCACAATGTATCTCCTTGTTCTATCACTTTGTTGATCACCTTCTTGATACCCAACTATACTTAACTAAAATTTTTCTTACTTGGACAAATTTACTTGCACTTAACTCTTCAATTACTCAATCTACTTAACATCATTCATGAAAGATAACAATGACAACTTGCATGAATCAACTTGAAGTTGGGCACTTGTATTATTACTTGATTCAAATCAATACAATTGTCTTATTACAATAGATGATGCCCTCAATGGCATGAATATACGGTCTTATTCAATTGATTACAAAGAAAGGCCTCGAAGCCTAGATGTATACAATGACTTCACACATGAACTACTTCTCTTGAACACAACAATGTCAACTGTATGTCAACACCTCACAACTTGACAAGGGAGCATCACCTTATCATTGTTGAGGGAGCATCACCCCAACTACTTGAAACTCACAGGCCTCAAGATTACAAGCATAAAGCTTTGCAGAGAGGAAATTCGCCAAAGATAAGATGTTCTAATGAGAGAGAGCTCCCCTCCTTGTATAGGCCTTCCAAAGGCAATGAAGGCACGCTTTCCAATGTACAAGGAGGAACCAAGGCACGCTTCCTAAGGAGCATATCCAAAGAGAATATTCCCTTTGACAACTCATCATGAGATGGTAACCTTATCTCATGAGCTGGAACGGATCCCAACATCAATCTGTTGACCAATGGGGGCTCAGATTCCTGTAACTACCTCATTTTCTTCCTAGGCGCTAATTTGAGTGTCTGAATCCTAAAACTGCGCCCTACTTGTGTCTAGGCACCAATTGAGATGGTGACTACTAGAAGTTGTGCCTTGCTAGAGAAAGGCTTTCCAATGATGTCCACTTGCTCCCCAAGGTGTCTTTGACAAACAATTGCGAATTCAAAGTCCCAAAGTGAGCAAACTCCTCAAGGTGCATTTTAAGTTGGTTTGAGGTGGAAATTGTGCCTACTCTTCTCCAACTTGATCATCTCCAACACTTGAAGTTCTTTAGTGCCACACGCCACTTGAATGAAAGAAATGATAGTAGGCACTAGAAATGGAAGTGTGACTAAATATGCACCTAGTCTGGAAACTCCTTCTAGGTGCCAAAATTGGTGTGTTCTGCCCAAAGATGCGCCTAGGCATCATAGCAACTTCCCTTGAACTTCATCTCTCACCTTTACATTCTTGGAGCAATGTTCTTTCAACCAAGCAACCCCAAAGTGTTCATTTCATCAACCTACAAGGTAGGTGCTCATTTGGTCAATTTGACATGGAACTTGCGCCTAGTGTGTAACTTAGCCAATTCTACCAATGATTTGCAGAGCCTGAGACTTCCAGAAGTGATAACATCTTCTTCAATGCAAGCACCTTGATTATGTAGGGTGTCTTGAAGCCCATTTTCCCTTTAGGCACATATTTGAAGTGATTCTGACAAAAAGGGCGCCTTGTGTTTCTAGGCGCACTTTTGGGAAGGTTGGAAGGCAAAGTGCGCCTTGCTCTAGTTGAACCCCTTTGAAACCTTACAACTCACTTGGATGCTTGTCCATGTTCTCTGGAGGATTCATTATACCTCAATCATCTTCATCAGTCAAACTCTCCATCAAAATGCACTTAGGCGCCATTTGGATGTCCTTTAGTCTAGGTGCCATTTGGATGTCCTTTAGTCTAGGCGCATTTGGTGGTTGCACCAATAAGTTTGGGCGCCTAGCTACTCCGAGGTCCAATTCTTCAATCTTGCACTTCTCAACATAATCCCACAACATCTACTTAGCCTTTGCTAACCCAAAACATCATTTCCTCATCTAGGCGCACATTTGGGAAATCTGATGTGGAATCTGCGCCTAGAGGCTGAATTGGCAGTTTCCTTCATAAGTTTGCAGTAGATGACACTTCTAGAGGTAAAATCAACCTCATTCAAGGGAGCGCCCAACAATTGCACGTGATTTGGAGCCTTATTTCCCTTAGGCGCACTTTTGAGAAATTCCAACTGGTATTTGTGCCTAGGGTTCCTTTTGTCATTCTTCCCTACAATTTTCACCGTGTTTGAAGCATTCCAAGGACTCAACTCCATCACCACAATAAGCGCCACCATTTGATGAAGTCAAAACAGGGTGATATGAAAGTTAGGTGCATTTTTTATGCCGGACAGACAGAAGATGCGCCCTGGCTTTAGGAGTCAAGTTCCTGCTTAACTTGGCTTCCAGACTTAGCCAATTTTGCCAGTTTTGTCACAAGTTGATAGTTTTTGACTTTGTACCTGCAAAACAACACATTCGGTTAGTCAAAAACCAGGTTCATTCCCTCAAGATTGGTATTAGCCTCTAGGAATGATGAGTAGGCTAATCCATATTCAATCATTTGATTCATGCTGGAAATGGGGACATGACAGGACGCCCAGACTTGGTGCAGAATCGGCAAAGTGAAAAGCCCAAGAAATTTAGAGATTTTTAAGGATTTACAACTTGTTTCATGCACCCTTTATTAAATAAACCTTAAAGACACAATAACATCATCAAATAGAAGCTAATTTGATCACATACACAAGTATACATCGATCACATAAGTTGCCAAAGCAAATATCATGACGGAAAGCCATCTTAAGCACACTTCTTGATAATGGAAATTAATGTAAGATTTTCTTTTATATTTGACTTTGTATGAAGATAGATCCGATAAGATATCTGTTAGGGGTACATTTTCTTTGTTCTTCAAACAAGGTGCATAGATGATGCTTTAATGGAAGATGAAATTAACACTCACCTTAGCTCTACTCATTTGCCATCTAGCACAAGACCGATTGCAAAGTAAGCCCCAGAGGAGTGAACAAAATGACAAAAACACTAGCAATGAACGCAACACAAACATGAACACCATTGGGTTGATCTAGTACCAAGGCCATTAGGCTGATGCAGAGAATCAACAGAATTTGGGGTAAATCCTTGATCATTCAAGATATCATGCCACACATTCCGAATATGAGAAGTTTTGTACAAGCTCAGAAACATACCAGAATTTAAGACCGGGTAATGAAATATGATCCTCCAAAATTCATATCAATTTTAAAATTTTCGAAAAGCAGAATTCGGCCGAGCCCGAGTCCCCTGGGCTCGGCAGGGGTGACTCGACCCGGGACCCGCCAAGTTCGGGCGAGTCTCGGAACTCTGGTTATGATGGATTGAACCAAATATTGATTATGTTATGAAGTATTGATCTCATTATTAATTATGCTATGATAGATGAATTTAATATGAATGATGCTATGAACTAAATATTATCTTAATTTATTGATCTTTAATATTTTTAAAGTTCTTTTCTAGTAGTTATTACTGTATGCAGGTAAAGGAATCGGGAATATCCCAAAAAGGGACATTATATATATATGCAGGTAAAGGAATCAGGAATATCCCAAAAAGGGCCATTAAATATATATATATATGCCCTCGATTTTGCAAAGCCAAAATGGTAAATACTATCCAGTGGTCTGTTATTGCTCACCTCTCTCCCTCCAAGAGGGTGTTGTTAGGCATAAAAGCTCAATTTTACTATGGATAGTTTGGAATGGAGCCCTGACAAGCCAACACTAATGTTCTCGTTTGATACATCTCTATAATGGGGGAATACTTGGAGGGCATTTATGCTCTCATAGAGAGGGGAGAGAAGGATGGAAAAGGGAAGACCTCAGACCCAACCCAACACCTACGGATTATAGGGAAATGGAAGAGAGAAGGGTGGTAGAGGGAGCAAAGACAAACACCCTACTATGGATAAAGAAAACTCCACCTCCATTAGAGGAGGGAGAGGACATAGAGGACCTCTATCCACCTTCTGCCCCCTTCTATAGTAGGGTAGAAAGTGAGGGGAACCATAATTTGCACAAAATGTACAAAATTAAATAGAGAATTGAGAATGCAATTGATAATTGATAACTCAATGTCAATTGTCAAATCATAATAATAACGATAAATCAAAATGGTTTATATCATAGTAGCAATACTCAGAATCGAAATTAACTCAACAAACCAAAAGTATAAATGGAATTCAATTACTCAAGGATTGATCAGAAAAAACTGTTTTCCCTCTACCACAACACAATAATTTTTATTTTTTTGTTTTTTAAAACTAGAGCGAGGGTCTAGGAGCAACATCCCCCAACAAGGTCGAGGGCCAAAGCCTCTTGCAAGATCTTGGGTCAGCACCCCTCGCATGTTCCTTGTCGTGATATAAGGCATAGTTAAAGGGAGGAACACCTACCACCAAGCCCAAATTAAGGCCTTTGAGGACACAAGAATCTTCATAGCACATTTTTGGGGCTTGAGTGTGGGCTAGGGTTTGGGGGAGTGAACAACAATTTTTTACATTGGCAAGCCTTGTGGGCCCCCCATAAAGGGTTAAGGTTTTGTATTTTTTGTTTTAAATGTTTTTCATGGAGACCTTTGTTTGACTGGCAGGGAACATCGAGGCCAACAAGTTGTCCCCACAGTGTTCCTATAGAAAGAGGATATCCTAGGAAACATTCCCAAATTTGGGGAGATGTCTTAGAGATGTTCCCAAAGAATTTCAAATATTGGGGATAGGGAGGGGACGTTATGTCCCCATCCCCCAAATGTCCCTAGATAGGGAAACGTGGGAAAAACCCCAAGCATTGGTCAAAAATAAAATATCGACATGCCTAGAGTGCCTAGCATGCCCAAATACTCCTCTCAATAGGAAAAAATACCTCACACAAACCATGCACGCCCCTTCTAGAAAAAAAAGGAAAAAAGAAAAAGAAAAGAAGGGTGCACCTAGCACCCCATGTGCCCAATGCAACCGTGCTAACAAAAGCAAAGAGTGAGCAGCTTTTTCCTTCAATAAATGAAACTCTTTAATTTTATATTCCTCATTTGTAAATACAAACCACTCAAAGAATGAGAAGAGTCAAAAGCCATTGAGGAATAAACTAGGGTTTTAGGAGCTAAACATCAAAGTTTGAAGCACGTGTTTGAAAATCTCATTCACAATATGATACAACATTTTGAGATTTGGAAAGCTAGTGTTTAAGCACTCATGTTTGAAGAATAAAAGGGCATAGGGGTTTTTGATATTGGAAGAGTAAAATTTGTGGTGCAGGCTTAAAAAAGTTTTCATAAGGTCGTGCCATTAAAAGGTGTCATTGCCATCCATGAAGCTGGAGTTTGAACCAAAGGTGACAATTCTAAGAGAAGAAATTTCAAATTAGAGTTTATACAATTTGAGTTGGAATTTCAAAGGATGGCTATAGGGTTTTTGGTAAACCCCAAAAATTCCCCATGTTCACCAACTAAGTGTTTCAACTTGCACCCTTGTTTATCTAATATTATTTTACAAGAACTAGGATTTCTAGGCAAAAAATACTCAAGACTAGAGTTTTTGGGGAAGAGGAGAAGTTTCTAGCTTTCAAGAATTTTTTTGGTAAAAACACACAATTTGTTATTGTAATCATCACTTCTTTCCATTTTGTTATTGTTCTAGTGTGTTTCCCAAGTTTTCAAATTATAACCACAAAGAATTCATATCTTTGGGGTCAGTAGAGATTTAGAACCATATCAAGGTACTGCTCCCTCATGTGTTTCCATAACACAATCACCAATATCTGTGACATGAAAATTAGCCATATTGACATTCAAATGACTGATCTACAAAGCAAGGCCAAAAATAGAGATGTACTTGCTCATAAATTGTGAGACCATGGATTGTGTCAGGCAGTTGCTTTTCCCATTTCTATACAAAGTCCTGAATTGGTGCCGCCCTATGCCAAATTTTATAAACACAAACTGAGACATCAAGGGGTATGATGGACAACTATTGGCCACATTAAAGACAAATACCATAGAGGAGCTCTTTGGAATTCCTCCCTTTGAGATAGTTTTGCAAATAGACTTGGATGATTGCACAACACAATGGAATGAGAATCTAGAAAAGTGCTAGAAACAAATTGTCAGAAGCTAGGTTGTGGAGAGAAAACCATCTAGGAGGATACCCAAAATTTTGAGAAGAGTGTAGTTCAGGGATATTTTAAGTGATATGATCACTCTACTGTACAAGGTAGTGGGCCAACTTGAGGCTAGAACATTTTGTCCATGGATATTCTATATCATGAACCTAACTTGCATTGCAAAGGGAGATATTGAGGAACCCCAATTAGTAATAGTCTACATAAGCAATTGTTTTAAGTAGAGGATACGAGAGAATTCCATATGACATCATATTTAGTATATAGCCTTGCCAAGATAAGGGTCTTCCTAGAAGTTCAAAAGGAAAGAAAATTAAGTTCCTCTCACCAAATCTACAAGTACCTTCCTCAATTGCAATATAAAGAACCGTTTAACTGCTTCAAGAGTGTAATGTCCCCTTTCTAGTGGAAACACTTAAACTTAAATCTACATTCAAAGTGATTCTCAAGGAGACATTAGAAATATTATAGATTAATAATTTTCGATGATAAGATCAAATAAGATAATGTATTCACATCATTCCAATGATTATTTATTTCCTAATTGTTACTTGCTATTGATAACTATTCTATAATACGTTCCATAATTCAATCATGCATATTTTCCTTATTACTCTTCCTCATAGAACTAGGCTTTACATGTATAGGGCGCGCTGAAACCATCTCTTGACCCAGCCTACGGGAAACTATGTCCCAGCCTACGGGCCTTAATACGGATGGAATTACTCCGCCTCTCCCCACAATACCTAACATTCCTTTAAAGATGAAGTAATAGAGAAATATAGAAGTAATAATCTAAGTTCATCTTCCCATATCATCTTCCTTCTATTCCTTAACCATGGATGGGGAAATTATATGTCTAGGGCGCGTTGAACCCTCTCCAATGCAATTGGGAATAGAATTACTCCGCCTCTCCCTAGCATCCTTGTCTAGGGCGCGTTAAACCCTCTCCAATCCATCGTGATGGAATTACCCTGCCTTTCCCTAACAAGACCGCCTCTCCTATAGTTATAGGAAATGGAAGTGATGGGATGGTTATGTTTTTCTTTTCATAATGTATATATATGTTCATATATGTCTCAATCTTGTTTCTTTATTTAAGAATGTACTTTCCATCAACTATTTGTTCACATAGTATAGTTCTATTTTGATATAGGGATCGCATACATATATATATATATATATATATATATATATATATATATATATTCTTTAATATATAATAGTCTTACTATTTATTTTTACCAATTATAGATTGAACAAATTAAATATAAATACTTACTTGCCTGTTGTAGCTTTACCTGGAATTCTACTATGTTGCCGTAATATAATTTTTATTGTTTTGCTGTTGCCGTTTATATATTTTATAATATATATTTCACTCCCTTTTACTGCTGATGTACAATGTATTTATCCGATACTATTTTTTATATTTTCTTCCGATGATGTTTTCCTTCTATCTCACAACCTTTATTTATTTCCCTTTCAAAGGATATGTTCGAAGAGGCACATCTCTTATTATGCTTGGTGATAAAAGACATACTTACTCTCTTATAATTTTTATTACTAATTCCCTTCTGTGATAAAACTAGTTCTAACCATACGTAACTCCTTTATCACAAGAGGATAGGTTAAAAGATGTTTTATATTATTATTTATTTATATTATTTGTATTTATATTATATCATTTATATCATAATAAATAATATATGATTTATATTGTATTATTTATATTTATATTACAATATAAGATAATAATAATAATATGTGTATTTATATTATTAGATATATTTATAATATATTATTTATTTATGTGATCGTTGGTGTCAACCAACTTAATTGTTGCACTTATAAATATCCTCCTTCGGCCTCCCCTTAATCTTTTTAAAGTACATTATTTATATAATATATATAGTATAACATTTAAATAAATACATACATTTGTTATTAAGTATGGGAGCTCTTTTATCTTATTTTATTCACAAGCATTACTTTGCCTTATTCCAAATTACTTTACTTTCTAATTGTAATGGGTAAGACTCTTCGTAATATTTATTTTTATATATAATAATATATCTTATTAATTATTTACATAAATATTATATTAAAATATTTATATTTATAATATATCTAGTTAATTAAATATATATATTTTATAATATTTAAATTAATAATACATATTAATAATATATTTATAAATAAATATATTATATATTTAATTTATATAAGGATAACTTATTATTTAAATAAACGATTCAATTATAAATCATTATAGGGACATGACAACCCTCCCCACTCAAGATTGCTTGTCCTCAAGCAACTATAATTAGGTATCCTAAAGTAATATTTAATAACATTATAATTTATTAGGTTTCCCTTATATAAAATAACATTACACTCACCAATAATAAAATAATATTTAATAACATTATAATTTATTAGGTTTCGTTATATAAAATAACATTACACTCCCCAATAATAAAATAACCGCTATAAAATGTAACAAATTAATATAACTAATAAACTATAGTGCCATAAAATAATAATTTATAAATTTGGGTTTACCCTTTTAAATTTTCAGCACTAAATTTTATAAATAATTTATTTGATAACTATATTTTATTAAGGTTTATGTACACTATAAATACTTTGGGTTAATTGTTTACGTATATTTTAATTTGTTTTTTCATTCATTTGGGTAGATGAAAATAACTTTGAGGTTTATGTACACCATCACGATGGATTGGAGAGGGTTTAACGCGCCCTAGACAAGGATGCTAGGGAGAGGCGGAGTAATTCCATTCCCAATTGCATTGGAGAGGGTTCAACGCGCCCTAGACATATAATTTCCTCATCCATGGTTAAGGAATAGAAGGAAGATGATATGGGAAGATGAACTTAGATTATTACTTCTATATTTCTCTATTACTTCATCCTTAAAGGAATGTTAGGTATTGTGGGGAGAGGCGGAGTAATTCCATCCGTATTAAGGCCCGTAGGCTGGGACATAGTTTCCCGTAGGCTGGGTCAAGAGATGGTTTCAGCGCGCCCTATACATGTAAAGCCTAGTTCTATGAGGAAGAGTAATAAGGAAAAATATGCATGATTGAATTATGGAATGTATTATAGAATAGTTATCAATAGCAAGTAACAATTAGAAAATAAATAATCATTGGAATGATGTGAATACATTATCTTATTTGATCTTATCATCGAAAATTATTAATCTATAATATTTCTAATGTCTCCTTGAGAATCACTTTGAATGTAGATTTAAGTTTAAGTGTTTCCACTAGAAAGGGGACATTACAGTGGTATCAAAGCAGTGATCTTGCCATCTTGTGAATAATAGTTAAAAATAAAATAAAATTTTAAAAAAAAAAAAAAAAAACAAAAATCAAAATCGTAGGTATGAATTTCATGAATTGCTGGAATAATGGTGTTTAATACATTGCTAAGATATTTAAAATATATATATTTATAATGCAACAATAAAAAATTAAAATTTTCTTACAAATATGTAATAAATAATGAGTAAATGAGATAAAAAAACACAAAGTTATTTTCATCTATGGGTAACCTACGGCGGGGTGAAATAAGTGTTTCCACTAGAAAGGGGACATTACAAAGAGGGTTAGTGATACATTTATATGTCATTCGATTAAGGGCATGGAAAGAACATATGCACAAAGGATTTCGCAAGAGGTTAGAGAATTCATTGCTAAATTGGGAGATTGGTTCATCCTATTTCCTACACCTATATTTGGGGTTTCAAGTTACAAACTACAACCATAACTCCTTGATACCCAAGCAACAAAGTTATTGTGTTGGACTATTGCAGACAACTCTCTGTAGTTCATCAACTTCTCCAATTAAGGCTTAAGATAGGAGCTAAGTTCCCAATAACAATCAGCAACTATAAATGTAAGTCTAGAGAAGATGCTAAATTTGTAGATAAAGAATTGTCAATTTTTTAATTTCATATTATTTCAGCTTAGGCCCTCCTATGATCCAAAGGGAATCATGGAGGAGAGATTGGGAAATAAATGGGGATATGATCCTCATTATAAAGATTTTTTGGAAAACTGTACAAATGATTTTGAAGTAAGAGAACAACAATTCTCAAGAATGATGATTGAACAAATGATTAATTTTGACATCACCAAAGTAGATGAGGACTTGGAGGATGAGGAAGAGGACCTTCAATCCCTCTTGTATAAGCAGAATTAGATATCTTCTAAGCCCTTGCCCACCATCAATTGGTCAAAAAAGGTAAAATTTTCATTGGAGGAAAGGACAAGATTTGTTATGCAAAGGTCAAAAGGCTGGTTGAGAAAATAGAATCTCTATGGTAGGATCACGTAACACAAATTAATCTTCTAGTAAAGATAAGACCAATAGAGATAAGGGAAGCATTGGCATCTCTTCTTCATATCAGGACCCCAGACTCAATGAGCTCCAATAGTAACACAAGTCCTAGATCAAGAGAGCCTAAGATTTGGGGTATGATTGTGTGAGCATCCAGACGAATTGGTGGGCAAAAACTTGTGGAAATGCATGATTTTATGAGACCAATATGATGGTATAGCAGGTTATCAGATTTGGTACTTTTTGATATATGTTTAAAGGTACTTTCAAAGTGTTGACTTTGATGGAGACAGGTACACAAGTTGTCTTTTGGTTTGAGGACATGGTTGATACACGTGTGAGACGAGGAGTCTCGATTTAGTGAGTTGAGTACAGGTACAACAATGGTGGTGATCATGGTGTCATGAAGGTTCCTTGTATGCTTGGAGCTTTGGCACAACATGGTTGTTTATGCAAGTACATTGGGTGGTGATCATGGTGTCATAGAGGTTCCTTGTACACTTGGAGCTTTGACACGACATGATGGTTTATGTGAGTACATGGTATTGATTGTGGAGTTGGCCTATTTGATGGCCTGGAGTTCCTAGACAACTTCTTGATCCTTTTGGATGGTAGTGCTTGCATGTTTCAGATTCATGTTGACTAGATCTGTGGTTATGCTTATGTGTGATATTCCATTGTTCTGGTTTAACCGTTTTGACGTTTTCAAACTTGTTGGTCTTCCAAACGATAGGTAGATTTAGATTAGAATGCATGTCATGACATGGATAGTTTTGCAAGTTTTGCAAGATTAACCAAAACTTGTGGTTTGTAGATCTACGGATAGACTATTTTTTCAGATTGTGAATCCCATGGGGCTGTTTTTGGATGCAAGATAGTTGCAGGTTTGCATGTATGCTTTGTGCATGGTTCGAGGAGGTTGTTTGCAGCTTTCTCAGTGTGAAGATGTTGGTATGTGATTAGTCACTCAACATTTCTGCATGTTTTCTTGATGGGTTCCATATCGGTTACTCTATTGTGGATTTGCGACAAACCAGGTCTAGGATTGATCTAGTGTTTGAGTTGTGGAGAATCTACATGATTATCTATCATTGTTTCTGATTTGCTTGTTACTGATGTGGGATTGAGTTTGCTTGCTTTTGAGTCTACATTGTGGTGGATTCATGTTGTTTTGCTTTTTGATCTACAAGTTGTGTAGTTTTGTAGATTGTCTATACCCATAGGTTGCATAAATAACTCGGAGTTGGGTTGTCTATACCAACAGATTGTTGCAGTACTAGTTTGCAGATTCTAGTGTTGGTGGTCCTTTGGCCATCATGGTGCATTGGTGTTGTGTAGCAGAGAGACAGTGAGTTGGATGATTGGAGTACAATTTGTGATTAATGGTTGAGTGCTTTGGGATGATCATGACATTCCTATAGGAGTACTTTGAGTCACTTGCAATTGTTTCTTGAAGCCTATAGCAGTTATCTTCTTTTGGAGATTGTGGTTTTACTTTACCCTTTGGGAGCTCCTGATGTTGCAATTGAGTTCGTTGATTATGTTGAGGCCACGGGTGATCTTCAATTAGGAGATGTTCATGATGCCATTTGTAGTTTAGCATCAAGGTTCAATGGGAGCTTTGGCAATGATGTGATATTGTGCCATGGAGGACTCTAGTTCTTTCTATTTTGTAGGCTTGGCATGATATGGGTGCTCTTAGGAGCATATATGTTCATTTGGGACATATGATCTTCTTTTGAGGAGATGTAGACCACAACGTCATGTAGAGTTCTTGATTCTGCAGTTGGAGCTTTGGCGGTGATTTGTGTTGATCTTCTAGTATTGAGTGCAGAAATCATTTTGCCTTGGAGCTTCTGGATTTTGCAGTGATGCAATTGGAGTTCAATTGGCATGAAATGACCGGTTTGGTGCTCATGGATACTGTTGATGGTTGTTTTTCAACAAGTCAACAATTAGAGTAAAATACTGAGTATCTGACTCCCTCTTGAGCAAAGCCTCTCGGATGCTGAACTAGGTGATCAAACGAGATGACTCCAAGGTTCCTTCTGATGTTTTCGGTAAGAGACAGCTCAGCGATTAAGTATGATTTTGCTGTTAAACACAAAGGGACTTACATAGACTTTTCTCCTTTCATTCGACTTATTCCTCCTTTCAGTGTGGATGACATATATACAAGGCTGCTATGATAAAGAAAATGAAGGGTTAAGGGTTTAGAAGGCTAATCTAAGGACAATGAGATAATGAAACATGTAAAGATAGACAAACTCCTCATGAGACCAGACTTCGCTTCGCCATGAGAACCAACAACTACACGAAGCCGGTGCAATCTTCTAAGGAAACTCAAGGATTTTCATGTTGTAAATCTCCATCCAAACACCCACAGCTGGCGCAATTTGAACAAGCATTCACAACCGAACTAAATAAAATGAAGGTTCAGTCTAACTTTGCAAAGTGGGTTGCCTTCGACAATACACGAAAAGTATGAACCAGAAGAATTCATCAAATATCTTTACGCATATTCATTACATCAATGCACTTCTAATCTATTTCTAAGCTATTTGAAACATCTCTCTATCCCATTAAGATACAAGAAATCATGTTATTCCACAAAATAATACTTAACACCAAACAAGTAGCTCCAATGTCTTTGCATTAACTTTGAGAAATATTTACAACAATTTCCAGTCCTCTTGGAGAATTTTGAGAGTCTCGTTTATTCTACTCCTAAAATCTAATCTCTAGTCCATATATTACAAATGAGGCAACAAGGCCCTTATATAGTGCTCCAGATTACAATGAATGGCTTAGATCAATTTGATAGCCAAGGGCTCAGATCATGCCACCTCAGAGGTAGTTACAACAACTTTCTATTTTTAGTACAAAAGAGGGAGGCAATGAAGGCATATTTCCAATGTGATAAGGTAAGGCGAAAGCATTTAAAATATTCCTCCACATAGGAATCCCTTTGGCTTCTTTCATTAAATGATACATTGAATGCATTAAATAATGCGGCTAATCAAAATTGAATGATGTGTACTCGCCACATAGATGCCAATTGAGCATACTTTGAAAATTGTATCATCTTTATGTGATGTACTCAATGTGATTGCTAGAACTTGTATGTTTAGGAATACATCTTGTAGATCTTTGCCTTATTCATTCTTCTTGTAACTGGATGTATGATACTTGTTGCTTCACTTGACTAACTTCATGATTCTTTCTTCTTCTTGTAGGTAAGTTGATGATCTTCCTTGATGCTTCTTCATGTGGAGTAGAAGACTCTCTTGGACTTGAAATTGTAAAGTCTTGAAGTTTAGATGGATGAATGCCTTCGCTTGATGTAGATCTCTTGGAATGATGCTTCTTGGAAGATGATCTTGAATGATTCCTTAGAGCAGCCACATGAGGTTTCCTTGAAGTAGAGTGGATGCCTTCGGAAAGTCTTGATGAAGATGATGTCCTTCGGATGGATGTCTTCTAGACAATCTTAACTTGATGCCACTTGACGAAGAATTCCAACACAAGGATGATAAAGGATACCCTTGAAACAGCTACATGATGCCTTGCTCTTTCTCATTCCTTGCTTGTCAAAGGTTCTTATCACTTGATCTTTAGATGATTCCTCCTTTTTGCTGCAACACAAGTAAAGAAACAGCATCAATCCCCTTTCGATAACACATAATACATAAGAATCATTACAAGCATTTCTAATCTAAGCACATGAGTTAAGGACTTTGATGTCTAACTTGAATGATATGAAAACTTTACTAAGATGGCGTGCTGGTTGAGATAAGTGAATTCCTCCTAGATTCCTCCTTGATAAGCCTCTAAAGTTTACCTTCAACACTTGACTTTACTTCCCTTCATAACCCTCTAGGCTTTAGGCGCAGTGGATGAGGGTTTCAAAATCCTCTTCTCTTGAGCGCATTGGATGAGTATGTTGAAATCTTCCTTACACGCATCCAACACTTGACTCTTCTTCCCTTTATGAGGTGGCGGATTAGTTGGATACTTTGGATTCATCTTGAAAATTTCTGAATTTTGCCTAGACTACCTTGATTTAGTGGCGCTTTGGATCAAGGATTGAATTCCTCTAGAATCTCCCTTTAAGACTTGATTCTTGATAGTCGCATTAGATCACACTTTCAAAATCCTCATCCTCCAGGCGCTTTGGATCAAGTTTTTTGATTTCTCCTAGCATTTTGCATTGGATGAAGTATTGAAATCCTCTTAACACTTCGCATTGGATGAAGGATAAAAATCCTCTTAGCATAGCTTTGGTTTGAACTCGTTTTCACTTGCAAGGGAGTGGCGCATTGGTTGAAAGATTGAAATCCTCAAGTTAGTGTTTTGAAATACTCTACCTTCTCCCCTCTAGCGCATTAGATAGGCAATTTGAGTTCTTCTCATGTGTGGCGCAATGGATAGGTAACTTGAAGTCTTCAAAATCAAACTTTATTCTCCCTTATGTGTGGCGCACTAGATGCTACCTTTGATTTCTTCCTGTTGGGCACTTTGATAACGGGTCTTGGAAGTGGCGCATGATTTCACTATGTTAAAATCTTCAAACCTTGGTATATTAGATGGCCTTTACCTTGAAGTGAATCATGCATGGTGTTGGCGCATTGGATGGGACATGGAGAATCCTCAAATCTCATTCTTCCTTATGTTGCGCATTGGATGACCTTGTTGGAAGCTTCATGATGTTGGCGCATGAAATAAGGCTTTAAAATCCTCTGAACTAAAATCTTAAAGGCTTGACCTTGGATGTTCACCTTCCTCCTTGTAGGGCGCATTGGATCAAGCATGGAGAATCCTCTGGATTTCGCTTTAGGTAAGGATCTTTCAAACTTCACCTTGAAACTACTTTGGCGCACTAGATCAGCTTTTTGGAATCCTTGGAGTTTCCCCTCATGAGGTCGCATTAGATGAAGTTTTAGAAGTCTTCTAGATTTCGCCTTAGAGACTTGACTGGATAGGCGCATTGGATCAAGGATTGAAATCCTCTGGTTTCTAGCGCATTAGATAGGCTTTTGAAATCCTCTGGTCTCATATTGGTGAAGTGGTTCTAACACTTGCGTTGAATGTTTGGGAGTTGTCCATTGGCGCATTGGAAGAGGAATAAAAATCCTCTAGATTTTGGCGCATTAGTTCAAGTTTTCAAATCCTCTTCAAGCTAGATCCTTCTCAAGTCAAAACCCTCAAGACTTCCTCTTCCTTCTTGGTGGCGCATCAGTTGAGGTTTTCAAATCCTCTGACACTTATCATCTTAATTTCGTTCCAAGATTCATTCTAAGACTTGTCTTTTCATTTTCGCACTAGTTGAGTGTTTTAAATCCTCATCTTTTCCCTCAAAATGATCTTTTAGTTTGGGCGCATTAGATGAGTGATTGAAATCCTCATGCCTTTTCGCATTAGATCAAGGTTTTAGATGGGCGCATTAGATCATCAAGTAGAAATCATCATCTTCAAGCGCCTTTTTCCTCGTGATTTTGCGCCACTTGGACATCCCGTCACACTAGATCAGCTTTTTGAATCCTCTGGAATTGTCAGGCATTTTTCAGGATCGCGCGGGTAAAGGTATATTGAAAAATATATTTAAGTAAATTTCTTATACTTTAAACATTTTTCAATATACCTTTCAGGATGTTTGAGATAGGTCCCGAATCCACCGGATTTAAGATGCAAAATATAGAATTTGGAGGATTCACCAGATTTCAGACTTAGCCATTTTTTCAGGATTTTCAGGATTTCAGGCTCCAGACTTAGTCTTTTCAGGGTCTCAAACATACTTCAGGATTGACCTCAACATTCATTACTAGATGGGATTTGATCACAATTCTTCATCACTGCAAGTTGCTCTGCCTCTTAATCATGAACCAATGATCGTAGAAAGGGGAATCCTTACCGGATCGGCAGAGGAAGATGAATCAGGTCATCATCGTCAGAACTCATGCAAAACATCGGAGCTCAAAAAAAAGGGGGTCCCCATTTGCAATGGGGCGATGTGTGATTTGGTCACAACAGATACTAGATAGACTTGGGTGAGGTTGGAGTTCTCTTGGGTTTAGAGACATTTGTTGAGATGGTTACTCTTTGGAGGTTTCAACAAGAAGACCGAGGAGCCTTCACCTGGATATGAACGTGAGTTCATGATGGCCCTGATGAGGAGATTGTTCTTGGAGAGAGTCATTATGGCTTGGTGTATCCTAGAGGAGCAATCTCATTCCCCGCTCTTGGTCTACTCGACGGTGAATCATTTGATAGGTATTGCCCATCTTGTTTTTAAATGCATTTTGTTTTATGCTTTGTCTTCTGATGGTGATGAGTCTTGAGCTATGTTTGTTAGTTCTGGAGGGTTCATTTGAGGAGTGTTTGGCATGTTTATCTCCTTGTGCATATGAGTTTATTTATGATGACATTTATGAGGATCTTAGATGTTATTAGGCTTATTCCTAGTTATGGAATGGTTATGGGTTTGATCTTCCTTTAGTTAGACAGGCTTACATCCATGTTAGTTATATGAGATACATATGTTTTGTTTGATCTATGAGATTGAATGGATGGGTGTTGTTAAGGCTTTTCACTTAGGGTTTTGTGAAGGAGATCTTACTTGACACAGCTTAGCACTTTGAGGTGCTGGTAGAAAGACATGTTATGTGATATGATTTGCAGGTTCTCTCTTTGTTCTATGGCTACTTCCTCGAGGTTCATGTTCACATGGTTTGGTGTGGTGGACTTGGGAGAGTTATGGTGACTTGTTGTGAGGGAGTATGCAGCAATTTGAGTTGCATGTGTAGATCATTGTGATTGCTATTTATACTACATGGTTTTGATTATTAGCTACACCTTCATTTGAATGTTGATTGGTAGACTTGGTGTGCCTTGCTCTATTTTCAAATTTGACATTACCCATGCAGTGGGAGTTCCCAAATGTGTATGTTCTCCATTGACAGGTTTTATACAGGGAACTTGTGATTGTTGTTTATGGGTTGTATATGTTGTTGGCATGAGTTCTATTGATGTTTTCGATACCTTTGGAGGTATGGATGGTTGGATGTGTTAGCATTTGTTGTGGATGCTATTTCCAATCATGTGGGTTTTTTCCTTGGCAACAGCTTGGAGCCTTTGTTATCACTTGGCTTTGATGCTTGTGTTCTTTGGATTGGTGCATCTTCACCTTGGCTTGTTCCTTTTCTTCCATAGGTGGCATGTTGGAGGATGAGTAGTTCTTGCTTAAGATTGTGGTCACCTTGGATGTTATTGCATGTATCTTGATGGAGCACGAGAGCATGTTGGAGATTCATGTGGTTTCATGATTCGCTATGATGATGTGTTTCATTGATTGACCCTTAAGCAATTATACAACAAGCCACAAAACATTGTATCATCACGCACCACCGCACATGACCCTACGCAAATCATTGTTCCATCTCACACTACCGTGCATCACTCAACGTAGCTTTGCGCACCACCTGGCACCATTAGCAATGCATTACACGACATCTTTAGCAAACTTCATCTTAGCCACAGAATGGAATGCTAATTGTCAAGAATCATAATTAACAAGTAGTTGGACAATCGACGGTTCAAAAGCATGAACCATTTCGTCTTCCCTTCTTGTTTTGTAACTGTAATGTACATTAATATTGGCTCTCACCTTCACATTGAGGGCGATGATGGATCACTCATTGGCATAGGCAAATGAGTTTGATGTGTTCAACCCTTTCTAGTCACAAGAATCTTCATTCCTCACCATGGTATCTGTAACATCTATTGTACCCTATTTACTTTTTGTTTGTGAATAGAAGCATACATATTTGCTAAAAATCTTCTCCTTGCATAATTCGATTGTGTTGGTTTACTAATCTCTTGTTGCATACTCTATAAAGCCATCTTCCTCTCAAGATTGATTTTTTCCCCAACCACCTTGGTTACGGATCACCCATAGTTTGTTGATTCTAAAACTAACATTCCCAATCGTGTCCCCTAGCATTTTACTCTCTATTTCATGACCCTTATGAGAATTGACAACTTTGAAACTACCAAGAGCGTAAAGAACTTTGTCTTGGACCTTGATTTCAGCCTTTATCAAGTTCTATATTTGTCCTATTCGGAAAAATCCTTTTCTATGAACATCAAGTTCTATCTTCTCTCTTAAATATTATACTTTAACACAACTACCCCTATAATTGTGTTCCAAAGAATGCTAGACCATTGCAAAGCTTGCTGAAAAATGGGACGCAAAGGCTCATGCTCAATGATGCCAAATGTTAGATATGAGAGTCACCAATATATAGAGCAGCCAGCAAAGAAGACAAACTGATGATGGATAGATAAATTCTATAATCTAATTCAGCAGAAAGGAAATTTGCAAGAAACACACAAGAGCACAAAAGAGAATATGTGTAGCTGGCAGAAATAACCACAATCCTTTTATAAACAAACACTCAAGTACATCGCTAGCCAACACTATGCATCAATGTGAGAGTTTCCAGCCAACACTATGTACCAAAAGAGCAAAGTGTTCCTTTCACAAACACTCTTGCCTGTCTTTTCTCTCTCATTCTAGAGTTTCCACAAGGCCTCACAACAGCTATTACTCTTGCCTCTCAGCTTATTGTCTTTCTACAAATACATAGATATATAGGCTAACACATGGTTCCAATGCCAAAACCATGTGTTTATACCATGCACTAACACTAGGCCCATAATTACATACGTATCATGATATCCACATTCCATACAAATGCTTCTCCGTAGGAATAAGCATGCCAACATAGAATCTACAAAAAAGTCTCATATCTTGAGGTACACATCACAATGTTGGTCAGAAGTATGGGGAACACTCTCACAACATTTGCCCACTTGCCAAGCACTTTGAACATAACTTGTGATGAATAGTTCAACATCCCATTCTAGCAACTTGCAGATTGCACTATACTGCAATTTTATTTTCTTTGCCATTTTCAATTTTCTATGCTTAAGATCCCCTTTGTGTAAGAACCCTTAGTAGTTCTGCCTTGAATTTTCAGTTTGGGTGGTTTGACATTTTGTAAAACACTTGTCATGCAAGGTGACTGAATTCTGATTTCGAAGTGTTTGTTTTGTTTTGTGATGTTTGTTGGAATGATTTTCAATGCCAAAAACATATGCAAATACATAGAAAAGATAAACAATTGCTTGCATATACAAATATCAATAATTCAACACCCAATCATACTTTATTTATTGCTGTTATAGGTCTGATTACACTGATAATCAGGTCTGATACAGAGTACATAAGACTAATTAAACCTATTAGAAATGTTTGCGAAGCCTATCAATATGGAACTCGTTTACAACATACCCAATCAAATAGCACTTCTTCTAGGCACAATATGAAACCATACAAACAAATAGATGATTGATATGCAGTTCTGATAGAGGACTGATCTGATGCAATAATTCTGATTTCAAAATACAGGTCTGATATATCCTCTTTGCATGCCACGAACCCCCTCCAAGTGATAGCGCTAGATCCTCAATGGGAGCGCTCACACCCTAGGTGCTGATAGGTGCCAAATGAATGAGAAATATGCCTCCAAATCCCTGTTGTGCAGATCTGATATAAATTCAGAGGTCTGATATAAAATCTGATTGTCAATTGTTGATGATGGAAAACCACAATCACTCCAAAATGAAGCGCCAACTCCTCCAAATCCAAGGCGATGGAATGTAGATGAAAATACATCATGAAAAGCCCACGATCTGGATACATTTGCCCACCATCTACATATAAACATCAAACCCTAGCTTCAATGCCAAACTCTAGCATGAATGATAATGTCAATTCAAACCCTAACTACAAATCCATGCCAAAAACCTACAATATACTCAATGGTAAACCCCATATGGATTCACCTCTCAAAGTGGAATTGGGTTTTTGTCCAATCCACGAATTCTCCAAGGGTTTTCGTCCTCAGGAAATGGCTAAACCAATGTTGCAACTCAAAGGAAAATATCCAAAATGCCAATTACAAAATACACAATGATGAAAATGACCTCCCAAACACCTTATTTTATAACCCTCAAGTGAAGCGCCCAATTTTGCAATATTTTATACAAATTTCATGTCCACCACCATAGTTTGGGATTAAAATATTATTTTATTTCACTTTTTCCTTCTCCAAGTAGGATGTCAAATTTTATCATTAAAATAATGTTTTATTTGGTCATTTTATTATAATTTATTTTCTCCTTTTATAAAGTGACTTTCCATTCTCCAAACTTTAAGTCATTTTACCAACTTTCCAAATATCTAAGTCACTTCTGCTACACTTAACTGACTTTCCAAATATCTAAGTCACTATTGCAACAATGGCTCAAAAAGGGAACATTATAAGTCCTCCCACCCCGAGATTGCTTGTTCTCAAGCAATCGAATGAAACAAATCTGCATTAGGCCCAATTGCAACCAATTCCTGGATCCCAAATCAATCTAGGACCTTTGTGTGGAGTCCAAATATGCTGCCACAAACCTGCAAAAGAGACCTCACACAATCTCCTTACCCCAAATGCTACAATCTTCCGAAGGCTTTGCTATTTTCCACCAACTTCCTGCTGCGCCACTCTGAGAGAAATATCATTCCACACATCATCATGAAGCATATCATCATATGGATACCAAAATATAGCATCATATAACATGAACATGAATGTACACGTGTCTCTCATCAAGCTATCATCACTAGATATCCATCCAAATCTGAAGTGTCCTATGGACTTGCCAAATGTCATCATATGTGTGTAACCTAGCATGCAACTGCACTCTATGCTGCTGGTATGAATCAGGACAGCTCTAGTAGAACTCCGAATCAAACCTAAAATCATGTTGCTGCTGTCATAAAATGATAAAGTCTCTTCAACACTTAACCGCCATGGCCTGAAGTGACAATTCCATGCACCCAACTTTATCCAAACATCTGCCAACATCAATGTACAGTCTAAAAAATCTATGAACAGCAAAGTAGAACAGCCGTCAATCATCAAGGTGTGAGCTGAAAACCAATGTGCCAAGTCTGAAATTCCCCTCTCAACTAGCTGCCCTATGTGATATCCTTGTTCATCAACATGTGTAAGGTTGGAAAACTTGAAGTTGGTATTTGACAACCACTTCAATTAAGTGATGTTTTTGCCAAACCAAACACAATCAAAATTTGAATGCAATCTCATAATCAACTCTTTAGGTGGATGTATCCCATGTAACCTCATGATGTCAAGATCTTCCTCAAAGCTGCCCACCGTACCAAATACTGAACTGTTGTCTATAGTCATAAAATCAGTACTCTCCACATTTTGAAATTAGGACAGCATCATGCCCAATCAATGAACCATCCCCATAATGATATGGAGTCAAAACACAAGTAGACTCATTCAAATCTGACTCAAGATTACTCTTTCCCACATATGTAACAATTTCATTCTCTGCTGGTCCACAAAGTGTATGCACAATATCCTCTTCCTCAATCATGTCTTGAGCCTTCAACTGGTCCTCTAAGGGTGTGACTCATGAACCCAATGATCAAAATCATTTGCACAAAATGAAATTCTTGATTTGTCTTCAAAAACATACCTCTCAACAAGTTCATGCAAATCTGATTGTTGTCCATGCTCTGCCATCATGAGTGGTTCTCAACCATCTTCGTTTCTTCCCTTGGAAGTAATAGAGATTGATGAAGGAATGTATCTAACTTTTGCCTTTCATGCTCCATGTGAATGTGTTGTTCCTTGACCCTTTGTACGTGTTGTCTTGCTTGAGTAGCCAATAACTTGGCCTCCTTAGCTCTCTTCAACCACCCATCACACATACTTTGAGTCCTTACATCTTCTATGCTATGACGTTTAAAATCAGCTTGTTTGTAGCTTGTATCTTGCAATCTTTGTTCATCACATAGCAACTTTTCAGTATTACCTTCATATGTATGAACAATATCTCCTTCAACATTGACTAAATCTGAATTTGTAACCATGGCCATTATTTTGTCATCCTCAGTAGACACATCCTCCACATTTGTAGAGGCATGTTCAAGTAATGGATCATGCAAAATTAATGAACTGTTGTTATTATGCATAACAAAATTAGAATTAACTTCATACCTTTCAGCAGTGTCACCATGGCTGCCCCAAGTCTCATGTGCCTCTCCTTCAAATGAATTTTCTGAATAGGCATCATTGGAATGACCTACC
This sequence comes from Cunninghamia lanceolata, assembly GCA_027924645.1. Taxonomy (NCBI): domain Eukaryota; kingdom Viridiplantae; phylum Streptophyta; class Pinopsida; order Cupressales; family Cupressaceae; genus Cunninghamia; species Cunninghamia lanceolata. The sequence goes on along the minus strand of BSBN01001578.1, from coordinate 46,570 downwards.
TGCTCATCAATATCTGCTGATCTAGAGTCTTCCATAAACCCTATATCATCATAAGTGACTTCAATTTGTTTATCATTTGCATGCCTCTTATCACTATTCACAGCTTCTTCCTCCAAAAGCAATTTCTTAATCGATAATGTCATATTCTTCTAGAAAGTGTTGAAGGAAGTCCATCATGAAATCTTGATTTGTCTCCATCTTTCAGTAACAATCTAATTCGTACCCTCAGGCTGGCAAGATACTTAGCTCTAATACCACTGTAAGAAGTTAGAACCCTTAGTAGTTCTGCCCTGAATTTTCAGTTTGGGTGGTTTGACATTTTGTCAAACACTTGTCATGCAAAGTGACTGAATTCTGATTTCTGAGTCTTTGTTTTGTTTTGTGATGTTTGTTTTAATGATTTTCAATGCCAAAACACATGCAAATACATAGAAAAGATAACCAATTGCTTGCATAAACAAATATCAATAATTCAACACCCAATCATACTTTATTTATTGTTGTTACAGGTCTAATTACACTGATAATCAGGTCTGATACAGAGTATATCAGACTGATTAAACCAATTAGAAATGTTTGCAAGGCCTATTCAAATTAAAGATTTGAATAGGGAACTCGTTTACAACATACCCAATTGAATAGCACTTCTTCTAGGTACAATATGAAACCATACAAACAAATAGATGACTGATATGCAGCGCTAATATAGGACTGATCTGATGCAATAATTCTGATTTCAAAATATAGGTCTGATATATCCTCTTTGCATGCCACAAACCTCCTCCAAGTGATAGTGCTAAATCCTCAATGGGAGCGCTCAAACCCTAGGTGCTGATAGGTGCCAAATGAATGAGAAATATGCCTCCAGATCCCTATTATGCAGATCTAATATAAATTCAGAGGTCTGATAAAATCTGATTGCCAATTGTTGATGATGGAAAACCACAATCACTCCAAAATGAAGCGCCAACTCCTCCAAACCCTAGGTGATGGAATGTAGATGAAAATAAATCATGAAAAGCTCACGATCTGCATACATTCGCCCACGATCTGCATATTAACATCAAACCCTAGCGCCAATGCCAAACTCTAGCATGAATGATAATGCCAATTCAAACCCTAGCTCCAAATCTATGCCAAAAACCTACAATAAACTAGTGTTTCTCCAAGTTTCTGGGATGGGGGGACGAGGGGACGAGGATGGCAAATTTTTTAAAAAAATTTGGGGACGATGAGGGGACGGCTATATATAAATTTATATATTTTTCAAAATATATATATAATTTGGTGTTATAATATATTAATATAGATAATAATAAATATATTAATATTATTAATATAAATAATAATATATTAAAATTTAATATAGCGAATAAATATAATATTATTTATATATTAATATTTATAATATATTATAATAATATTTTTTGGTTGGTAATATATTATAATATTATTAATATATATATTATAAATAATAATATAATATATTAATATAGATAATAAATTATAATAAATCTAATAATAATTATAATATATTATAATATTATTAATATAAATAATTAGCCGATAGGCTTTTATAATTGTATCATACCCCAACAGTGTCTCAAGGTGTCATGTCCCCATTTCCGGAGTGATCACCTTTGGAGGAGTTGGTTAGCCTATTCACCATTCCCGTAGGCTGACTCTAGTGGTAAGGGGATGATTTATAGTTGAGCTAGGATATTGAAGGGCTCAAAACTAGAAAGTTGGCTCAACACTTGATTCTATTTGTATTTGGCTAGCATTATTTTATAATACTTTTATTAAGCCAAAATGTCGTCATTTTCAAAGCCAAGGCAAAAAGGTGAAAAGATGAAAAGGAAAATAAAATGCAATCTTTAATTGTATTTTATTATTATTTTATTTTCCTAAGGAGATTGACGCCAAAGGAGGAGAAAAAATAAAATAATAAAATATTCATTATGAGAAAATCGCCGCCCAAGGAAGGAGTTAAAACATAATTAAAAAAATATTATTATTTTGCCAATTAGAAATCGACGCTCAAGGAGAAGGCAAAATTAATAATAAAAAAAATATTATTTGCCCAAGAAAATCGGCACTAGGAGAGATAAGGAGAAATAATGAAATATTATTATTTTATTGTTTTTTTCAATGATGCCGTCTAGAGGTGAAAATCATTTAAAAATATCAAATTGAAGATTTGATATTATTGGTGGATTTGAAATTATTTATAGTTTGTCAAATTGGGACGCCCTTGGAGACAAAAGGATAAATAGAGGTCATTGGCATCATTTTCTTCTTCTTGATCATTTGGCAAATTTTACATTTGAGTGTTTACTCTTCGCTGAAAGTGAATTTCAATTGTCCAAGGTGGTGTTCCCTTGTAATGTGCCGCACCTCTTGGTTCTTTTTAAAGATCTTAATAGTGTTATTTTTATTTTTTTTTAATGTGTTCTTTCAGACTAGACAGAAGATGCAGAAGGGGTTTCAGTTTTCTTGAGATGTGTTTGCTAGAACAATACAATATGGAGCATATATTGAAAACCCAGAAAAGATACAATAGATATGAGCAAAATATTAAATACCCAGTCATAAAATACCATATAATGAATTACTATCACATACCCATATGGAAATATGCAACTTCGTACAACTATTGTAGTTGGACAGCAAATAGGTAGTGTAGATCACCTCCAAATCACCAAGGAAAGATAGTATTATACATACAGAGGAATACAATGATCAAAGAGGCCCTAAACGACCCCAAAATGAAAAGTAGATTGGCTGCAGACAAATAGAAATGAGTCCCAAAAGACTCAACGTCCTCCCAGGCAATGTGGTACAGCCTAGCTGATGTAAACTCAACAAAACCAGCAGCAATCTCTTCGAAATATCTTTGTTCTGAGTTGCGGTCCCTTATTCCTCCTCAAGCCCAAGTATGAGTATCCAAACTCAGCTAAACACCCCAAAATCTGCCCCAAGAAACAGTACGGCTGCTCTAAGGGAAGTACGGCCAGCATGTAAGGAAGTACGGATGCACTAAACTCTCCTTCAGCTTCTAAAATTTGTCCTTAATCTTAATCCTTTGATATCAACTGAACATCAACAATCTGCAAATGATATGAACAATATGCCCAACAATCGCATCAAATGAACTCCATTGAAGCACAGGATGCAAACAGTGTATGCATTTGTCAATCAAGCACCTTTGGACGGTCTTTCACACCTGTAGAATGCTGTCACTAATGGAGGTTTTTGTCTCCAAAAGCCACCAAGATTCAAACCCTCCAAAAACCCTAGCAAAGCCAAAAGCAACAATTTCATAATATTCAAGCATGAGAATGAAACTCACTTTTTCATCTTTTATTTGTTCTCCAAGAGGGGCATTCCTTTTTGAGAGGGAGTACTACATTTTAAAACACTTCATCTTTTCCTAGAGATGGGTGCCCAAGTCCTCTAAGTGACCTTTTAAAATATAACTTCAATATATGTCCCTTGCCTTAATATTTATAAAGTCCCCGACAAATAAATATTAATATCCTTAGGACTTTAAAATAAATGCCAAATGAACTCGGAATCCAGAGTTCTATAGCTCACCGGAAAGGTCTCGACGAGACACATCCATTACAAGTCTGAAAATCCCAAAATGGCACCATTTCCAAATTTACTAAAAATAGCAAATATGGGCAATAGCAAGCAAGCCACCTCAGGAACTGCCAACTAGATCCCACTGAACCCAAACCACATCTACACCTCTGAAGAACTCATCCAAGGTCAACTAATCATGGTTCCCTAACCAGTATAGTCAGTCTACGAGAACCCAATGATAGACTAACTCCGTCTAGAGGAAGGGGACATAATAGTCCGCCCTCCCTAAGATTGCTTGCCTCAAGCAATCTCAGATCAGGATGTGATAAAATATGCTCGCTCTCCCAAGTAGCATCCTCAACTGGCAAGTTTTTCCGTTTGACCAGATACTCTCTGATGATCCTCCTCCGCAAGGTACGTTCTCTGGTATCAACAATAGCCTTGGGTACTAAAATCAACTTCCCCTCTTCATCAAGAGGAGACAACTCTGCAGAAGGTGTCACATTGTGCCCAAGCGCCTTCTTGAGGCGGGATACATGAAGCACATTATGTACCGTGCTACCTGTCAGCAACTCCAACTCGTAAGCCACTTTCCCAACTTTCTTGGAGATCCTGAAAGGTCCATAGTAATGTGGCTTAAGCTTCTCTGCTCCACTCTTCTTGAGAGTGGACTGCCTGTAAAGTTGCAGCATCAAATACACCATGTCACCCACTTCAAATGAGCGCTCAGTCCTATGCTGATTTGCATACTGCTTCTGTTGATTCTGAGCCTTCTGAATGTTTTCCTTCAAAGACCTCATGATATCCTAACTCTCCTGTAGAAGGTCTTTGGCCTTAAACACTCTACTATCACCAAACAACAAATCCACAAAGCTCGGTGCATCGTACCCATATAGTGCCATAAATGGTGACATCTGAATGGACATGTGATAAGTGGTGTTATAGCAATATTCACCCATGTGAAGCCACTTAACCCACGCCTTTTGCTACCCTGCAACATAATTATGGAGGTATCCTTCCACCCATTTATTAATGATCTCTGTCTGGCCATCTGTCTGTGGGTGGTAGCTGGTGCTGGGGGTGAGCTCTGTCCCTGTCAACCTAAAGAGCTCCTGCCAAAAATTACTTAGGAACCTGCTGTCCCTATCACTCACAATGCTCCGCGGCAACCCATGAAGACAAAATGCCTCTCTAAAGAACAGCTCTGCAACCTGAGCTACAGTGTAGGTGGTTGGAATGGCAAAAAAGTGTGCAAACTTCGTCAATCTATCCACCACCATAAATATACAATCCATGCCTTGGACTTTTGGTATGTTTGTGATAAAGTCCATAGAGATACTATCCCACTTCCTCTCGGGAATGGGCAGGGGCTGCAGTAATCCACCTGGAAAAGAGTGCTCCTGCTTATTCTGCTGACATGTCGAGCACTCCCTCGCATATTTCAACACTTCAGTTTTGAGGCCCTTCCAAGTGAAACGCTCTCACCTGCCTATATGTTTTGAGGTAACCAGGGTGTCCGGCCATAGGCAAGTCGTGGAATGCTCTCAAAACCTTTTGATTCATCTCTGATCCTGGCACTAGAAGAATCCTGTCTTTGTAAATGATCAAGTCATTTACCACTGTGTATCTATTATCTCCGATAGTGCCATCTATGATCCCAGTAGCCCAGATGTCCTTTGCATATTATGCAGGTATCAACTCTCTCCAATCCTCTGAAATAGCACCCAACGCACACAAATGGAGTCTTCTGGACACGGCGTCAGCAACTATATTCTTCTTACCTTTGAAATAGACAACGTCTAAGTCATAGGCCTAGAGTTTGCTGACCCACTTCTGTTGCCTATCATTAAGATCCTTTTTGTCGAAGGAAATGTTTCAAATTGTTATGATTTGTTTTTACCACAAACTTACTCCCAACCAGGTACTGTCTGAACTTAGCCAACGCATGCATGATGGCTAACATCTCCTTGTCGTAAATATTGTAGCTCTTCTCCACACCCCTCAACTTTCTACTCTCGAATGCTATAGGATGTTTATCCTGCATTAATACCGCACCAATGCCTTCCCCTGAGGCATCACACTGTAACTCAAAAGGCCTGCTGAAATCTAGAATGGCCAACACAGGACAGGTACTCATCAACTCCTTAAACCTGTCAAAACACTCCTATGCACCACCTAAACAACTGAATGCATCCTTCCGAGTCAAGTCTGTAAGGGGGGCAACTGACTATGAAAAACCCCTCACGAAACGACAGTAATATCCACAAAGACCAAGGAATCCCTTGACCTGAGAGAGATTCTTTGGTGGCAGCCAGTCAATGATTGCCCGAATCTTTTCCGGGTCCACCTTAACACTACCAGCGCTAATAATGTGACCCAAGTACAACAACTTAGTCATCCCAAACTCACACTTCGACATCTTGGTGTATAATGACTCATGCTCAAGAATGCTCAAAACAATGTTGATGTGCTTCAAATGTTCCTCCCAAGTCCCGCTGTATATCAGTATGTCATCAAAAAATATCAACATAAACCTCTGCAACTGTTCTCTGAACACCCTATTCATACAGGACTGGAAAGTGGCTGGTGCATTGGTCAAACCGAAAGGCATGACCAAAAACTCGAAATGCCCATAATGGCATCTGAATGTTGTCTTCTCAACATCTTCCTCCTTGACCCGTATCTAATGGTAACCGGATCTCAAATCTATCTTTGAGAAGTTGCATGCCCCGTGCAATTCATCTATGAGCTCATCACTGCGAGGTATGGGGTACCTATTTTTGATGGTCTTCTTATTCAGCTCTCTGTAGTCTATGCACATCCTAAGAGTTCCATCCTTCTTCTTTACTAGGACCACAGAAGAAGCAAATGGACTCTTGCTCGGCCTTATGTGCCCCATTTCGAGAAGCTCTTTGATAGCCTTCTCGATCTCATCCTTATACCTCTTGGTGCCTGTATGGTGTGGTAATCACGGGTTTAGCACCCTCTTCGAGCTCAACAACATGCTCAATACCCCTATCAGGGGGTCTACCTGGTGGAATATCACTAAACACTTTGGTGTGTTTAGTAAGTAAAGCCTGAATGTCAGGAGGATATGAATGCTTCTGTTGATTTGTAGCTGCAGGCATCACCATCACCTCTGCTGCCCACTGAACTTGATCATGACGTATCAACCGCTCCATCCTCTTGAGTGAAACCACTCTCAATCCACCATCCGAAATTCCCCTAAGCACATGTCGTCTCCCGTTTACTTCAAACTTCATTTCCATAGTCCGCAAGTTGAGAGTGAACTCCCCAATGTCATGCAACCATACTAACCACATAGAAATCAGACCGGCAAGTGTAATCATTCAACAGAATGGTTGGATTGGGTATTATCCTGGTACATGTGAGTACAAATCCATCTACTACTCTCACCTTAAACCCTTCGAATTCTTCAGTCTTAAGTCCTCTCTTAGTAACCAAGCCCTCATCTATGAAATTGTGAGTAGCACCAGTGTCTAAAAGAGTGATCACTCACTGCCCACCAAGAACTCCTCTCATCATGAATGAACCCTCTCTCTGTATACTAGAGAGATGTGTTGTAGGTAGGGTCGTCTGCTCTTCTGTATCTGATGCCTCAGATGCACCATCTGTACCTGAGTCATTGGCTTCTAATTGCTGGACTGAATGTGGCTCTAACTCAACGGACTCATCTTCTAAAAAATACTCCAACTATTTGGCTTTCCCTTGGGCAGCACACTTGTGCTTAGGATCCCAAAGCTCTCGGAAATGAAAACAGAGTTTCGTCCTCCTAAAGTCATTCAACTGATCACTATCCAACCTGGAAGAAGTCTTAGGCTGCTGTCCGGATTCCTTCTGAAAGTGTTTTCTGTCTTTATCCTTTTTGTGCATGAATCCTTTAGACTAAAATTTACTCCTCCATGCCGAGGACTCCATGTCACGGGCCTTCTTCATGGCCTCTTGTAAAGATGAAGGATCTAGACCATTTATCCACCCATGCAAAGGATCTGATAGCCCATCTATGAATAGCATCGTTAATCTGCGCTCTGAGATATCAGAGACCATAACAGATAGGTCCCGAAGCTTTGAGATGTAAGCATCCACTGAGCCCACTTGCCTGAGTTGAGCTAACTCCTTGAACTGCATTTTTGGATCTTTCTTATCGAATCTATCAATCAACCTAGCAGTAAACTCAACATAAGAAGTGATCTGATCATGACCCAATGTGACCTTACCATTACTCCACCATTTATGAGCAGTGCCCTCCAAATGTAAAGCTGCATAAGTGATTGCATCAGCTTCGGGCATGGGGCTGATCTATAAATAGCTGTCCAACTTCTGGAACCACGCTCTAGCAGTGGTTTTGCCTGAACCATCGAAATAAGGTAAAGTCATCTTGCTAACTTTCTTTTGGAGCTCCTGATTGTGTTGTTTGTTTCCCTTGCGAGGTCTGTGTTTCATCCTAAGATCAGAATAGTCTCTAAAAGTCATCTCAGCTCTGAATTCGTCACTGGAAGCCCGCCAGTCTCTCAGTATTTCATCCTAAAACTCAATCTGTGTAGCCTCCTGTTCAAGAACATTGTTCCTGGGTGCAAAAACAGGTATACCAGGCCTGTCACCTGCTGTCAACTAGGAAGCTCTCCTGTTAGTGACTGACGCTTCACCCTCATCATCTCTGCCTCTATGTCTGTCTCCATTGTTCCTATCTCCATTGTGTCTGTCACCTCCATTATTAACTCTATTCCTATTCCCAAAGTTATTCATGTTTCTTTCATGATTATTATTGTTGTTGTTGTCCCTATCGTTCCTAGCATCACCAAGTATTAACCGGGTAAGGATCTGAGCTAGTTCTGCTTGTGAATCAAGCATCGTCTCAATCATCTAAGTAGAACTCCTCTCTATATCCCGTTGTCCCCTAGCCAACGAGTTCAGAATATCTCGAAAACTAGGTTCTTCATTCTCTATCACCCATGTTTTTTGTGATAGGTTCCTCTTCGCTCTAAATCATCACAGGTTGTTCCTCTGCGGCTATCACCTCTGTATCTGCATCAAAAGGATCTATCTGGGGAACCTGTATATCAGTCTATGAACGGTTTTGTCTGAGGTAATATCTATGTGTACCAGGCTGCATGTCATTTTTTCATCTACATGTCTGAATCTGACCTCACAAGATGGCAGGAAGAGTTGTGCTCTGATACCACTGTAATGTGCCGCACCTGTTGGTTCTTTTTAAAGATCTTAATAGTGTTATTTTTTTTTTTTTTAATGTGTTCTTTCAGACTATACAGAAGATGCAGAAGGGGTTTCAATTTTCTTGAGATGTGTTTGTCGAAACAATACAATATGGAGCATATATTGAAAACACAAAAAAGATACAATAGATATGAGCAAAATATTAAATACCCAGATCATAAAATACCATATAAAGAATTACTATCACATACCCATATGGAAATATGCAACTTCGTACAACTGTTGTAGCTGGACCAGCAAATGGGTAGTGTAGATCACCTCCAAATCACCAACGAAAGATAGTATTATGCATACAGAGGAATACAATGATCAAAGAGGCCCTAAACGCCCCCAAAATGAGAAGTAGATTGGCTACAGACAAATAGAAATGAGTCCCAGAAGACCCAACGTCCTCCCAGGCAATGTGGTACGGCCTAGCTGATGTAAACTCAACAAAACCAGCAACAATCTCTTTGAAATATCTCTGTACTGAGCTGCAGTCCCTTATTCCTCCTCAACGCCCAAGTATGAGTGTCCAAACTCAACTAAACACCACAAAATCTGCCCCAAGAAACAGTACTGCTGCTCTAAGGGAAGTACGGCCAGCATGTAAGGAAGTACGGTTGCACTAAACTCTCCTTCAGCTCCTAAAATATGTCCTTACTCCTTTGATATCAGCTGAACATCAACAATATGCAAATGATATGAACAATATGCCCAACAATCCATCAAATGAACTCCATTGAAGCACAAGATGCAAATATTGTATGCATTTGTCAATCAAGCACCTTTGGACAGTCTTTTACGCCTGTAGAATGCTGTCACTAATGGAGGTTTTCATCTCCAAAAGCCACCAAAGTTCAAACCTCTTCAAACCCTCAAGAAACCCTAGCAGAGCCAAAAGCAACAATTTCATAATATTCAAGCATGAGAATGAAACTCACTTTTTTATCTTCTATTTGTTCTCCAAGAGGGGCGTTCCTTTTTGAGAGGGAATATTACATTTTAAAACACTTCATCTTTTCCTAGAGATGGGTGCCCAAGTCCTCTAAGTGACCTTTTAAAATATAACTTCAATATATGTCACTTGCCTTAATATTTATAAAATCCCCGACAAATAAATATTAATATCCTTCGGACTTTAAAATAAATGCCAAGATGAACTCGGAATCCAGAGTTCTATAGCTCGCTAGAAAGGTCTCGACGAGACGCATCCACTACAAGTCTGAAAATCCCGAAATGGCACCATTTCCGAATTTACTAAAAATAGCAAGTATGGGCAGTAGCAAGCAAGCCACCTCAGGAACTGCCAACTGGATCCCACTGAACCCAAATCACATCTACACCTCTGAAGAACTCATCCAAGGTCAACTAATCATGGTTCCCTAACCAAGATAGTTAGTCTACGGGAACCCAATGATAGACTAACTCTGTCTAGAGAAAGGGGACATTACATCCCTTGGCATTTTGTGGTTTGGAGATGATCCTAATCCACCATGAGAGGTGAATTCGAATGGAGTTCATCATAGAGCTTAATTGGAGTATTTCCATGGAGTTTCATTTGCAGATTTGGCTTTTGTTTGGAGCTATTTTCATCAATAATTGCTTATAAAGGGTTTGCTATTGGATCGCTTGGCAATAGAGAGGGTTTTGGTGATTTTCAGCCTTCATGCATGATCTGATTTTTATAACAGCAGTCATCTAATTGGTTTCAGTTTCAGATCTGAGGGTTATTTGGCGTCTACAAGAGGGTTTCATCATCATTATAGCTTCCTAATCCTAATCGCCTCCCTTTGGTGCTTGGCCGCTTGCATTTAGAGTGTTTTCTTGGCACTTTTATTGGCATTTGACATTAGGGTTTCATATCAGCAGCAGATACAGGTTTACTACAGTCATATCAGACCTCTATAAGGCTGTCACAGTTGCATTTCAGTTATACCCAGCTTGGCATTTCATCATATCTTCATAGAGCATCATCTTCCATCTATACGGCTAGGGTTTGGGCATATAATTTGGCACTTTTGGATGTAATTGAAGGTCTGAATTACAAATCAGACTTGACTGATTTTATTTTCCAGCCCTCATTGTTTGTAATCAGTTTTCAAAATCAATAAAGAAGAAAGCCTATTATTGTCGGGTATGTTCACTTGTGTTTGTGTTGATATTTGTTGCATTAGTAAGCTAGTTATTTGATTTTCAGTTATCATATGGTGTTATTTTATTGTTACATTAGAACCTTTCCATCTACACTACTTTCCAAACATATTGGCAAAAACAAAACTTGAAAACATTAAGTACTTTGCAAGCGAAACAAATCAGAAATTTTCAAACTATCGAAGGAAAAAATTCAATTAGAACTAGTAAGGGTTCTTACACAAGGCTAACAAACCATAAAATAAATGTTCATTAATACTCTATTGTAGTATTCCAATTGATAAATGGCAATAAAATATTATTTTATTCGAAGGACTAACAAAGGTTTTGTGATTCAATTCAGATTGTTTAAAACTAGAACAACACTTTCAAATAAAATGTTATCATGCCTCCTACATAAGAATTAAATAGAATCTAAAATAGAAAAATGCAAACAATATTTATAGATACATGAGAGGCGAGAGAAATGGCTGACGTTTGGGCTGCGCAGATACTTAGCAATGTGATCTACAAGAGTGTGGAGCAAAGCTTTTTATCGTGGTTTGCGTAGGGGAGAGGGGGCGATCCAAGGGACGTTGCCCATGTCGAGAGGGTGTCCCTGGGACGTCCCCAAAAAAGGATAACAAAAGGGGTCTGCGGGGGGGCGTCATGCCCCCGTCCCTGTGTCCCCGAGGCATTTTGGCCGACATGAGCAGGGGAAAAACGGGGGGGATGCGTCCCCCCATACACTGCAATAAACTCAATGGTAAACCCCGTATGGATTCACCTCTCAAAGTGGAATTGGGTTTTCGTCCAATCCACAAATTCTCCAATAGTTTTCGTCCTTAGAAAATGGTTGAACCAATGTTGCAGCTCAAAGGAAAATATCCAAAATGCCAATGACAAAATACACAATGATGAAAATGACCTCCCAAACACCTTATTTTATAACCCTCAAGTGGAGCGCCCAATTTTGCAATATTTTATACAAATTTCATGTCCACCGCCATAGTTTGAGATTAAAATATTATTTTATTTTACTTTTTCCTTTTCCAAGTGGGACGTCCAATTTTATCATTAAAATAATGTTTTATTTTGTCATTTTATTATAATTTATTTTCTCCTTTTATAAAGTGACTTTCCATTCTCCAAACTTTAAGTCATTTTACCAACTTTCCAAATATCTAAGTCACTTTTGCTACATTTAACTGACTTTCCAAATATCTAAGTCACAATTGCAACAATGGCTCAAAAAGGGGACATTACACTTTGCCAACCTCCTTACAACTAGAAGCATCTAACTCAAAGTTTTCATGCAAATAGAGTCCACAAAGAAGAGATATATCTCGAGGCACTAGTGAGAAGTTTTGGGAACTCACTTTCTAAGCACTTTAAACATAACTTGTGAGGAATTGCTCAACAACCTATCTAGCAACTTGCAGATTGCACTATGCTGCAATTTTCTTCTCTTTGCCACTTTCAATTTTCACTGCCTAAGAACCCTTTTACCTACCTCCTTGCAGATATAAGCATCTAACTTAGAGTTTTCATCTCTCAGTTGCATCCCATGCTCCAAATGGCCATCAAAAGCATTCTTTGGCTGATTTAGAATTCCAAATTGCGCCTCTCTAGAGTTTAAAAGCAGCGTAGCTCCAAATTACAACTTGGCTCACTTTTATAATTCCAGTATTTTTGCTCTAGCATCTTTGATCTCATGGCAGATATTTTCCAAAAGCATGCACACTTCTCACTTGAAGCCACACACCCTTTCTTGTGTGATATTCAGTTTCTCTTGTCTGCCCATGGAAGCCTTAGGTGGAACACATTCTCTCAAAACCTGCCCACAAGTCTTTCTTGAGGCTCTCATTTGCTCTCCTAAATTCAGCCCTTCTGTCCAAAAAAAACATGCTTTCTTAATAGGGTTGTGACTAGACTCAAGAGAGTCAAATTGACCTTAGGTATTTTTCCTTTGTGGGCTCCCATTGTTTGTAAATGTAGATAAAAATAAGCAATACTGTGTCTAAGTTTGTTTACATTTTAGCTACAAGATGTGTTTATGTCCTTCACTATCAAATTTACTTTTCAACATAGCAATGAATAGTAAAACAACAAGTAAATTAGATCTATGCTAAGGTAAAAACAACTAAAGTTGGGAATCAAAATGCTATAGAAAGGAAATGGAAAAGATAAGCGTGTGTCCTTGGTTTTTGACATTTGAGATTGTTAGAAGGTTGCTGAAGGTTGACAGAGGTTGGAGGAAGGTTTCTAGAACTTTGCAAAAGTGTAATGTCCGCTTTTGGGACAACACTAATTTTTTCCTAAATTATCAATTTCCAAGCAAACAAGGGTTTAGAGAGTACCTTGTCCTGATTTAATCCCTGCAACAAGTTAGAAATCTTAAACATCAGTAAGTCCATAACAATTAATAAACTCAATTAAACCTTACCTTGGGATGATCAACCATGGGAAAGCATGGAAGAGAGTGACTCAATGGGGTGTCTTAGCCTCTCTAGGCCCAAGGGAAGAACCCTTCAACTAAAAGGCAGAACCCCCTTGGCCTCATGTGGCCCATGCCATTCATATGAACTGGCGTACTTGTTGATGATGTTTTTGTGACAACACAACAATAGAATAAAATACTGAGTATTCTATCCTCTTGAACAAAACTTCTCAGACGCTGAACTTCGTGATCGAATGAGACTGCTCCAAGGTTCCTTGAATGTCAGGTCTTGACGTGCACAAGGATAGACTCAGTGAAATGATGTGATTTGCTGGTAATCACAGGGGGGACTTACGTGAAATTACTCCCTCTTCATGGACATGGATAAGTTCATTATTCCTGGGACTCGAATTTGTGGGTGAATGGAACTCCTTCACAAATGGACAACTTGGAATTCCTAAGTTCCACTCTTGAAGAGGCGTATGATTTAGCAATGAAGCTCTGGAAAACTAATCCTAGCGAAAATCTAACAGAAAATGCAAAAGATGAGTGAGGGTTCAGGAAACTAATCGATGGAAAGGACTACTGCTGAGGAGAGAAACTAGAACCACGCTCCTGCTTTGTCACGAGGCAACAACTATGCAGAGATGGTGCAATCTTCTCGGGTATAGGTGAGGATTTTCATATCGTTCTAACATGGAACAAGGAACATGCAGAAATAATCGAAGTTAAGCTTGGAATAAGTTCAGACTAACCATACACTGTGATTTGCAAGCCACAAATCACAAATGGTATGAACTGACAGTTTCAATCATGCATCAACAATAATATTTTCCATCACTCTAACTAATGAGAGCTTGAAAGATGAAATAAAATAACTTCAGAAACTTAAGATTTGCTTCAAGGAAATCAAGAAAACCATGCCAAAATCCAAAGAACTCTATAAACACCAGTCCACAATGCTTATATTATTGATTTGGAAAGTGTTTCTGCAACAATCTTGCTGATCCTTGAAGTTTCCAGCTCAAAAATGATATAGAAGTAAAACTAGCTATCTAGCTGCTCTAGGAGCATGAAGAAAAATGAGAGAAAAGAGATCCCCTCGAATGAGGCCACTCTGCCTTTATATAGGCAAGCAGAATACAAAGAGGAGGTAGGGGAGTAGGTGAGTTTATGTCATAGGTCCAAAGGAATGCTGCCACCTGTCCAGGGCGCCACCTATCCTGGGCGCCACCTAACTAAGCTGCTTGGTAGGGCAGTGACTAGTCAACTGCCAGCTCATCCTGTTCCTTAGGCGCAAATTTCAGGGTGTCCAGGAATCCTTCATCCTGAGCGCAAATCCCAAGGTGTCCAGGAACTTTCACGTGGAGGAATCCTTCCTTGAACAGGGGCGCATTTTCCTTAGGGTCCTGGAATGGAATTCCTTCATGAGTTGGAATTCCCTGTCTTGGAATAGAATTCCTGATATTGGACTTGGAGCGATCTCCCCCATTCTATCATCCTTGATGCAGGCATTCTTTGTGTCATTTGAAATCTTTGAAAGGACTCTTGATTCTTCCTTTATCCTTTATGCAAAGTCTCCTTGTCACTGAACTGGAATCTTTGATGTTGCCTTCCTTGCGCCAGTCATGTTGAGTGTTAGGGGGAGAAAGGCGGGCACTGGAATGGAGTGATGTCCTTCATCTTCCCTCGGTATGCATGTGTAGTCTTCTTGTTATTGGGACTCCTGGATCCTTGAAATGGTCATCTTCTTCAGCGCTTGAACTGTCTGCATCCATCCCGATTGTCCTGGATCATCCTTGTTCATCCTCCTCATGGAGCTTATCCTCATCTTGGATTCCTGTAAAACAAGGGAAACCTCGAGTAGTCATGATGAACAAGATCCCTAAATGCAATGCAATCAAAAGATAAAACAAGAAATAAACTTGCATGATTGATCAATTTGACTTATGAACTCCTGAACAAATAAAGGACTTTCTTCACTTTTTGGTATTCTCCACACTTGGACTAACTTTTCCTCCTTTCTAGGGTTACCAGGCATGCACAGGAGGAGTTTCCAGTTGGTTCAGGAATCCTTCCTATCCAGAGCGCAAATTTCACTATCAACAGGAATCCACCTGTCCTAGGTCGCATTTTCCACCTCCTACAGGAATCCCCTTGTCCAGGTCGCATTTTCCAGTTCCAACAGGATTTTACGACCTGGAATATCCTCACTTCCTGGGCGCATAATCCAGTAGGTACTGGATTTTGCGACCCAGGACAACTTTTTCTTCCTAAACGCACATTCCAGTGCCAACAGGAATTTGCAACTTTTGACAAGGTTTCATGTTTTTTTGGCTAAGGACTTTTATCATTCGGCTTTAGCAAGGATGGACTTTGACATTGGTCTTGAAATGAAATCCAGTATAAGATGCATCTTTCTCTCTCCTCAGGGAATTTCTAAACTTCAGGTCGCGTATTCTAGGGTCAACAGGATTTTGGACTCCAGGTCGCAAATTCCAGAGGGAACTGGATTTCGCACTGAGGTCGCAAATTCCAGTTGGAACTGGATTTTCTCCTTGTGGCGCAAATTCCAGACTGAACTGGATTCCTGATCTTGAGTGCAAATTCCAGCTTGTCAGGGAGGAATTCTCCAGGTCGCAAATTCCATGCAGTCAGGGATTTTCCACCTCAAGCACAAATTCCAACTCCAACAGGAAGCTGCACCTTGAGCGCACTTTTCAGTTTGTTCGGGGAATCTAGTGTTAGGGTTACAACTTTCTCAGTGACATGGGATTTTTAGAATTCATTGTTTGAAGCACTAAGTCCTGAATTCCTCCAGACAGCAGGGCGCACTTTCCAATTTGGACTAGATTTTCCTCCTGGAGCGCAAATTCCACGCAGTTAGGGAATTTTGACCTCTGGCGCATATTCTTGCCTGTCCTGGAATCAAAATCCAGGTCGTAAATTTCAGTACCAACTGGAATTTTCTCTAGGAGCGCAAATTCCACCCTGAACTGGATTTCAGACTCCAAGGTGCAAATTTCAGGGGGGCAAGGAAGGAATTTCCAGGTCGCAAATTCTAGTAGGAACTGGATTTTCCTTGGTCGCAGATTCCACTTGGTGCAGGAATTTCCTCCAAGTTGCAAAATCCACTAGGTACAGGAATTTGCGCCTTGGGACAAGAACTCGTGAATTTTGCCGAGGGCTTATCATTTTTGTCAGGGAATTTTGCAAGGATGGGTCTCAACATTGATCAAAGACTCAGTATTTTGAAATGGAATCCAGTACAAGATGCATCTGATTCCTTCTCAGGAAATTTCTAGACTCCAGGGCGCATATTTCCTCTGGTCAAGGAAGAAAAATCTAAGTCACAAATTCCAGTAGGAACTGGAATTTCCACCCAGGCCGCAAATTTCTTCTGGAACAGGATTTTCCTTCCTGGGTCGCATAATCCACCCTGAACAGGAATTTCCTCCTGGTCGCAAATTTCAGTGGGAGCAGGAATCCTAACAGTTGGGAATGGAATTTGGCCAAGTTGCAATTCTTTCAGGATGATTCTTGGAATGGAACTGGATTCATCCTTCGAAATTCCTCGTTTGCAAATTTCACTAAGTGAAGGAATTTTCTTGTCCGGAACTCTTGAAAGGCAAAAAGTCGCATTTTGGAGTGGGTCAAGGAATGTTCAGTTCAGGAATGTCCTTGTCAAGGAAAATCCAGTTCAGGAATGTTCCTATCAAGGAATATCCAGTTCAGGAATTCCTTCCTGAGGATGCCCCAAGTCTCAAGTTGGACTAGGTCTTGGGTTTTCCTGCCTTGAACTGTGGAATTTTTGTTCATTCCCGATGAAGCTTTTTGACATTTGAACGAGGGTTTATACCCTGGAACGAGGAACTACCTCATTTATCATGGAATCCCTGTAGTCATCTTTGGAATTTTCCATTACTTCAAGTCAGGGATCGATGAGTTTCGCCAAGGAATGACAAGCCCTCGGTGCACTCCAGACTCTGGATTTTAGAACTTTGGAACAAAAATCATGGTGGGTTTTGGAGTAGGACCCTAGACACGAACTTAGGACAAAGACCACCGGAATGGAATTGTGAGCAAGGACCTCCAGACTCTGAAGTTTGAAACATGGGTTGGAACTGTGGAATGATGGACACCCGCCCATAGATTGATTGGATTTGATCGAGGACTGATATGTAGGGCATTATTTATCCTCAGGAAAATTACTCTTTTCCTCAGCACTTCAAGCACTCTTAATATTCCTTGTGAGCTAAGTGCTTGGAAATTCTTTCCTAGCTTCATGGATTCGGGCAGGATACTGCAAGATTAAAGCAAAAATGGAACCGGACCCAAAAAAAGAGGGGGTCCCCATTTGCAATGGGGCGATATGTGAAAACGTCACAACAGTACCTAGTGAGGATTCCAATTTATCCGTTATCCCCTCATCTTGCCATCTTTCCTTATTTCCTCATGATTGGCCTCCTTATAACACTATAGCCATGATAGGGGAGTGAGGTCTCAAAAGGATATCCTAGTGATCCAACTCTCTAGGCCCAAAGGCAAAACCCTTCAACTAGAAGGCAGAACCCTTTTGGCCCAAGTGAACATTTCATTTCCATCATGAATGGTGTATCTAGAAGAGCACATCTCTCTATAGACCCAAAGGCAGAAACATCTCTCTCTAGACCCAAAGGCAGAACCCTTCACTAGAAGGTAGAACCCCTTCAGCCCATGTGAACTTATTACTTCCATCATAAGTGGCGTGTCTAGAAGAGCACATCTCTCTCTAGACCAAAAGGCAGAACCCTTCACTAGAAGGCAGAACCCCTTTAGCTTATGTGGACTTATCGTTTCTCATCATGAGTGGCGTATCTAGAAGAGCACATCTCTTCTAGACCCAAAGGCAGAACCATTCAACCAAAGGCAAAACCCCTTTGGCTCATGTGAGTTCATTACATTTCCTTTTGGGTGGCGTACCTAAGAGAGGGTCCTATATTCTCTTTGTACCTCCCTTCCTCCTATCATGGTATATATTTATACATAACAACTCTTATCAATTCCATATTTTCAAATAATCATAGCAGCAATGCATGATGAATTATGAAGATGAATTATAAACAATAAATATACTATGAATGATCTATATTGAAACCATACATTACATGCTTACCACAATCAGATTTGAAATCTGATTGTGGTAAGCATGTAATGTATGGTTTCAATATAGATCATTCATAGTATATTTATTGTTTATAATTCATCTTCATAATTCATCATGCATTGCTGCTATGATTATTTGAAAATATGGAATTGATAAGAGTTATATATATATATTATTCTACTTCTTTCTTGTTATACTTCAATATATCTATGTAATTAATCTGATTGTGGTAAGCATGTAATGTATGGTTTCAATATAGATCATTCATAGTATATTTATTGTTTATAATTCATCTTCATAATTCATCATGCATTGCTGCTATGATTATTTGAAAATATGGAATTGATAAGAGTTATATATATATATTATTCTACTTCTTTCTTGTTATACTTCAATATATCTATGTAATTAGAAGACTGAATGTTTTCTTTTATAATCTGTATGTTTCTTTTTTTCCCCTCCGCTGACCTTTTATGCCCTTCTAATATTCCACCCGTTGGTAAGGGATATATCCCTTCCAACGTAGGTGGCTATTCATAACTAATCTGTCCTCTTTTAATGCAGCGCTGTTTACTATTAACCATGTTCATATATATCATATCTGAATTTATCATATATATCATGATTAATAAACATTGCCTGATGATTTTTCATTGCTGTCTTTGGACAGCCTTTATAGTATCGGTCTTTCCATTAATGATTCTATTTATTATCAATAATATTTGATATATTATATTTTATGATCTTTATAATCATTATAATATATTTTATAGTTTGTCATATTTAATAATCATTATAATTATGGTAATAAGGATTCATATCATTATTTATAAATTGTATTATATTATGACTATACTAATATTTATATTTTATTTATTATTTATAAATGCAAAAATATTTGTATAACAATAGATACATGATTACTATTTGGATTGACCCAATTTGAAGAAACAATCATATATGATGTTTAAATCTTTAATTTAAATAAGGTCTAAATATCGGGACATGACAACCCTCCCCACTCAAAATTGCTTGTCCTCAAGCAATTATGATACCTCCAAAACCATCGATCTCCTCGAAGAAGTGTTATTAGTATTTTTGTCTTAGTTCTATTGTCCTCATTGTTTTGATGAGTGAGTACATTTGATTAAGATTGATGAATATATCTTATTATAAATTTCCACATTTCCTTTTAAGATCTGTCTCCCTATTTGTGGATTCCTAAAGAGTTGAGTTGTCTTTATTATGTCCTCTCAAAATTGTTGTTTTGGCTTTTAAGAGATTGACCCTCCTAGGTCGATATGATACCTCAATGGTCCTAAATCTCAATTGAATTCTTTAATGATGTTTTGGATATCTTTCTTAGATGAAATGCTCTTTAAGGCAAGCAAGCCTATTTATCCTCCTCTTGGCCTAGGCGTCCCAATTTGCTCAATTTTGCAATAATTTGAAATCCACCAATGGAAAAACAATTGTCAAATAACAATTTTAAATGTTTTTCACCTCTTTGCTCACAATCATTTAAAAACCAATAAAATAATAATATTTTATTGTTTTTTCCTTGTCACCATGGATCGCCCAGGTTTAAAAACTTATTTTTTATTAAATATTTTTCCTTTGCTTCACATGGGCATCAATTCCTTCCTTGGAGAATAAAACATTTTTTATTAATTTTTCCCTTGATACTTGGGCGGTGATCCAAGGGGAAACAATATTTTATTATTTTTAGAACCCTTCTCTTTGAGCGGCGATCTCTCCTTGGCAAAATAAAATATTTATTTTAAATATTTTCACCTTCTCTTGGACGTTGGCACCTGATCATTTAAATAATAAAAATATTATTTTATTTTTAGCTCCTTTCCTCTAGGTGTCCATCCTCCAAAGTGGCGTTGGAAATATCAAAATAACATATATTTGAAAATGCAATTAAAGATTGACATTTTCCATCTTCCACTCTTCTATCCTCCAACATTTATATTTTCCACCCTTTGGCTAGAAAAAACACCATATTTTGGCTATATAGAAAATAACACCAAATAATACTTAGCCAAAATCCACATGAAATCACTTGTTGAGCCAACATTATAGATTTTCATCCTCTAGAACCATGCTCAATCCAAAAATCATGTCTAGCTCAAAATGGGGACATTACACAACCTCAATAGTATTGAAAGATTGGAGTATGTATTTCCCATGTGCAAGAGTAGATATGGTGTGTGCAAGAGCTGCAACTAGAAAATCTTAGGGGTCTTGTTACCACTACTATGATGTTGGTAGTGCCATGGAAGAGGAAGTGGGGGGATGGAAGACCAGTAACCATGCCAAGGGGCTTGTTAATCGAGCTTTGATCTGCAACAATGGAGGCTCGAGGGGGGACATCTCAAAAAACTTAGCATGAAGCTTGAGAGGAAAACTTAGTATGTGCAAGAGAGGATAAAAGATTAGATTAGAGAAACCAAAAGTGCAATAGGAAGTTAGAGAGAGATTAGGGTTTCAAATGAGTGCTCAAAGTGCTTTTATAAAATGACTAACCATTAGAAAACTTACTAGGGCAAGAATGGGCGAGAATTTGGATTTTGGAGGGAAATTGGATTTAAGTTTGAACTGGACACTAATGCAGATGCACTAGCACAAGTGTCCTTGAGGACAGAGCAGCAAAAACAAGGAATAGGTTGGCAACAGCAAAGTGGGTCTGAATTAGCTAGCTTGGCACACCAATGATGGTTTTATGCCTAGAAAAGGGCTAAATGTGACCTAGTAACAAATAGGGGTGGTGAACACCAAAATGAGTGCAAGAACATAGAGCGAGAAGTGCAAATTATGCATTTTTTGACTCTACATTTTGCCCCCACTTTAACAGACTTGCAAACTATAGTGAGACAAGTATGTTAAAGTAAATAACATTGCATAAAAGATACTGAAATATGTAAACGACACAAAAGAGCCATGCTCTTTGTCATCTTTCATCTTTCCTTCACTCTAGTATGTCTACAATGCAAACACACAAGAGAAAGCAGTTATTGTTCATTAGTGAAAAGCATGTACAAAAATAGCCTCACACACTAGAAACTACCATCTACATTTGTTGAACCTAAAAAGAGAAAAAATAGGGGATCCATGAAGGATCGTTTGGATTAGAAATGGTGTAAGAAAATAGGAATGGCTGTGAAGAAGCCGCCACCTTGGCATGGATTTGGCTGTGTAGGAGCCACCTAGATATGGAGTTTGGTTATATAGGAACCACCTTGATCAAAGTACTTTTGGTTATTACATAACCACTAAAAAATAAAATGGCATGGCTGTGGTGAAGCCACCATAATCTGGGTATGGTTGTGATGAAGCCACAAAAACAAAATGTTGTCAATATCATAGAAGCAAAAATCGTGAAAAATTGCAAGTAATCGCAAACAATAATCCTTGTCAATTTTTACCCCTAAAATGTCGTGATTTAATCAATAAGTCGCCTAAAACAATTTTTTAACCATTTTCTCCCAAAAATCACAAGTATAGCAAGTTTTACTGATATCTGATTGATTGAACACGATTTTGACCTAGCCAAGCAATTTCTTCATCACAAAGAGGGTTTTACTTGTCTTTGTCAGGCAATTTCCGCATTTGTTTGCAACTTTGCACAATGGCTAATTTTTCATGACCTCAATGACTTCCATTGTTGATATGGTTTGGAGATTTTCTAAGCTTCCATCAATCTTGGTCACCATTAGTAATATCCCCAAAAGGGTATTATTTATTTGACCCAAATAAACAGATTGTATACAAGAATGCTCCCAAAATTGATAAATAAGTTTATAAATAATTAATATATTGAGGTAGAGTCCAATTTTGCAATTTGAAAGAAAAATTTTGCTTATGAAATCATTAGGTTTATAAGAGTTTCGTCAATTGTTGTTTTTGCCAAATAACAATTAAATGTGCTTTTTTCCAATGTTCACTTCCTAGAAAATTTTGAGGAAACATAATGGAGGTAATGTGAATGCCTCAAATTTCTATCAAATTTAGAATGGAAAAAAATATGAAAGAGTAATTTACCGTATTACACCTCTTTATCAAATATAGTAGAAAAGCATGTCAATTGGCTTTTAGCTTAATTCATTGTTTGCGATAAATTTTCTTGAATTGTTTTTCTTTAATACCATTGGTTTCCTACTATATTTAAGGTGACCTACTATATTTAAGGTGACTTTTATGGCTTAATTTTATTTTCTTGTGTTGAAATGTTTAAAAAAAAAGATACTCCTATTTGCAAATCCTATAAAATTATTAGAATAGCAAAAGTTACATGTAGTAATAAGCAATGTTCCACGGGGATGCGTCCCCTCCTAAAATTTGTCGTTTCTAGAGATAGGGATATCCCCAAGATGGTGAAAAATGCCAAGGAAACATCCCTCCATTGTGCCCCCATTGCCACCAGCAGGTAGGAGATGTCCCTAGTACATCTCCCTCAGAGACAAGTCATTTCTGAGGTATCCCCTTGATGGGGACGTTGAGGGGACATCCCCAGGGCCCTTAGGAAACTCAACCACATCCCTTGAACGTCCCAAAAAATTGCAGCCGCCCCCCCTGTCTTGCACTTAAAAAAGTAATTTTTTAAAACAGGTATATTTTTTTAAATTTGGGCCACTAACCCTAACCCTAATAGCCTAATGGGCCACACCCACACCCTAAACACTCAAAAAAAGCTATAAAAACCATAGTCACATTATACATACACAACAATGGCATGACAAACCAAAAGTATAAATGGAATTCAATTACACGAGTTTCAAATGAGAAAAACATGGGAAAAAACGACAAATTAAAAGATGCTAAAATACTCATAAAAACACAGAAAAAAACTACAAATGTTATTTCATGCCAAATAGAGTGTGTAGAAAGAGAAACAAAGTCCAAACACTTCAATTCTAATTCTCATTAAGTTCATAGACTCATTACTCAGGTTCTAGCTTAATCCCACTTCTTTATTATTAGATTTCCATATATTGTGTTGCATAGTGAATGCACAAGAGGAATGTTGTATGCACACGAAGTTAGAAGCACAAGGCAATTTCAAGGTGGACTTGTGAAATGGATGAGGTTATGTATGGGAAGTAAAGCCATCTTGTTGGCCATTGGCTGCATAATAATTCTTTGAATAGGGATAGTGTTTCTGTAGACTCTACTGGCCGCAAAGAACTAGTGCAGATTGCAAGAATCATCAAATGTCGTGGGTGATGAATGAGATATTTGAGCCTCAAAGCTACAAAGGGAGTGCACAAGTGAGTGGAATGCTATTACATGCAAGAAAGGCATTTGGGCATAGTCATAAGCACCACAAGGCTACAAGATAAGCTATAGGTTGCATTAATCTACAAAACGAGTAATAAAGAGTAAGACTATTCGAGTGCTATATTACTCATAGACTATGTTACCAGGTTCTTGGGGGTAGCCCGCTGTGCCTGGACCAGGATGTTTCTGGTTTTGTGTAATGTCCCCATTTCCGAAGTGATCACTTGGCAAAGGATGATTAGCCTATTCACCATTCCCGTAGGCTAATCCGTATGATAAAGCAATGAATAGTTGAGCCTTTGTCGCAAAAGTGACTCGGAGAAAGGAAAGTCAATTAAGTGAAACTTGGAGAAAGGAAAGTCAGTCAGGTGAAACTAATTTTAAAGTCACTTGGAGAAAGGAAGAAAGTAACAAAATAAAATGTCAAATAAATTATTATTTTATTATGGATGTCAAAAAATAATTAAAATTGGCAAAATGGAGCGGACTTCTTGGAGGCTTTATAAGGAGGTCATTTGGAGTTCATTTCATCATATTATCATTTTGTCAATTGCATATTGGAGAGTTTTCTTTCTGCTGCAACTTCTGGTTCAGCTTGTTTTGAGAACGAAAACCCTTAGACATTTGTGGTTTGGATGAAAACCCAATACCACTTGAGAGGTAAATCTACCTAGGGTTTACTATTGAGCATTATTGCAGGATTTTGGCATTATAAAAGAGCTGGAAAGTCATTATTTTTGCAGGTTATAGCTGCTAGGGTTTCATCACCAAATTGGAAGATTTGTGCCAAATACCAATTTGGGTTTGATCGATTTATGGAGAATTTTTGAGCTTCAAAGCACACATCTATTGCAGGTCGCCATTGAAGGGTTTCATTCACCAAAATTGTGAGATTTGTGGCCAAATACAATTTTGGTTATTGTGATGTTATATGCAGATTTGGTTGCAGATTTGATTCAGACTTTATATCAGATTTGTGGGCTTGTTCTAGCGCTTCATTTTGGGGGTTTTGAGTGAGGATCGGAGTTAGGGTTTTTACCCTAGCGTGAGGACCATCATTCCTAGAAGGGGAATCACTGATATGAAGACCTGATCGCTGTCATTTATGAGTTGATATTATCCTTGGAATATTTGCTGATATACATCAGACTTCTGTTGCTTATTTTCAGTCACTATCTATTGCCATTGAAGTCCTATTTCATGTATGTTTCAAGGAGAACTCATCCGGATATGCTGTAGAAGTTTTGGTATTCAAATATTTAATTTGAATAAGCATTTCATTCGTTGTTACAGTCTGTATCAGACCTGATAAACATTGTAATCAGACGAGATTTGATGAAAATAAAGGCATATTTAGTTTTGGTATTTTGATGTTTATGCATTCAAAGTATTTGGTTATGTTTCCTATATATTGGCATATGTATTTTCAATGAAAACCATCTAAAACAAGCATCAAAACCAAACACAAAACTCAGAAATCAGAATACAGTGACATTGCATGACAAGTGTTTGACAAAATGTCAACACACTAAAACTCAGAAATTCAGGGTGGAACTATGACAAGGTTCTTACATTCTGGTACTAGGCCGGTTTGCCTCGGGGTTCGTCCGGGCAGAACGTCAGGCGAACCCAGGCGAACCCATGCGTACCCGCGGCAATGACGTGTGAAAAACGTCAAATTTGATGCCATTTTTTTTTTTTTACATTTTTTTACTTAGTATAGCTTGAGTTGGCCTGATGGTCATTGCATGTGTATTACTTAATGGAGGTTTCATGTTTGAAACCAGAGGGGGTAGTAGGATTACACCTCAAAACAACATAGGTTAATGGAAATAAATAATCCCACATGGAATTTTGTGTCTTTCTCACCAAATTGGTGTCATGCTTGGCAACGATCTAAAAAACTACCTTTAGCTTATTTTCTCTAGTAGACACTATGATGGTGGTTTCATCAGAAGCTTATGCTTTGACCGAGCTATATACTGCCCTTTGCTACTTTCCTCAAGCTAGGAATGAAATTCAAATGCATACCCCTTAGTGTGTGTAGTATCAAATAAAAGGCCAATGATAGACCAAGACCAACTAAAAACAACTACTGATGCCAAAGTTTTGCATAACACCAACTAAACTGAAGACTGTTTCATCAAACGATTGATTTAGAATGCTAGGAAGGGTAACAAATATATGATTATTGCCACTTACTATTATTGTGAGGGCAATCTCTAGCTCTTTCCCATTGCAACTCCTATGCTCAATCAACACATGTAACCTCAATCAAATTATGAATTTCAATTCATGAGTATTTTCCTTATTGCAAGTTATGAGGTATTTAGATATTTTATTATTTTGTTTATTGGCATTTATGAGTATTATTGTTTTAACTTTTAGTCTTTTTAGAGTTTTAAAGTTTTTAAATTGTATATATATATATATATATATATATATATATATATATATATATATGTTGTCGTACCGTACCAGGGCAAAAAAAAAATTGTCGTATCCACATACCCAATCCCGTACTAGGATCGGCAACTTAGCTCATGGATCAAGTCAATTATGCACCTTCTGAAAGTAATTGCCCTTTATTGTTTCTTTTGTACAAATTTGTGTTAATAGATTGTATTTGAGGCACCCTCCTGCCTGAAAGTGCAAAAATGTCAAAAAAAACAAGTTAGAGAGCTTTATAGACAAAAACCCATAGCCTGATTAAAAAAAATTTGCATTTTTTTAAATTACACACGTATAGAACACATTTTTTCAATCATTCATTGTTTAATCCACATTGACCTGGTTTTCACATGTTTTTGAATAAACCAGGCATGGCAAGTTTGAACCGTGTGGTTTTGGTGTGGTTACGTATTAAATGCAGTTATACGTGTTTTTTTGGCACTTTTTGTTACTATGATAAAAACTATGTAGCCCTCATCATTTAGAACCATCAAATTCTTCAACTTCACTGTTAGTTCTCTAAAGAATGAAGATTTGGTTAGAAATAGTGAGGACTTGGTGTTGGAAAAAACATAGTGATTAAGTTATGAAAATGGTGTGTGCCATGTATTATTCTTCTTTAGCACAACCGCCTCCTCAGCTATGGCCATCTTTCAAGATTCATTGGTCGTTCATTACCATTGCCTCCTTCATAGTTCTAGGCTCATCAGTGTTAGTATTCAAAGCAAAAATACATCTAAAATCAGGCAAGCTATACCTCCAGTTGGCCCCTTTCTCAAGTGGACCTCCTCAAAGCTCTCAAAGCTCTCTATAATATCCTCCTCATCCTGTCAATCTTGAGCCTCTAGTTTAGCCTCTGGTGCAACCTCTGCAATCTTTGGTTGTAGCTGCACAACTGACTTAGAATTATCCTTTGGTTGCTCAACAATAGGAATATACTTGATCTCCATGAAGACCACATTTTGACTATAAACTATTTTGCTTATCACAAATCCCAATGCGTGTACCCTTTCACACCATCACTGTATCCAATGAAGATACACTTAACTACTTTAAAGTCCAACTTAGACCTCTTCTCCTTAGGCACATTAACATATGCCTCACAACCAAATATCCGAATATGCTAAAGTGAGGACTTTTTGCTATCCAAACCTCCTCTAAGGTTTTGTCAACAAAAGCTAATGTAGGAGATATGTTAACTAGTCAACAAGTTGTATTAATTGCTTGTGCCTGAAATTTTTGATCCAAACCAACTCCATTGAGCATACTACTAGCCCTCTCCATCAGTGTCCTATTCATCTTCTCTATAACTCCATTCTGCTAAGGGGTGTATGGAGTTGTCTTATGCCATGCAATACTATTGTCCTTGTAGAATCTATCAAACTCCACTAAGCGATATTCTCCACCATTGTCTATTCTCAACACCTTGATCTTCCTATTCATCTAGATCTCCACAAGAGCTTTAAACTCTTTGAACTAATAGAAGACCTCAAATTTATGCCTAAGAAATAGGCCTATGTCTTCCTAGAGAAATCGTCGATAAAAGAAACATAATACAAGGATTTTCCAAGTGAAGGTACATCAACAAAACCAAAAACATCACTATGGATCAAATCCAATATTCCTACAAATCCAACAAAGCTCAAATAAAACTAAACACGATTTTGCTTTCCATATAAACAATGTTCACAAAAGTCAAAATCCAAAGAACAATCAACTAAGCCCTTTACAGGTTGTTTATTTTTCAAGGCCCTAAGGCTTTTCTCACCAAGTTTGCCCATGCACTCATGCCACAACATAGTCTTAGCAAGTAACTTGCTCTATGAGGTAAGAGCATGCTTAGGTACCCATACATGTCTAGGTGTTGACAAAGTGCCGATGGTTGCGCAAGTGGTTGCAGAAGTGCCCATAGATGCTACATAAGGGCCAAATTGCCACCATTGTGGCACTGCTGATGAAGTTCCATCTTGATGCAGAAGTTGTTCTCAAACTTCAAAACTGTTGTACACTAAATGTAGGTGCTAGCATCAAGGCAGAAAAGATTCCCAACCTGAACTCCATTTGCAAGCACCATTGCCCCATGAACCATCTTACACCCATTCTTGCCGAAAACTACTTGCACACCCACATCAATCATCTTGCTCACAGATAACAAGTTTCATGCCAAACCCAGGATGTGCAAAACTCCTAAGATTCCTTTGATCCTCCCATCAAAGAATCTAAAGTCAGTTGCATCCAACAATATTCAAAAAAGAGTTGTCACTAAGGTAGACCTTTCCGCCATCAACTTCTCATAATTTGAAAACCACTCCCTGTGGGGAGTCATGTGGAAATAAGCTCCACAATCGATCATCCATGCATCCTCACATGCATGCATTGCCAAGGTTCAACAAATGCATCAAATTCGTCATGAGAAGTCTTAGAATCCAAATTATCATTTGATCCATTATTTTCTATCTTCTTCTCCTTGCAGTCCTTTTGAATGTGGCCTTTCTTACTATAGTTCAAACACTTTACCTTGGATTTACCAACAGACTTAGCTCCCTCTAGCTTGGATCTAACTCTGTCCTTCTTCTTGCCTTTGTCCTTTGATCTTCCACAAACAACCAAAGCATCTTTGATAGAAGCAAAAGTTTTTCATCTCAAGTCCTCTGAGATAAGAGCATCTAGCACCTCATCAAGTGTGAGCTTTAAAGCAGTCCTTTCGATGGCCATCACTAGATTGTCCCATGAGTCTAGCAAAGACATAACAAAGTTATACACCAATCCTCCTCATTCATCTATATGTTAATAGACTGTGACTGGCTCACGATGATGTTAAATGCATTTAGGTGCTCATCAAAGTCCCTAACACCCATCCTCAAAGTATATAGCTTTTTTTGCAAAAAATGTTTATTCACCAAGGATTTAGCTTGGTACAGGTTCCCCAACTTCTTTTAGAGGGATTCTATGGTGGTTTCTCCCGATAAATTCAAGAGCACTAAATCCGCCATACAAAGCCTAATGAGGCTTCTAGCTTTCTGATCTAAAACATTCCAATCTCCATCATTCTTGCAGGTTTGTTTCTAGAGACCGCAACCCATAGATCTCAATCTACAAGCAAGTCCCCCATTTTAAGCTTCCACAATTCGAAATTCGTGCCATTAAATCTATCCACCTCCAACCATGATGTGCTCGCCATTTTCCTAAAAACAAAATCTTCTCTACACACAACTCCTACTCAAAACAAGATTAATAAAAACAAAAAACCCTTTTTTCTATCCTAAGATCTCAACAGTTGGCCAGGGTTTGATACCAAATGAAAGGAAGCCAAATAAAACTTCTCAATTAATCTATGAGAAGAGTAATGCTAAATAGAAAAGATACAGATTGCAAAAAAGAAATAAAACACACAACACATTACATAGTGTTTATCCTATGAAAACTCTTTTGAGAAAAAACCCAACCTCCAAAACTCTGAACCAATTGTATTCATAGCAACAACAATTACAATACAATCACAAGCTCAAGCCTTCACACGAGATCAACATCAACACTGATGAGCACATAATTATACTGAGGGGAGGGGGGGGTGAATCGGCATAATACGATCTTTTACTTTTTCTAACTTAACAACTACAATAATAACACATATACAAGATCTAGCAATTAAGAACACAGGAAGAACACACAATTTACGTGGAAACCCTTGCGGAAGAAGACCACGGCAAAATATTGATCTTCTTTGTAGGCACCAACCTACTTCTCTTACAGTTGCTCTTTTGTAAGCACCAACCCACTAGAGACACCAATCCCTACAACTAAGCACCAACTCAGTAAGAGACACCAATCTCTTATTTGATAGGCACCAACCTCCAAATTCTTCAATGAATGATATTGTTCTCCCTTCCTCACAAATCTCATCACAACTTCTAATCTTGAATGATGTATGTCTTTCCTTCACAAATCTGATCCAAACTCATGCACTATCCTTTCTTCACAAATCTGATTCAAATAATGTAATATCTTCTTTCACAAGTCTGATCACAACTATTGCAATGTCCTCCTTCACACATCTATTCAAAGAATGCAATGCTTTCCTTTATAATTCTGCCTTAAGGTCTGCTCTAACTTCACTTACAAATCTGCCCCCAAATTATGCATCATATATTTATCTTCACAACATTAACACTCTCTTCATATATTCTGATATAAATCTGAATTACACTTCATATTTGCTGCTCTAGATCTGCTTTAATTCCAAATACTTCACATTTTTCTTCACTCTTCCATCTCACACTTTCTTCTACCTTTTATACTTCTTCAAGGGAGGCGATCTTATCTAGAGACACATCCATAAACATTTTCTTTCATAAAAACAAGTTGCACCTCTTCTTAATTGCACCTCTTCACATAATCTAAATCGCACCACATTGTGTATGTGGAATAAGACGATTTGTCTTTATATAGGCGCTTCCTTATGAGGAAGTCAAATACACATGTTTATTTAAAATTTGAACTTCAATCTTAGCGCCACACCATGAAGTCGGCCAGACTTTGTCTTATTAATTTCTTCAAGGATGGTCGGCTCTTACAAGGAGGGTTGGCCAGAACTAAATAAACATTGTTTATTCAAAATTAAACTCCAATGAAGTCGGCCACATAACATTGTTTACTTTTAATCTTTAATCCTTTCAAGGTGAAGTCGGCCTATATGGAATAAGTTTAAATCTTTAATTTAAACTCCAATTAAGGCATGATCGTCCCACATTCGTTTGACTTTGTTGTACGTAGAAGAGTCGGCCTGGATGATTCTCTTTTATGTGTAATTGCTCACTTATCCCATTATGACTCATTGGAGTTTCATACTCTCTGCTAGAGTTTTACAAAGACTATGATATGTCTTTGGCTGTCCTCACTATCCCATGTTGATCCTTATTAACACCAACATCTTCAGGTCGTGGCCGATCTATAATCAAGAACTACACGGACTTACTACTTTATCTCCCAATATGTCTTTTATAATTTCGTCGTTGTCGTCTTTTAGATACTCTCCATCGTAGGCATCCATGACATCTTCCTTGACATCAATGACAACATTCTCTTTTATATGCCTTTGATATCTAACAACAATCTTGACATCAATTCTTTCCTTTGACATCAATGACAACAATTTCCAACAAACACCAACAACAAGCCTGGAGAAATTTCAACAACATAACAATACCTACAAATACATATATTAATACCTCCATCCTGAGCACCGTATAAATAGGAGAATCCAAACCAAAAACTAACAATGATAATTGATAACCATGTACCAAAACCATGGTGTACTAATAATAGGCTATTTTTCTTATGCATCATAGCCTCCCCATCAAACTTGAGCACTCCATTTTGTCATTTACTCCATTTAGAAGATGGTCTATGATCTGTCATAACATGTATCATAAGTTGGTCAAAAGTCATAGTCCACTATGATATTCCCTTCTTACATGCTCTTACGTGCATCATAAGATCGTCATAGAATCTCTTACACATCTTACAATGGCATAGATGTTCTTTGTAATGTCCCCCATTTAGCCCAGTTGGTCAGATGATGGAGATTAGCCTATCACCGGACTCCCGTAGGCTAATGACAGTGGTTAGGGGGTCTAATTGCACCAATTCATTGGGACTTACTATTTATAGTAAGACTTGCTATTTATAGCAGGGCAGAATCGAAGGGCCTAGCATGTGGTTTATGGTTTCAAGAGGCCCGAAACATTATTAATCGATATATAAGTTAAATTTAATATTTAACTTATAATATTTGTAAAGGTGAAGTGACTTTAAGTTATTAAGTGTTTCATTTTATTAATGAGCACCTTTCATGGAGGAATAAGGGGGTTAAAACATAAAATAATAATTTATATTCTCTTTCTTGGGCGTTGGGAGAGTGAGGAGATATAAGGAAAAGAATGAGCTTCATTTTATTATTATTCACTCACTTGATTTTTGATATTGTCGTGCATTCTTGGAGCTTGAAGAGCTTTGAGGGTTGGACCAGACTTGCTGAGACGAAAACCTCTGCATAGTCGCCTTCTTCGTGTGTGAAAGACCACATCAAGAAGGAATATTGGAGGCTTCATTCAGGAGCTTCATCTGTGCTTCAGATTGAGTTATTTTGGTGAAGTTGTGGAGCAAAAAATGAATATATTTCACTCAGTTTTGTGTGCAGCTGGTAAAGAGGAGTTCTGAGACAGATTTATGTATTTTTGAGGGAGTTGAAAACTGATTTCTATAGGGCCGTACAGTTCTAAGCTGGTCATACCTCTGCTAGGGAAGGCCGTACCAGATATTGAGGATTTTAGTGGCTGTTTGGTGTTGGTTTCTCATCTTTCAAGGTCGCCTTGGGGTTGATAACAGGTGCAGTCCAAAATAGTAGCAGATTGGAGCCATTTTAAATTGTGTTAGGCTGGAAACTCACGTCTTAGGGCCGTACCAGCAGCTAGGATAAACGTGGGACTGCTGGGAGCATTTTATATGGCATTAGCAGTTGTTATTCCATTGGTTCATGGCGCCTAGGGTTGTATAATGTTGCTATGATATTGAATGCATGATAACCTTCATTATTGAGTCATCTGGAGGGGATTTCATTGTTATGTATTGCTGGTCCAGTTTGGCAAATGTATGAAGTTGGAGAACTCAAAATGGGTATGTCACTGTAATTCATATTTTGGCATAATACAATCTGGGTCTTCGATATTTTGTTTATATATGCTTTAGATTTTTTGGGTTTGATTATATGCACTATATTCTATGTTTTCAATGCAAAAACCGAACATGCAAAAATACACATAAAACCCTAAACCAAACAACATTCAGAAAGGCAAAAAACTTTGGCACAGAAAATGCTATCCGACAGTGTATGTTACATTCTTACACACTATGACATTAGATACTCTTACACACATCATAGGATACATTCCATGTGGTGAAGAGTGCCACCTCAAAGTGGGATGCCCTTTTCCATGAGGGTGCAATAAATAAATACAAATTAATTAAATAATCAAACATTAGAATTGCAAGGCATATGAGATCTATCCCAGCATGCAAGTGCCTTATCATCCATCATATGTCATTCCTCGTTCTCCAATTTGTAGGACTTTTTCCTTTGGCAGCTTTCCAAAGATCATGAGCCACAAGCACGCCCTCCATCTTAAGCTTCCATAAAATGAAGTTCATTCCATTGAATTTTTTGATTTAATCTTCCTAAATGATATCTCCTCCTCTACTAAACACCTTTGGCTCCCTACCACTGAAATTCAGTACCCCAAAAGAAACACCACAATGGTAGTGCCATAGATCTACCCCAAAAGGAAAATCCATTTTTCACTATTCTCACAGCTCTACTAGCGCAATTGGAAGTGAAATGGCAGTTCTCTCTCACAAGAAGACACGAGAATTTACATGAAGCACATAAATGAACGCGATCCTTTTAAAAATCAGGACTCAAGTACATCACTATGCATCAATACAACATACTATTCCAGTCAACACTGTACACGACAAGGTATTCCTCTCACAAGTGACTCTTCCTCTCTTGCTTCTCCCATTCTAAGGTTTCCACAAGACCTCACAATGCCTATTCCTCTTGCCTCTCCACTTACTCTATTTGTATAAATAAATGAATATATAGGCCAACACATGGTCCCAATGCCAGAAGCATGTGCAAAAATCATGCACTACAACTGTGTGCTAAAACTAAATGCGTGCTTATATACATATCCATACTCATGCCTACCTTTAGGAATAAAAATGTCAGCCTAGCATCCACTAAGACGCATACCTCAAGGCACACATCACAATGCTTTTTGCTTTGAAAATTTTGTTAAACAATTCCTACATCTATTGGTGGAAGACAAGGGGAATTCTGGCTCTATGAGAAAAACACTTATGCATGTGCAAAAGTGGACTTGGCAGGGCAACTCATCTCTAAATTTAGTTTACGCTTAATGGGTGCTTCTTGTAACCTTTTGAATGCCCATTTTATGTGTAAGTTGCCTAATCATCTAATGGAAGACTACTAGTCTTAAAAAAAGATAAAAAATCAGCAAATAGAATTGCAAACAAACTGATTAACCATAGAAGAAGGGAATAGTTTAGCATAAGGAAATTATTGATATAGAAGGTTGAATCAAGAAAATAGGGAAGACAGAAAGTGAGCAAAGACAATAGCAAAGTCATGATAAAGCCAACAATGCTTTACTCAAGGCAGGATCCAGATATGGGGAGTCAATAGTATGAAAGGCCTCAATCCCAACTCAAAAGCAGTCCAGAATGTCCATACATGGGAAAAATAAGCAAAGTAATGTGGATCCCTATGCATACAAACATGGTGTGCATCCTAACCTCCCACCTATTTCTAAATGAGATAATAGGAACAAAGACTTGTCAAAATGTTCCCATCTCATCAGCAGTGAAAGCAAGGCATTATTTGTGCCATGCATTCTCAATCCTCCCTCAAGGACTTGATAAAGACTGCACATTAAGATCATTTCCCAGATTTGGAATGTTAGGGGTGCTTCTAGAGATATAAGAAAGTCCCATATTCAAGTCATTATTCAGCATGGTCATCCTGATATTCTTTTCTTACAAGATGCAAAGGTCACAAATTTTCAGCTTTTTCCATTCATGATTAATTGTTGGATAGGGAATTACTACAATTAGTCATGAGAAGGGGCATCAAAGTGTCAATTGTGCAGCATCTCCTTTGATAGATCCTCTCATCATTAATAGAGCAACCTGTAGCCAAACTTTGTTGGATTACTTATTTCTCGCAGGAACAAATGGGGATTTTTTTCTGTCCGTGCTTCCAGTGACTCAATTGGTCGAGCACAGTTGTGAGGCTAGATGGTTCAATCTTTACCTGCTATCGAGAGGATTCTTGTTCTGATTTTAATATGGTAGAGTGGGAGGGTATAGAATTGGATGTAACTGTAAGTCAATTGTTCTTGGTTGATATATTAATAACTGGAAGTAGAAGAGTTGTGCTCCATATAGTTTGTACAAGTGGTAAAATAGCTAAGTATGAGGAAACCCCTGGGGACAATTTCCTATTCAAAGAGCATTACAGACAATCGACACTCCTGGGCAACTCTCAGGAAATACCTTGGAATTCAACATCTAGACTTACCACATCTTTTTATTTTTCAGGGCATGTTTCCCAATTTTTTGGGTGGAAATTATTATGATAAATTAGCTATTTCTATTTTAATGGTCACTCGTTCGTTTACCTGCTTTTCTCCTATTAGATAGGTTTTATTCCATCTTTAGTCATTTCCTTTCTGCATTGCTTTGTTAACTGAAGCTTTTGCTTTATGCAAGCTGTCAGTCTTTCTTTAGAGTGTTCCCTCTCTCTATAAAGAGCTTTTGTTCTCTGATGTAAAGTCATTCGATCATATTCAATAATATAATCTTGAGTATTATTTCTGTCATGTTTCTGCAACATCTGTAACATGGTATTAGAGCCCAGGTTCGGGTAGGTAGTACGGACATTCGTACGGCCTCCTTGATCGCGATTCTCTCTTTGCGATTTCTGTTTACGGGTTCTTCATCTGAGGTCATGATTTCTCTACAAATCACGGTTTTTTTTCTGGACGTGATCTCTTGCCTACATCTCTGTTCGTGTTTGTTGCTCACCTACAGATCTGGTCGCAGCCCTGTTTATCTCGTTTCTTTTGTTTCCATTAGCGGGTTTTTTCCTTTGAACGGCAGAAGCAGAGCGGGTTTCTCTAAAGGCGTGGTTTCTGATGGCGATTTGTTTTATGAGTTGTTTTTTAAATCATGATTTTTTCAAAGGAAGTCTGTAGCCTGCAGTTTTGTAGGGTTTCGTGTGTTTTTGAGGTCACATTTTGAAACTCGCGATCTACGTTTGCCCTAAATTTTTGTGGATCCGCTCTATCTGTTGTGAGGAGGTCACAATTCTTCTTGTTTCCGTGGGCGCCATTTCCATACCTCTGCTAGGGGCATTTTTTTTTCTTCCGACAAATTTTTGAGTTTCAGCGTAACTAAAGCGTCTTTTCTGGAGCAAGGCACCTTTCAATCGTTGTTAAAATCCTTAGTTTCTTTTAGCCATCTGTTGTTCACGGCGTTTAATGGAAGCTCACGCGATCTGTTTTTTTGCTTCCATTTCGTTTTGATGGAATACGCAACTTGAAGTCGCTGTCTGAAGGAATCATCGGTTCCATCCTACCGTCGCATTATCGATCATCTGAGTTTTCTGGGTCACGACTCTCTTTGCTCGCGATTTGATAGCCTGTCAGTGTTAAAGTTCGATGTCACCGTTTGTTTTTGGCACCTTCCAAGTATCTAATTGATGTTTGAAATCTGCTTGACATGTGCCCTAATCACAAATCTATGGTATATTTATCTCTGGCGGGTTTTGAAGCGTTGTTGGTGTTTATATTCGGCATTGTTCCTAAAACTTTGGCAGTTTCCTTCCTTTCTGACGTGGTCGCTGGCTATTAATCTGCCTTTTATCTTTTTGTGGCTTTTGTAATGACCAAAGCAGTTTGCACTAGCAGTTGTTGAAATACGTGCCAGTTGTGGGTCCCTCAGTTACCAGTAGATATGAAGGACTACTATCAAAGATCTTGCATTCTATCGGCAGTTTTGTGGGTTGTGGGTTATGTGGTAGCGCTTTGGTAGTCAGCATCTAAAGCGTTAACCGAACCATCTGCCTGTGGTCAAAACTTTTCATGAGGTCACTCGTTCTGTCTATGGTTGCAATGGTGATCATCTGTGTTTAAATCCTCGTAACTTTCTTTTGGAGGTCATTGACCTTAATCGCCCTGCTCTCTGTCTATTGGTGGTTGGTTTCTTGTGTTGATCGGTGGTCTCTTATGGTCAACCTCGTGGTTCGGAGGCCTCTTTGTTGTCTTGGCAGGCGCGCCCTATATTCTCTTGGCTACATTCATGTTTTGGAGGGATTCATTTCCTTTTGTCAAGCATTTTCTGATCACTATTTTAGGAGATTTATGGTTTTCAATCTGATTGTTTTGCTGGGAGTTTTGTCAGAAGTGTTGAGCAAGCAGTCCGTGATAACATTTGCATCAGCAGACATGCAGAGTTCGTTTTGTTTCGAATTCCGTGTTTAAATATTCTGAACTTCTGCTATCCGTACTCTCGAAATCTAAGCTTTGAAATCCGTGATTCGGATTTATCTCGAGATCCGTATCTTGAAGTCTGTGTTCACGACTTTTGAGTCAGCTTATTCTGTGTTTTCAGAATCTGTATGTGTAAAGATTTTCTGTTTGTTGTCTGTGCCGTCTATCTACTTCCGTTTCTGTGCCCACTGCTTATAATTCGTTTTGTCATGTCTCAAAAAACGTGAAGCATGGCATCTTTGACCAACATTTTGTTGGAGAGCAGTCAAAGATTCAACGGCAAAAATTACAACACCTAGAAGCAGCGGATGATGACTATTTTTGAGTATCGGTGTTTGGACAAGATTATTTTGGGCACAACTACATGTCCTCAAGTGGCGGGTAAGGATTAGGATAGATTCGATGAGCAAAATCGTGAAGCGGTAATGCTTATCAAGCTATTGATCACCAATGATCAGCTGCCTCAGGTTCCGTCTGGGAAAACAGCAAAAGAAATTTGGGAATCACTGAAGGACCTTCATGAAACCTCTGACAAAAGCCGAGCATTCTTTCTCAAGAACATGCTCTTCTCAATGATGATGGATGATCAGATGTCTCTACAGGAGCATCTCACAAAAATCAACGACATCCGTGATCAGTTGACGGCGATTGGTAGGCAAATGGAAGAAGAAGATATGGTAGTGATCACTCTATAAAGTCTACCATCATCTTATGAGCACTTTATCGAAACTCTTAACATTACTTCATCTAATGTTAGTCTAACGTTCCCCGATCTATGCAACAAACTCTTGCAACAGGATCGATGGAAACAATAGTTTGGTAGCAGTGCTTCTTCCTCCTCCTTAGAATAGGTATTTACTGCCAAGTCCTTCCAGCAGTATCAGGGTCCTAATCAGTCCTCGCAGCAGTTCAGTCAGGGTCAGTCACAGGACCCATCCAAGAAATACAACATCCAGTGCAATTACTGTCACAAGTTTGGGCATATGAAAAAAGATTGCCGGAAACGCTTGGCTGCTGAGCAGTCAAAGTCTGAAGCTTCAACTCCATCAGCACACGTCGCAGAGCATACTGAGCAGGAGTCTGCTTTCTATGCCTTCTAGGCCAATCTCCTCTTTCTGTTTTGTCAGTTGCTCGTGGACCAGCCTATCTCTGTTTCTGTTGTCTCCATTCAGGGGGGGCAATTCTGTTTTAGTTAGTACAATGACCATTAAGGGGGGGTATTATGATAAATTAGCTATTTCTATTTTAATGGTCACTCGTTCGTTTCCCTGGTTTTCTCCTATTAGATAGGTTTTATTCCATCTTTAGTCATTTCCTTTCTGCATTGCTTTGTTAACTGAAGCTTTGCTTTATGCAAGCTGTCAGTCTTTCTTTAGAGTGTTCCCTCTCTCTATAAAGAGCTTTTGCTCTCTGATGTAAAGTCATTCGATCATATTCAATAATATAATCTTGAGTATTATTTCTGTCATGTTTCTGCAACATCTGTAACAGAAATTGGTTTGTGTTTGGATTTTTCATGGCTGTGTGGACCACGTGAGGAACTCAAGATTCCCATTAGAAAGGATTTCAATTTATATTTAGAACCACTCTAATATCGGGATGAAATAAGGCAGAGGATCTAGGTTTTGTGCGTTCTAATCTCTGTCATGTGTCTTGCAATAAATATGAGTACATAACAAAGCAAACAAAAGATTGTGATGTGAATCCTGAAAATACCACTTGGACATTTTCTTGGCTACAATTTATCCTGAGGATGATGAACATCCTCCTCATGCACCTTCTGCTAGAGCTGATGGAGTTGAGTTTCTTCTAGTTTTACTGCTGAATTTGGTGATTTCAAGGGTTAAAGTTAAGTGTATAACATATCCCATGTAGATACTTTTGCATTACATGTATAGTTCGACCTTTGAACACAATCGTTGGACAAAAAATGAAATGAAATATCAGCAGAGCATTTCCTATGTGCTGTGTAAAGGATGAGTAACTCCATATTTTCCATGGTGCAAATTTTTGAATCATAACTTCCAATGAAAACTTAGCACTCATTTCAAAAACTGCTCTTAGTACACAGCCTGCGGTCCAAACAATTTAGCACTCCATCGCCACTGACCAACATTCTATTTCACTGAGTTCTTGCAACACAGCCACAGAAACTTCTCCAAGGTATGTGACTTTTTCTTAATGCCAAACTAGTTAAACTATCAACTTGTAGCACAACCCTAATCATTATCCATGCCGCTTCTCATTGTTCTCTGCTTGGACATCCCAGCATTATCTCTTAAGAAAATGATCAATGCTGGATTCCTGATATTTTCTCACAACTAAATAAACAAAATGTTGGTTTTGCCTTATCTCTTTTTGGTGACAATATCCAGAATATGGATATCAGTTCAATGTCAATAAAAATGCAGACATTTAACTTTACCCCATTTCTCCTTAAGAAGTAATGTGTTAGCATCATGCAATTGTCCATCTACAAAGTGCAGCTAGATGGACCCAGATATATTATTCAAATATACAAGTGGCACACTCTCCTTTTCAGAAATAGATTGGTAAATCAAACATTAAACTAAGACGTATTACATTCGTTTCTAGAATACTGATATTCAACCCAAAAACCCCGAGCAGAGAGCCAATTAACTGGTTACATTAAGCTCTCCCCTCATAGATAATGATACTGAACATTTGCAAAGCTTTTTCTCCTGACTCGCTCTACTATTCCAGCTCTGTTGGAGAGAATACCCTCTGGATTGTTTTTCATCAATTGGTTGACTTTTAACCAAAATCTGTCAATTCATAAGTGTTCCTAAAACTATCAGCCAAAATTTATTGAATTTACCCAAATTGACCATATTAGCAGAAACCATCCAAGTAGTAATTAAAATGTCTCAAATATTTTGTACTTAAAGAACATCTTCTACTCAGAGTTTTATTTTCTCTGGTCACAGATATATTTGTTATATTTGTAAACTTTTGCTCCGTCCCTACCAGGAGCACTTTGTATTATCCCAAGATTTTTCAGCCATGCCCTCATATTTCAGGCCATTCTCTTCATAACATCATCCAACAGCATTCACTCTTCAGCAATGATTGATGAGGATGCTAGCTCTTCTTCTGCTTCTGGATCTGACTCAGCCTTCTCCATAGGATTCATTTACTTGGCTCAGCTGTTCTTGATGGGGCAATTTTTCACATGAATATTCTTTATTACATGGATTTTGTATATATATCAAGTTGTCTAAGGTAACCAGACTTCTTTTTTTTTAATGGAAACAACTGGATTACATAGATATCAGCATCTTTGTCTTTATATAGCACATTACAACATTATGAGGGAGCATACATCTAAATCAGAAGTCATCCTTTAGCTAAGATCCACAAGTAGGGGGTTCTGGCTCTGACTCAGCCTTCTCTATACAATTCATTTACTTGGCTCAGTGTTCTTCTTGATGGGACAATTTTTCACATGATTCTTTATTACATGGATTTTGTATATATCAAGTTGTCTAAGGTAACCAGACTTCTTCTTTTTTTAAATGGAATCAACTGGATCACATAGATATCAGCATCTTTGTCTTTATATAGTGCATTATAATGTTATGAGGGAGCATTCATCTAAATCAGAAGTCATCCTTTGGCTAAGATCCACAAGTAAGAGGATCCAGTCCATCAAAGTCATCCAGTGGTCAAACCTGACTCAATCACACCTCCAGGAGTTTGAACCTTTGAGAATGGCGTAATCAAGGAACATACCATGATCCTCACCCATTGAGCTCAACCAATTGAACTACAACCCTTTGGTAAGGTAACCATGTTTCATTGCTCCTACTTTTTATTTTATTGCTTCCTACTTTTAGTTTTAGAAAGTTTAGTTTGATGGATGGAGTTCATTTTAGCATTTGCTGTACTTCTCAATACCATGACCTACACTATACCATGACCTACACTGGCCATTAGTAAACATGACATGATTTTATTTATCATTCCTTCATTTCTTTCTTCTCAACCGACAATACACTTTCCATTTTCCAATAATTCCTTTTACTCTTTCAACTTCTTTCCAACCAATATGAGAAAATATACACTAAAAAGATTACATTCTTCGGCATAATAAGAAGGTATTAAATGGCCTAATCCATAAAGGGAACCCCACCGTACATATAAAATTCCCATAACCTAATTGGAATGGTCACGTGTTCCCTTCAATAGGAAAGATTTTCCTTGTTTTTTAATAAACAAAAACACACCCAATAAATCTTCAAGAACAATAGAGAAGTAAATTGATGCCATACTTATTATAAGGAGATCATTTATTTTGAGTTCTTAGCAAATATTTGATGTCACTCACCTACAAACTGGAATTCCCATTTTTCCGTTGCAATAGATGGCTCGGCAGCTTCAGATGCCTGTATTGCTTGTAGTCTGCCAATGCTGTGTTGTGATTTAATCCGCCTTGCTGTGTTGTAAGTTAAATGGGAAAATTGAGCCAAAGAGTAGCTGGAAAATGTGGGAGTAAAAGTTACAGAGGATTTATTAGTGCATGATAATGAAGTTTTAACGTCTGGGCGGAGAAATATCCCTCTGCTTGTGGGTAGGGCAGATAATGTCTGCATTGTGATTCAGTTAACCGTAGAAGATGAAAACTATCTGCTAAATTAGTTGGCATTTTTAATGAAGTGCTTATAAAGGAGCCCTGAATAATTTCTTTGATGTCCACTAGTACGGACTGGATGTTCTTCGGATAATTTTGCGGATGACGTGGGATATGATATTTTGAAAATGAAAACGAATGCCTGCCAATAGTTTTTATTTATGTGCAGCTAAAAATAAAACTAGTAAGAATTGTAATTTAAAATGTTTAAAATATTAAAAAAAAAATCATCAAATATGTTATTGTATATAAATAATTACAAACTAGCAATAGCACCATAGTGTGTAATGGGTATGCCCAAATAGCATGTAGATAAAAGTAATTATTGCACATTCATCATTGAAATTTATTTAGAAAAGAGTATATAGCTTTGTTGTTGGTGAATAGTTTTTGGCCACAAACATTTGAACATTAAAAGAATGTGGTGAATAGTTTTTGTCCATCTATCGTTTGAACATTGAAAGAATGTAGTGATGTGTTGTTGTCCTCCATTAGAAAAGAAATGGAGTAAATTAAATATATTGATATCCATGCAAGTAAAGTTGTTCTTGAATAGTAGTGGGTAAAAGCAACTATTCAAGTAAAGTTGTTATTTGTTTCGATCAATTATTTGCAAGTGATAGTGCCCTTAACCAATCATCTTCTTGTTTCCCAAGCATGTCAAGCCCATCCAGTTGAAATGGTAGGCCTAGGTACAAACTTGACAAGACTTGTCATTCATCAAGACTATCTTCTTGTATTGCATGTCCCCAGTCAAAATGAGTTTCATCATCAATGTATGTCAATGGATTTGGATATGTATAATGCAAATTCTATGGATGTAATAACCCGCCCCCTTATGGTTTTCTGTGGTTTAGTTGATACCTGGTGTGTTTAGGGTTTTTTGCATTTTGACATGAAGACATGCATGTATATATTTTTGAAAACACAATGAAACAAAAATACTCAGATGCTTATATTTGATAGCAATGTATTATAAAGCATAAAGGAACAATACCCATATGATGAAATGTCCCAAAAAATGCAAGTCTGGAAACACTATAACAATAGCTTGGACATTCAAATATTCTTTGATTCAATGAGAAATAAATTGATACACACTTGGAAGTGCAGAACAGCA
The DNA here is from genome assembly GCA_027924645.1 of Cunninghamia lanceolata. Taxonomy (NCBI): domain Eukaryota; kingdom Viridiplantae; phylum Streptophyta; class Pinopsida; order Cupressales; family Cupressaceae; genus Cunninghamia; species Cunninghamia lanceolata. Next base: position 3,394 of record BSBN01001578.1, on the reverse strand, counting down.
GTACATAAGAGAGATTATGCTCATACAATGGCCTCGGAGGGCATGGAAGAAGATTGATGTTGCAAACTAAAATACCCATGTCCACCCTTGAAGCTAGTGTGGCCTACAGGTGACAAGGACAACAATAATAAATGGTTCCAAACTCCCAAACTCTATTGTGAATGCTTGCACATGTCTGCAGATGTCTCACACATCCATAGAGATAAATCTCACAAATCAACTTTCATGCCAAACATCTAATACTTTCCCTGTGTTGTACGGCTGGCCCTATGACTAGTACGACCAGATTATGAGAAGAATGGCTCCTCAAATATACTCAAAATTCCTGGAAAACACTTGCAATCTGGTTCTCAATCTATCCCTAGAATTATAGTGTCAAATCCCGAATGATATATCATTGAAAACACTTTCGCGACAATCTATCATTTGAAAAGAAGCTCAAATGGTGACCCCTGGATGAAGCCACTCCAATCAACACCCTGGGAGTGTCTTTCAACCCCACAAACGCTCTCAAAATGGAGGTTTTCATCTCCAATGCAGCTAGTTTAAAACCCTTGCTCAAAGCAAAGCTCAGACTTAGAGAAAATAAAATGCCAAATGAATGAGAGGAAATGACTTCTCTCTTTTCCCGACGCCACTTTTGGAGCCTTTTTAATATTTTAAAATTACTTTTCTCCAAGCCTTGGGCGCCCACATAAAACTAATGACTTTATTCTTTTAAATATTCATTAAGTCTTCAAATACAATAAAATCACTTTATAATATTTAAATAACGATAAAGTTAAATATTTAATTTTACTTTAATATTTGACGTTATTTAAAATAAACATCCCGAACTATATCAATTGCCAAGATATTGCCATCAACGCCTTCTACTGACATTCCCATCATAGAAATACTACCAACTGACCAAGTCGGTGTCCAACCTGTGACTTACTAAAAATAGTAATTATGGGCAAAGGGTCCAAAAACACTTTGGGAAAAGCGTCATCACAGACTCCAGATAATTTTGATATCAAAACAACATCAGTATGTACCAACCGGATCTCCAGCCAAGTTACCAAAACAATGTCCAGACTGACACTTACTATAAATAACAGTGTTCTCCGAGGAGCGAAGAGAACAAACCCAGAAAAAACCTAGAAAGGTTGTCACCATGCAAGCACTTACTATAAATAGTAAGTACGGATAAGTTGTCTAAAATCCCTCCGAAAGTGTCATATGGCTCCACTGGAACACCTGTGCACACTGGTGACATTGAAATACTCCACTGATCAGGTTGTCGCAAACCCAGAAAGTCAGCTCCAATTGCGCTACAAGAGAACCCAAAAATGGGGACATTACAATGGATGGTAGATAGTGAATGTTTATAAATGGCTGATATAGCAGCAGTTCACTCTAATAGAATGCTTGAAAACATTGATCATCTATTGCTAGGATGGTGGTGAAATAAGGGAAAACTCGAACAATAGTCGATGTTAAGTGTTATTTCCATTTATTAGACTTCTACGATGCTGCAAATGTCCATATTTTAGCATTTGGGTAAATTAAGAGTTTGATACTTCAGTGGTCGTGTAGTTAAAAATGGGTTAGAAACACTACACTGCGAAACATTGTTTGCCTCTATGTTTATGCAATTAAGCTTAGTTTCATGAAGAGGAAGTGTAGTTTCATGAAGATAGGTTTGGTATATTTGGTGTTTGTAATCTTAGCTAAAGATTTGAAAATGGATCCAAAAAAGGTTAGAGTAATTGTTGAATGGCTTACAGTAGTCAATGTTGGAGAGGTAAGATATTTTCATGGTTGGACAAGTTTCTTTAGAAGTTTCATTAGAGATTTCAGTGGCATATGTGCACCATTGACTAAGATTATGAGAGGAGACAAGAGAGAGCTCAAATGGGCATCCAGAGAAAAATAGGAGCTTTGGATTGCTAAGAAAGAAGGTAAATTTTGAAAATAAATATTCATAAGAAGGTTATGCATGTAGCCATGTTCTCTAATTGAAAATGAAATCGAAAGAGATCTTCGTCTAACTATCTTTCTCTCTTACTCTCTATCTTTCCCTCTCCCTCTCCCTCTCCATCTCCCTCTCTATCTAATTCTCTATATGATATGTTTCCATATATGAGGCACCTTGAATGCAACACATAAGTGATAGGAACAATTGTCTTGATGTTATGCAAGGTAGTCTGTGATGTCCCGATGTCCCAACGGACTATGAAGTTGCTTCCGTAAATGTGGTGTTTAGGATGATAGAAATAATTGTATATAGACATATATTATTAATATATAATATTTAATAAATAAAATTAAAATATATTATATGGATATTTTTAATATAATAGAATATATTTATTAACAATATTATATTAACAAGGATATATTATATTTATAAATAACAATATAAATATATTTTAGAGGTGATATGGCTGACTCATATAAGACAACAATGTCTTGTGTGTGAATTGATACAGTTTGATAAGAATTAATGAAAGGAGAAATTAATATATAGAATGGCTGAAATGAAAGTATCGACTCCCCTTTTATGGAGTAACCCTCCCTATCTAAGTTCATAAATCTAACAAGTGATGCGTTTAAAAGATAGGGAACGGTTAATGATGGGTGAAACAACAATTAAGAATTGCAAATGATAAATATTGGTTATGAGGGGTAGCCGACCACTTTTGAAAGGTGGTGGTTTTAAAAGAGACACTTCCTTTAAACAAAGATGTCACTCTTGGAAAGAGTTTGTCTCTCTTTTGAAAAGGCACATTATGGTATAAGAGAAAGATGTGGAAAGGGAGGGAGTAGGAGATATTAGGATTTAAGGATAAATATAAGAGGCAGCAAGGAATATATCTGATAATAATAAAAGATGATAAAGAAGGAATCAACATCGATCAATCATAAGGAATATAAATAGTTTCGAGTCTTCTAATTGGCAGTAGAAAAACATAAAAGACTAGCAATCAGTCAAGGATATATATTAGTAAATAGTAGCAGCCTTAACCAATGTGCATGTAAATTGATATAAGATCTTTTCATAATTTTATATGTTTGAACTAATGTGTTAATATGGAAATTTGTATGAATGTATGGAGGAAATGTGGTGCAAGAGGGGTACGGTGATGGCGCACTCTTCTAGGTACACCACCCTCAAGGGGGATTGAATAATCCCATTGGGGCCAAGGGGGTACAAAGGTACTGCCCTTGGGTTTAGAATAGATGGCTTTTGGGGCACCCTTTTATGATCTCATCCTCCTATCATAGACATGCAAATTCAAAGGAACCAATCATAGAGAAAGGGAAAGGAAATGACAAGATGAGGGGGTAACGGATAACGGATACCTCACTAGGTAGACCACCTCATGTGGATGGCATGGGCCATCTCTCC